>CAJQUN010000058.1:2146186-2795245 GCA_907163345.1 Haberlea rhodopensis | reverse complement strand
TCACGTCACCACGTACCTTATAATATGTTTTTACCGTCAAGTCACCCCTCCTTGTTGTCCGAGAGTTCAAGAAAGGCTCTACATGAACTTAAGGATATAAGGGTTACTCATAACCAATATTTGATGCACAAATCTCATATTAATTTATTCATAAAGTTACGCCCATAATATCACATAATCCAACCACCCAAAACAAAACTAAATTTAGTCATTAACATATTCCACATCCAAACAAACATCGAAGTGATTCAAACCAAGATAGGAAAGAAGGGATCCATGTAGATAAGAGATTCTACCCTTTAAATCCAATTCCTTAATCCCAACATAAAGTCATTAATACATGCTATGCTATCCATTCAAGCATAAACATTACCATAAACTCTATTCCATGTTATAACACACATTAGGAAATATGCATACATGTGTATATCACACTTATGCACTCACTAGTGCACCATTTATCACACAAACATCACTCACCCACCCTTACCGAGGCGTACACACACGCACACGCAGCTAAGTTCCTCCAGTCAAGGTTAAACAAATCTAGAATTCTACAAAGTTTAAACTCACACATGGGCATATTTTTACTATACAATTAGCAAGGTTCTTTACTATGTCTTTAACATCATTGAAGCACTCATTAGCTGATGTTATTTGAAGATATAAACATCTTTAACCATAGCCCAATGCCCACCAAATGTCACAATGGCTACAAGCCATAAAAGTTAGTCATTCTCCCCCACTAACAAGACTTAGACCCACACTTGAATTTCCTTTAAGCATATTAACAAACACCTTCCATGCATGATTTAATCTTCATTTATTTTGACCACAATAATACTAAGCCAAGACAAAACTCAACAATTTCCTTCTAACAATTAATCATTCAATAAAGTGAGTCACATAACCGCTTTACCCGCTATAACCAATACCAATTCAAGTTATCATTCTTCATTGACAATACTTCATCTAACCACAAATCACAACATAGTATCCACATACAACAATAAAACAATCTTCATCCTTCAAAACAATTGTTTAAATCTACTTAGAATACTTCTCAAATTATGAGCCATAAATGTTAGCTTCAACCACAACCATTAGTAAGGCTTTAACCAACACTACTAGAACATCATTCAAGCATTTATCAAACATCATAAAAGCATCTTTACAAGCCTCAAAAAATAGCCATTTTCGAAATATAGGGCAGCCACCAAACAGCAATAATTTCGAAAATCTTTAGCCCCACAACAAGCAATAATTTCGCCCCCCACACAACCACAAATTTCTAATATTTACATCACAAATTTTCGAACACAAACCCACAAAACTCAACCAAAAAAATCGAAATACAAAGAGGTAAAAGGTGTAGGATGCTAGGAAACTTCATACCCAACAATTTCATGGCAAAATAAATCGAATTCCATGAACAAAATCGAGCCCTAGCAGTGGGAGAGGAGGGGCGAACGGGTTGGGGTTGGGGAAGGAGAAGGTGGCTGATTTTTAGTGGTGTAGAGGGTGTAGTGTGTGTAGGATTAATCTCCCTTTAATTTAAAAATAAACCCAATACTCTAACTTGTATTCATCTTCTTTCTTCCTTTATTAAATAAAAGACAAATTATTCCTCAAATTAAATCATGCAATTTTTTTCTTCTATCACAAAGTTACCCACCCCGGAATTATTTATTTCCCATCCAGACTAAAATGGCATTCCCAATAATTGTATAATCTCCTTGAATTTAATTAACCTTATAAATTCAATCCCGAGATCATTTATCCCAATTTCGCTCCCCAATAAAATTCCCAATAGTTGAATTCCGAAATTATCTTCTAAATATCGCAATTATCAACAAATAAATATTTATAATTTATTCCGGGCATTACAATTCTCCCAAACTAATAAAATTTCGTCCCCGAAATTTAAATACATGCTTACCATAAAGTCAACAGTAAAATTCACATACCGTTATACAACTCGATAGTGACTTGACCATCTGTAGTATGACAGTCATCCCAATCATCACGGTTCACACATGTGTCCCATTACACGATCGCAAGACTGCAAATCACCTCACTTTACTCTATCTCAACATTAGCATTTAATAAGCTAACATATGAATTCCTCTATTCATGTAAATCAGTACGAGGTTAACATCATACTTGCCCTGTTCAATTTTTGTTTACATTCCAAAAGCTCATTCCCATAATTATCTTATCAAGAAATTGCCAACAGTTCATAAAGCCAACTTACAGTGTTTATCAATCAAGCACTTCTTGTCATACTTACCTGTGTACTCGCATCGGTATAGTTTCCTTGCACAAGATCTAAATCCGTCACAGTTTACTTTCATCATAGTGCCCATCATAAAATTGCTAGATCATGCAGTCCATGCATATCATGTGTATAAAAGAATGTATGACAATACACCAACCTTCATCGTATAAATAACTTCATACTTGTGTTGTTGCAAATGTATGCAACTTATACCAACATTACCACCATCGTCCGTATGAAGTAGCGGTACTCCTGAGCCTGTACGTATCAACATCTCATATATCATCTCCTGGCTATTATCTGGTGCAAGGTAATGACTAGAAAACCCATTAGTCATTCTCACATACGTATATACACATTATACACACCATTAGCCACAGACCATCAGTATCAAATCATGATAAATGGCTTAACACCAATATTTTCATGTCACGATTATACTCATCTAACACAAGGCATCAACATCAATATCGAATAGTTCGTGACATACCTTTGTAGATGGAATCATCTACAATACACAATGGCATCATAATATCATGTTAATCACAGTACTCACATACTCTTAAGTATCAACATTTCCACATTACTTCACCCAATTATTATCTGTCATAGGACAAGTACAAAATAATCTTGTTAGTATTTCTCAAATACTAGTAACATAACACGTACCTTGTCATTTACGCATTTCGATACTCATAATGTTTTTGTCATCAAACATTAATTCCCTGCATCAAAAGTTTCACGCGGTTCTATACACAACATATTACAGCACACTTTCTCATAGGCTGATTGAAATTTAACATAAGAATTAATTGCATGCCACGATGACACAATTTATATCAATCTTTAACTCATCCTCGAAACATAATAATTCATTAATCATGAATATTCACAATGAACACATGTCCATACACGACATTCGTAGTAATCACGCGTCATCCCGTGCCATACTCATGCCATCCAGTGACACACTCATTAAACTCATGTCTATCTGATTGTATTCCATTCAACATAATAGGTGATTATCAATTATTAATCCTACCACATACAAAACTAGCATGCTTTCACAACAATAATTATCATCACAAAGTGATTAACATCTATTTTCAATATCTCATCACTACACACCGTAGATATGAGAGTGCTATCACAGAGGTTACACCCCTTCTTGCCTTATTACCGCAACAAAATATGAATGATACATCTAGGTTCCACTTCAATTCCATTATCAACTTTTCTACATGTACATGATTTCAAAATCAATATGAATCAACAAAATAACTCGAATCAACATATATCAATATGTTCAACCAACTGAAACGGTTACCTCGATACTTCGTCCTCCTGGATCGATCCAATATCCTCTTGGGCCTAATCACATGTACCCAAGAAATAACAACACAATTGTCCACTGCTATCTGCGATCCAACATCATCAATATACAATGCTAGGACAATAGCAATACAATAAACTCATGCTAACATAATAGCAGCACATCAATATTCGTCGCCCACACTAGCATGCATAATCTCATCGTCACTACGGGCATGTACAATATCATCGTCACTACTGACATCCATATAATATCAACAATCACAATGAATAAAATTACATTCTTAAAACAATAAGATGTAATAACACTTACTGTACACAGTTGATTCACACTTGATCCTTTAAATTGTCCCTGCTCTCAACATAAATATTCCACAAAATATGATTTCATATCAATACACAAATTGATATACTCACCATCAACAGAATAGTGGAATGAGACGTCGCTATATATATAATCGGTGGCAAGAACCGTTGCCATGGAATCAGCGGAATGCACCATCGCTAAACACATGTCTGGCGGCATGCGTCATCGCCAATGACATAGCGGAAAGAGGCATCGCTATACATGTACCCGGCGGCATAAACCATCGTCAATCAATATAGCGGAATGAGACATCGCTATTCAATATACCTGGCGGCATGAACCATCGCCAACCAATATAGCGGAATGAGACATCGCTATCAATACACGTGGCGGCATGAACCATCGCCAACCAATATAGCGGAATGAGACATCGCTATCAATACACGTGGCGGCATGAACCATCGCCAACCAATATAGCGGAATGAGACATCGCTATCAATATCGATAATGTGGTTGTTCCGGTCTTGTTATAGCAGCGGAATTTTAGGACCCCTCGCTTCGACATATAGCGACATCATATGATATCCCTCACTTCGACAATGACAGCGGCATGTACATCGCTTCGACATGACAGCGACAAATATCATATTACCATCGCTTCATTTGACAGCGGCAAGTACCTCCCTCGCTCGAATATAACAACTACCGGAACTTCCACTAGCTCCATGTACCTGCATCCAGGTTAATACAACAATTCACAAATATAATGATCGATACCACGTTCCAGTTATAACCACAATATTCCACATTAATCACTAGAATTGTGACTGTTCCGGTCCCAATACAACAGCGAAATTTTAGGACCCCTCGCTTCGACGTATAGCGGCATCATATGATATCCCTCGCTTCGACAATGACAGCGGCATGTTACCTCGCTTAGACATGACAGCGGCAAATATCATACTACCATCGCTTCATATGACAGCGGCAAGTACCTCCCTCGCTCGGAGATAAAGGCTACCGGAACATTCATCAATTCTACCACAATAATCAAATACAACAATTGGTTCCATTATCACAATATATATCACTATCATTTCACATATATCATCACATGTAAGGATCCACTATCCACGATATACATAATCAAAGGTGTAACACGTTTTACCGTTCGAAGCCCGTACGTCTCACCTTTCCTGATTTTCCTACAAAATCAGATCCCTTAACACATAATACATGAAGTGTTAGACATCACCATTAATGCTATCCCAACGCATTCTACACGATTCCTGCAATTACAGTGATTAGCAACACCACTTTTCATATCATAAAAGCACATAAACAACTAGTTGTGTCATACAACATTAATGCCATCATGCATAAATATGTGCTATCAATAACTTCATAGGCCCTTAACCCCAAAGAGCAACCACTGCTCTGATACCACTAATGTAAGACCCCAATACTTAAACCCGTCATTAGTTCAATTATGACGTCGTATGTGTAAAAAAATTTCATTTTCTTTTCATTCTTTAAAAAGAATCATTTCATGTTTCCCATAATCCCATGACATAAATGATGTTCAACAATATATGTTCATCTCTACCAACAAATAGACTCAAGATTTCACCCATTTCCATCCCCATTACACCACTTTTTATATTGTGGGTTTTTGTAAAAATTTGGGCAGAGCCTCCCCACAAATTGAGCTATCCCAAAATAATTCACATCACCAATATAATTCTCAGCCAGGGAAAACACAATACTTAAAGAAAACAAGACTCTAAATAAGTTCCCAGCCAGGGAAAACACCATACTAGGAAGACATCAGAAGTGGGCTTCAACACCCTTATACAGTCCATATACATGCTTCCGATTGCTCACATACGAGCAACAAATAAATGAATATCATTTAACTGAATAATTAGCGTATCCTATTTACCCACTCTCATATACGCTTCTGCTTCTGGAAGCGGCATTATCCAACAAAGCTCGAACCAATATCCCAAAGTAGTATTGTACCTGTTGTACTCCTATTCACGACGATGCATAACACTTATAATTAATTCATAATATAACAATTTATGAGTATTTAAAATCCATAAAAATATACTCCCTGTACAGTTCGGAATCCGTATAGCTTCCACTAGCTGTTCCTGTTTCAGTCTCACATGCTTTCATAAACATCAAGTTCAGTACCGTTAATCACAACATGAAACTCATCAATGCAATAAATTCAATATAATCACAATTCATCATTTATGCTCAATCATAACAAGTCTCATATCGAAGGCAACTCTGCCTGTATGTTAATCTCATTCTCAACCATTTCTCATATCGATTATGCCAAATGCATCAATGTTCAACTCATATACCCGGATCACGTACCTCTACGTATCCACCATTCCACGTATATTAAACTCAACTACCAGACTCAATCACTTAGCCTCAAACATCACATTCTAAATACATGTATACATGAATATATAAATACTGGGTATACCTGCTCGTACGTCACCACGTACCTTATAATATGTTTTTACCGTCAAGTCGCCCTCCTTGTTGTCCGAGAGTTCAAGAAAGGCTCTACATGAACTTAAGGATATAAGGGTTATCTCATAACCAATATTTGATGCACAAAATCTCATATTAATTTATTCATAAAGTTACGCCCATAATATCACATAATCCAACCACCCAAAACAAAACTATATTTAGTCAATTAACATATTCCAACATCCAAACAAACATCGAAGTGATTCAAACCAAGATAGGAAAGAAGGGATCCATGTAGATAAGAGATTCTACCCTTTAAATCCAATTCCCTTAATCCCAACATAAAGTCATTAATACATGCTATGCTATCCATTCAAGCATAAACATTACCATAAACTCTATTCCATGTTATAACACACATTAGGAAATATGCATACATGTGTATATCACACTTATGCACTCACTAGTGCACCATTTATCACACAAACATCACTCACCCACCCTTACCGAGGCGTACACACGCACACGCAGCTAAGTTCCTCCAAGTCAAGGTTAAAAACAAATCTAGAATTCTACAAAGTTTAAACTCACACATGGGCATATTTTTACTATACAATTAGCAAGGTTCTTTACTATGTCTTTAACATCATTGAAGCACTCATTAGCATGTTATTTGAAGATATAAACATCTTTAACCATAGCCCAATGCCCACCAAATGTCACAATGGCTACAAGCCATAAAAGTTAGTCATTCTCCCCCACTAACAAGACTTAGATCCACACTTGAATTTCCTTTAAGCATATTAACAAACACCTTCCATGCATGATTTAATCTTCATTTATTTTGACCAACAATAATACTAAGCCAAGACAAAACTCAACAATTTCCTTCTAACAATTAATCATTCAATAAAGTGAGTCACATAACCGCTTTAACCCGCTATACCAATTCAAGTTATCATTCTTCATTGACAATACTTCATCTAACCACAAATCACAACATATATCCACATACAACAATAAAACAATCTTCATCCTTCAAAACAATTGTTTAAATCTACTTAGAATACTTCTCAAATTATGAGCCATAAATGTTAGCTTCACCACACCATTAGTAAGGCTTTTAACCAACACTAGAACATCATTCAAGCATTTTATCAAACATCATAAAAGCATCTTTTACAAGCCTCAAAAATAGCCATTTTCGAAATATAGGGCAGCCACCAAACAAGCAATAATTTCGAAAATCTTTAGCCCCACAACAAGCAATAATTTCGCCCCCAACACAACCACAAATTTCTAATATTTACATCACAAATTTTCGAACACAAAACCCACAAAACTCAACCAAAAAATCGAATACAAAAGAGGTAAAAGGTGTAGGATGCTAGGAAACTTCATACCCAACAATTTCATGGCAAAATAAATCGAATTCCATGAACAAAATCGAGCCCTAGCAGTGGGAGAGGAGGGGCGACGGGTTGGGGTTTGGGGAAGGAGAAGGTGGCTGATTTTTAGTGTGTGTAGAGGGTGTAGTGTGTGTAGGATTTAATCTTCCCTTTAATTTAAAATAAACCCAATACTCTAACTTTTATTCATCTTCTTTCTTCCTTTATTAAATAAAAGACAAATTATTCCTCAAATTAAATCATGCAATTTTTTTCTTCTATCACAAAGTTACCCCGGAATTATTTATTCCCATCCAGACTAAAATGGCATTCCCAATAATTTATAATCTCCTTGAATTTAATTAACCTTATAAATTCAATCCCGAGATCATTTATCCCAATTTCGCTCCCAATAAAATTCCCAATAGTTGAATTCCGAAATTATCTTCTAAATATCGCAATTATCAACAAATAAATATTTATAATTTATTCCGGGCATTACAATTCTCCCCAACTAATAAAATTTCGTCCCCGAAATTTAAATACATGCTTACCATAAAGTCAACAGTAAAATTCACATACCGTTATACAACTCGATAGTGACTTGACCATCTGTAGTATGACAGTCATCCCAATCATCACGGTTCACACATGTGTCCCATTACACGATCGCAAGACTGCAAATCACCTCACTTTACTCTATCTCAACATTAGCATTTAATAAGCTAACATATGAATTCCTCTATTCATGTAAATCAGTACGAGGTTAACATCATACTTGCCCTGTTCAATTTTTGTTTACATTCCAAAAGCTCATTCCCATAATTATCTTATCAAGAAATTGCCAACAGTTCATAAAGCCAACTTACAGTGTTTATCAATCAAGCACTTCTTGTCATACTTACCTGTGTACTCGCATCGGTATAGTTTCCTTGCACAAGATCTAAATCCGTCACAGTTTACTTTCATCATAGTGCCCATCATAAAATTGCTAGATCATGCAGTCCATGCATATCATGTGTATAAAAGAATGTATGACAATACACCAACCTTCATCGTATAAATAACTTCATACTTGTGTTGTTGCAAATGTATGCAACTTATACCAACATTACCACCATCGTCCGTATGAAGTAGCGGTACTCCTGAGCCTGTACGTATCAACATCTCATATATCATCTCCTGGCTATTATCTGGTGCAAGGTAATGACTAGAAAACCCATTAGTCATTCTCACATACGTATATACACATTATACACACCATTAGCCACAGACCATCAGTATCAAATCATGATAAATGGCTTAACACCAATATTTTCATGTCACGATTATACTCATCTAACACAAGGCATCAACATCAATATCGAATAGTTCGTGACATACCTTTGTAGATGGAATCATCTACAATACACAATGGCATCATAATATCATGTTAATCACAGTACTCACATACTCTTAAGTATCAACATTTCCACATTACTTCACCCAATTATTATCTGTCATAGGACAAGTACAAAATAATCTTGTTAGTATTTCTCAAATACTAGTAACATAACACGTACCTTGTCATTTACGCATTTCGATACTCATAATGTTTTTGTCATCAAACATTAATTCCCTGCATCAAAAGTTTCACGCGGTTCTATACACAACATGTTACAGCACACTTTCTCATAGGGTGATTGAAATTTAACATAAGAATTAATTGCATGCCACGATGACACAATTTATATCAATCTTTAACTCATCCTCGAAACATAATAATTCATTAATCATGAATATTCACAATGAACACATGTCCATACACGACATTCGTAGTAATCACGCGTCATCCCGTGACATACTCATGCCATCCAGTGACACACTCATTAAACTCATGTCTATCTGATTGTATTCCATTCAACATAATAGGTGATTAATCAATTATTAATCCTACCACATACAAAACTAGCATGCTTTCACAACAATAATTATCATCACAAAGTGATTAACATCTATTTTCAATATCTCATCACTACACACCGTAGATATGAGAGTGCTATCACAGAGGTTACACCCCTTCTTGCCTTATTACCGCAACAAAATATGAATGATACATCTAGGTTCCACTTCAATTCCATTATCAACTTTTCTACATGTACATGATTTCAAAATCAATATGAATCAACAAAATAACTCGAATCAACATATATCAATATGTTCAACCAACTGAAACGGTTACCTCGATACTTCGTCCTCCTGGATCGATCCAATATCCTCTTGGGCCTAATCACATGTACCCAAGAAATAACAACACAATTGTCCACTGCTATCTGCGATCCAACATCATCAATATACAATGCTAGGACAATAGCAATACAATAAACTCATGCTAACATAATAGCAGCACATCAATATTCGTCGCCCACACTAGCATGCATAATCTCATCGTCACTACGGGCATGTACAATATCATCGTCACTACTGACATCCATATAATATCAACAATCACAATGAATAAAATTACATTCTTAAAACAATAAGATGTAATAACACTTACTGTACACAGTTGATTCACACTTGATCCTTTAAATTGTCCCTGCTCTCAACATAAATATTCCACAAAATATGATTTCATATCAATACACAAATTGATATACTCACCATCAACAGAATAGTGGAATGAGACGTCGCTATATATATAATCGGTGGCAAGAACCGTTGCCATGGAATCAGCGGAATGCACCATCGCTAAACACATGTCTGGCGGCATGCGTCATCGCCAATGACATAGCGGAAAGAGGCATCGCTATACATGTACCCGGCGGCATAAACCATCGTCAATCAATATAGCGGAATGAGACATCGCTATCAATATACCTGGCGGCATGAACCATCGCCAACCAATATAGCGGAATGAGACATCGCTATCAATACACGTGGCGGCATGAACCATCGCCAACCAATATAGCGGAATGAGACATCGCTATCAATACACGTGGCGGCATGAACCATCGCCAACCAATATAGCGGAATGAGACATCGCTATCAATATCGATAATGTGGTTGTTCCGGTCTTGTTATAGCAGCGGAATTTTAGGACCCCTCGCTTCGACATATAGCGACATCATATGATATCCCTCACTTCGACAATGACAGCGGCATGTACATCGCTTCGACATGACAGCGACAAATATCATATTACCATCGCTTCATTTGACAGCGGCAAGTACCTCCCTCGCTCGAATATAACAACTACCGGAACTTCCACTAGCTCCATGTACCTGCATCCAGGTTAATACAACAATTCACAAATATAATGATCGATACCACGTTCCAGTTATAACCACAATATTCCACATTAATCACTAGAATTGTGACTGTTCCGGTCCCAATACAACAGCGAAATTTTAGGACCCCTCGCTTCGACGTATAGCGGCATCATATGATATCCCTCGCTTCGACAATGACAGCGGCATGTTACCTCGCTTAGACATGACAGCGGCAAATATCATACTACCATCGCTTCATATGACAGCGGCAAGTACCTCCCTCGCTCGGAGATAAAGGCTACCGGAACATTCATCAATTCTACCACAATAATCAAATACAACAATTGGTTCCATTATCACAATATATATCACTATCATTTCACATATATCATCACATGTAAGGATCCACTATCCACGATATACATAATCAAAGGTGTAACACGTTTTACCGTTCGAAGCCCGTACGTCTCACCTTTCCTGATTTTCCTACAAAATCAGATCCCTTAACACATAATACATGAAGTGTTAGACATCACCATTAATGCTATCCCAACGCATTCTACACGATTCCTGCAATTACAGTGATTAGCAACACCACTTTTCATATCATAAAAGCACATAAACAACTAGTTGTGTCATACAACATTAATGCCATCATGCATAAATATGTGCTATCAATAACTTCATAGGCCCTTAACCCCAAAGAGCAACCACTGCTCTGATACCACTAATGTAAGACCCCAATACTTAAACCCGTCATTAGTTCAATTATGACGTCGTATGTGTAAAAAAATTTCATTTTCTTTTCATTCTTTAAAAAGAATCATTTCATGTTTCCCATAATCCCATGACATAAATGATGTTCAACAATATATGTTCATCTCTACCAACAAATAGACTCAAGATTTCACCCATTTCCATCCCCATTACACCACTTTTTATATTGTGGGTTTTTGTAAAAATTTGGGCAGAGCCTCCCCACAAATTGAGCTATCCCAAAATAATTCACATCACCAATATAATTCTCAGCCAGGGAAAACACAATACTTAAAGAAAACAAGACTCTAAATAAGTTCCCAGCCAGGGAAAACACCATACTAGGAAGACATCAGAAGTGGGCTTCAACACCCTTATACAGTCCATATACATGCTTCCGATTGCTCACATACGAGCAACAAATAAATGAATATCATTTAACTGAATAATTAGCGTATCCTATTTACCCACTCTCATATACGCTTCTGCTTCTGGAAGCGGCATTATCCAACAAAGCTCGAACCAATATCCCAAAGTAGTATTGTACCTGTTGTACTCCTATTCACGACGATGCATAACACTTATAATTAATTCATAATATAACAATTTATGAGTATTTAAAATCCATAAAAATATACTCCCTGTACAGTTCGGAATCCGTATAGCTTCCACTAGTTGTTCCTGTTTCAGTCTCACATGCTTTCATAAACATCAAGTTCAGTACCGTTAATCACAACATGAAACTCATCAATGCAATAAATTCAATATAATCACAATTCATCATTTATGCTCAATCATAACAAGTCTCATATCGAAGGCAACTCTGCCTGTACGTTAATCTCATTCTCAACCATTTCTCATATCGATTATGCCAAATGCATCAATGTTCAACTCATATACCCGGATCACGTACCTCTACGTATCCACCATTCCACGTATATTAAACTCAACTACCAGACTCAATCACTTAGCCTCAAACATCACATTCTAAATACATGTATACATGAATATATAAATACTGGGTATACCTGCTCGTACGTCACCACGTACCTTATAATATGTTTTTACCGTCAAGTCACCCTCCTTGTTGTCCGAGAGTTCAAGAAAGGCTCTACATGAACTTAAGGATATAAGGGTTATCTCATAACCAATATTTGATGCACAAAATCTCATATTAATTTATTCATAAAGTTACGCCCATAATATCACATAATCCAACCACCCAAAACAAAACTAAATTTAGTCAATTAACATATTCCAACATCCAAACAAACATCGAAGTGATTCAAACCAAGATAGGAAAGAAGAGATCCATGTAGATAAGAGATTCTACCCTTTAAATCCAATTCCCTTAATCCCAACATAAAGTCATTAATACATGCTATGCTATCCATTCAAGCATAAACATTACCATAAACTCTATTCCATGTTATAACACACGTTAGGAAATATGCATACATGTGTATATCACACTTATGCACTCACTAGTGCACCATTTATCACACAAACATCACTCACCCACCCTTACCGAGGCGTACGCAGCTAAGTTCCTCCAAGTCAAGGTTAAATCCAAATCTAGAATTCTACAAAGTTTAAACTCGCACATGGGCATATTTTTACTATACAATTAGCAAGGTTCTTTACTTTGTCTTTAACATCATTGAAGCACTCATTAGCATGTTATTTGAACATATAAACATCTTTAACCATAGCCCAATGCCCACCAAATGTCACAATGGCTACAAGCCATAAAAGTTAGTCATTCTCCCCCACTAACAAGACTTAGATCCACACTTGAATTTCCTTTAAGCATATTAACAAACACCTTCCATGCATGATTTAATCTTCATTTATTTTGACAAACAATAATACTAAGCCAAGACAAAACTCAACAATTTCCTTCTAACAATTAATCATTCAATAAAGTGAGTCACATAACCGCTTTAACCCGCTATACCAATTCAAGTTATCATTCTTCATTGACAATACTTCATCTAACCACAAATCACAACATATATCCACATACAACAATAAAACAATCTTCATCCTTCAAAACAATTGTTTAAATCTACTTAGAATACTTCTCAAATTATGAGCCATAAATGTTAGCTTCACCACACCATTAGTAAGGCTTTTAACCAACACTAGAACATCATTCAAGCATTTTATCAAACATCATAAAAGCATCTTTTACAAGCCTCAAAAATAGCCATTTTCGAAATATAGGGCAGCCACCAAACAAGCAATAATTTCGAAAATCTTTAGCCCCACAACAAGCAATAATTTTGCCCCCAACACAACCACAAATTTCTAATATTTACATCACAAATTTTCGAACACAAAACCCACAAAACTCAACCAAAAAATCGAATACAAAAGAGGTAAAAGGTGTAGGATGCTAGGAAACTTCATACCCAACAATTTCATGGCAAAATAAATCGAATTCATGGCCAAAACCGAGCCCTAGCGGCGGGAGAGGAGTGGCGACGGGTTGGGGTTTGGGGAAGGAGAAGGTGGCTGATTTTTAGTGTGTGTAGAGGGTGTAGTGTGTGTAGGATTTAATCTTCCCTTTAATTTAAAATTAAACCCAAAACTCTAACTTTTATTCATCTTCTTTCTTCCTTTATTAAATAAAAGACAAATTATTCCTCAAATTAAATCATGCAATTTTTTTCTTGCATCACAAAGTTACCCCGGAATTATTTATTCCCATTCCAGACTAAAATGGCATTCCCAATAATTTATAATCTCCTTGAATTTAATTAACCTTATAAATTCAATCCCGAGATCATTTATCCCAATTTCGCTCCCAATAAAATTTCCAATAGTTGAATTCCGAAATTATCTTCTAAATATCGCAATTATCAACAAATAAATATTTATAATTTATTCCGGGAATTACAGCATGCGTTGAAATTTCGAGGACGGAATTTTATATGTTGGGGAGAATTGTGATGTCCAGATTTATTATAATCATTTGTGGGACTAAATATGATTTAGATTTTATTGATAATTAATTTTAGAATTAATTAATTAGAAGTGGAATTGGCCAAGTGAAGGTCAACTGACAAGTTAATCGAATCATAAAATATTTTAAGGTTGTAAAATATACTCCGATGATATTTTAGAGATAAGTTAATTAAAATGAAGAATTTAAGTTTTGGGTTTTTGGAGTGTGTATAAATCCCAATCGTTGTCTATAAATAATATATCAGTGCACCGGCGACACTTCGATGTACAAAACCGGGCCAGGGTACAAAATTAAATATGTTATGTTGGACATTTTCGGACACACAGTGAAACATGTAAAATCACGCACAAAAAGCCAATCCCCTCTTTTCTTTTCTGCCTCCCGCGCGATACCTGACCACCTCCGGTAAATCGCGTGCGCCCGCCGTCGTCGGACCTCCTTCCGGCGCGCCCGAACCACCATCACCTTCGTCTCTTCCAGGCGCATCTTTCCATACCAAGATCTTGAAGTTTCGTCGCGTATTTCGTTCGGATCTTGCAAGGAAGCGCAGCGATTCAAACTTCCAAATTCATCCGATTTTGGGACACTTTTCTTCCAATATTTTTGTGGGTAATCCTCCTCATCCTCCAGTCGTTATTCCCCTGAAATCCCTCGAATTTTGATGAAGCTTTGGTTCGATTTTTGCTAGCATTTTGGAAGGGTTTGCTAATGTGTGTTCCAGTGTGTGTGCGTGTGTGTGTTCTGTGTGCAGATTAGTGTGTGTGCGTGTGTGTTCTGTGTGCAGACAAGTGTGTGTACTGTGTGTGCATGTGCGTGTGCTGCTAGGTGTGTGGGTATGTGGTTCCAACTTGTAGTTTGGTATCTAAGTGATGATTACATGTTTGGAGGTTCTATGCCTATAATTATATGTATTGGAGTATATATATGCTATGAATTGTTGGGTGTCTAATTATAACTCACTTTAATGAATGGTTGATTGTTGAGAATAAATTGTTAAATTATGTCTTGGCTTAGTATTATTGTTGGTTAAAAGATGAAGACTAAAATCATGCATGGAAGGTGTTTGTTAATATGCTTAAATGTGATTCAAGTGTGGGTCTAAGCCTTGTTGTAGGTGGTGAAAAGAATTAACTTCTATGGCTTGTAACCATGGTAATAGTGTTGGTGGGAATTGGACTATGGTGCGGGATGTGTTCAAATGGATAGCATAGCATGTATTAATGATTTATGTCACTTTATTGAGTTTCAAATCTTAATAGTCCTAAATCAAGAATTTTGGAATCCAATGCATCTTTAAATTGTTAAAGTTGAATTTAATCGATAAATGACTTTATGTTGGGATTAAGGGAATTAGATCTAAAAGGGTAGAATCTTGTATCTACATGGATCCTTTCTTTCATGTCTTGGTTTGAGTCACCTCGGTGTGGGTTTGAATAATTGTGGAACATGTTAATTGGCTTGATTGGATTGTTTTAGTTAGACACTAGTTGGATATTATTATGCATACACCCTTGCACTTCCTTTCCCTCTGTTTGACTGGTGTGTCTAGTGAATTCCTATGTGAGTTGGGCGTGAACTTGCACGTATAGGTGCGTGTATCCTGCATCATGTGTGTGATGTAGCGGATGATGGGAGAAAATGGGGTTTTGCATTACCAATGACATATCATGATTAATGTGAGGATGTGTGCATCCAAAGTATTGATTATGATTTGATTCATAATGTTGGGATCGGGGTAGTGTTTAGAAGGGGGGGGGGGGGTTGAATAAACACTAGATACAATTTCGATTTCTTTTTCTGGTTAACTGTGAACTGTTAAGTATTACAGTTGCTTCTCAATATTAGGCAAGTCAGCAGACACTTGTTATAGTGCGGAATACGTCTACTGAACTTGTGAGGAATAAAACTGAGGTAATAAAGCAGTGAACAAATAACACAAGAGTTGTTTCTGGAAGTTCGAAGCACAACGCTTCTACGTCTCCCCTTCTTCCTTTGCAGGAAGGATTCACTAGAAGACTTGGTTTACACTTTTACAGTACACAACCTTCTTAGGCACTAACACACTTGGCCTAAACTCCTAGCAATCACAATCTTCTTAACTTTTGATTACAAGAGATTCTATAACACTCTTTACAGAATAAACTTTCTAGTTTCGAGCAGCAGACTTCAATTGGAAATAACCTATCACAGATTCAGTTTCGCTGTTTGTCTGCTCTTTGCTGAACGTTTGGAATATCAGTAATATGATTTTCTTGTTTGCTTTGAAGTATATCTCTTTGTTGAAAATCGCTCAGCTCTTCTTCATTCTCTGCTTGGACGTATTTATAGGTTTGGTTGTCCAACGGTAGCTTTTCTGTATATGGAAGAGATTAGCTTTCCAAATTCATATTGTCTTCTTTCCTATTTTGTTAAGCAACGGCTCTTTTCACTCTGACGGTAATGGTGGCGGAGATATAGCAGGGTGCGCCGCTCTGTTGTACCTTTGTCAGAGAATGTTGTACTTATTTTGTCTCGTTGCTTAGTGCTCTTACTGGAAGTTTAGACTTCTGCTGGTTTTCTTTGTTCAACTGGTCGTTCATCCTCTTATGACCAGTTGATGTCTTTGTTTAGTGTGAGACTATCCGGTTGATAGTTGTCTAGTAGCTGTCTGTCCAGTTGGTGGCCATCCAGTTGATGTCTATCCAGTTGGTAGCCATCCAGTTGATGTCTTGTCCAGTTGGTGTCTATCCAGTTGGTAGCCATCCAGTTGATGTCTTGTCCAGTTGGTGTCTATCACCCGGTAGGTGTCTTCATCCGGTAGATGTCTTCATCCGGTAGGTGTCTTGATCCGGTAGGTGTTTCCGGTAGAAGTCTTTATCCAGTTGGTCTTTGACATCCGGTAGGAGTCTTTATCCAGTTGGTCTTTGACATCCGGTAGGAGTCTTTATCCAGTTGGTCTTTGACATCCGGTAGGAGTCTTTATCCAGTTGATCTTTGACATCCGGTAGGAGTCTTGCATTCGGTAGGTGTTTGTAATCACCAAAACTTAGAAATCGTTTTCCCAACAATTTCCCCCTTTTTGGTGATGACAAAACTAAGCAATAATCGATTTCCTACTTGAGTAAATAAGATGAGAATCCTGAAAATACTTGAAGACATAATGGAAAAGAAATTTGTTATAAATATAAGCAGATTACAAGTTGTAATCAAACTGAACAATTGACAGAGATTCATCTTTATTTAAGATGAATTCTAATAACTTGAGTAGAATCTAAGACAAATCTAGTTTTACACAGTATAGCTGATACATGACAAATTTTTTTTTAAACAAGCACTGTAGACCCGGAGAGCTTCGATCCACCTAATGTCAGAGAGGAAGAGCTCGATCCACCTTGTTTCAGAGAGGAAGAGCTCGATCCACCTTGTTTCAGAGATGATGTCGGGAAGAGTCATATGTATATTCATCTGGCATCCATGATTTATGGATTTTACCTAATGAAAATACTCTATCTCAATACTCTATCTCTGCCGGTCTACCTTGTTTCAGAGAGGAAGTCGGGAAGAGTCATATGTATATTCATCAGGCAGCTTCCATGGTTCATGGATTCACCTATCAGAATACTCTATCTCTGTCTTCCCCCTTTTTGTCATCAGCACCCAGATAACTCCTGATAGCAGTTCCTGACTGATGATGAGCATCAGAGCAGGATCCAAAACGCTGAAGCTTAATGGAGCTGGGTTAGATAAGTAATCAACCCATGAGGGGTTGATTTAGATAAGTAATAAACCCATGAAGCGGAAAAATATCTAACAGAAAACCAAGGAATTTTTAAAGGCTTGAAATTAATCATGATGAGTGAAGGTGTGTTATGTGAGCAAGCAAGAGTCGTTATTTATAGAACAAAAAAGGTTTCAATTAGTGTGAATACATTTATGTTGATCAGTAAATACAAAGAAAAAGTCAACAAAAACAGTAAATAGATAAGAGTAATTAAAGAGGGATCAGAAAATGATACTATTTTCTCCCGAACCAATGTTGGGAATAGTCGCGCTTTTCGGTAGGCGGTTGGCGCGGACTTCGAGATCTTTGTTGAGCAGTTGATCTGGACTTAGTGAGTGCTCCAGTTGCAGGGGATGAACGACCAGCTGAACTTGAAGCTCGCTGTGCTGAAGGAGCAGTTCTGCTGGGTTCAGGCAGTCTGCGGATTATTTGAGGAGCGGCAGGCAGGCTGTTGCATATATCTTGAATCTGAGAAGCAAATGCTGCCTGCATGGTGGCCAACTGATCGGTTAAGACTTTCTTGGCGTCTTCAATCTTCTCTCCAAGAGCCAGGGAGGTGGCAGCATGAAGAGATTCATTATTTTGAGTTATCTGAAGATGAGCCTAGCCAATTCGAGAAAAAGCGTCTGCCACTGCATTCTCAGCAAAAGTTTGAAGTCTGGTGACAGTAGTCGTTAAACTACTTAAGCCCCTGTAGACTTGCTGGAATTGAGAGTCCGTGTGCTGCTGATGGGTTCCTAGAATAAGAGTTGCAGTCCGCTCTTCCTGCTTAAGTTTATTGACATCACTGGCTAGTGCTGATATTGCAGTGGAGAGATTAGCTAGCTGTGCAGCAATGTTCGGTGGCTCGCCCAGAGAGATTGAAGTTTGAAAATTGAAGAAGTCCTCTGATGGTTCTTGAGCCATGGACGGATCCACAGCAAGTATTTGATGTTCAGTAGCAGGAACAAGAACACCAGGATGAGTAAGTACAACTGCAGTAGATGGCAGACCAGTTTCTTCAATAAGTGGGGCAGCTGGGGAGTCTGAGATAGTAGCAGTTATAGTAGCAGTTTCCTCAATCAGTGGGGCAGCCATATCAGCAGTGGCTTGATCAACCGCAGCAACAGACGACTGGGTGTGATCATTAGAATGTGAAGATTCACTGGGTTCATGGTTGCCAGAAGATATGGTAACTTGCTGAACTACCGTCTGAATTACGGTGTCCACATTGATGTGATCAACAACCATCGGCTGGGTTTGTTGATCAAGATAAAAGCTGGGAGCAGAGGAGAGTTCTTTTGCAGAAGAGGCTGCCTCCAAGGCAGTTGATGCTATCTCCGCTCTAGTGGGAGTGGTCTCCAGGGCAAGAGAAGTGATCTCCACAGTAGAAGGGACAATCTCCAAATTTGCAATAGCCATTTGTAAATCCGGCTGGTCGGGGCTTGCAATATTCTCAGCAGTGGAGCATGAGTGAATTCCAGTGGATATGCGAATATCATGAAGAGCGAGCTCAGCCATTTCTAGCTTGGGGCCAAGAGCATTTAGAACAGCTCTATCATGATTCGCGGTGCCTGAATCACCATTGAAATGTTGAAGGTGGGTTTCCACAAGGGCTTGAAGTTCGCCCACATAGTTCATCAGGCGAAAAACATCCCGTAGCTTCAGGCTTTTCTCGGGGTCTGAGATTTGAAGATAGGCCAAGATTTGGTTCTCATCTTTCCTGGCCTGATCCAGAATAGGATCGAAATCATCAAATCGAACTTTTACTCGAGCCTTTACCCAACGATAAAAAATATCGAGCTGTGGTTGCAGTTTGGCTTCAACTGTATCCATGACCATTTGGATCTCGAAGGCAACAGGAGTGGACACTGGAGCCGTAAGAGTTTTTCCTTTGCCAGCAGGGGTGGTCTTTGGATGACAGTACGGACACAAGGACTTGGGTGTCCTAAAGCTGATAGTGCCTGGTGCTTGCTGAGAGCTCACCAGTGCTGACGGAGTGTCAACTGGAACCATTGATGGAGCAGGCACCATGGCTAATGAAACAGTTGGTTCCTCAGTTGGAGGAATTTCAGGGCTGGGTTCTCTATCAGGAATAACGTCTGTAGGTCCGGCGGAGGAGATGGTATCAGAAGCAGCAATGACCTGCTGTCGTATAGCTGAAGGAGCAGCTTTTTTTGTTCTGGGCTTCTTAGGAGGGGGAGGAGGAGGAGAAGACTCAGCGGATTCCGAGACAGTTTGTTCAGAGTCACTAATTACTTGAGTCAATCGGCGTTTTGTCACCCCAACTTCTCTGCCACTTCGTTGTCGATGAAGCTGAAGATACTTGGCAGTGATAAGTCTCCCTGGATGAAGGTTGGAGAGAGCCCCTGTCTTAATGTGTTTGCTGTCAAAAAGGCTGCTTAGCGGGAGAGCAAAGCCTGATTGACCCTTGCCAGAGACTACTAGACTAGTCAGAGTTTGATAACACAACTGACCAGTTTATCTCCAATCCTTTGCATATTGCACTCATAACGTCAAATTTTTCAGGGGTGATCATATCAAATGATCCAGCTTTACATAGAAGCCCCTTGGAGATGATGTCTGCCAGTTGTCGATAATGGCTCTTCATTAATACTTTCCTGAATGGGGGTCGTTGAAGGCGATGAGCAGAGTCAGAAGCTATGAGGCGCATCTCTTCTCGTAGTTCCACTGGAATAGTGGAAAAATCAGTAAGTCCGGTAGAGGGAAGGCACAGGTGTGTGGCAAATTCAAGTTGGGTGATTGTAACCAACTGTCCAGAGACGGATGCCACCACGGTGTCATCAACAACTTTGGCCATAGCAAAGAACTCGTGTAGCTCGTCCTTGTAGAATGAGAGGGCCTGGCTCAGGATTACCAAGAGACCTGAGGTATCCAGCTTTTGAATCAGCTCATTTGTCTCCTCATCAGATGATGTGTATATAGAATGAAAATCTATGTGAACAGCATTGGTGATGAAGCTTGGCTGTATTGTGATGTCCGGAAATTATGGTGGTAATCCCGGTGTTGTATTAATCCTTGATGGATTTTTAATTGTGGCAATTAGGAATTAATTGCGGTTTGGCATCTCCCGAGGTTGGTAAATCGGGCATTTGGGATCGTTGGATCCCGAGGTTCCCGAGGTTGGTAAATCGGGCATTTGGGATCGTTGGATCCCGAGGTTGAGATCGTATTCTCATTCCGGTGAAAACCTGCGAGTTGGGTTTTTAGTGTGACTCGGAATCTCGGGTGCTTGGTGTGGGCACCGGTAGGGGGTTTTTGAGTTAGAGAGAGAGTTTTTGAAAACAGATGATTTTTAATGAATCATGATGTATTTGTGGGAGTATTGGTATTTCGGAGCATTTTTGCTATATATACCAGTCGGACTTGGGATTCCGTCATTGGAATCCATTTCTCTCCCTCTCTCTCTCTCTCTCTCCATCGCCCCAAACCCTTTCCCCCTTTCTCCCTTGGAAGAGAAATCGCGGGTGGCTTGGATCGGAGGCCGGTTCCTCGAAGATAATCAGGTATTCATCTTCCCCTCGTCCTTGGCTTCGATTTGATAGTAGTTTGGTAGCTTTTGGTTGGGGTTTTAGTTGGCTATGGGTTTTGGAAATTTTTGGGTTAAAATCAAAATGTTGGTTTTAAGTGTTTTTATGGAGCTTAACTCGTGTTTGAGTGGTGTTTAGGAGGTTGGGGGTGTTGGTTTTGAGTTGGAGTGTGAAAAACACCATGGAAGCTCGATTTTTCGGAAAAATCGCAGGTGGCGATCGATCGCCAAGGTGGGGCGATCGATCGCGACGAGCAATCCAAATTTTTGTAGACGATGAACAGTGATGGCGATCGATCGCGAGGCTCGGCGATCGATCGCGAGCGGGTTGGCGATCGATCGCGAGGATGGGCGATCGATCGCGAGAGTGCACTGGATGGCCACTGGAGTGTGGCGATCGATCGCGGTAAATGCGGCGATCGATCGCCACCCGAGAAAATGTGTTTTTTTGGAATTTTGGGAAAATGTCGGGATTTTGGAACCGAGGTTTAAAGGGGCCGTTTCCGGGGCAATGTCTACATTCCAATGGGAATGCTTTGCTTTTAAAATGGGTTGTTTGGAGCCAAATTAAATTAAACGGAATTCCCGGTTGAATTCTTGGCAATCTTTTAAACTTGTAAAATGGTTTATTTTGGGTATTACGCATGCTTAGCCGGGGAGCTTTTATTTTGATAATCGTCATGGATTGACGATATGTTTGGGAGCTATGAACGTGCTTGGGCACGTGGTCACATGCTTATTCTTGATTGTGAATTGTTATGTGTTTTAGCACAATTTCTAGAGGCGTGGAACTCAAGCAAGCTTGACATGGACTACGGAATTCTAAGGTACGTATAACGTACGAGCATAGCCTTTTGTAATGTTGCAATAGTGAAATGCATGATATCGGGTATTTGTAATAAATGGGCATTGAAATGCATGGTTGGTGGTATTTACAATAAATGGGTATTGAATGCATGGTTTATGGTACTTGCAATAATTGGATAGTGAAATACATGGTATATGGTAACTATGATAAATAGACATACATTGGAAATCATAGGGTGCCGCTTTCGAGCGAGCAACGGTTGGGTGTTGTCGCCGTTGAGCGACAATCGGTTATGACGCCGCTATTGTTGAGCGTGCGCTGGGTTTAGAATGCCGCTATTGTGGAGCGAGCAATGTTATGGGAACATGGAATCCTTGGTTAATTATATGTGAAATCTATGGCCTATATATATAATGATTTTACACATTGATTATGGAACTGGCATGATAGAACTGTATTAGTTAATCTATATGGCGATTAACTTGCTTTGGGAATTTGATGAGTTTGGTTATTTTGAGAACAGGGACAATACAGGGGATCCCGGATGAGGGTGTTACCATCCAGGGAGTATCATTTAAATTATGGCATTTACATTCTGTAAATTATGAATTGCAATATTATTATTTAGTGATTGGTGGTATTGGTATGCTCACCCCGTGTGGGGGCTGTCTCTGTTGGGGCAGGTATTACAGGTGTAGCAGCGACTTTGGAGTCGAGCTCGAGCTGTTGGTTAGAGGTACTTCCAGGATAGAGGTACCAGAGCTGGCTGGATAGACGCCCAGATCCAGAGTTGAGATCGAGTTGCGCTTGGGAGGTGCTTCCAGGATTGAGGCACCGGTAACGACAGCTGGAAGTATGGTATTTTATACTTTATGTACACATACGATTATTTGGTGCTCGTCTGTGAGCGACGTATATGTGTGCATGGGTTGTATAAAAGGCAAATGTCTTTCTTTTCATCTATATTGTGATACGCAATTAATTGGGAATTGCTAGATGAATTGAGAAGTAATTAGTGTATCTCGGGGGTACATGACATGCTAAATGGTTTAGTTGGAAAAATGGAAATGGTATGTATTGGATTAAACGGAAGAATTTTATTATCGGTATATTATGCTAATCTAGCATATGGTTATTTTCCAACATATATGGTTACATGTACACGATTATGGGATTTATGCGCTAATTACGAGTAAAGGGCACGGGGGTCCTTACATTAGTGGTATCAGAGCAGTGGTTAGCTCTTTGGGGCTGTTGAGGGCCTAGGAACATGTTATTGGGAATGAGAAGCACATACTTATGCATGATTGCTTATGTGCGTTTATGATATGTGTTCATCATTGGCATATGTGTTGCTAACCATGGTGGTTGCAGGGTCTTATGAGACATGGACTATGCATTACGGTTGCATAGGTATACATCGGAGTGATGATTTTAATGCTTTGCCGCTACATGTTGGAGCGAGGTGCATTAAAATACACTCATGGCGATGTTTATGGGAATACGGATTATGCATTACGGTTGCATGCACGTCGAAGCGATGATGCCGCTGTCGTGTCGAAGCGATGGTAAATGCCGCTGTCACGTCGAAGCGATGATGCCGCTGTCGTGCCGAAACAATTATTGAAATACGGGTTATGCATTACGGTTGCATGCATGGCGTAGCGATATGAATACTTGCCGCTGTCGTATTATAGCGATGAAGAATATTTGCCGCAAATATGTCGAAGCGAGGGAAAATGCCGCTGTCATATTATTATTGCGAGGGATATTATGCAGCTAATATGTCGAAGCGATGGTAAATGCCGCTGTCACGTCGAAGCGATGGTACCACCGTCATGTCGAAACGATGATGCCGCTGTCGTGTCGAAGCGATGATACATGCCGCTGTCACGTCGAAGCGATGATGCCGTTGTCATGACGTAGCGATGTGATCGGGAACAAAGTACTACATGAGTGTGAGTACCTCTTGAGTCCGCGATTATCCGGGTATTTTGTTGACGATGGTTACGCCGGGTATTTTATTGGCGATGGTTACGCCGGGTATTTTATTGGCGATGGTTACGCCGGGTATTTTATTGGCGATGGTTACGCCGGGTATTTTATTGGCGATGGTTACGCCGGGTATTTTGTTGGCGATGGTTACGCCGGGTATTTTGTTGGCGATGGTTACGCCGGGTATTTTGTTGGCGATGGTTACGCCGGGTATTTTATTGGCGACGGTTACGCCGGGTATTCTATTGGCGATGGTTTATACCGCCGGATATCTATAGCGACATTTTATGCCGCTGACTCCATGGCGAGGGATCATGCCGCTGATTCGATAGCGATGGGTTATACCGCTATGTGTGTAGCACTGGATTATGCCGCCTATGAGCGATGGGTGCTGCTTATGTACCGTTGGTGGACGATGGATACAGGTATTCCGCTATCTCGATAGCGATGAGGTATGGCATATTACTTTTGTTATCAGTATGGTGATTATGGTGTATGATTATTTACCGTCATGTGTTTGACGATGAGATTATGGATGTCGTATATCGACATGAGCCGTCATGTGTTTGACGATGTTATTTGGGATGTCTATGTGGACGCGTGGCATCATTTTGGTGATTAATGCATTCATGTTTATGTATTTGGTAGTATGGTTTGAGTGCCGATGGTGAGCACATGGTAGAGTCTGGGTCATTGGTTGACGAGACCTTTTGCTCAGCAGGTTTGCTCGATGGAGCATTGATGCATTGTACCGGTGAGAGTATCGCATCATATTGTAGAGGTAAATATTTGTCGAGCAATGATACCCTTGGGTATGCTCGCTGGGATGGCTAAGGCCAAGTGATTGGTGGTAAGAGTAGTCATTGAGGAAACTACTCGCTTGTTGTTGTGATGTGGTGTACGCATGGTTGCACCCACCCTAAGGGCGTGGAATAAGTCCTAATGGATTAGGATTGCTTGGTAATTAAGCATGGATGGACTCCGGGTTGTCCAAAGTGCTTTAGTGTTTTAGAGATATGTTGGGCGATGACCCACAACTCTAATGGTTTGTGCGGTATGGTATACCGGATTGTAATGAGTGTCACGTTGATAGGTTGGTATGAGCCTATGGGGCCAGCGAATCGCTAGCCAGGTATTATTGCAGTACTTTAGCGTGCTTGTGTTAGCCATCATAATGCTCGTTGGACACGAGTTTGGGTGAATCGTATGGTGATACGATGAGGGTTATGGTAGACTCTTGTAGTCTCTATGTGCCATGGTATTCGAGGTAGGGAATACCTCACGGGGACGTTTATACGTCATTGTTTTGAGAGACTTGTTCTGGGACAGCTCAATTCTGTTTGGAATGCCAACGTGAGTGTCGTCAAGTCGTGGTTAGCTCTGGTTGAGCACCCTTGCATGTGGCATGCAATGGGAGTCACAGTGGTTTGTGAGATATGGTTAGTGAGGTGGCACTACTATTTTTGACCTTATCTCTTGGAGAGATTTGGATTGTACTGTCTTGGAGACAGCTTGCATCAGTCGTGGACTGATTGTAAATCAGTCATGGTACGTATTACTGGTGTTGGACCGGGTAATGGATTTCTTACCTCGGTGAGACATTTGAGGATACGTCTTCGGGAGATGCTCGATTGTGGAGTACTATGGTATTAGTACAGAGCATCGTTGGGATGAGTATACATGGCGTATACGGATTTTGGATCGGGTAATGGTAGTATTGATGCACTACTCTAACCAATTGTGTATTTCTGGGTTCCGGGATATGTTTTGGTATAAATATACCCAGGTTCTCCGAACGGTGGTTCGAGAATTGGAGGATCATGAATTCATGACTTCTTCCTTGAGAGGAAGACGGTATTATGATTCCTACCGGTTGAATCTTTTGGGGAGATTCGTTATTTTGGTTCGTGTGGTGGTGATGTTGAAATCACACCCTTTGGTTTTGGTTAGTCAACCATCATTCTCCGTGGGGTGAGAATAATCAAGATTGACAGTTGGCTTTGGGATGTGGGTATGATTGGAGACACCCGAGTCTATTGCATTGCGTATGCATGTTGTGTGGTGTATGGGCATGTATGCCGTGTGTGTATACGAATGCCAACTCTTTTTTTTTGTTCATTGTTGAACATTGGTTTAATTTGCTTGGGATGGTGAATCTCCGGTGCGAGATTGTGGGACTTTGAGATCGGTGATCTCGAAGGCACGATGGATTCTTGATGAATGATCGTGAGGGTCGTTTGACTTCCCCTGAGGAGGAATTGTCGTGTTTTGGAACCATGGTGGTTCTTGTTGGATAATTCGATAGCCTTCCTATTTTAGGATTGTTGGATCCAAGGATAAATGAGGGATGGCCGAGATTCGGATTTGTTTAGTGTCATGGTTGACACGTGTGTAGGAATGCATTTGGTTGCCTTGCATGTCCCCTGTGGAACTCGAGACCTTGTGGAGTCTTGATGGTGTGTCGGGACCAAGATATGATTTTTGGAACACACCGGTGTAAACATCCTCGGTGATGTATTTTGTGTGGATCAGTGACCGTGGGTAACCCGGTCCGGGTTGCAAGTGGTGCAACTACTCCTTTGGAGGAGATGGACTGGGAAATGAAGACTGGTTTCTTTTGTGAGTATACTGTTGTATGCTAGTGGTCCCCATCTTGACGATGCGTGTCAAGCATCGTGGGCAGGTGGTGAATATCACGGGATGATATCTTTGTCAGAACCAATGGAAATTTGGTTGGTTTGCAGTTTTGGTGAACTGACTTGTGGGACGATTCACGTCGAGGTATGTTGTTATCTTTCGGGTTTGTATTGGTTTTGGTGTTGCGCTATTTTAGGGTTTGGTGCGAGACTGGTATTCTCGCAGTTGTTAATTTGATTCTAAGGTGGTTCAGAATCAGGGTCTTGGCTTTGTTTTGTTGGTGTAGTCCTGGTGTTACGTGGAGTACACCGGTGCAATTTCGGGGACGAAATTTTATTAGTAGGGGATAATTGTGATGTCCGGAAATTATGGTGGTAATCCCGGTGTTGTATTAATCCTTGATGGATTTTTAATTGTGGCAATTAGGAATTAATTGCGGTTTGGCATCTCCCGAGGTTGGTAAATCGGGCATTTGGGATCGTTGGATCCCGAGGTTCCCGAGGTTGGTAAATCGGGCATTTGGGATCGTTGGATCCCGAGGTTGAGATCGTATTCTCATTCCGGTGAAAACCTGCGAGTTGGGTTTTTAGTGTGACTCGGAATCTCGGGTGCTTGGTGTGGGCACCGGTAGGGGGTTTTTGAGTTAGAGAGAGAGTTTTTGAAAACAGATGATTTTTAATGAATCATGATGTATTTGTGGGAGTATTGGTATTTCGGAGCATTTTTGCTATATATACCAGTCGGACTTGGGATTCCGTCATTGGAATCCATTTCTCTCCCTCTCTCTCTCTCTCTCTCCATCGCCCCAAACCCTTTCCCCCTTTCTCCCTTGGAAGAGAAATCGCGGGTGGCTTGGATCGGAGGCCGGTTCCTCGAAGATAATCAGGTATTCATCTTCCCCTCGTCCTTGGCTTCGATTTGATAGTAGTTTGGTAGCTTTTGGTTGGGGTTTTAGTTGGCTATGGGTTTTGGAAATTTTTGGGTTAAAATCAAAATGTTGGTTTTAAGTGTTTTTATGGAGCTTAACTCGTGTTTGAGTGGTGTTTAGGAGGTTGGGGGTGTTGGTTTTGAGTTGGAGTGTGAAAAACACCATGGAAGCTCGATTTTTCGGAAAAATCGCAGGTGGCGATCGATCGCCAAGGTGGGGCGATCGATCGCGACGAGCAATCCAAATTTTTGTAGACGATGAACAGTGATGGCGATCGATCGCGAGGCTCGGCGATCGATCGCGAGCGGGTTGGCGATCGATCGCGAGGATGGGCGATCGATCGCGAGAGTGCACTGGATGGCCACTGGAGTGTGGCGATCGATCGCGGTAAATGCGGCGATCGATCGCCACCCGAGAAAATGTGTTTTTTTGGAATTTTGGGAAAATGTCGGGATTTTGGAACCGAGGTTTAAAGGGGCCGTTTCCGGGGCAATGTCTACATTCCAATGGGAATGCTTTGCTTTTAAAATGGGTTGTTTGGAGCCAAATTAAATTAAACGGAATTCCCGGTTGAATTCTTGGCAATCTTTTAAACTTGTAAAATGGTTTATTTTGGGTATTACGCATGCTTAGCCGGGGAGCTTTTATTTTGATAATCGTCATGGATTGACGATATGTTTGGGAGCTATGAACGTGCTTGGGCACGTGGTCACATGCTTATTCTTGATTGTGAATTGTTATGTGTTTTAGCACAATTTCTAGAGGCGTGGAACTCAAGCAAGCTTGACATGGACTACGGAATTCTAAGGTACGTATAACGTACGAGCATAGCCTTTTGTAATGTTGCAATAGTGAAATGCATGATATCGGGTATTTGTAATAAATGGGCATTGAAATGCATGGTTGGTGGTATTTACAATAAATGGGTATTGAATGCATGGTTTATGGTACTTGCAATAATTGGATAGTGAAATACATGGTATATGGTAACTGTGATAAATAGACATACATTGGAAATCATAGGGTGCCGCTTTCGAGCGAGCAACGGTTGGGTGTTGTCGCCGTTGAGCGACAATCGGTTATGACGCCGCTATTG
This sequence comes from Haberlea rhodopensis, assembly GCA_907163345.1. Taxonomy (NCBI): domain Eukaryota; kingdom Viridiplantae; phylum Streptophyta; class Magnoliopsida; order Lamiales; family Gesneriaceae; genus Haberlea; species Haberlea rhodopensis. The sequence goes on along the minus strand of CAJQUN010000058.1, from coordinate 2,765,713 downwards.
TTGAGCGTGCGCTGGGTTTAGAATGCCGCTATTGTGGAGCGAGCAATGTTATGGGAACATGGAATCCTTGGTTAATTATATGTGAAATCTATGGCCTATATATATAATGATTTTACACATTGATTATGGAACTGGCATGATAGAACTGTATTAGTTAATCTATATGGCGATTAACTTGCTTTGGGAATTTGATGAGTTTGGTTATTTTGAGAACAGGGACAATACAGGGGATCCCGGATGAGGGTGTTACCATCCAGGGAGTATCATTTAAATTATGGCATTTACATTCTGTAAATTATGAATTGCAATATTATTATTTAGTGATTGGTGGTATTGGTATGCTCACCCCGTGTGGGGGCTGTCTCTGTTGGGGCAGGTATTACAGGTGTAGCAGCGACTTTGGAGTCGAGCTCGAGCTGTTGGTTAGAGGTACTTCCAGGATAGAGGTACCAGAGCTGGCTGGATAGACGCCCAGATCCAGAGTTGAGATCGAGTTGCGCTTGGGAGGTGCTTCCAGGATTGAGGCACCGGTAACGACAGCTGGAAGTATGGTATTTTATACTTTATGTACACATACGATTATTTGGTGCTCGTCTGTGAGCGACGTATATGTGTGCATGGGTTGTATAAAAGGCAAATGTCTTTCTTTTCATCTATATTGTGATACGCAATTAATGGGAATTGCTATATGAATTGAGAAGTAATTAGTGTATCTCGGGGGTACATGACATGCTAAATGGTTTAGTTGGAAAAATGGAAATGGTATGTATTGGATTAAACGGAAGAATTTTATTATCGGTATATTATGCTAATCTAGCATATGGTTATTTTCCAACATATATGGTTACATGTACACGATTATGGGATTTATGCGCTAATTACGAGTAAAGGGCACGGGGGTCCTTACATGTATATTCTTTGACATTTTGGATGAATATGAGGAAGAAACAGCAGCAATCTGTTAGAGTAAAATTGTCTGAAAGAGAAGATAATTGCAGTGAATTGTTGGAGAAGATGATGAGTAATGAAACTAATGGCTGTGAAAATGAAAGTATATGTAACGTCGTACTGTAAATGAGCGGACACATGTATACGTGGCGATCATCTAGCGATTAAAAAAAATTTTAACCAATAAATAAAAGGACAGTATTTAGGCGAGAGTGAAATATTTTATTTTACACAAAAGTAATTTTGAATTCCGACGTTCATTAGGTTAATAAGTATCGAGGGTTATTTTTGTCAAAGCATATTTGGTAACATCTGCTGGTTTGTAGGGTTCGACTGGTAGGAAAGCATCTACTGGATGTAGAGTCCTATTGGTACGGATACACTTACTGCAGCTGACCATTGTATTACCAGCTGAGCTTAAATAACCATGATAGGATTATAACTGAAATTCCCCCTAAATTTATGCAAATAAACTAACTGATTTCCCCTGAATTTATTACCAAAACAAAATAATCAAGAAGTAATTTCAATTAAACCAAGAATATTTCGAAAGTAAGAAAACTTAGCGTCCGGTAGGGGTTTTGTGAAAATGTCTGCTGCCTGTTGTTCGGTAGAAATATACTCCAGCCGAATTTCTTTCTTCATAACATGATCTCTGATAAAATGATGACGAATGTCAATATGTTTAGTACGAGTATGAAGAACTGGATTGTATGTTATAGCAATGGCAGACGTGTTATCACAAAATATGGGTGCTTCTGTGGACTCGATTCCATAATCTCTTAGTTGTTGCTGAATCCAGAGCAATTGAGTACAGCAGCTTCCAGCAGCAAGGTACTCTGTCTGTGCAGTGGAAGTTGCTATGGATGTCTGTTTCTTGCACCCCCATGATATTAATCGATCACCAAGAAATTGACAGTACCCACTGGTGCTTTTTCTGTCGATTTTGCATCCAGCATAGTCAGCATCTGAGTATCCAATAAGATTAAAAGTTGAGTCTCTTGGATACCATAGACCAACATTCTCAGTGCCTTTCAAATATTTGAGGATCCTTTTGACAGCAGTGAAGTGTGACTGCTTGGGATTTGCTTGAAATCGGGCGCACATACACACTGCAAACATAATATCTGGTCGGCTGGCTGTCAAATATAATAGAGATTCAATAATGCCTCGATACATTGTAACTTCGACTGGTATTCCTGAATTATCTAAGTCGAGTTTGACAGATGAGCTCATTGGTGTAGCAGCAGTTGAGCTGGTACTCATTCCATATTTCTTCAGCAGCTCTTTAGTGTATTTAGACTGATTTATCAAGATTCCTTCACTAGATTGCTTGACTTGCAATCCTAAGAAAAATGATAATACTCCCATCATGCTCATCTCAAATTGGTCCTGCATTATCTTTGAGAATCTTTCACATAATTTTGGGTTAGTACTGCCAAAAATAATGTCATCAACATATATCTGAACTAACAGAGTATGGTCTCCCTTTGTAAATTTAAATAAAGTTTTGTCCACCGTGCCAATGGTGAAGTCATGATCAATCAAATATTTTGATAGAGTTTCATATCATGCACGGGGGGTGACCGCTTTATTTTTAAACAAAAGATATTTCAAAGAATGGTGTGAAGCGATTCTACCGCAAGTGCACGGTTGTCAAGTTTTAGTATAGTGAAAATTAAGTATGGGTTGTCGAATCCACAGGGACTAACGTATAAGTACCAAATAAGATTAATAAAATTATATTTAGCCTACGATTTAAGAAGTTTGATTAACTAGAGCTAAATTAAACTAAAGAATAAAGATTTAAACTATAAACAATGAATAGGATGGTTCCGGAAATGCAAAGGTAAGTTACTCGAGAAAATTACCGAGCTCGTCGTTCAATTATGTTATCTCTAATGATTCAATGGAATTCTCAAATTATCAACCAATTGATTTTAAAGGTGAATGGTTTTCGATATTATTCAATACACTCTCTCGAGCTGTAAAGAAACTAACGATAAATTAGAATAAGTCACTCTCGTGCACCTATTTACTATCAAAGTTGCATAGATTATCAAAACCATATAACTCTAAATCTCTCGATTCCAAGTCCTCACGTATGCGATATCATCTCTCGATCTCAATCGTAACATACATAAAAAATTAATGGAGCGTGTTACAACGTTATCTCTCGATCTCGGCTGTAACCCTCAAATTCAATCAAAGCTATCTAGACTTTGATTTACACATGCAATTAATTTATGAACAATAACAATCAATGCACTCAAATACCAATGAATCAATAATCAAACACAACGAAACTAAAACTCAATAATATAAACTAAATTTAATTCAAATCAAATACATAAGAGTTTTATTGTCTCTCGACCTCTAAAACATCAAATGAAATTGAAAATGAAATAAATTAAAGTTCAGAAATACGATAAACGATGGATGAATCCGTGCGTTGCACCGTGATTTCTTCTCTTGTTCCTTCCTTGCACTCCGGAATAGATTGGCTCGACCTTGGACGAAGAACGGAGATTGGATCTCCTTTTCCGGCGTTGGGCGGCGGCTCGGGCGGCTCTCCTTGACCTAAAAATCGTCTGAAATGGTCTCCTATGGTCTGTGGAAGAGATCCCCTCTTAAAAGCCCTCCAAAATCACGATAAAAAAGGAAAATAAAATCTTCTGGATTTCGCGTCTCGATCGATCGAGAATTGCTACCGATCGATCGGTGCACTGTTCATGCCAGCTTTTGAAACTCACTGTCTCGCTCGATCGATCGAGAATTTCCACCAATCGATCGAGACTTTAATAAAATTTGCTCTGGAGTCACTGCCTCGCTCGATCGATCGGAAATTTGTACCGATCGATCGAGACTTGAATTTCTTTGATACTCAACTCTCTGCCTGGCTCGATCGATCGAGAGTAAATCTCGATCGATCGAGATTCCGAAAATCTTATTTTCTAAATTTCAGTTCTTTCTCGCCTCGATTTCGCCCGTTATCTTCATATTGGCTCACTTCTTCCACTTCCGCTCTATTTTCCTGAAACAAACGAATAAACACCAAAAAGCATAATATTATCCAGGAAAAAGAACGGAAAGTAGGAAGAAATTACAGTTAAAAACACTCAAAATCTAAGCCTATCAACTCCCCCAAACTTAGACTTGATCGTCCTCGAGCAAGCAATAAGCTCAAAAAGAAAAGTTAAACTCGATACTAAGCATGAATCATCTTTACAACATACGTAAAATCTCAGAAATCCTACTTACACATCAATAGAAGTCCTTCAACACTTAACAAGAAGCAATTTCTCCTAAGTTAAACAATACATCGCAACATCGGAACGTGCGTGTGTGCTATTGTCAAACATGAGTTACATACATATCTTTAAGATCAACATGTGCCATATCAACTCCTAGTCAAGATTACTTTGAACTACTCTAAAAATTTACTATCCAGCACTTCTCCACTAATGTAATTATTCCCTAGACTTGGATCAACAGGACTTTAAAAGCTTTTAACGTTAGGCCTTTTGGTGTCGGCTCCAAAGAAAAGGTAGGATAGAAGCAAAGAAGAGAGTATAATAAAATCAGTTCAAAATCTTCTCACATAATCATTGAGCTTCTCTTCACATTTTCTAGCCTTGGCCACTTTGGGTCTTATTTAACTTTTCTTTTCAAGGCTTTTTCTCTACATCTTTTCTTTTTCTTTGCTCATTCTTTTGTTCATTTCATTTCTTTCACAATGAACTTCTCAACATATAACAATTTAATGCAATGAATGAGATTCATTATACTCTCCTAGGGATGGATGAAATTGTTCTTTAGGCTCAAACCAAGGTGGGTATAATGAGTTTGCCAAGAATGCCGAATGGGGGTCTCATATGCAATGCATATCCCATTCTTTTTCCATAAGGCTCAAAAGGGGACACTAAGGAATAATGTATACAAGGTAGGCTTGAAAGGCACAAACGGTCCAAAGATCGCCTAAATCATCTCCAAGTCTAGTTCCTAATTATAAATTTCGCCTCAAAGTGCTTTCACTAAACTGTAGAGTTATCTAAGATACTCAAGACTCATCATAGTTAACACAAGTTTTCAATTTAATCAATACATACTTCACTCAATCATGACTCAATAAGTGCTCAAATTATTCCTCAGTTTTGACATGTAGTTAACAAAGGATATATACAAACAAGTTAAGCATTTCCATGACTCCTATCTAGATGAGGATTAATTTCATCATGTATTACCGTTGCAATTCCAACTCATCAATTCTCAAGAATAACTCAATCAATAAAAAAAAATTTTGTTGGTAATGCTCAAGGACGAATTAGTCTCAACATCATGCAGTCATGCTAGGAAAAGAAACAAGACAAGTAGCAGAATGTGCAAAAGCAGGATATATACAAATACTCAAAAATCCCCCCAAACTTAGCATGTGAATTGCCCTCAATGAACAAGAAAAATAAATACAAAGGCAAAGACACATACCATGACGACGATCGTCACTGATCGTCGTCCTCATCATGCTCCGGAGGGGGGACTGGGTAGTGGTGCTCCTCGCCCTGATATGGCGGAAATGGTGGGTACTCAGAAGGTGGAGGTGCATGCGGATGATAAGGTGCAAAATGTGGCTCTGGCGGGAACGGGAAACCTGGAAAGCCCTGGGCCATGGCAGTGTTCCATGCACTCTGATTGTGCATGAACTCCATCTGACGCTGAGCTACCTGCTCATGGTCCATCTGCAATGCTCTCTGCATGCTATGAATGTCCCGCTGCATGCTGTGAATGCTCTGCTGCTCCAGGCGAATATGTTGGAGATCCCTATGAAGAGAGTCCAAAGTAACACGTGTATGTTCTGCAGCAGAGGATGATGCTCCAGCTTGTGTAGTATCCGAAGGTCTTCGTCGACCCGTAGGAGGTGGTGGAGTGTCCACAATGATTGGTGTCTTCGGTGGAAGTAGCTCCTCGTCTTCCCCCCATGTCACTCCGTACCGCTGACATAAAGCAGTGATCGTGGATGGAAACGGTAGTGCGGAGGTCGGTGAGCTGCTCCCAATTTCAGCAATGTGATCAGCAATGATCTCGCCGAAGTCCACTTCCTTCCCTGAGAGGATGGCATATATCAGGACCGCTCTGTCTTTTGTCACCTCAGAAGTGTGGGTCGAAGGCATGACCCGCGAGGCGACAAATGAAAACCATGCTTGGGCCTCTGGCTTCAAATGTTTCTTTAGAACCAACTGTGGCTCTGCTTTATCATTCCTTTGCCAATCCACTCCCGGCTTGCCAATAACTGTCAATACCTCATCGTAGTCAATCCTGCTACTCTTGAAAGATTGGTATGCACAGTTTTGAAGTAAAGGCATCCGGTGAATAATGTTAATTGCGGCTAGATCTGTTGGGATATGCCCTAAGACAAGTCATTAGATGATTGTTTAAGACATACAATATTTATGGATTTATGAATGGCAATTCATTATTATATATTATTCTTTTAACTGTGCATTGTGAATTAATATATATGTTAATGTCCTTAGAATAATATTGTATTATTCTTAAAGATGTTCCTAGTCAAGTATTATCGTGAATGGGATAATGATAATACGTAGAGACTAGTATATGTTGATCGATGAATTGTTCATTGATATGAGATATCAAATCAACATATGGTGTGATGACCTGAGATTAGGGATGTTAATCCCGGAGTGTTAATAACCCCTAAAGTGGTTTTACGTGGCAATTGGAATTTAATCGAGGTGTTGGGCCCTCCGGGCTCGTCTATTTGAGTAATTGGGATCGTTGGATCCCGAGGTTGAGATCGTATTCTCATTTCGGTGAAAACCTGTGAGTTGGGTTTTTAGTGTGACTCGAAATCTCGGGTGCTGGGTGTGGGCACCAGTAGGGGGTTTTTGAGTTAGAGAGAGAGTTTTTGAAAACAGATGATTTTTAATGAATCATGATGTATTTGTGGGGATATTAGTATTTCGGGATATTTTTGCTATAAATACCAGTTGAACCCGAGATTTTTATTATCGGAACCATTTTCTTCCCCTCCTTCTCTCTCCCCGTAGCCGCGCCATTCTCGATCCCCTTTTGACCCACGCCGCTTCCAGGCGTGCGCCCGCCGCCGTCCGGCCGCCGTTCGGCGCGTCCGACCCGCCGCCGTGTTCGTCTCTTCCAGGCGGTCCTATCCATACCACCAATTTGAAGTTTGGTCGCGATTTGAGCTCGAATTTCTGCTGGAAGCGCTAGGGTTCGAACTGGGTTTCTGTTCGATTTTGTGGCTCGTTTTTGGTACGATTTTTGGGGCTCTTTTTCTGTTGTTTTTGGGGCGTTTTTAAGCTGGTTTTGAGTCGATTATTTCAGACTTTTTGGTTCGAAATTATTGGTTAAGTTTGGTTCGAATTTTCAGCTCGATTTTGGGAGTTAGGGTTCGAAAATTTGGATTTTTGGCATGAGGATGATGATTCTTGTTGTTATTCGATTATTTCATGTTTAAATGCATTATGATGCTTGATTGTGTTCGAAATTGAGGAATCGGATTTGAAGTTAGGGCTTGAATTCGAATTTTGGGGGTTTTGGCATGTGGGGCGATTATTGTTGTTGTTAATTGATTAATTCATGTGTTAGATGAATTATGGTGATTATTCGGGTTTGATTTGTGTTGGTTGGGTTCGAATTATTGAAGGTGTTCTTAGGCAATTTTTCGATATGCCGCATTCGTTTTCCCTCCCTGCATGTACCCTGCCCCGGGTCTTTTAGATGTTTAATTGTCGTGTGTCGACAATATTTTGAGGGTTATGGATGTGCTTGAGCATGGGTTGCATGTTCGTAAATAATTGTGAATTATTTACCGTGTTAGCACATCGTTCCTCAGGGCATGGAACTCGAGCAAGGTTTGGCTCGGACTTCGAGGATTGAAGGTACGTTTAGCGTACGAGCATAGTTTAAATGATGTTTTACAAGTATGATGCATGATCTAAAATACATGAAATGCTTTACTATGATGGTACCGGGACTTGATTACGTTATGTTGATTCATATGGTGAAATGCTTAGTGCCGCTATGAAGCGAGCAAATGATGGGGTGTGGTTGCTACGGAGCAAACACCGATAGTATGATGCTACATGAAGTAAGAAATGAAAAAGGTGGTATTTGATTAGATATCTAGGATATCTGTATTTTATTCCCTATTGGTAATGAATAAGAACAGAGACGTAGTTAATCAGAGAAGTGATTAACTAGTATCGGAAGTTAAGGAAATCTCATTATAATATCTAGAATTGTGATAATTGCTAGATAAAGAAAGATGTTACGAAATGTTGTTAAATTGAAACTGGCTAGGGTTAACCAATATGATGATTAACTGCATATTCAGGATTTGATGATTTATCTGTTTTGAGAACAGGATTATTACAGGGGTGCGCTATGATGAGGATGATACCATCCAGGAAGTATCACATATGTTCCGCAATATTTACATTTTCGTAAATTATGTATTATCATTATGATTATGAAATTGTGGAATTGGTATGCTCACCCCGTTGGGGGCTGTCTCTGTTGGGGCAGGTGAACAGGTGCATCGATGGCTATGGAGCTGGGCTCGAGCTGCTGATTGGATGTACTCACAGGATCGTGGTACCAGGGCTTGATGGAGCACGGTATCGTATAGAGTACTTATATACCCATGAGGGTTATATACATATTCATGATGCTCGCATGTGAGCAAGATTACTTGTATATGCGTTGTATATAAAGGCATGAGCCTTCCTCTCTTTCATTATATGTTGCATGCAATTGTGGTAGAATTGCTAATGATATGAGAGTCGTTAGTGTGTTATGTGTGGGTTGAAACCCACTTTGGTTGTCATATGTGTGGTGTCTTCCCTGGCTGGGAATTTACTTGATATTGCTGTATTCTGATGAGTGTTATGTTTTCCCTGGCCGGGAATTATGTTATGCGTTGTGCTTTTATTTCGGGATAGCTCTATTTATGGGGAGACTCTGTCCAAATTTTTATAAAAGTCAACAATGTAAAAAGTGGTGTGATGGGCGAACCCTATGAGTCTGTTGTTGTTAGGATGATGAGCTTATAACACTGTATGTTAAAGAAAACTTTGTAATTGCCATTCAATGGTAAAGTATCATCTGGGTTTCCCGAATAATTTTATTGAAAGCATGTGCCACACATAATGATTAATACACTAATCAAGGGTTAAGTATATGGGGTCCTTACATTAGTGGTACCAGAGCAGTGGTTGCTCATTGGGACTGTTGAGGGCCTAGGAAGTTATTGATAGCACATATTTATGCATGATGGCCTTAATGTTATACGACATGACTAATTGTTTATGTGCTTTTATGTTATGAAAAGTGGTATTGCTAACCATTGTGGTTGCAGGAATCGTGTGGAACACGATAGGATGGCATTGATAGCGATGTCTAACACTCTATATGCTACGTGCCAAGGAATCTGATTTGGAAGAAAATCAGGGAAAAGAAAGATATGACGTATTGTCTGAGGACAGACTGGGTAGACAACCGACAGTGGAATACTTCGGTATGGTCTCAATTATTATTGAATATACTAATGCGTTTGTTCATGTAATGTTCAAGCAAGGAAAGTACGTAAGAAACGTACGAGCATCATACGGTAACATATTCCTAAACTATGACCTTGCTTTAATTGCATAAGTTTATGATGATGATGTTTATGATGATGATGCTTACGATGATAATTATGATAAGTAAGTTTATAATGATGATGTCATGATAATGATGATTTTGATAAGTAAGTTTATGATGATGTGATACGATGTTATGATGTGGTAAGATGCCACGGGGTAAGATGCCCATATGGTAAGAGGCCATACTCCTATATTATGATCATACTATGATTGCATAAGAATTTACGATGCCATGATGATATGTATAATGAATAAAAATGATAAGATGTTTAAGATAATGTTATGATAAGTAAGTTCGCGATGAAGATGATTTTATAATGAATAAAGATGACAAGATACTTATGATGATGTTATGATAAATGAAGATGATATGACGTTCACGATGACGATTATGATAAGTAATGATGATGTTAATATGATGTTTATAGAATGATATGATGTTTATAAGGTGGTAAGATGTCATAGGGTAGGATACCCATATGCATGAATATGAACCGGGGAAAAAGAAAAGAAGTTAATGAATAACTAGCAAGCTTACTCAACTATGATTTCGTACATTTACTGTTATATCTATAAGATGATGATGTTTATATGATGATGATACTACAAGATGATAATGTATGTTTAACTATGTTACTTAGAATGGTTGAATGTCCGGTGGTCATTATGGGCAAGCGAGGAAGGTCTTGCCGCTCACATAGCTGATGAGCGATGGGGTACATCCGCTATCAAGGTGTAGCGATGGGTATCATCCGCTGATGAGCGATGGGGTACATCCGCTATCAAGGTGTAGCGACGGGTATCATCCGCTGAGCGATGGGGTACATCCGCTATCAAGGTGTAGCGATGGGTATCATCCGCTGAATAAGAGATACATCCGCTATCAAGGCGTAGCGATGGGTATCATACGATGTGTTATGTCGAGCGAGGGGGCCAATTGTGCCGCTGTCATAATGGAACCCGGACAGTCCCATTTCTAATTAACATAGTTTGTTGTGAGTATATATGTGAATATGATGTGTATGATGATGTTTATGATGATAGGATGCCTCATTCCGCTATTTTACGATGACTCATTCTTTTATGAGAATTGACGATGATTGATGCCGCCGGATATGATGATAGCGATGCCTCATTCCGCTATTTTACGATGACTCACTCTTCTATGAGGATTGGCGATGGTTTATGCCGCCGGATATGTTAATAGCAATGCCCCATTCCGCTATTATGTGGATTTACGATGACTTATTCTTCTATGAGGATTGGCGATGATTAGTGCCACCAGATATGTTGATAGCGATGCCTCTTTCCGCTGTTATGTAGACAATGATTCAGGCTCAGGTGTATAGCGAGGTTTCATGCCACTTATTATATGACGAGGTATCATGCCGTCGATTCTATAGCGATGGATTGTGCCGCTATGTACTCAGCACAGGATTATGCCGCCTTCGAGCGATGAGTGCTGATTTCGCACTATTATCGAGCGACGGAGACAGGTATGCCGCTATCTTGTTAGCGATGAGGTATGAGATATTGCTATTCTATTAACTTTATTATAGCTGGCATGCGTGGTTATACATGTTTTATTATGATTATTTTACTAGCATGATGATGGATGACATATGTTGATGTACATGGACCGTCACGAGTTGACTGGGTTGTTTAGATGTCATTGTTGACATGTATCGTCACTAGTTGACGATACCTTAGATGCCATGAGTGGGCATGTGTCGTCACGGGGTGGCGATGACGATGGTTTAGGAGATGTCTTATTAGACATGCATCATCGTTACGATGAACAATGCGTTGAGTATACGTTTTCAGTTGTATGCCTTGGGTGCCAGTGTCGGGCACAAGGTGGTGTGTGCGTCACCGATTAACGTGGCCCTTATACCGAGCGGGTTGCTCGAGGAATGGATGGATGCGCTGTACATGTGATTGTACCGCAAAAATTGTTTGAGGGATCATATCACGAGTGGTGGTACCGTTGGAATGGCTTTTTGGCCATGTAATTTGACGACAGGAATGATCGTGGAGGAATTGCTCGCTTTCTATTGATATGACATGTGGTAGACATGGTCACACCAACCATGAGGGTGTAAGATGGGTCCTAAGGAGGTAGGATCAGGTTATGTTAAGTACATGGGGACATTGGAGTGTCCAGGGTATGTCAGCATTGGAGGAATGTTGGGTAAAGACCCACTACTCTATTGACTTTTCTTCCCATGGTATGGTATGCCGTGCGGAAACGTCCATCTGATTGGTAGGTTTGAGGTGAAACCTAGTGAGGCAGCGACTAGTTTGTCTGCCGCGTGTATGCAGCACCATGATGGGCTTGCTAGAGCCGTTATACTGCTCGTTGGAACCAAGTTTGGTAAATCGTAAGGTTATACGAGGTGGATTGTGGAGGACTCTGGTAGTCACCACATCATTTGAAGTTGAAGTTGAGTATGCCTCACTGAACGTATATATGTTTATGTTTAAATCTTGGTGAGACTTGTCTGGGACAGCTCATGATGTTGAAGTACCAACAAGAGAGTCATCAAGTCGTCGTTGTTTTGGCCTGGGAATCCATGTATTTGGGATGCATTGGGTTTATTGCATGTCCTTTCAAATTTGAAACTCTGAGGAGTCTCGATTGTTTATTTATGATCAGGATGTGATTCTTAGGATATCTGGAGGTGGACATCTTGTGAGATGTCTTTTGTGTGAATCTGTGGCCGTGAGTTGCCCAAATTGAGTTGCAATGATGCGACTGCTCATTTGATGGAGGAGGTTTGAAAGTGGAAACCAGGTTTGGTATGTGTACACCGTGGTATGCTAATGTTTCCCTCGTAACGATGTATGTTAGACATCGTGAGTCATGATAGAGATGTCTTCGAATGAAATCTACGATGGAATCAGGAGCGATTCGAATCCTTACAGTTTCAGTTGACTAACTGCTTTTGGATTATTAGCGTTGAGCTGTGCTGACGCTGTTTGACGTTATGATGGATTTGGAAGTCTATTCCACTCCAGAGTTTGACACGAGGTCAACGTTCTCACGGTTGAGGTGTCATTCAGGATGCGTTCTTACTAGTGGTATTAGAACGAAGGATGACTGTCCGATCTACAGTCGTAAGTATCGGTTGTTTCGCAGTCATGAGGGACTGACTTTTGGGATGACCCACATCGAAGTACGTTTTGCCTCTTGCGTGATATGTTGGTTTTGTTATGTCGCTCTGTTTCAGAGTTTGAAGTGAGGTAAGTATTCTCGAGGTTTTTAAGACGATTTTGTTATGGTCAAGAATCGAGGTTCCGGCTTCATGTTGTTGTGTAGCCTGGGTGTTATGTGATACACCCGTGCTAATTTCGAGGACGAAATTCTTTTAGTGGGGGATATTGTGATGACCTGAGATTATGGATGTTAATCCCGGAGTGTTAATAACCCCTAAAGTGGTTTTACGTGGCAATTGGAATTTAATCGAGGTGTTGGGCCCTCCGGGCTCGTCTATTTGAGTAATTGGGATCGTTGGATCCCGAGGTTGAGATCGTATTCTCATTTCGGTGAAAACCTGTGAGTTGGGTTTTTAGTGTGACTCGAAATCTCGGGTGCTGGGTGTGGGCACCAGTAGGGGGTTTTTGAGTTAGAGAGAGAGTTTTTGAAAACAGATGATTTTTAATGAATCATGATGTATTTGTGGGGATATTAGTATTTCGGGGTATTTTTGCTATAAATACCAGTTGAACCCGAGATTTTTATTATCGGAACCATTTTCTTCCCCTCCTTCTCTCTCCCCGTAGCCGCGCCATTCTCGATCCCCTTTTGACCCACGCCGCTTCCAGGCGTGCGCCCGCCGCCGTCCGGCCGCCGTTCGGCGCGTCCGACCCGCCGCCGTGTTCGTCTCTTCCAGGCGGTCCTATCCATACCACCAATTTGAAGTTTGGTCGCGATTTGAGCTCGAATTTCTGCTGGAAGCGCTAGGGTTCGAACTGGGTTTCTGTTCGATTTTGTGGCTCGTTTTTGGTACGATTTTTGGGGCTCTTTTTCTGTTGTTTTTGGGGCGTTTTTAAGCTGGTTTTGAGTCGATTATTTCAGACTTTTTGGTTCGAAATTATTGGTTAAGTTTGGTTCGAATTTTCAGCTCGATTTTGGGAGTTAGGGTTCGAAAATTTGGATTTTTGGCATGAGGATGATGATTCTTGTTGTTATTCGATTATTTCATGTTTAAAATCATTATGATGCTTGATTGTGTTCGAAATTGAGGAATCGGATTTGAAGTTAGGGCTTGAATTCGAATTTTGGGGGTTTTGGCATGTGGGGCGATTATTGTTGTTGTTAATTGATTAATTCATGTGTTAGATGAATTATGGTGATTATTCGGGTTTGATTTGTGTTGGTTGGGTTCGAATTATTGAAGGTGTTCTTAGGCAATTTTTCGATATGCCGCATTCGTTTTCCCTCCCTGCATGTACCCTGCCCCGGGTCTTTTAGATGTTTAATTGTCGTGTGTCGACAATATTTTGAGGGTTATGGATGTGCTTGAGCATGGGTTGCATGTTCGTAAATAATTGTGAATTATTTACCGTGTTAGCACATCGTTCCTCAGGGCATGGAACTCGAGCAAGGTTTGGCTCGGACTTCGAGGATTGAAGGTACGTTTAGCGTACGAGCATAGTTTAAATGATGTTTTACAAGTATGATGCATGATCTAAAATACATGAAATGCTTTACTATGATGGTACCGGGACTTGATTACGTTATGTTGATTCATATGGTGAAATGCTTAGTGCCGCTATGAAGCGAGCAAATGATGGGGTGTGGTTGCTACGGAGCAAACACCGATAGTATGATGCTACATGAAGTAAGAAATGAAAAAGGTGGTATTTGATTAGATATCTAGGATATCTGTATTTTATTCCCTATTGGTAATGAATAAGAACAGAGACGTAGTTAATCAGAGAAGTGATTAACTAGTATCGGAAGTTAAGGAAATCTCATTATAATATCTAGAATTGTGATAATTGCTAGATAAAGAAAGATGTTACGAAATGTTGTTAAATTGAAACTGGCTAGGGTTAACCAATATGATGATTAACTGCATATTCAGGATTTGATGATTTATCTGTTTTGAGAACAGGATTATTACAGGGGTGCGCTATGATGAGGATGATACCATCCAGGAAGTATCACATATGTTCCGCAATATTTACATTTTCGTAAATTATGTATTATGTCATTATGATTATGAAATTGTGGAATTGGTATGCTCACCCCGTTGGGGGCTGTCTCTGTTGGGGCAGGTGAACAGGTGCATCGATGGCTATGGAGCTGGGCTCGAGCTGCTGATTGGATGTACTCACAGGATCGTGGTACCAGGGCTTGATGGAGCACGGTATCGTATAGAGTACTTATATACCCATGAGGGTTATATACATATTCATGATGCTCGCATGTGAGCAAGATTACTTGTATATGCGTTGTATATAAAGGCATGAGCCTTCCTCTCTTTCATTATATGTTGCATGCAATTGTGGTAGAATTGCTAATGATATGAGAGTCGTTAGTGTGTTATGTGTGGGTTGAAACCCACTTTGGTTGTCATATGTGTGGTGTCTTCCCTGGCTGGGAATTTACTTGATATTGCTGTATTCTGATGAGTGTTATGTTTTCCCTGGCCGGGAATTATGTTATGCGTTGTGCTTTTATTTCGGGATAGCTCTATTTATGGGGAGACTCTGCCCAAATTTTTATAAAAGTCAACAATGTAAAAAGTGGTGTGATGGGCGAACCCTATGAGTCTGTTGTTGTTAGGATGATGAGCTTATAACACTGTATGTTAAAGAAAACTTTGTAATTGCCATTCAATGGTAAAGTATCATCTGGGTTTCCCGAATAATTTTATTGAAAGCATGTGCCACACATAATGATTAATACACTAATCAAGGGTTAAGTATATGTGGTCCTTACATATGGGTACATGTTAGAGAACGATGTACTGAACAGACCCACCATGAGAATGCAACATGGATAGTTATATGATCGTCATATGCAATTCTCATAGTGATAATAATGTATGTAATCCTTACGACTTGTGATCATCAGAGATCCCAACATAAGGAGTTATGTATCTTGATATCGTCAAACGTTACCCGTAACAGGGTATACTATAAAGGCGACTATTGGATACACTACGAATTATGTAGAGGGATGTTGACTGATCGAGATAGGATTTGTCCCTCCTATATAACAGGAGATGTGTTTGGCCCTTGATCAAGTGAGAACTAAAATGCATGGCCATGCTCGAATGAGTCGATATGAGATATCGAGCTTATTCGTTTATTCTAGTTCTACTTGGGGATCAAGAAATAGAGATTGAATATACGAGTATGACTATTCCATGACTCGTGTTCAATCTAAACACAAAGGACAAAGGGATTAAGTTACATGATTAATATTGTCACAAGTTCTAAAGGTTATGTCGAGTCATTGACATTCTCGTAATTTGGGTAGCATCGATGTGTTGCTAGATACCGCTCGATGCTTGCGACATAAAATGAGATTTTATGTCACTGCCAACATTACGAGATCCTATCGGGTCGCACAAAAGATTAAATCGAGAAGGGAAATTAAATTCATGGGATGAATTAAATAATTAAGAGGAGTCTTAATTAATAATCATAAGGATTAATTAAATCATGGGCTTAAGCCCATGAAGCTTTAAGAAAGCCTTTAATTAATTATATTTAATATGATTGCAAGGTGATTAATTGTAAGACAATTCATAACACTCAAAACCCTACACAAGCAAGAGCAAAACGACGGCATCATCACAAGAGCTCTCGGCCTCCTTCAAAGTCGAGGGGTTCTTGGTGGTTTGGTGGTTGTTTCGATTGTGAATCGAGTTTGTTTCGTGTATAGGATTAATAACAAGTCTAGCAACTTGTTATTAAACCATCCCTTCGTTCGATTCGATCGTGTGGATACCGTTGAGGCAAAACCATTCGTGTTTTGCTATTGACTCGGAGAAGGCGTAGGACGTGGTGCAGCTCCGTGGATTCGGCTTCAAACACGCTACAAGGGTAAGACACTTGTAATTCTCTAATCCGATATGAATCCCTATGTATAGATCGCTGGTTAGTAATCCCAAAATTTTATTCCGCTGCGTTGTATGCTCATGGGGTTACTTACAGTGGTATCAGAGCCGTGTACAAGGCTCATATCGGATTTTATGTGGTTAAATAGTTTAATCATGTTAGAATTAATATTGCATGCTATTTAAAACTGTATTTTCATATATGATATGGAAAAATCGATTTTGTGAAGATCATCGTATGATAATATATATGATATAATTGACGGATCGAAATATATGATAATTCGTGATCAAAAACCGGAACATGGCTCGTGTAGGCTCACGGCCGAGGCCACCTAGGTGCTAGGGTTTCGAACCCTAGTCACCATGGCTCGGCCGCCGCTACAAAGTGGCTAGGGTTTTGAACCCTAGTCAAATTGGCCTTTCGGCCGCCGCCTAAGAGCTAGGGTTCGGACCCTGGCTCGAGCATGGGTCAAGCCGTCGCACTATCTAGGGTTTTGAACTCTTTTGGCTCGATAAAGTATTGAGAAGGTGCAAGTTGGCTCGATAGAATCAAGATGGTGCAAGGCGGCTAGGGTTTTGAACCCTAGCAGCGCCGCACCCAAGCCGCCGCATGGACCATGGCTCGGCCATGGGCTAGGGTTTCGAACCCTAGGCCCACTATTGGTCCAGCCGTGGGTCTTGGTTCGAATCATGGTGGTTCGTGTTTTAGTCGCTTTAGTTCGTGGCATGTGATGTCCCGAGCGTACGATAATTTTTCAAAAATTATTTTACAGTTTTAATTAGAATTAAATTTATAGAATTTAATTAATTAAATGTTAATGCATGCTTTATGTGTTGTTTGAGCATGGTGCGTGGTTATAGCCCTTTGACCTATTAGATAGGATTTGTGAATGATTGTAATTTATAATACGACCTGCGTGTCGTGCCTTTCTCTATTTCATTCTAAATGTTATCCCTCCCCTATGTTCCCCTCGAATGTGAATTGAGGAATTCTATATCTTGTAAAATAGTGTAGTTTATTTTATTGATGGTGATCAATGAAGATGGAGCATCGTGCCGGGATGAGGAGGCCATTCACAAATTGGAGCCAAAGGAAGGTGCTTATGAAGTTACCTTAGGTTGACTCATAGGAGTTTCTCATTGGCTTGAGAAACTCATTAGTAGGGGCTATAACCATGTCACGTTTTAATTATGTATGTTGATGCATGATTTATCTTATGTTTTAGTTTGATAATAGTATTACACATATATGTAGATATGTATACAACTATATGTAGTGGACATATTTTAAATTATCAAATTAATCATGAGATCAATAAATCCCTCTAAAATATTAAGTTTTAGATGCCTTCCAAATAAAAGTACTCGTCAATAACTTCGATTGTACATGTGTGGGTTTGCCAAAGCAAAGCACCGTGGCAATCTTAGTAAGGCGCGAAAGGATAAAAG
The DNA here is from genome assembly GCA_907163345.1 of Haberlea rhodopensis. Taxonomy (NCBI): domain Eukaryota; kingdom Viridiplantae; phylum Streptophyta; class Magnoliopsida; order Lamiales; family Gesneriaceae; genus Haberlea; species Haberlea rhodopensis. The sequence goes on along the minus strand of CAJQUN010000058.1, from coordinate 2,747,556 downwards.
TGATATCCGTCATACTTTAATTGGGTACGACTTAACTAGGTTATCTCAATAGGATTGGGAACCTAGAGGCATGGGTTGGATTATAATTCATTTGATGAATTGAACAAAGTGTTGTTCGTCCAACTATCCAAGAATTATATGTGATGTAATTGACAAAGTGTTGTCTACCTAAATAACCGAGTCTTGGGCGATTAGCCAAAGCTAACTCAAGATTAAGTGAAATATGGATCTTGGCCCACTAAAGGTTTCGAGGGTTGATATTTTTCAAACAAAATAGTGGGAGTGTCATTTAATATAAGACCATGTTAAATGATTTAAATCATAAACTTATTTTGCATATTTATATTGTAGATATCCATGGCAACTACAAACGTTACTAGCACTTTATCACTGCGATCGGTCCTTGAGAAGGACAAATTAAATGGGACAAATTTCCTAGACTGGCATAGGAACTTGAGGATAGTCCTCAAACAAGAAAAGAAACAATATGTCCTAGAGGAACCCTTACCCGCTGAGGAACCTCCCCTAACGGCTACTAGAACTGAAAAAGATGCTTACAAGAAGCATCAGAGTGACGCACTTGATGTTGGGTGCCTCATGCTTGCCACCATGAACTCTGAGCTTCAGAAGCAACATGAGGAAATGGAGGCGTTCGATATGATCGAACACTTAAAGCAGTTGTACCAACAGCAGGCTAGACAAGAGAGGTATGACGTCTCTAAGGCGTTATTCCAGTGCAGGATGGTAGAAGGAAGCTTAGTTGGAACTCATGTGCTCAAGATGATTGGGTACATTGAGAATCTGGATAAACTAGGTTTTCCATTGGACCAAGAGTTGGCCACTGATGTAATCTTGCAATCGTTGCCGGAGAGCTTCAGTCAATTTGTAGTAAATTACAATATGACTGATATGGAAAAGACTCTACCCCAGTTGCTTGGCATGTTGAGAACATATGAAGCAAATACTAAGAAGACTAAGGCCACAAATGTCCTTATTGTGAATAAGGGCAAAGGAAGGGCCAAAACTAAAGGCAACAAGAAAGCAAAGAAGGTCTTTGCTAAATCTAAGCCAAAGTCTTCTGCACTAAAGCCAAAGGGAGGGATAGCAAAGGAAGGGAACTGTTTCCATTGCGGTGAGACCGGCCATTGGAAAAGAACTGCAAAGTATATCTGGAGGATCTAAAGAAAGGAAGTGTGACTTCCGCTTCAGGTATTTTTGTTATAGAAGTCAATTTATCTACTTCTTCATCTTGGGTATTAGATACTGGATGTGGATCTCACATTTGTGTAAATGTGCAGGATCTCAAAAGGAGTAGGGCATTGGCAAAAGGTGAAGTTGATCTCCGAGTTGGAAATGGAGCAATAGTTGCTGCATTAGCTATAGGAGATTATCATTTAGCTTTACCTTCTGGTTTATCGTTGATTTTAAAAGACTGTTATTTTGTGCCTTCAATTACTAAAAACATTATATCTATTTCTTGTTTGGACAAGTATGGTTTTTCATTTATAATAAAGGACAATTGTTGTTCTATTTATTTAAATGATATGTTTTATGCTAATGCACAAATGGTGAATGGTCTTTATGTATTAAATCTTGATATGCCTATCTATAACATAAATACTAAAAGGATTAAAAATAATGATTGTAATCCGACTTATCTCTGGCACTGTCGCTTGGGCCACATAAACGAGAACCGCATATCTAAACTTCATAAGGATGGAGTATTAGATTCATTTGATTTTGAATCATATGAAACATGCGAATCTTGTTTAATGGGCAAGATGACTAAAGCCCCTTTCAAGGGACATGTTGAAAGGGCAAATGTTTTATTGGGACTAATACATAGTGATGTATGTGGACCAATAAGTACACAAGCTAGAGGTGGTTTTCAATACTTCGTTACATTTACTGATGACCTCAGTAGATATGGGTATGTGTACCTAATGAAACATAAGCATGAAACCTTTGAAAAGTTCAAAGATTTCAACAAAACCAACTTGGCAAAAGTATCAAAATCCTTCGATCAGATCGAGGAGGAGAATACTTAAGCCAAGAGTTTCATGACTATCTAAAGGAGTGTGGGATAGTCCCACAACTCACTCCTCCGTATACTCCACAATGGAATGGTGTATCCGAGAGGAGAAATCGAACCTTGTTAGACATGGTTAGATCAATGATGAGTCATGCAGATCTTCCGATATCATTTTGGGGACACGCTCTAGAAACAGCGATTTTCTTACTGAACCGTGTTCCATCTAAATCAGTGGAAAAGACACCATATGAGATATGGACTGGGAAGCGTCCTAGTATGTCTTTTATGAAGATTTGGGGTTGTGAGGCTTTCGTTAGACGTCACGCCACTAACAAACTTGGACCCAAATGTGATAAGTGTTTATTTGTGGGGTATCCTAAGGAAACGATAGGATACTATTTCTATTATCCCACCGAGAACAAAATAGTTGTTGCTCGGACTGGTGTATTTCTTGAAAGAGAATTTATTTCTAGAAAAACCAGTGGGAGAAAAATAGAACTTAGTGAAGTTCAACCACAAGAAAACACTGAACCTGAAATTGAGATGGAAACAGAGCAGGCACCACAAACTGTTGTGGAAGAAGCACCTGCTCAAGAGACACAAGCCCAGCGTAGGTCTGTAAGAGTACACCGGGAGCCAGAGAGATATGGATTTCTTGTGACTCAACAAGGTGACTTACTACTTATTGATGAGGATGAGCCGTCATCTTATCAACAAGCTATAATGGGCAATGATTCTGAGAAATGGCAAGAAGCCATGAAATCTGAGATGGAATCCATGTATGCAAACCAAGTATGGACTTTGGTTGATCCACCTGAAGGGGTACGACCCATAGGGTGCAAATGGATTTTCAAGAAAAAGACCGATATGGATGGTAATGTACAAACCTATAAAGGTCGGCTGGTTGCAAAAGGATTCAAACAAATTCATGGTAGTGACTATGATGAAACCTTTTCACCAGTGGCCATGGTTAAATCCATAAGGATCTTACTTGCAATAGCTGCATTTCATGATTATGAAATCTGGCAGATGGATGTCAAAACAGCTTTCCTTAATGGAAATCTGCTCGAGGATGTGTACATGACACAGCCCGAGGGTTTTGTCGATCCAAAGGATGCTGGAAAGATATGCAAGCTACAACGATCCATTTATGGATTGAAGCAAGCTTCTCGGAGTTGGAATCTTCGTTTTGATGATGCAATCAAAGAGTTTGGTTTTATCAAAAATGAAGATGAACCTTGTGTCTACAAGAAGGTCAGTGGGAGCGTAATCATTTTCCTAGTGTTGTATGTAGATGACATACTTCTTATTGGAAATGATATCCCTGCCTTGCAATCTGTAAAGATTTGGCTAGGGAATTGCTTTTCGATGAAAGACTTAGGAGAAGCTACCTATGTGTTAGGAATCAAGATCTATAGAGATAGATCGAGAAGGCTTCTTGGTCTAAGTCAAAGTACATACATAGACAAGGTGCTTAAAAGGTTTAGCATGCAAGAATCCAAGAAAGGATTCGTGCCTATGACACATGGTATTTATCTCTCGAAGGAACAGTGTCCTTCAACACCAGATGAGAGACAACGCATGAGTAAGATTCCATACGCATCAGCTATTGGATCTATCATGTATGCCATGATATGTACTCGTCCCGATGTATCGTATGCTTTGAGCATGACGAGCAGATATCAAGTTGATCCAGGTGAAGGTCACTGGATTGCTGTCAAGAACATCCTGAAGTACTTGAGAAGGACTAAGGATACATTCTTGATTTATGGAGGTGAGGAAGAGCTCAATGTAATGGGTTACACTGATGCGAGCTTCCAAACCGACAAAGATGATTTTCGATCGCAATCTGGATATGTGTATTGCCTGAATGGAGGTGCTGTGAGCTGGAAGAGTTCAAAGCAAGAAACAGTAGCCGATTCTACAACGGAAGCTGAGTATATTGCTGCCTCGGATGCAGCAAAGGAAGCTGTTTGGATGAGGAAGTTCATTTCTGAACTTGGAGTGGTGCCTAGCATTAAAGATCCGATAGAACTCTATTGTGACAACAATGGAGCGATCGCATTGGCTAAGGAACCAAGATCTCACCAAAGATCCAAGCACATACTTAGGCGTTTCCATTTCATTCGAGAAATCGTTGAAAGGGGAGATGTTAAAATATGCAAAGTACCAACAGATGATAATGTATCTGACCCATTGACGAAGCCGCTGTCACAGCAGAAGCATGATCGTCATACTAGATCTCTAGGAATTAGGTATATGTCTGAGTGGTCTTAGTGCAAGTGGGAGATTTGTTGGGATATGCCCTAAGACAAGTCATTAGATGATTGTTTAAGACATACAATGTTTATGGATTTATGAATGGCAATTCATTATTATATATTATTCTTTTAACTGTGCATTGTGAATTAATATATATGTTAATGTCCTTAGAATAATATTGTATTATTCTTAAAGATGTTCCTAGTCAAGTATTATCGTGAATGGGATAATGATAATACGTAGAGACTAGTATATGTTGATCGATGAATTGTTCATTGATATGAGATATCAAATCAACATATGGGTACATGTTAGAGAACGATGTACTGAACAGACCCACCATGAGAATGCAACATGGATAGTTATATGATCGTCATATGCAATTCTCATAGTGATAATAATGTATGTAATCCTTACGACTTGTGATCATCATAGATCCCAACATAAGGAGTTATGTATCTTGATATCGTCAAACGTTACCCGTAACAGGGTATACTATAAAGGCGACTATTGGATACACTACGAATTATGTAGAGGGATGTTGACTGATCGAGATAGGATTTGTCCCTCCTATATAACAGGAGATGTGTTTGGCCCTTGATCAAGTGAGAACTAAAATGCATGGCCATGCTCGAATGAGTCGATATGAGATATCGAGCTTATTCGTTTATTCTAGTTCTACTTGGGGATCAAGAAATAGAGATTGAATATACGAGTATGACTATTCCATGACTCGTGTTCAATCTAAACACAAAGGACAAAGGGATTAAGTTACATGATTAATATTGTCACAAGTTCTAAAGGTTATGTCGAGTCATTGACATTCTCGTAATTTGGGTAGCATCGATGTGTTGCTAGATACCGCTCGATGCTTGCGACATAAAATGAGATTTTATGTCACTGCCAACATTACGAGATCCTATCGGGTCGCACAAAAGATTAAATCGAGAAGGGAAATTAAATTCATGGGATGAATTAAATAATTAAGAGGAGTCTTAATTAATAATCATAAGGATTAATTAAATCATGGGCTTAAGCCCATGAAGCTTTAAGAAAGCCTTTAATTAATTATATTTAATATGATTGCAAGGTGATTAATTGTAAGACAATTCATAACACTCAAAACCCTACACAAGCAAGAGCAAAACGGCGGCATCATCACAAGAGCTCTCGGCCTCCTTCAAAGTCGAGGGGTTCTTGGTGGTTTGGTGGTTGTTTCGATTGTGAATCGAGTTTGTTTCGTGTATAGGATTAATAACAAGTCTAGCAACTTGTTATTAAACCATCCCTTCGTTCGATTCGATCGTGTGGATACCGTTGAGGCAAAACCATTCGTGTTTTGCTATTGACTCGGAGAAGGCGTAGGACGTGGTGCAGCTCCGTGGATTCGGCTTCAAACACGCTACAAGGGTAAGACACTTGTAATTCTCTAATCCGATATGAATCCCTATGTATAGATCGCTGGTTAGTAATCCCAAAATTTTATTCCGCTGCGTTGTATGCTCATGGGGTTACTTACACGATCCACCAACACATCATTCCCTCGAACATAAACACTTACTTGGTGCCCTGGTCTAACAGCTCGAAGATTTGTGTAAAACTCCCTTACCAGCGGCACCACAGCATCAATCGGTGTCTGAAAGAATTGAAACCACCCTTTTCGCCGGACTGTCCTAATGACAGGACATTCCAATTTATCTATGCTCATTCCCCTTTCACGGCTCAGGGGTTTCTTATGGTAGGTGGGGTATAATTCAGCAATTTTGGCATTGAGAAATTTCTTTTCATCATATCCTGGCTCAGAAACAGTGGCCTCCGCCTGCTTTTGCTTTTGGGAAGCTTCCGCCTACTTTGACCTCTTTCTGGATGACATTTTCTTGCTAAACGATTCCCAACTAACTCAATTAAATCCAACTATCACCACACAACACTATAAATCTTCCACCCTTCAACACCACAAAACTTCCTCCAAATTTAACTCCTTCCTAACCCAATTCTACTACAATTCAAGGAGTTTCACCAAAAGCTAAAATCTTTAAGAATTGGAGACCAATTACCGCTTAAAAATCTGATCTTGGAAAGATTTGGCACTTGGCTTGGAATTCCCTTTTTGATGTACTTCTACCCAATTTGCCTTGCAATCCTTCAAATCTGCAATGAAAAACAAATATTACTTCCCAGATTTGAAGTAACTTTAAATTTGATGGAAAAAATGATGAGATTAGATGAAGGAATTTGAAAAGGTGGCTAGGGTTCTGCTATGGAGAGGAGAGAAAATGAGTTAGATTGTGAAGGCTGCTGCGCCTGTGCCCTATTATTTTTCAAAATTTTCTCTCGCTCGATCGATCGGAAAAAATTCTCGATCGATCGAGCGAGGCAGTAGGCAAAATGTTTTTTTTAAAAAAAAAAAATTGGGCGATCGATCGAGATTTTGTCTCGATCGATCGCCAGCAGCAGCAAACAAAATTTAAATTTTTTTCTCAACATCTTTCTCTCGGATTGCCTCGCCTACAACCAACTTGCTCTTGCTTTCACACCTGCAATAAAAAATACACGAATTCATTCCCACACAAACTCAAAACAAACACACTAACAAAAACACATCAAAACAAGAAATCAAAAACAAAACTCGAGAAAAGGAAAACGGAAGTTCTTAATTTATAGTCCCAAGCTGGACTGTCACCTCCTCGTCTTCTCAATTTGATGGCTCCTTTGGATTCTTTACAGAATCACTCGGGAGCGTACCTTGCGTCCTCCCAGATATCAACGTGGCCAACTGCCCTATCTGCACTTCCAAATTTTTAATAGATGCATCCTGATTCTGCATCCTCACCTCCGTTGATGAAATCAGCTTTGCCATCAATTCCTCCATACTCGGCTTTTGTGTGAACCCGGCCTGCGGTTGAGGGTTCAACACATTTTCTTGATTCGACCACCTCAAATTCGGGTGGTTCCTCCATGGTTGGTTGTAATTCGAGTAGAAATTATTGGGTGGCCTGTTACCTACAAAATTAACAGCCTCAACAGATTGGTTAAATTGATTACCTGCCTGGCACTCGATGCTAGGATGACCGCCTCCACACAGCTCACAGAAAATAGTTTGGGCCTGCATTGCTGCTGCTCCCATGCTGTCTATCTTCCGGTTCATGGCTTCTAATTGAGCCGAAAGAGCAGTGATCTCGTCCACTTGATGGACTCCCATTGGTTTCTGTGGCGTGCTCCTCTCTGATTGCCATTGGTAGCTGTTGCACGCCATTTCCTCCAACAAGTTATATGCCTCTTCCGGCGTCTTCCTCATTATGGATCCCCCAGATGCTGCATCAATCATGGAACGGTTAGAAGAATATAAACCGTTATAGAACGTTTGTACCTGCAGCCATATGGGTAGACCATGGTGTGGGCATCTCCTTAACAACTCCTTAAAACGATCCCACGCTTCATATAGAGTCTCGGGGTCAAACTGCCCAAAAGTCGTGATATCGTTCCGCATCTTCGCCGTCTTGGAAGGGGGAAAGTACTTTGACAAAAACGCCTTTGTCATCCCCTCGAATGTTGTTATAGAACCTGCAGGTAGAGAATTCAACCATGCCTTAGCTTTGTCTCGTAATGAAAAGGGGAAAAGTATTAACCTGATTGCGTCGTCAGAGACGCCATTGTGTTTGAATGTGTCACAAATCTCCAAAAAGTTGGAGATGTGATTATTTGGATCATCCGTAGCTGCTCCCCCGAACATAACCGAGTGCTGAATCATTTTTATGATTGCCTGCTTGATCTCAAAATTGTTTGCTTGAATCGTCGGCCTCGTAATACTCGACAACGATCCATGAAATGCTGGTTGCGCAAAGTCCATCATCGATCTAGGGTGCTGTGCTTCGTTATTATCAGCCATCACTCGAGCTTCTCGTAATCGCCTAAGTAAAGTTCTTTCTATCTCCGGATCGAAAGGCTCGAGAATGGGCTCCTCTCTTCTGAGCATGCACTAGAGAAACGGTTCCTGTACAAAATAGACAAAAGGAGACAACAAAATACACAAAGTTATTAACAAATATCAACAAAAGAAAACAAAGAAAAGAAAAACAAAAACGCAATAATAAAAGAATTGGCTAAATTACAATTAACTAATCTCGTATGATATTATACAGATTAGTCCCCGGCAACGGCGCCAAAAACTTGACCGCTTTATTTTTAAACAAAAGATATTTCAAAGAATGGTGTGAAGCGATTCTACCGCAAGTGCACGGTTGTCAAGTTTTAGTATAGTGAAAATTAAGTACGGGTTGTCGAATCCACAGGGACTAACGTATAAGTACCAAATAAGATTAATAAAATTATATTTAGCCTACGATTTAAGAAGTTTGATTAACTAGAGCTAAATTAAACTAAAGAATAAAGATTTAAACTATAAACAATGAATAGGATGGTTCCGGAAATGCAAAGGTAAGTTACTCGAGAAAATTACCGAGCTCGTCGTTCAATTATGTTATCTCTAATGATTCAATGGAATTCTCAAATTATCAACCAATTGATTTTAAAGGTGAATGGTTTTCGATATTATTCAATACACTCTCTCGAGCTGTAAAGAAACTAACGATAAATTAGAATAAGTCACTCTCGTGCACCTATTTACTAATTCAAAGTTGCATAGATTATCAAAACCATATAACTCTAAATCTCTCGATTCCAAGTCCTCACGTATGCGATATCATCTCTCGATCTCAATCGTAACATACATCATAAATTAATGGAGCGTGTTACAACGTTATCTCTCGATCTCGGCTGTAACCCTCAAATTCAATCAAAGCTAGCTAGACTTTGATTACACATGCAATTAATTTATGAACAATAACAATCAATGCACTCAAATACCAATGAATCAATAATCAAACACAACGAAACTAAAACTCAATAATATAAACTAAATTTAATTCAAATCAAATACATAAGAGTTTTATTGTCTCTCGACCTCTAAAACATCAAATGAAATTGAAAATCAAATAAATTAAAGTTCAGAAATACGATAAACGATGGATGAATCCGTGCGTTGCACCGTGATTTCTTCTCTTGTTCCTTCCTTGCACTCCGGAATAGATTGGCTCGACCTTGGACGAAGAACGGAGATTGGATCTCCTTTTCCGGCGTTGGGCGGCGGCTCGGGCGGCTCTCCTTGACCTAAAAATCGTCTGAAATGGTCTCCTATGGTCTGTGGAAGAGATCCCCTCTTAAAAGCCCTCCAAAATCACGATAAAAAAGGAAAATAAAATCTTCAGGATTTCGCGTCTCGATCGATTGAGAATTGCTTCCGATCGATCGGTGCACTGTTCATGCTAGCTTTTGAAACTCACTGTCTCGCTCGATCGATCGAGAATTTCCACCGATCGATCGAGACTTTAATAAAATTTTCTCTGGAGTCACTGCGTCGCTCGATCGATCGGAAATTTGTACCGATCGATCGAGACTTGAATTTCTTTGATACTCAACTCTCTGCCTGGCTCGATCGATCGAGAGTAAATCTCGATCGATCGAGATTCCGAAAATCTTATTTCCTAAATTTCAGTTCTTTCTCGCCTCGATTTCGCCCGTTATCTTCATATTGGCTCACTTCTTCCACTTCCGATCTATTTTCCTGAAACAAACGAATAAACACCAAAAAGCATAATATCATCCAGGAAAAAGAACGGAAAGTAGGAAGAAATTACAGTTAAAAACACTCAAAATCTAAGCCTATCAGGGGGCTTGCTTCAGACCATACAAAGCTTTGTTCAGATGATAAACATAAGATGGTTGCAGATGGTTTTCAAATCCAGGAGGTTGTTCAACATATACTTCTTCCTGGAGATTGCCGTTAAGAAATGCAATCTTAACATCCATCTGATAGACCTTAAAGTCTTTAAATGCAGCAAAGGCAAGAAATATGCGAATGGCTTCTAATCGGGCTACAGGGGCAAAGGTTTCATCAAAATCAATGCCTTCTTCCTGCCTGTATCCCTGTGCAACTAGTCTTGCTTTATTCCTAATTACTGTACCATTTTCATCTAGCTTATTTCTAAATACCCATTTAGTGCCGATAATTGTGTGATGAGATGGACGTGGAACTAAATGCCATACTTTGTTTCGCTCAAACTGATTTAGTTCTTCCTGCATTGCTTCTACCCAACTTGGGTCTAATATAGCTTCATCAATCTTCTTAGGTTCTATATGAGATATGAATGCAGCATGAAGAAATTCATTAATCATTTGTCCTCTGGTGCGTAGAGGAGCAAGAGGGTTACCGATGACCTGCTCGGGTGGATGATCCTTCTTCCATCGGAGCGAAGGTCCATGATGATTGAGTTCTTCACTTGGCTGGATATGAGTGGGCACATCAGAGGTTCTGATAGACTCATCTTTCTCATTTGTTCCTTCTACTGCAGCAAGGGTAGATGCAACTGTTTCATTGGTAGCTGGCTGCAGTGCTTGTTGGCCAGCAGACTCCTCTGCTTGAGCTTCAGGAACTTCTGGTTCCAAGGAGCAGTCAGTCCTACTTCTGTAATCTATCTCATCATCAACTTTTTCATCAATATAAGTGCTTTCCAGTCGATTACTTAAATTGTTGATTTGTAGATTAGATATAGTACAGTCAGTAGGTTCATCAAATTTTACATGCACTGATTCTTCTACAGTAAGAGTTCTATTATTAAATACTCTGAAAGCCTTACTAACTGTAAAATAGCCAAGGAATATTCCAGCATCAGATTTGGCATCAAAAGCGGTGAGATGAGTCTTTCCATTGTTGTGAATAAAACATTTGCAACCAAACACATGGAAATAAGAAATATTTGGCGTACTACCATCAGTAGATTTAATTGTGCATGAGTGCTGATTGAATTCTACGGAATGACCATTGTCACACAGTTGACTTATGCTAATCAAGTTATAGCATAGATTTTCAACTAAAAGAATATCTTTAATGATGATGTTACCGTAGATAATCTTACCCTACCCACGGTTCTACCTTTCGCGTTATCTCCAAAAGTTATTCTGGGTCCGGTGGAGTCCACCAGTTCAGACAATAAGCTCGCATTTCCTGTCATATGTCTAGAGCATCCGCTGTCCAGGAACCATTCTGAGCTCCGAACTGGATGCATTCTAGTTTCCTGCAATTAAAGCGATATAATGATTGGTACCCAATCCTACTTGGGTCCGGGTAGGATTAGTCCTTTCGGAACCCACACTTGTATGACCCTAAGTGACTTAGGTCGGTGTGTGTTTTGAAATGTGTGTGCATTTATAAATGATGGTGGTGATTTTGACTGTGAAGTGTGATAATATGTGTATGCATGTGCTTTTGGTTTGTAGTTCCTGTTATTGAGCATATACCTCTTCTGGACAGGCTTACAGTTGTAGTACCAGTTCGGTTTAACCTCTCTAGCTGCTCGACCAGTGGGTTTAAGTTCATTTCTGAACTTTTGCCTCGGTTTAGCCTCTTTGAGTGGTTCTACATAACCGATACCCCTGTGCTGTGCCTGTTCCTTGATGAGTGTTGCTTTAACAGGTTCTTTAACCAGTTCATAAGGGTTATATACTGTGCTAGATCTTACAAAGTTCATTGATTGAACCTTGCTTTTTGTTATACACAGTTGAGGTTTATTACCTGATGAACTGCTTTCATTACTATTATAGCCTATGCCGGTTAAATCACCAGCAAGCCTTATAGATTCAAGCATTTCATCCTTTCTGGTAGTGGACGCATTCCAAGTGCTAACCAGTTTGCTAAGTTTCTGGTAGGCACACTTGGCTTCATCTCTTTCTTTCACTAGGAGACTGGTTGTTTCCCTTAAGCAGTTCAACTCCCTCGATTGTTCATAATCAAGTTTGTTTTTATGCGTTTCAGTTGGGATTGAGTGATCAGTCTTATAGCTTTCAAAGGATTCATATAGCGTTCGATACTCATTGATCATGTCCTGCAATGCATTGGTGAGTTCACTATGTGTAAATTCAGATAGGTTAGATTCGTGTACCTCATTTTCATCATTTGCCATTAAGCAGTGGACTTCCTCGTCTTCACTTTCGCTGGATGAGCTAGATAACTCCTCTGATTCAGATTCAGAATCAGCCCATTTGCTCTTGCTTTCTTCTGCCATTAATACCTTTTGATCTCTGTCCCTTTTGGATGATCTTCTGGTTTCCTTCTGTAATCCTTGGATCCTCTTTTGTGATCATCCTTTTTGGGTTTAGGACAGTCTGCAATGAAGTGCCCTGGTTTGAGGCAGTTGAAGCATACTCGCTCTTCTTCTTCTGAATTTCCTTTGGAACTCTGCCTTCGAGGATATTGATAAGATCTCTGGTTCTTCTTCATGAATTTCCCAACTTTCTTTACGAACATTGCCATAGCATCATTACACATCTTTTCTGGAGTCATCTCTGTAGAAGTAGGCAGAGACTCCGATGCAGTGAGAGCTTTGGTTGGTTGACTGGTATTTGGTTCATCTTCAACCCGAATGCCTAATTCGAATTCATAGGCTTTTAAATCAGCAAACAGATCATGTAGATCTATCTTGTTGATGTCCTTCGATTCTCTCATAGCAATGGTCTTGACATCCCATTCTCTTGGGAGACCTCTCATTACTTTGAGAGTGACTTCTCTGTTGGGTAACTCCTTACCCAGACTGCTCAGTTCATTAATTATTCCAGTCACTCTTTCATCATACTCGTTGAGAGTTTCTCCATTCATCATCTTGATATGCTCAAACTTTTGTAGAGCCACAGTAAGCTTGTTTTCTTTGGTTTGATCATTTCCTTCACAGAGTTGGGCAATCTTCTCCCAGATTTCTTTGGCTGTTGAGCACATTTTTATTTTGTTGAACATATTTTTGTCCAAAGTTTTGAACAAATGTCCTTAGCAACGTTGTCCAGATTTGCTTTTTTCTTATCTTCGTTTGACCATTGAGATCTTTCCTTTTCTACCATTTGTGGATCACCACTTGTGATAGAAGCAGTTGTATTGATTTTCATGATCTTCAACGGTCCTTCAATGATTACATACCACATATCATCATCTTGAGCACTTAGATGTGCTTGCATACGGATTCTCCAGTCATCATATTCGTCTTTCTTGAACATTGGAATCTTGCTGAATGAGGCCATCAGTTTTTGGCAATTGGTAATTTCTCAAGATTGAGAAGACCTAAGCTCTGATACCACTTGTTGGGATCGGGGTAGTGTTTAGAAGGGGGGGTTGAATAAACAGTAGATACAATTTCGATTTCTTTTTCTGGTTAACTGTGAACTGTTAAGTATTACAGTTGCTTCTCAATATTAGGCAAGTCAGCAGACACTTGTTGTAGTGCGGAATACGTCTACTGAACTTGTGAGGAATAAAACTGAGGTAATAAAGCAGTGAACAAATAACACAAGAGTTGTTTCTGGAAGTTCGAAGCACAACGCTTCTACGTCTCCCCTTCTTCCTTTGCAGGAAGGATTCACTAGAAGACTTGGTTTACAGTTTTACAGTATACAACCTTCTTAGGCACTAACACACTTGGCCTAAACTCCTAGCAATCACAATCTTCTTAACTTTTGATTACAAGAGATTCTATAACACTCTCTACAGAATAAACTTTCTAGCTTCGAGTGTTTTTGAGCAGCAGACTTCAATTGGAAATAACCTATCACAGATTCAGTTTCGCTGTTTGTCTGCTCTTTGCTGAACGTTTGGAATATCAGTAATATGATTTTCTTGTTTGCTTTGAAGTATATCTCTTTGTTGAAAATCGCTCAGCTCTTCTTCATTTTCTGCTTGGACGTATTTATAGGTTTGGTTGTCCAACGGTAGCTTTTCTGTATATGGAAGAGATTAGCTTTCCAAATTCATATTGTCTTCTTTCCTATTTTGTTAAGCAACGGCTCTTTTCACTCTGACGGTAATGGTGGCGGAGATATAGCAGGGTGCGCCGCTCTGTTGTACCTTTGTCAGAGAATGTTGTACTTATTTTGTCTCGTTGCTTAGTGCTCTTACTGGAAGTTTAGACTTCTGCTGGTTTTCTTTGTTCAACTGGTCGTTCATCCTCTTATGACCAGTTGATGTCTTTGTTTAGTGTGAGACTATCCGGTTGATAGTTGTCTAGTAGCTGTCTGTCCAGTTGGTGGCCATCCAGTTGATGTCTATCCAGTTGGTAGCCATCCAGTTGATGTCTTGTCCAGTTGGTGTCTATCCAGTTGGTAGCCATCCAGTTGATGTCTTGTCCAGTTGGTGTCTAGCACCCTGTAGGTGTCTTCATCCGGTAGATGTCTTCATCCGGTAGGTGTCTTCTGTAAGTAACCCCATGAGCATACAACGCAGCGGAATAAAATTTTGGGATTACTAACCAGCGATCTATACATAGGGATTCATATCGGATTAGAGAATTACAAGTGTCTTACCCTTGTAGCGTGTTTGAAGCCGAATCCACGGAGCTGCACCACGTCCTACGCCTTCTCCGAGTCAATAGCAAAACACGAATGGTTTTGCCTCAACGGTATCCACACGATCGAATCGAACGAAGGGATGGTTTAATAACAAGTTGCTAGACTTGTTATTAATCCTATACACGAAACAAACTCGATTCACAATCGAAACAACCACCAAACCACCAAGAACCCCTCGACTTTGAAGGAGGCCGAGAGCTCTTATGATGATGCGGCCGTTTTGCTCTTGCTTGTGTAGGGTTTTGAGTGTTATGAATTGTCTTCCAATTAATCACCTTGCAATCATATTAAATATAATTAATTAAAGGCTTTCTTAAAGCTTCATGGGCTTAAGCCCATGATTTAATTAATCCTTATGATTATTAATTAAGACTCCTCTTAATTATTTAATTCATCCCATGAATTTAATTTCCCTTCTCGATTTAATCTTTTGTGCGACCCGATAGGATCTCGTAATGTTGGCAGTGACATAAAATCTCATTTTATGTCGCAAGCATCGAGCGGTATCTAGCAACACATCAATGCTACCCAAATTACGAGAATGTCAATGACTCGACATAACATTTAGAACTTGTGACAATATTAATCATGTAACTTAATCCCTTTGTCCTTTGTGTTTAGATTGAACACGAGTCATGGAATAGTCATACTCGTATATTCAATCTCTATTTCTTGATCCCCAAGTAGAACTAGAATAAACGAATAAGCTCGATATCTCATATCGACTCATTCGAGCATGGCCATGCATTTTAGTTCTCACTTGATCAAGGGCCAAACACATCTCCTGTTATATAGGAGGGACAAATCCTATCTCGATCAGTCAACATCCCTCTACATAATTCGTAGTGTATCCAATAGTCGCCTTTATAGTATACCCTGTTACGGGTAACGTTTGACGATATCAAGATACATAACTCCTTATGTTGGGATCTCTGATGATCACAAGTCGTAAGGATTACATACATTATTATCACTATGAGAATTGCATATGACGATCATATAACTATCCATGTTGCATTCTCATGGTGGGTCTGTTCAGTACATCGTTCTCTAACATGTACCCATATGTTGATTTGATATCTCATATCAATGAACAATTCATCGATCAACATATACTAGTCTCTACGTATTATCATTATCCCATTCACGATAATACTTGACTAGGAAGATCTTTAAGAATAATACAATATTATTCTAAGGACATTAACATATATATTAATTCACAATGCACAGTTAAAAGAATAATATATAATAATGAATTGCCATTCATAAATCCATAAACATTGTATGTCTTAAACAATCATCTAATGACTTGTCTTAGGGCATATCCCAACAAATCTCCCACTTGCACTAAGACCAATCAGACATATACCTAATGCCTAGAGATCTAGTATGACGATCATGCTTCTGCTGTGACAGCGGCTTCGTCAATGGGTCAGATACATTATCATCTGTTGGTACTTTGCATATTTTAACATCTCCCCTTTCAACGATTTCTCGAATGAAATGGAAACGCCTAAGTATGTGCTTGGATCTTTGGTGAGATCTTGGTTCCTTAGCCAATGCGATCGCTCCATTGTTGTCACAATAGAGTTCTATCGGATCTTTAATGCTAGGCACCACTCCAAGTTCAGAAATGAACTTCCTCATCCAAACAGCTTCCTTTGCTGCATCCGAGGCAGCAATATACTCAGCTTCCGTTGTAGAATCGGCTACTGTTTCTTGTTTTGAACTCTTCCAGCTCACAGCACCTCCATTCAGGCAATACACATATCCAGATTGCGATCGAAAATCATCTTTGTCGGTTTGGAAGCTCGCATCAGTGTAACCCATTACATTGAGCTCTTCCTCACCTCCATAAATCAAGAATGTATCCTTAGTCCTTCTCAAGTACTTCAGGATGTTCTTGACAGCAATCCAGTGACCTTCACCTGGATCAACTTGATATCTGCTCGTCATGCTCAAAGCATACGATACATCGGGACGAGTACATATCATGGCATACATGATAGATCCAATAGCTGATGCGTATGGAATCTTACTCATGCGTTGTCTCTCATCTGGTGTTGAAGGACACTGTTCCTTCGAGAGATAAATACCATGTGTCATAGGCACGAATCCTTTCTTGGATTCTTGCATGCTAAACCTTTTAAGCACCTTGTCTATGTATGTACTTTGACTTAGACCAAGAAGCCTTCTCGATCTATCTCTATAGATCTTGATTCCTAACACATAGGTAGCTTCTCCTAAGTCTTTCATCGAAAAGCAATTCCCTAGCCAAATCTTTACAGATTGCAAGGCAGGGATATCATTTCCAATAAGAAGTATGTCATCTACATACAACACTAGGAAAATGATTACGCTCCCACTGACCTTCTTGTAGACACAAGGTTCATCTTCATTTTTGATAAAACCAAACTCTTTGATTGCATCATCAAAACGAAGATTCCAACTCCGAGAAGCTTGCTTCAATCCATAAATGGATCGTTGTAGCTTGCATATCTTTCCAGCATCCTTTGGATCGACAAAACCCTCGGGCTGTGTCATGTACACATCCTCGAGCAGATTTCCATTAAGGAAAGCTGTTTTGACATCCATCTGCCAGATTTCATAATCATGAAATGCAGCTATTGCAAGTAAGATCCTTATGGATTTAACCATGGCCACTGGTGAAAAGGTTTCATCATAGTCAATACCATGAATTTGTTTGAATCCTTTTGCAACCAGCCGACCTTTATAGGTTTGTACATTACCATCCATATCGGTCTTTTTCTTGAAAATCCATTTGCACCCTATGGGTCGTACCCCTTCAGGTGGATCAACCAAAGTCCATACTTGGTTTGCATACATGGATTCCATCTCAGATTTCATGGCTTCTTGCCATTTCTCAGAATCATTGCCCATTATAGCTTGTTGATAAGATGACGGCTCATCCTCATCAATAAGTAGTAAGTCACCTTGTTGAGTCACAAGAAATCCATATCTCTCTGGCTCCTGGTGTACTCTTACAGACCTACGCTGGGCTTGTGTCTCTTGAGCAGGTGCTTCTTCCACAACAGTTTGTGGTGCCTGCTCTGTTTCCATCTCAATTTCAGGTTCAGTGTTTTCTTGTGGTTGAACTTCACTAAGTTCTATTTTTCTCCCACTGGTTTTTCTAGAAATAAATTCTCTTTCAAGAAATACACCAGTCCGAGCAACAACTATTTTGTTCTCGGTGGGATAATAGAAATAGTATCCTTTCGTTTCCTTAGGATACCCCACAAATAAACACTTATCAGATTTGGGTCCAAGTTTGTTAGTGGCGTGACGTCTAACGAAAGCCTCACAACCCCAAATCTTCATAAAAGACATACTAGGACGCTTCCCAGTCCATATCTCATATGGTGTCTTTTCCACTGATTTAGATGGAACACGGTTCAGTAAGAAAATCGCTGTTTCTAGAGCGTGTCCCCAAAATGATATCGGAAGATCTGCATGACTCATCATTGATCTACCCATGTCTAACAAGGTTCGATTTCTCCTCTCGGATACACCATTCCATTGTGGAGTATACGGAGGAGTGAGTTGTGGGACTATCCCACACTCCTTTAGATAGTCATCAAACTCTTGGCTTATGTATTCTCCTCCTCGATCTGATCGAAGGATTTTGATACTTTTGCCAAGTTGGTTTTGTACTTCATTCTTGAAATCTTTGAACTTTTCAAAGGTTTCATGCTTATGTTTCATTAGGTACACATACCCATATCTACTGAGGTCATCAGTAAATGTAACGAAGTATTGAAAACCACCTCTAGCTTGTGTACTTATTGGTCCACATACATCACTATGTATTAGTCCCAATAAAACATTTGCCCTTTCAACATGTCCCTTGAAAGGGGCTTTAGTCATCTTGCCCATTAAACAAGATTCGCATGTTTCATATGATTCAAAATCAAATGAATCTAATACTCCATCCTTATGAAGTTTAGATATGCGGTTCTCGTTTATGTGGCCCAAGCGACAGTGCCAGAGATAAGTCGGATTACAATCATTATTTTTAATCCTTTTAGTATTTATGTTATAGATAGGCATATCAAGATTTAATACATAAAGACCATTCACCATTTGTGCATTAGCATAAAACATATCATTTAAATAAATAGAACAACAATTGTCCTTTATTATAAATGAAAAACCATACTTGTCCAAACAAGAAATAGATATAATGTTTTTAGTAATTGAAGGCACAAAATAACAGTCTTTTAAAATCAACGATAAACCAGAAGGTAAAGCTAAATGATAATCTCCTATAGCTAATGCAGCAACTCTTGCTCCATTTCCAACTCGGAGATCAACTTCACCTTTTGCCAATGCCCTACTCCTTTTGAGATCCTGCACATTTACACAAATGTGAGATCCACATCCAGTATCTAATACCCAAGATGAAGAAGTAGATAAATTGACTTCTATAACAAAAATACCTGAAGCGGAAGTCACACTTCCTTTCTTTAGATCCTCCAGATATACTTTGCAGTTTCTTTTCCAATGGCCGGTCTCACCGCAATGGAAACAGTTCCCTTCCTTTGCTATCCCTCCCTTTGGCTTTAGTGCAGAAGACTTTGGCTTAGATTTAGCAAAGACCTTCTTTGCTTTCTTGTTGCCTTTAGTTTTGGCCCTTCCTTTTACCATCCTGCACTGGAATAACGCCTTAGAGACGTCATACCTCTCTTGTCTAGCCTGCTGTTGGTACAACTGCTTTAAGTGTTCGATCATATCGAACGCCTCCATTTCCTCATGTTGCTTCTGAAGCTCAGAGTTCATGGTGGCAAGCATGAGGCACCCAACATCAAGTGCGTCACTCTGATGCTTCTTGTAAGCATCTTTTTCAGTTCTAGTAGCCGTTAGGGGAGGTTCCTCAGCGGGTAAGGGTTCCTCTAGGACATATTGTTTCTTTTCTTGTTTGAGGACTATCCTCAAGTTCCTATGCCAGTCTAGGAAATTTGTCCCATTTAATTTGTCCTTCTCAAGGACCGATCGCAGTGATAAAGTGCTAGTAACGTTTGTAGTTGCCATGGATATCTACAATATAAATATGCAAAATAAGTTTATGATTTAAATCATTTAACATGGTCTTATATTAAATGATACTCCCACTATTTTGTTTGAAAAATATCAACCCTCGAAACTTTTAGTGGGCCAAGATCCATATTTCACTTAATCTTGAGTTAGCTTTGGCTAATCGCCCAAGACTCGGTTATTTAGGTAGACAACACTTTGTCAATTACATCACATATAATTCAAGGATAGTTGGACGAACAACACTTTGTTCAATTCATCAAATGAATTATAATCCAACCCATGCCTCTAGGTTCCCAATCCTATTGAGATAACCTAGTTAAGTCGTACCCAATTAAAGTATGACGGATATCACTTTTATCCTTTCGCGCCTTACTAAGATTGCCACGGTGCTTTGCTTTGGCAAACCCACACATGTACAATCGAAGTTATTGACGAGTACTTTTATTTGGAAGGCATCTAAAACTTAATATTTTAGAGGGATTTATTGATCTCATGATTAATTTGATAATTTAAAATATGTCCACTACATATAGTTGTATACATATCTACATATATGTGTAATACTATTATCAAACTAAAACATAAGATAAATCATGCATCAACATACATAATTAAAACGTGACATGGTTATAGCCCCTACTAATGAGTTTCTCAAGCCAATAAGAAACTCCTATGAGTCAACCTAAGGTCACTTCATAAGCACCTTCCTTTGGCTCCAATTTGTGAATGGCCTCCTCATCCCGGCACGATGCTCCATCTTCATTGATCACCATCAATAAAATAAACTACACTATTTTACAAGATATAGAATTCCTCGATTCACATTCGAGGGGAACATAGGGGAGGGATAACATTTAGAATGAAATAGAGAAAGGCACGACACGCAGGTCGTATTATAAATTACAATCATTCACAAATCCTATCAAATAGGTCAAAGGGCTATAACCACGCACCATGCTCAAACAACACATAAAGCATGCATTAACATTTAATTAATTAAATTCTAAACAATTTAAATTTAATTCTAATTAAAACTGTAAAATAATTTTTGAAAAATTATCGTACGCTCGGGACATCACATGCCACGAACTAAAGCGACTAAAACATGAACCACCATGATTCGAACCAAAACCCACGGCTGGACCAATAGTGGGCCTAGGGTCGAAACCCTAGCCCATGGCCGAGCCATGGTCCATGCGGCGGCTTGGGTGCGGCGCTGCTAGGGTTCAAAACCCTAGCCGCCTTGCACCATCTTGATTCTATCGAGCCAACTTGCACCTTCTCAATACTTTATCGAGCCAAAATAGTTCAAAACCCTAGATAGTGCGACGGCTTGACCCATGCTCGAGCCAGGGTCCGAACCCTAGCTCTTAGGCGGCGGCCGAGAGGCCAATTTGACTAGGGTTCAAAACCCTAGCCACTTTGTAGCGGCGGCCGAGCCATGGTGACTAGGGTTCGAAACCCTAGCACCTTGGTGGCCTCGGCCGTGAGCCTACACGAGCCATGTTCCGGTTTTTGATCACGAATTATCATATATTTCGATCCGTCAATTATATCATATATATTATCATACGATGATCTTCACAAAATCGATTTTTCCATATCATATATGAAAATACAGTTTTAAATAGCATGCAATATTAATTCTAACATGATTAAACTATTTAACCACATAAAATCTGATATGAGCCTTGAACCTGGCTCTGATACCACTGTAAGTAACCCCATGAGCATACAACGCAGCGGAATAAAATTTTGGGATTACTAACCAGCGATCTATACATAGGGATTCATATCGGATTAGAGAATTACAAGTGTCTTACCCTTGTAGCGTGTTTGAAGCCGAATCCACGGAGCTGCACCACGTCCTACGCCTTCTCCGAGTCAATAGCAAAACACGAATGGTTTTGCCTCAACGGTATCCACACGATCGAATCGAACGAAGGGATGGTTTAATAACAAGTTGCTAGACTTGTTATTAATCCTATACACGAAACAAACTCGATTCACAATCGAAACAACCACCAAACCACCAAGAACCCCTCGACTTTGAAGGAGGCCGAGAGCTCTTGTGATGATGCGGCCGTTTTGCTCTTGCTTGTGTAGGGTTTTGAGTGTTATGAATTGTCTTCCAATTAATCACCTTGCAATCATATTAAATATAATTAATTAAAGGCTTTCTTAAAGCTTCATGGGCTTAAGCCCATGATTTAATTAATCCTTATGATTATTAATTAAGACTCCTCTTAATTATTTAATTCATCCCATGAATTTAATTTCCCTTCTCGATTTAATCTTTTGTGCGACCCGATAGGATCTCGTAATGTTGGCAGTGACATAAAATCTCATTTTATGTCGCAAGCATCGAGCGGTATCTAGCAACACATCGATGCTACCCAAATTACGAGAATGTCAATGACTCGACATAACCTTTAGAACTTGTGACAATATTAATCATGTAACTTAATCCCTTTGTCCTTTGTGTTTAGATTGAACACGAGTCATGGAATAGTCATACTCGTATATTCAATCGCTATTTCTTGATCCCCAAGTAGAACTAGAATAAACGAATAAGCTCGATATCTCATATCGACTCATTCGAGCATGGCCATGCATTTTAGTTCTCACTTGATCAAGGGCCAAACACATCTCCTGTTATATAGGAGGGACAAATCCTATCTCGATCAGTCAACATCCCTCTACATAATTCGTAGTGTATCCAATAGTCGCCTTTATAGTATACACTGTTACGGGTAACGTTTGACGATATCAAGATACATAACTCCTTATGTTGGGATCTCTGATGATCACAAGTCGTAAGGATTACATACATTATTATCACTATGAGAATTGCATATGACGATCATATAACTATCCATGTTGCATTCTCATGGTGGGTCTGTTCAGTACATCGTTCTCTAACATGTACCCATATGTTGATTTGATATCTCATATTAATGAACAATTCATCGATCAACATATACTAGTCTCTACGTATTATCATTATCCCATTCACGATAATACTTGACTAGGAACATCTTTAAGAATAATACAATATTATTCTAAGGACATTAACATATATATTAATTCACAATGCACAGTTAAAAGAATAATATATAATAATGAATTGTCATTCATAAATCCATAAACATTGTATGTCTTAAACAATCATCTAATGACTTGTCTTAGGGCATATCCCAACATCTTCATCCGGTAGGTGTTTCCGGTAGAAGTCTTTATCCAGTTGGTCTTTGACATCCGGTAGGAGTCTTTATCCAGTTGGTCTTTGACATCCGGTAGGAGTCTTTATCCAGTTGATCTTTGACATCCGGTAGGAGTCTTGCATTCGGTAGGTGTTTGTAATCACCAAAACTTAGAAATCGTTTACCCAACACATAATATTGAGTTATTGATTTGTGATATGAAAATGAAAGTAAGAACTATTGGATGGATATTCATTGCTTGGGTTATGAGCTAATATTGAATTGATATTCGATATAGACTCAACAGGAGACTTCTGACGTTGATGATAGCTTGTTCACGTTGTCTACTATAAGGTTCGTGGTGACGTACGAGCAGGTATATCTAGTATCTATACATTCATGTATACATGCAATTTTGAATATGATGATTCAGGTGAGCGTTTGACTTTAATAATTAAGTTCCATATACGAGTTATGGGGGACACGTAAAGGTACGTGATCCGATTTTACTTGTTGAGTAGTGATGCCGTGGGCATGAACGATATGAGAAAGTATCGAGAATGAGATAGTGGGATAACCAGGTTTACATTGGGATAACCAGGTTTACATTGATGTTAAATTATTTATGTTGAGCATAAATAATACATTGTTGTTGTATTGAATTCATAGTATTGTTGGGTATCATATTTTCAATGATAATACTGAACTTGACATTGAAAGTGCGTGAAATTGAAACAGGAAACAGTGCGTGGAAGCTATACAATTTCGGAATTGTACAGGGAGTATATTTTATGAGTTTTGAATAATCTAAATTATTGCATTATGATTTTGTATACTGATTTGTGATTGAATATTGAGTGGGAGTGTGCTCACCCTGTGTGGGGACTGTTTCTGTTGAAACAGGTATAACAGGTACGATGCGGCCTTGGAGTGCTAGGCTCGAACTTTGTTGGATGATGCTTCCAGAAGCATAGTATGAGATTGAGCCGATATACGAGGTTGAGCTGTAGGTATGTATATTAGTTATGCATCCGGATGAGTATACGTTATTCGTTGCTCTTCTGTGAGCACTAGTATCTGTATATAGACTGTATAAGGGTGTTGAAACCAACTTTTGTTGTCTTATTAGTGTGGTGTCTTCCCTGACTGGGAATTTACTTAGTGTTTCTGTATTCTGTTTAGTATTGTGTTGTCCCTGGTCGGGAGTTTTATTATGTGATGTGTTTTTATTTCCGGATAGCTCAGTTTGTGGGGAGACTCTGCCCAAATTTTTATAAAATAACCCACAATGTAAAAGTGGTGTAATGAGGATGGTAATGGGCGAAATCTTTGAGTCTAATTGTTGGTAGAGATGAACATATAATGTTGAACATTATTTATGTCATGGGATTATGGGAAACATGTAATGTTTCTTTTTGAAGAATGAAAAGAAAAATGAAAAATTTATACACATACGACGTCATAAATGAACTAATGACGAGTTTAAGTGTTGGGGCCTTTCAGATCGTATGGATACCATTGAGGCTAAACTTGATAAGTTTTTCTTGTGACTCGAAGAAGGCGTTGGACGTGGTGCTGCTTCGTGGAATCGGCTCAAACACGCTACAAGGGTGAGACTTTTGTTCCTTTATCCGATATGAACCCCTTTGTATAGATCCGGTGTCTTGTAATCCATAAAAAAATTTATTCCGCTGCGTACGATGCTTGATGGATTACTTACAACATATGCAACAACAATGCATAACAACATGTATCGTACTCATAATGCACAAACTTGCATTTATCGTATGTCAAATCGACAAACATATAATACACGTTACCGTTGGGTGCCCGTACGTCACTTACATACCTTTCCAAAATATCTTCAGTTGCAGGGCTCTATCCCCTGCGTTGTGTGGCTACCTGTGATGGCTCTACACAAGTGTACAATACAATATTAGATGCCAATAATAGCCCAATAACAAAAATCCCCCAAAAATAATTAAAAACACATGTTTTGGCTTCTCGCGATCGATTGCCAATATGCCCCGATCGATTGCGAGATACTACTGCCTCATCATTCAAAATTCTGCCTTCCGCGATCGATCGCTGATGTTGTGCCGATCGATCGCGGCTTCGCCGATCGATCGCGCCAAGCTCGCGATCGACCGCTGAAGTGTTCTGCCTCGCACCTAGTGCTCGTGATCGATCGGTAAAATGCGCCGATCGATCGCCAATGTTCTGCAAATCGTGAATAACCTGCATTTTTGAGCACCAGCCAAAAGCTACCATGAAACACACCATAAACCATTATACTCCAACAATTTAACATACGAAATACTTCAATTTACTACCATGTAGCTACACAAAACAA
Source organism: Haberlea rhodopensis (assembly GCA_907163345.1). NCBI lineage: Eukaryota > Viridiplantae > Streptophyta > Magnoliopsida > Lamiales > Gesneriaceae > Haberlea > Haberlea rhodopensis. The sequence goes on along the minus strand of CAJQUN010000058.1, from coordinate 2,722,205 downwards.
TAACCTCCCCACAAAGACACTATACATGCCATTTCTACACAACAACTTATCACAACTCAACCAAAAATTAACCAAAACAAGATTATGGTTCCTTACCCCTTTTGCTCCTCTTTTCTTGCAAGAATTTGATCAACAAATCATCAAATCTCTCCTCCTACAAGCAGCTGGTATGTTGGACGATTTTTGGGTGAAAGAAGGGGAGGGTTTCTGAGATGAGAAGGTTGAGTGTGGGAATGGTAAGTGGGGGGTATGGGCAGCTGTAGCAGCAAGGGTTGGGGGGGGGGGGGGGTGGTTGGGTGATGGGTTATGTGATGTGTTATGTTTTTGTTATCCTCACATGATATTTTATAGTATTTAATCAATAAAAATACTTCAAATACCAATTAAACATGCTTCACCAAAACGAACAACACCCACCCCAAATAATCATGCCATAACCCAAATTCCCAACTTATATCACATGCACCCTGAAATGCATTTCCCAATATAAATAAATCAACTCCATAATTTAACCCCATAATCCTCATAACATTATTAATGTTTAAAAGCACATTATCATTTCGGGGATATCACACATAGAGGGATCTTACAGCAAGCTCATAGCAGCAGGCTTAGTATCCACCCAGGCGGGAGGAAGATGTACAGGGATCTATGTGATCAATTTTGGTGGAAACGGATGAAGCGTGATGTTATCGCTTTTGTTGAGAAGTGTTTGATCTGTCAGCAGGTTAAGGCAGAAAGGCAGAGGCCTGGTAGCGAGCTGAGGAGCTTGGAGATACAGGAATGGAAGTGGGAACACATATCCATGGACTTCGTGACCCACTTGCCGAGGACTACTTCGGTTTTTGATGCCGTTTGGGTGATTGTGGATAGAATGACCAAAGTGGCTCATTTTATTCCGTACATTATGACATTCACATACTTGAGGATGACTCAGTTGTATGTCCGGGATATAGTGAGACTGCACGGGATTCCAGTTTCCATTGTATCTTACCGAGATCCGCGGTTTACATCTCACTTTTGGGGAGGTCTTCAGTCAGCTTTGGGTACTGAAGTGAGAATGAGCACGACATATCATCCCCAAATGGACGGTCAGACCGAGCGTACTATATAGACGCTCGAGGACATGTTACGGGCATGTGTGTTGGAGTTTGATACTTCGTGGCAAGATTCATTGGCCTTGGTAGAGTTCTCGTACAATAATAGCTATCAGGCGAGCATTCAGATGGCTCCATTCGAGGCTCTTTATGGTCGACGTTGCAGGTCACCATTGTACTGGGATGACTTGACCAGCAAATCGGTCGGAGGACCCGAATTAATTCGGGAGATGGAGGAAAAGATAAAGGTAATCCGATAGAAATGAAGGCAACCCATGATAGGCAGACAGCCTATGCAAATAAACGGCGGCGACCGTTGGAATTTCAATTGGGAGATAAGGTCTTTTTGAAGATCTCACCTTTCAGAGGTGTTGTGCGGTTTGGTATGCGCGGAAAATTGTCTCCGAGGTATGTGGGAACCTTTGAGATCTTACAACGCATTGGTACTTTGGCTTACCTTCTGGCTTTGCCACCGTCATTATCTGGTATTCATGACGTGTTCCATGTATCTATGTTGCGGAAGTATGAGCCGTATCCGTCACATGTGTTGCAGCCTTCTGAGGTACAGTTAGATTCTGATGTGTCCTACGTGGAACGGCCAGTCAGGATTCTGGATAGAGCTGATCGCAGACTTCGGAACAAAGTGATACCGATGGTCAAGGTTCAGTGGGATAGCAGGGGTGTCGAGGAGGCCACGTGGGAGACGGAGCTGCATATGGTGCAGCACTACCCGGAACTATTTTCTGGTATGTGATTTATGTTTTGTTTCGAATTGGTAAGTGCATGCGATTTCGAGGAAGAAATCTTCTAAGTAGGGGAGTATTGTGATATCCCAAAAATAAATATGTGCATTTGGGCATTAATTATGTTTATGTGATCATTATGGTGTTAATTAATTTAGTGTTGAATTAATTAATATGTTAAAATGCTTAGTCATGCGGTGGGCATGACCTGGTAATGCATTTCAGGGTGCATGTGATGCGTGTTGGAAAATTGGGTGTTGGCATGGGTTAATTGTGGTGGATAATGATTATTTTTGGTAAATCATGTTTTAATGGGGGATATGGTGCATTTTTTGGAAAATGCTTTTAAAATATCATGTTAGGTTATTTTATACATCATGCTAAATACCGGGACATGTTTAATTAACCCTATACCCACTACCCCTCCTTTTACTCTCCAATCACTCCCATCTCTCATATCACTCCCAACCATATCCCCTCAACCCCCCATTTTATCGGTCAAAGCAAGAGAAAGATGAGGAGATTTCAAAAATCTTGGTTGCTTGATTTCTTGGTGAGATTTGAAGCCAAAAAGTGATATGAACCTCCCCTTGTGTTATTATTTTTGTGTTGAACTGAGCTTGAATTTGGGGATTTTAAAAGGGTTTGGTTTTGGAAAATGTGATATTTTTTGGTGGGGTTTTGGATTTGTTGTAGTAATGGTTGGAAGATGGTTTTTGATGTGGTTTATGTGATATCCCCGAAATGATTATGTGATTTTAATCATTTAATTTAAATTATGATGATTTGGGTGTTAATTCATGGGATTGAATTAATATTATTGGGGAGATTCATTTCAGGGTGCATGTGATATATGTTGGGATTTTGGGGTCGTGGCATGTTTATTTGGGGTGTGTGTTGTTTGTTTTGGTAAAGCATGTTAATGGGAATTGAAGTATTTTGTTGAGAAAATACTATAAATATCATGTGAGGATATTCTAATACATCGTGCTAAATACCGGGACCAAAACATAACACATCAAACCACCCAACACCCAACCACCCCCCAACCCATGCCAATCAGCCTGTACACATGCTGACTTTAGTCACCACTTGGCTCAATCATTTCACCACTCTCAGCCATTCCAATTCTCGAGCCTTCTCTCCCATTTCTTCACCAGCATCTGCTAAGCAAAATTCTGAGGAGCTTTCCCTTTTTCATCGCCTGGAAGTCCTTCAAAAATCGGAGCAAAGTAGGGTGAGAAACCATGCTCTGTTTTTGCTTTAAACTTGTTTAAGTACATGTTTTTAGGTGGCGTGAAAACGGCATGTTAGATTAGGTTTCTTAAAACCTTCGATTTAAATGCTTACATGGTGTTGTTATGAAGCTCTCAGTATTTTTCCTTATGTATATTACATGTTTTATGTAGAGGAAATAAGCATGTAAAGTAGGGTGTTCGAAAATCTGGGTAGATATTTCCCCTGTTTTTCTGGAAAAATGTGGATTGAGAGTGATATTGAGGAGGTGATATCATGCATGTTAGATGGGTTTTTTGGTGAACCTTCGATTTGAGTACATGCATGGTAGTGTTTTAAAGCCCATGACGTTTTTGTTCAAGCATGCTTTATGTTATATGTTGTAGTTTTAATAGCATGCAATGAGGTGCTCAAGAAATCTGGAAATGAATATGTTGCCCTGTTTCCAGAAAAGTTGATCGAGTACTTGTGTAAATGGTCGACATTTATGCATGTGGGCTTATGTTTGGGGTGTAAATTTGATATGAATACACTCAGAGGTGTGTGTTATAACTGCTAGCATGTTGGTCTTGGCATGTTGTATGTCTTACATGTTAGATTGAAGGGTACGAATATCGGTGTTAGAGAATTCTGGAAAACCTGGGTTGAAACAGAGCGACCGATCGATCAGTGAAGAACACCGATCGATCGGCAAAAGCTGTAGCTTTTTTGTTTAATTCAAACAGTTCACTGATCGATCGGTGATGAGGTCCGATCGATTGGTAATGCCTATTTTTTTAAAAATGTAGAAATTGTTTAATTTTGATATTGGATTGTAATGAGACATCTAATATTGTGTTGTACACTGGTGTAGAGCCTTCACAGACAGCTACACAGCGCAGGGGATTGAGTCCCACAACACACTACATTTTGGAAAGGTACGTAAGCGACGTACGGGCATCCCAACGGTAACATGTACTTTATGTTGTCTATTTGACACATGATAAATGCAAGGTGATGCATTAAGAGTATGATACATGTTGATATGCATTGTTTTTGCATATGTATGTTGTGAAATATAAGAGGTGTATTTCACGAGTCAAGGTTATCCTAGTGAGGATTTTAATGCTTACGCTAACGTCCATAAGAAGCGAGGAAGAATTCCGCTTACGTGGAAAAGTAAGAAGCATTGAAATGCACTAATGATAAGTGACTCAGGATTGAAATAAGGATTTGAGAAGGAAAGATATGTCATGACATTTATTTATGAAACCATATGTTCATATAATGTGTTATTATGAGTTATGGTGCAGGGACAACCAATGGGCGTTGTAAATACTTGGAAATACAGGAAGTGCTTTGTATTTATGATTTGTGCATTTATGCTTTACATTCATATTATGTTGAATATGAATTATGATATGCTCATGTGTTGGGGGTTTTCTTTGTAGGTGCTTTTGTTGACGAGAACCAGGGTCGGGGTTGATATGCTGAGCTGTAAGGAGTGCTACAGGATTAGCATGTTAGAGAAAAATTTTGTATAGCTTCTACTGAGTAGAGTAAGACTATAATGTAGTACCTTTGTAGGAATTTGTGTTATTCCTTTTGAAACATTTTGGTACTGTAATCTCTAAAGCTCAGGTTAATCAACACGGCACGTTACTCTGATATATTCACATGAATGTTTAGTTCTATAAATTGCACCTTAGTATCTGATAAGATAACGGGGTATCACAGTTTATGTTGGTTTTATAGGGATTTTATTGTATATGGATAGTATTGTAATTGTTGGTGTTTATTTTGGTGGTTTTTGAAGTTTTGATGTTAATGGTGGGGAAAGATTTGAAGAAAAATGGATTGGAGAAGATGAAACGTGGAAAATGGCCAAAAATCGCGTGTGCAGACTTCCGCGATCGATCGGGTCATTTTCCCGATCGATCGCGAGCCCCAGGGAGGCTCCAGAATGTTTGCGCGATCGATCGCGAGTTTGGCGAGATCGATCGGCGAAGTCGCCAAACTCGCGATCGATCGACACAAACTCGGCGATCGATCGCAGATTGGATTTTTTTGGGCATTATGGCTGCTGGACCTCGCGATAGATCGAGCCATTATGGCGATCGATCGCGAGATGCCAGAATTGCATATTTTGGTTATTTTTGTAGGATTTTTGGTATCGGACTATTATCGGGTTCTAATATTGGTTTGTGTGAATGTGTAGAACCATCACAGGTGGCAACACAACAAAAGAAGTAAAATCCTACCAAATTCTACATTTTGGAAAGGTACGTAGAGAGACGTACGGGCACCCAACGGTAACATGTATTTTATATACTTATTGGAATATGCATTGTGGATGCAAGTATATATTGGATTGTGCATTGTGGATGTAAATACATGTTGAATTATGCATTATGAGTGCATATGTGTATGTTGGATACTTGGTGCATATCCCATGAGTCATGGTTATATTCGAGTGATGATTTTAAATGCTTTGCCGCTGTCACTTGAAGCAATGATAGAATACTTGCCGCTGTCATATCGTAGCGAGGAAAGAATATTTACCGCTAAAATGTGAAGCGATGGTGAATGCCGCATGTCACATTATGAGCGAGGTTATAGAATGCCGCTGATATGTCGAAGCGAGGGGTATTAGTGCCGCTATCATGACAAGCAATGTGCATTAAAATACACTGTTATAACAGAGTAGTGATTGGTGATTGGTGATAATGAAATGGTTAACTGTCACGACATTTGTGGAACCATAATATAATCTATTGATTATAATCATGAGTTATGGTACATGGACAACCAAAAGGGAACGTTTAAAATGCAACTGGAATACATGAAGTGTTTTGAAATTACGGTTTATGCATTTACGTCTTATAATCATATTATGTTGAATATGGATTATTATATGCTCATGATTTTGGGGTTGTCCTTGTAGGTACATTTTGACTTGGAGGGCTAAGGACTGGGTTGATGCAATGAGCTTCGTGAGGAGTGCTTTTGGTATAAGATGACAGGATTCTTTTGTATAGTCTCTACTCTAGGAGTAGTGTAAAACTATAGGATTAACATTCATTTGCGGGGAATGTAATTAATCCATTTTGGAAGCAATTATTTTGGCATGTAATCCTTAAAGCTCAAGGCCACAACACGAATTTTCATACTCTGATTATGCATGTTAGCTCTACTTATGCCTTTAATCCGGACTTAAGGCACTAGGGTCCTTACAGTTAGTGTATTACAATGGTGCATGATATGTTAAATGGACTTGGTTGGGAAAAGCTTAATATTAATGAAAGGATACAAGAAATTTTATTGATTGTATTTTATGTCATGGTTGCATGTAGTCTTTTCCCCTGATAACATAATTGTATGCACTAATTGAATGGGTTAATACGCTAATGATGGGTTAAGGGCACGGGGGTCCTTACACAATGAGTAAGATGCTGTAGCTGTTGAGCAATCATTGGTTATGATGCCGTCGCTGTTGAGCGTGCGAGAGGTTAGAGTGCAGCCGTTGTTGAGCGAGCGATGTGATACGATGGGATGAGATTGTGAAATCATTAATTATGATATATTTGATTTCTGTAAATCATGATTGTAATGATTCAGCTATAACTGATTATGGAATGTGTGATTTGCGCGTGAATATAGTTAATCAATGTAATGATTAACTGATTTTGGAATTTGATGATTTTGGTTATTATGAGAACATGAACAACATGTGAAATCCCATATGGTAACGGTATATGCATGAAGTATTTTCTGAATTCACAGCTTTATATTCTGTAAATTATGAATTGTGAGATTGATGATATTGAGATTGTGCTATTTGTATGCTCACCCTGTGTGGGGGTTGTTTATGTTGAAATAGGTAGAACATGTACAACATTGGCTCGGGAGATGAGTTCGAGCTATTGAATTAGGATGCTCCTAGGAACTGGGTATCGGCATTGGTATGAACAATACTTCTTATATAGTTGATACACATTTATTGGTTCGATGCTCGTTTGTGAGCATTTAGATATGTGTATATGGTTTGTATAAGAGTTATGAGATGTCTCTTTTCATTTATGATTGGCATGCAATTTAATTAAGGGAATTGCATAATGAATTGAGAATATGAGATTGGTGCATTGTACATTGTATACAAATCCTAGATGAATTGTGTTGGGAATTAAATGATAAGATGATTAATGTAAAAAATTATGTACAAGAATTCCCTAATGACATGAAATTATGCACGATTATACGTGATAATGCACTAATAGCGGGTTAAGTGCCCAGAGTCCTTACAGAAGATGAGTGAGAGGGAGGAGGATTCTACCTAGTTTTTTGAAATAAGGTGTAGTTTGCTCAAAAAAAAATTCATATATAAACTAAAGTTTAAAAAATGGACTAATCTGAATAACATTTCTTGAAAAAATGGATTTTTATTGTTGATTTTTTCCGAACTTTACCCGCGCGAAGCTAACCCAATTACAGTACCCGGGTCCTACCCAGTTTAACCCGCCCCATTTCATCCAAAAAAAAAACGAATAAATTAGTTCTTTCCACATTTCGATCAGTACCTGGGCGCCCAAACCCTAATTTTTTATTATTATTGTAGCTTAAAGCCGCCGCCGCTGCCACGCCGTGCCAATTTCTACCCGCCCACCACTCGGTTGCTCTTCTGTTTTGCCAATCGTACTCGTGAGGTAAACCATTAAACTAGATATATTTTTTTATTATTCATATTTTTTTAAAGTTGTGTAATGTGTGTGAAAAAAAAATATCTGTCTGCTGCATCTGGTACGCCGTCGCTTCTCCGCTGCTTCTGCCCTGACGTCTTCTCCCGCCGTCGCTGTTATTTAAGAATTTGACTAGTTTTTTTTCTTCATCTCTATTTAAGATTCTCAGTTATTTCTTACAGCCTTCAATTTCTCTTCATGATGTCATATTTTGCTGTCATGTATTTTGTGCGAGCTCTGTTAATATATGTTTGCCGTATAAACTTGGATGTTATGTGTCCTTGTTATAGTTTACTTGTACAAGTTCAGATATTAAATACGGATTCATTGACTTAATGGACTTCAATAAACTCTCCATTGGATGAACGTATAGCGCTGAAATTTACAAGCTTTTTAACTTTAGAAGAAGAGTCACCCATGTCTAATAAGGGGACAATGAATGGCGCGAGGACAGAGGATGACGATCCAGTTGTTTCTGAGTCTGAATCAGAATCAGAAGAAGGTGAAGTCGTGAAGGCAACCGAGCCTTCAAAGACTGCTGTTTACAACAAGGATGGCTTATTTGATAAACTTGCAGATATCAGCTGGCCTGAAAATGTAGACTGGATACAAAAACTTTCTATTGATATCGATCAGGGGCAAGAGGTGGATGTGAACGATGACCTGAATCGGGAGCTTGCTTTCTACACACAGGCACTAGAAGGTGCAAGAGAGGCCTTCGTGAAGTTTCAGTCATTGGGGCTACCTTTCCTGAGGCCTTCTGACTATTATGCCGAAATGGTGAAAACTGATCGACATATGGAAAAAGTAAAGGGACGGCTTTTGGCAGAGAAGAGAAAGACTGAAGAGGCTGAAGAGAGAAGGAAGGCAAGGGACAACAAGAAGTTGGCCAAAGAGATACAGGTTCAGAAGCAGAGGGAGAGGGCTAAACAGAAGAAAGATGAGATTGAATCTGTTAAGAACTGGCGAAAGCAGAGGCAGCAGAGTGGATTTGCCAAGGATGACATTGATGGTGATCTCAGCTTGGCTTTTGAAGATGGAAAAACATTTGAGAGATCGAATAAGAAGAGGCCGGGAGTGTCTCCTGGAGATCGTTCTGGAGGGAAGGCAAAACTAGGCGGTGATAAGGGGAAGAAAGGATTTAATAAGAGGAAAGGCGAGGAATTTAAGGATTCCAAATTTGGATTTGGAGGGAAGAAAGGAATGAAAAAGCAAAACACGGCGGAGACAACAAATGATTTCAGAGATTTCAATAAAAACACTTTGCCCAGATCAAAGAAACAGAAAAGGTGAGAGCCTTAAACATGATTCGAGGATTATGTTTACGTACCTTAGTTTCATGTATTACCAATTTTGGGTAGATTTTAATATTTAAGCTGACAAAACTGCGTTGTTTGAACTAGTTGCATTATATATTCTTCCCAGGGTACATGGTACTTCTCTTTATTTTAATATATATATGATCTCTTGACTTGGAAAAACACTCCTATTGTATGATAAATGCCTCACCGATTAAAATATCTACAGATTTTATCTTAAATAGACGTGAAATCTACCAATATTCAAAGGGATTATTTTTTAAATAATTTGCAAAGATACTGTAAAATGGGGGCATTTTCAAAAGAGGTAAAACTCTCACTGGCGAACACCGCAGAAGATGCTGCTGCAAATAAATTGATTTGTTGCGTATGTGGCAAGCATCATGCTCATTCGAAAAATTCTTGTATAAATCGGGTGTGGGCTCCGGTACGTACACCTATACATACATGTACAACAACAGCAACTAAGCCTTTAATCTCAATAAATTGTGCTAGGCTACATGAACAATAGAGAGAATCAAGTCGGGTTGGATACATGCGTCAGTCTTCTCTAAACGCTTATATCGGTCAAAATATCTTCTCTAATCCCCTTGCACTCCAAGTTTTTGCGTATAACTTCAAGCCATGTCTTCTTTGGTTGTCTTCTCACTCTCGTGAACTGTTCGAAATCCATGGACTCCATTCGACGCATATGTGCAATGCTGCCTACGTCGAACTCGACCAAACCAACGTAAGCGACTTTCTTGCATCTTTTCGTCTATACAAGCTATACCTACTTCAGCTCGAACATCTTTGTTCCTTATTTATCTCTTTTGGCCTTACAGCATATCCAACTAAGCATACACATCTCAATTTCAGCGGAATATTACAGTCGCACAGAATTCCGGTTGCGTTTCTCCATTTCTACCAGCCAGCCTGGATTCTGTGATTAACATCACTGCCAATCTCTCAATCCTTATGGATAACTGAACCTAGGTATCGAAAATTGCTGCTCATTGATATCTCTTGACCACCTACAACACTAGAATTCGAAAGATACGACCACTAATTCTGCATTCCATATATTCCGTTTTAGACCTACTTAATCTAAAATCCTTTGATTCCAACGTCTCTCTCCATAACTCCAATTTGGCATTTACCATTGCCATTGTCTCGTCGATTAAAACATCGTCAGCAAAAAAATATGTTCCTAGGTAATTCATTCTGTATTTCTTTTGTTACCTCATCAATCAGTAGGGGAACAGGAAAGGACTCAACGCAGACCCTTGATGCAATCCACTGCACGTTCTCTCTCAACTCCTAATCTCATCCTTAGTGCATTCATCATCGTCAATAGTACATACATTTATATTATTAGGGAATTCTCATTACATGCTTCATACATATGACATAATCTCTACAAAATTGTCATCGGAATTCCCCCAACGCAAATACGATTCACATAATGCACTTATATATGTTTTCAAGTCATTATGCAATTTATCCCTCAATTAAACATACTGTAACACCCAAATATAAAACAGAGATCTCAGAACATTCATACATGTCATATACACATATTCATGATGCTTACAACCGAGCATTGAATAAATAAAAGTATATCTACTTGCACAAATTACATTACCATTTTTACCAATACTGGTATCACACTCGTGGAAGCCTTCTCATTCCATGGTTTGAACTAATTTCAAGAATCCATATCGTACCAGTTTCACATGTTTCAACAGAAACAGCCCCCATACGGGATGAGCACACCAACAACATAATCACATTATCATCAATTACACAATAATTTACATGAAATAAAGTTACAGTTTAAGACAATACTCCCTGAGTATACCATAGCCATATGAGCTTTCCAAGTTGCTCCTGTTCACAATATCCATAGTCATCAATTCCACAGTCGATAAAACTCAACTCACTCATAACAATGACTTAATGTAGTCATATTCTTAATTATCAATTCCATAATCGATAATAATTAAATCATTTAAACGACGCTTCATTGTGAACACATATATCTCGGGTATAAATTCACGCTTTATATCTCCCAATACTACATCGCCCGCTCAATAGCAGCGGTACCGTAATCCATCACACGCTCAACAACGGCGGCAACAAAACACATCGCACGCCCAACAACGGCGACACAATATCGCAAAACATCAATCGTTGGTGATCTCAAATTTGGTCAACACTCTACTCAATCAATATATCAACAATTTAAGATTTCAAGTTTCATACATCTTTGTACTAAATTCAAATATAACAACAATATATTATTTGTAAAACACCGCAATGATATATTTACCTATGATCGTACGTCACAGTACCTTAAAGGTCGACAACGTGATTTAGACATCCTCGACGATCGGAGGTTCGTACAGTATCTATATTGAATATCAATTCAATATTAATTTGATAACAATAACCCTCAACATCTCATCGTATCTCATAAATTTGTCATGCCTCCATATACTACACAGACAACCCATTTATCCTTTGTTCACTTGAAGTATTAATTCATGTTATGTAGTATATTCATTTCTAAGGTTCAATTAATGCAACCTTATTTCATTGTTAAAAGCTTTCCCAAAATATCATAATTATAATCAAAATCAATTATAACATACTTCATCTCAAACTTTGAAGAAATTAGAAATTCTGAGAATTTAATCCGACCGATCGATCGCTTGCCTCAGCCGATCGATCGCTCGGTTCTCCCGATCGATCTGTAGGCGCCAAAATATTCCCCCTTTTGCTACGGTAATTGACCGATCGACCGGTCGGTGCTGTAAATCGAAAAACACATTTTTGTTACCTCAAAACTCCCCCCTTTTCACAAACATCAACAAAATCACATCTTCCAACTCAAAACCCTTCACCATCTCAACTACAAACATTAACTCGTGCATCGACACAAATGTTTAACCAAACCCAACAATTATTAGATTTCCCCGAAAAATCATACACTAACCAAAACACTTAAAATTCAAACAAAAACACCAATAAAACTTGAATAAGCTTACCCAAAGCAACACCACCACAATTGAAGCTCAAAAGCAAGAACAAAAATCCTTGAAGCTTAGAAGAAAAATTCCACTTTGGGGAAAAGAGAAGAGGCGATAGATGTAGGGAATTAGTATGTGAAATGTGGTGTAGAGCTAAGCCACATAATCCTCCTACCACCCTTCGCGCACTGGCGCTCCGGTTCGCACTGACGCATTGAGTGCTTGTGCGGCGCTTTAAGGAGTACTAAGTTTTGACTAAGTCGCACACTAAGTTTACTAAATCGCGCACTGGTCGTGATCTGGCTCATTGAGTACGCATACGTCGCTTTAGGACTTAGTTTTATTAAGTCATGTATTAAGTTTTACTACGTAGTGAACTTAAATGTTAGACATTCATAATTCTCCGAAAATAATATAAGTCATTTTTAATAAATTCATAATACTACAAAATATGTCGAAATACATAGGTAATATTTAGTTTTATTTTTCGAATTCGTTATTTTATGACCAAATATTAATAATTCATTTTCATTTTCCACTCTCTAAAATATGTAAGGACCCCCGTGCCCTTAACCCATTATTAGTGTATTAACCCTTGCCATTAGTGCATACAATCATGTTTTCAGGGGGAAGGAGATTACATGCAACCCTAGCATGAATTCATATAATGTCTAAACTTTCCCCAAACATAATGTAGGGTCTTCCTACCTTAACATGATTATAATAACGTATAATGGACTAAACATGCATTAATAACATCTTAGGTTCCGGTTGTAGCCTTGAGCTAGTAGGATTACAGGCCAAAATTAAAATTCCAAAAGCTAATTAATTACATTCTCGATAATGAATGTTAAGCTATAGATTTACACTACTCCTAGAGTAGAGACTATTCAAAAATCCTGTATCTTAAATCCTTTCATGCTCCTCGTAGCTCACTGCCTCAACTCGACCCCTAGCCCTTCAGCCCAAAAGTGTACCTACAGGAACAACCCATCATGAGCATGTACATCATTACTTAACATCATAAGATAATGGCCGTATAAATAAATACATGAAATAAATCGTTAACGTATACTTCCTGGTTAATCGCGTTAACCCACTTTTGTTGTCCCTGTTTCATATTCATGCATATAATCATTAGTTCTTGACATAAATGATTAAAATCGTACTTCACTTATATGCTTATAAACAACAATGTTAATTAGAAATGTGACTGTCCTGGTCCTGTTATGACAGCGGCACAATTGGCCCCCTCGCTCGACATATAGCGGTACTGTGATACCCCTCGCTACACCTTGATAGCGGATGTATCTCCTCGCTAGCTATGTCAGCGGTAAGTACCTTCCTCGCTTGCCCATAACAACCACCGGACATTCTACCATTTCTAATAACATAGTTTAACATACATCATAAACATCATAGCATCTTTACTCATCATCGACATCACCGTATCTTTACTTATCATAATCATCATCATAAACATCATACCATCTTTACTCATCATAGACATCATCATATCTTTCCTTATCATAATCATCATCATAAACATCATATCATCTTTACTCATCATAGACATCATCATATCTTTACTAATCATAATCATCATCATAAACATCATAAACACTTATGCAATCATTGCATAGTCATAGTATAGGAGTGTGTTTTACCGTCCGATGCTCGTACGTCTCTTACGTACCTTAATCTCAAAAGTGGAGAAGTTGAAGAACTTTATCTCCTTGACGTTGTTGGTACCTGGGATGGTTCTACACAACCATACAAATCAATATTAGAAGCCAAATAATAGCCAAATACCAAAAAATTCAACAAAAAACATCATTTCCCACTTTTAGGCAGCTGGCGATCGATCGCTGCATCGAGGCGATCGACCGCGAGCCTTACCGATCGATCGTTTCGATGTAGTGATCGATCTCCTGACCCTTCTGCCTCGCGGCGATCGATCGCGCCATATATGGCGATCGATCACCTGCAACATTTTTCGCCACTGGTCTTCGGCGATCGATCGCTGCATTTGCAGCGATCGATCTCCACCTACTGTGTGCGCGATCCTTCACCATTTTTGAGCATTTTTCAAGCTCAACCTCATACCCTTCAAACCCAAACATATCAACAACTCAAATAACATCATAATTCACTAAAACCCACACGAAACACTTCAAAAATCATACCCCAACAACATATTACACATACCCAAAAACAAACCCACATAAAAACTCAAATACCAACCCATTTCAAAACCAAACATCATTAAAACTTTAGGAGGGTTTCATTACCACTTGAGGACTCCAAATCCTACAATAAATCCCACAAACAAGACTTTTGCAAGGATTTCTCCTCTCCTTGGAGTCAAAATTTGAAAATGGGAAGGAAGGTAGGGTTTGAGAGTGAAATTGGGGATTTAAGAGTGGTGTGGAAAAGTGAGATAAAGTGATGGTTAAAAGGTGGGGTAATGGGTTAATTAAAAATTGCACCCCAAATCTTAACATGATGTACAAAATACACGTACATGGTATTTTAAAAGCATTTTACAAAAATGCACCAAACTTCCTCTAAATCCATATTTTCCACATATTAACAACCATCACAATTTAAACCATGATAATTAATTCCAACACATAGTTTAATTATCACCATAATGCATCATATAAACATAATTAATGCCCAAATTGTAATTAATCATTTCGGGGATGTCACAATACTTCCCTACTTATAAGATTTCGTCCTCGAAATCGCATGCACTTGCCCAAAATGAAACTAAACATAAACAACATACCAGAAAATTGTTCCGTGTAGTGCTGCACCAAATGCCGCTCCGTCTCCCACGTAGCCTCATCGACACCCCGACGATCCCACTGAACTTTGACCATCGGTATAACCTTGCTTCGTAATCTGCGATCTAGAATTCTGATTGGTCGTTCTACGTAGGTTACATCTGAGTTCAACTGTACTTCAGTAGGCTGTAATACATGAGAGGGGTCTGGCTCATACTTCTGTAACATAGAAACGTGAAAAACGTCATGAATACCAGATAAAGACGGCGGTAGAGCCAAACGGTAGGCCAAAGTACCGATACGCTGCAATACTTCATATGACCCAACATACCTCGGAGATAACTTCCCCCGCATACCAAAACGAACCACACCCCTGAAGGGTGAGATTTTCAAGAAGACCTTATCTCCCACTTGGAATTCTAGTGGTCGTCGTCGCTTATTGGCATAGGCTGCTTGCCTATCCTGGGCCGCTTTCATCTTCTGGCATATCTTAATATTTCCTTCCATATCCCTAATCATATCCGGTCCTCCGACCGCTTTACTAGTCAAGTCCTCCCAGAACAGCGGTGACCTACAACGTCGTCCGTAAAGTGCTTCGAAAGGAGCTATCTGAATGCTCGCCTGATAGCTGTTATTATACGAGAACTCTACTAGTGGTATTGAATCTTGCCACGGAGTATCAAACTCCAATACACATGCCCTTAGCATATCTTCGAGCGTCTGTATAGTACGCTCTGTCTGACCATCTGTCTGAGGGTGATAAGCTGTACTCAGTCTCACCTCAGTGCCCAAAGCTGTCTGGAGACCCTCCCAGAAATGTGAAGTAAACATTGGCTCTCTATCAGACACAATCGAGACTGGAACCCCATGTAACCTCACCACATCCCGTACATATAATTGGGCCATCTTTAGATATGTGAAAGTCATACAGTAAGGGATGAAATGAGCCACCTTCGTCAGCCTATCACCCAGATCGCATCAAATCCAGAGGCCGTCCTTGGCAAGTGGGTCACGAAGTCCATAGATATGTGCTCCCACTTCCATTCAGGTACCTCTAAACTCTTCAGTTCGCTACCAGGCCTCTGCCTCTCCGCTTTTACTTGCTGGCAAATCATGCACTTCTTGACAAAGGTGATGACGTCTCTTTTCATCCTCCTCCACCAAAACTGGTCACACAAGTCCTTGTACATCTTTCTCCCACCTGGATGTATGCTAAACCTGCTGCTATGAGCATGGTGCAAGATCCCTTGACACAACTCCGGTGCCCTCGGCACTACCCAACAGTTGCCAAGCCTCAAGGAACCATCTTCTGCCACTCTGAACTTTGATGGCTGTCCCTGAAGTACTATCAATGACCATCTCTGAACCTCATCATCCGACCTCTGGGCTTTCCTGATAGCCTCAAATATGTATGGCTCAGCCAATAAGGTCCACATCGAAAACGTAGCCCAGATGGCAATAAGAAGTCATCATAGCTGATAAACTCATGACGTCCTCAGCAGTACTCTTCACCTTCCGACTTAAGGCGTCTGCTATCAAGTTTGCTTTACCAGGATGGTACTCAATTTCACAATCATAATCTTTGAGTAAATCCATCCATCTTCTTTGTCGCATATTCAATTCAGCCTGTGTGAACAAAAACTTCAGGCTCTTATGGTCTGAATAGATGGTAAACGTCGTACCATACAGGTAATGCCTTCAAATCTTCAAGGCAAATATAATGGCTGCCAGCTCTAAATCATTGACTGGATACCTAGCCTCATGTGGCTTCAGCTGCCACGATGCATAAGCCACCACATGCTTATCTTCCATCAACACACAGCCTAAACCCTGCAGTGATGCATCGTTGTACAAGGCAAACCTCTTATTCTCAGAAGGAATCACCAATACAGGTGCCGTAGTCAAACGACGATTCAATTCATGGAAGCTTTCCTCACAAGCTTCAGACCAATAGAACGGGACTCCTTTCTGAGTCAGCTGTGTCAGGGGCTTGGCAATCTTTGAAAAACCTTTGACAAAACGTCTATAATAACCGGCCAAGCCGAGGAAGCTCCGTATCTCGGGTACAGAAGTGGGTGTATCCCACTCCATCACAGCTTCAACCTTCCTGGGATCTACAGATATCCCGCTGCTAGATATAACATGACCCAAGAACACCACACTGCTCAACAAATGATTATAGATATCATATATATCTAACCAATGGTTCCATACTTTTATTTCATCGTTCGCTCCACAATTGCGACATTTTAACCTCACGCATGTTCAAAAGCAGTGGCGTCATAATCGATGTTCGCTAAAAGGCAACAACATCCCAATCATTGCTCGCTCAAGCGCGGCACCATATAATTCCCAATGTTTATCCATTTCTTGCAATATAATGTACCATGCATTCAACAATTGCGATTATATAAAAGGGCTATGCTCGTACGTCATACGTACCTTATGATTCCGTAGTCCGAACCAAACCTCGACTGAGTCCCGCGACCCGATGAATTATGTGCTAACACATAAATAATCCACAATCAAACACAAGCATGCAACCACGTACCCAAGCACGTTCACAACCTCCAAATATGTCGTCAATCCATGACAATTAATCATTTCAAAAGACTCCGGGCTAAGCATGCATAATACCCAAAATATGCCGTTTTATAAGTTCAAGGGTTAACCAATTACTCAATCGAGTATTCCATTTCCATATTAAAATTAGGCTCCAACCATTTCATTTTAAAGGTAAAGCATTCCCATTGGAATGTAGACATCGCCCCGAAATCGGCCAATTAAACCTCGATTCCAAAATCCCAACATTTTCCAAAATTTAAAAAAAAACAACCAAACAGGCCGCTATCGATCGCCCTTCAGGCGCGATCGATCGCGCGAGTCCACTGCCGGCAACCACTGCCATCCGCGATCGATGACAAACCTCGCGATCGATCGCCAAGCCCCTCGCGATCGATCGCCTATTCTTCGCGATCGATCGCCGAGACTGTTCATCGCCTTCCCAAAATCAGTACTATGTTGCGATCGATCGGCGCCAAGCCGCGATCGATCGCGACCTGCGGGTTTCCAAAAAATTCGAGCTTCAATGGTGTTTTTCACACCCAAACTCAAAACCAACACCCCCAACTTCCTTAATGTAAGGATCCTAGTTCCTTAAGTGCGGATTAAGGGCATAATTAGAGCTAATATAATTAATCAGAGTGTAAATGATCGTGTTGAAACTATGAGCCTTAAGAGTTGCATGCCAATTTAAGAACTACCAATGGATTAATTACATTCCCAATCAAAAAGAATGAATGTTATCAACTATAGTTTTACGCTACTCCTAGAGTAGACACTATAGAAAGTAATCCTGTCATTCCTTTCCCAAAAGTGTTCTTCTCAAGCTCACCGCCTCAACCCGTCTTAGCCCTTCTATCATGCCAAAAGTGTACCTACAAGGACAACCCCCAAACATGAGCAATAATATCATTCATATTCAACACAATATGAATATAAAGCGTAAATGCATAATCATAATAAAACACTTCCTGTTTTTCCATGCATTTTAAACGCTTCTCGTTTGGTTGTCCCTGTACCATAACTCATGAGTATAATCAATAGATTATTTAATGGTCTACACATGTCATGACATAATACCATCTCATCAATACCAAATACCAATCACCAATCCCTAGTCTGTCCATCACAATGTATTTTAATGCCCCTCGCTTATTTACATATAGGCGGCATAGAATAACCTCGCTTCATGCGGCGCTCCCACCCCTCGCTTCACATTGAGCGGCAAATATTCTTTCCTCGCCCTATATGATAACCACGCTCAAATGTGACATTCGGCGCTCCCACCCCTCGCTTCACATTTAGCGGAAACAAACCAAATAGCGGCAAGCATTAAAATCATCAAGGGATGACCACGACTCATGGGATGTGCACCAATAACCATCATATGCATACACAATCATCATGCATAATTCAACATGTATTTGCATCCACAATGCATAATCACATATATACTCGCATCCACAATGCATAAACAATGAGTATATTAGATACATGTACCGTTGGGTGCCCGTACGTCCTCTACGTACCTTTCCAAAAAGTAGGATGTGGTAGGACTTCAATTCCTTGGCTGTGTCGCCACATGGGATGGTTCTACACATTCACACAAATCAATATTAGAACCCAATAATAGTCCGATACCAAAAATCCTACAATAAAATCCAAAAACATCACATTTTGTGACTCGCGATCGATCGCGGCAAAGGGCCGATCGATCGCGAGATCACACTGCCCGAACATCAATTTTCGGCGATCGATCGCCACATTTGGCACGATCGATCGCCACCCTCGCCGATCAATCGCCCAAATGTGGCGATCGATCGCCATATGCTTCTGGAGCACACTGCCTCCTCGCGATCGATCGCCAAAAACGGGCGATCGATCGCCGAGCCCTGTATCGCGAAAAATCGCCATTAATGCTCCAAAACTTTATTCCAACCCATACCAACTTCCCTACCAACAAACCAATAACATTAAACACATAATAACCTTCCATAAACACTTTAAGCACCTCAAAAAATCCAACATTCAACCAAAACCACAACAACCCAAAACAAACCCATTTTAAACCATTTCAAATCCAATCCAAACTAAAATAAAACACTACAAAATCAACAATGAGGTATCCATACCTCTTGGGACTTCAAATCTCCCAATAAACTCCACAAATCAAGGTTTTTGGAAGGATTCTCTTCACCCCTAAGATCAAAAACGAAAATGAGGAGGGAAGGGTTTGTGGGAAGTGATTTTGGGGAATTAGTAAAGTGTTTTGGTAAAGGTGGGGGGTAAGGGTTTTAAAAACAAGTTCAATTGTATCCCCACAACTAACATGATGTATTAAACATCCCAACATGATATTTAAAAGGCATTTCACCAAAATGCACCAAATCATAATTAAATGCATGTTTCACCAAATAAATGACTACCAACACATGTAAGTCATTAAAACACCCAATTACCCAACATGCATCACATGCACCCCGAAATGCATTCCGGTCACGCCTACCATGTGACTAAGCATTTCCATAAGATAAATAAATCCAACACATAATTAATTACCACCATAATTAATCATATAAACATAATTAATGCCCAAATTGCAATTAATCATTTCGGGGATATCACACTTAACATCTCCAATACACCAATTAAACTCAATAAAACACTAAAAACAACTTTTTATATTTTAAACAAAAACCCCCAAATCTCAAATCCAACTCAAAACTTGACCAACAAGCACAATACCATAATCAAATCGAAGCTAAAGGTGAGGAGAAGAAGATTACCAGCTTTTCTTCAAGAAATCGGGCTCCCAAGACGAGCCTCCATCGATTTGCTTCCAAGAGAAAAGAGGGGAAGGGTTTGGGGTGAGAGAGTGGCGTGAGGGAGAGGAGAGAGGGAAGAGATTCCGTATAATGACGGAATACCGAGTCCATTTGGTATATATAGCACCAAGGCTCCAAAATACCAATACCTCCACAATTACATCATGATTCATTAAAAATCATCTGTTTTCAATAATTATCTCTCCAACTCAAATTCCATTACCGGCCCCAGTACAAAGTACTCCGGACCCCAGATCCCACCAAAAAAACCAAATTTCAAGGTTATCACCACGATGAGAACACAATCTCATCCATTGGATCCAACGACTCCAAATACCGGATTTAAAATCACCGAGAGTCCCAAAACCGCAATTAATTCATAATTGCCACAATTAAAATCCATTAAGGATTAATACTACATCGGGATTAACACCATTAATCCCCGCGTATCACATTATCCCCCACTAATAAAATTTCGTCCCCAAAATTTGCACAGTTTTACTCCACGTATCGCCGAGACCACGCAATCCAAATGGATCCACATTGTCGAATCATGAACATAACATGAACGACACACCAACCGCGAGGATACCGACATCGCACCAGCACATGGAATGGAGTAACCTCCAAAACCAACACAAATTCAAGAAAGACGCCAGCATTCCCCGATGCTAACCATCTCAAAAGCAGTTAGCCAACCATAACTGCAAATCAAACGAATCATTCGTGATTCCAAAATAGACATCGTCTCGATGATATCTCTACGATTTAGCCTACGATGTTAAACATACATCGTTACCAAGGAAACCACCAATACACAACAGTGTACCTAAACTACATATGGCTTCCGCTTTCCAAATCCATATTCGACAAAGGATTAGTTGCACCACATTGCAACACGGATTGGGCAACAACACGGCCACCGATCAACACAAAACACATCTCCAAAGATGTCTACATCCGTGTGTTCCAAGAATCATATCTTGGTCCAAATACATCATCGAGACTCCACAAGGTCTCAAGTTCTCGAAAGGACATGCAAGAACAATCAATTGCATTCCCGCCACACGTGTCAACCACGACACTTAACCAATCCGAATTCCGGCCATCCCTCGTTTACCCTAGGATTCAACAATCCTAACACATGGAGGCTATCAAATTAACCAGTAAGAATTAACATGACCCCTAAACACGACAATTCCCTCCTCAGAGGGAGTCAACCGGACCTCACGATCAATCCTCAGAATACATCGTGTCAACGAGATCACCAATCTCAAGGTGCCACAATCTCCCACCGGAGATTTATTCATCCAAGCATACTAACCCGATGCTCGACGAGTACTAAGAAAATGCTGGCATTCGTATACACACACCGGCATACAAGCCTAAGCACCAATACTACCTGCATACTCAATGCAATCGACTCGTGTATCACCAATCATGCCCAAAGTCCCAAAAATTCCCCAATTATTCTCACATCACGGAGAATGATGATTGACGAACCAAAGGTTAAAGGTGTGATTCCAATATCACACCGCACCCATCGACTCATCGAGTCTACAAAGATTCCCAATAGGTATATGAATACCGCCTTCCTCACAAGGAAAAATGTCATGAACCCATGACTCTCCAATCTCGAACCACCGTTCGGAAAACCTGGATATATTTATACCAAAACATATCCCAGAACCAATATATATACAACTGGTTTCGAATAGTGCATCAATGCCACTATTACCAATCAAAATCCCCATACACAACGTATACCCATTCTAATGATGCTCTGTACTAATGCCATAGTACTCCAAAAGCCTCGAGCATCTCCCTAGAGACGCCTCCTCGTACGTCTTACCGGAAATATAAAGCCATTATCCAGTCCAACACCAGTAATGCTTTCCATGGCTGATTCACAATCAACCCTCTACCAATACCAGCTGCCTCCTGACAGTACGATCCAAATCTCTCCGAGATAAAATCAATATAATAGTGTTACCCCACTAACTATATCCCACAATTCCAATTGTGACTCCCGTTGCATTCCATATGCAAAGATTCTCAACCAGAGCTAACAACGACTTGTCGACACTTACGTTGCTATTCCCAACAAAATTGAGTTGTCCCTGTACAAGTCCCTCATAACATTTGACGTATAAACGTCCCCGGTGAGGTATTTCCTGCCTCAAACCTTAAGCCACAAAGTGACTACAAGAGTCCACTAAAACCCTCATCGTATCATCATACGATTTACCAACTCAGTTCCAACGAGCAGTACAATGGCTACAACAACCACACTATATCACTGTAACAATACCTGGCTAGCAAATCGCTGCCTCCTTAGGTTTATACCAAACCTACCAACGCATCATACGTTCCATCCTGGTATACCATACCGTCCCAACAATTAGAATATTGGGTCATCACCCGATAATTCTCTAAAACACCAAAGCACAATGGACATCCCGATGTCCTTACTCAACCCCAATGCAATCCTATCCATTAGGATTTATTTCACCCTCAGGGTGGGTGTGACCATGTCTACCACACGTCACAACGACAAAAGCGATTAGTTTCCTCAATAACTACTCTTACCATCAATCACTTGGCTTTAGCCATCCCAGCGAGTATACCCAAATGTACCACTACTCATAAAATATTTACCTCTAATGCATGATGCCGTACACTCACCGGTACAATGCATCCAATAATTCATCTAGCAAACCTGCTCGGCGTAACGGTCTCCTCAACCGGTGACGTAGACACCACTTTGTACTCATCATCGGCACTCAAACCATATGACTAAATACATACACCCAGATGTATTTCATCAAAACGACGCTGCACATCTACATAGAACATCCACTATGTCATCGTCATCCCGTGACGGTATATGTCAACATATGACATCCAAAATAACATCGTCAACTCGTGACGGTACATGTCAACACCTGACATTCACAATCTCATCGTCAAACACGTGACAGTATATGTATATCAACGTATGACATCCACAATAAAGCTAATAAAAGAGTAATATACCATACCTCATCGCTATCAAGATAGCGGCATACCTGTATCCATTACCCAACAGTGGTACGCAAGCAGCACCCATCACTCGAAGGCGGCGTAATCCCGTGCTACGTACATAGCGGCATAACCCATCGCTATAGAATCAGCGGTATAAATCATCGCCATAGATATCCGGCAGCATGAATCATCGCCATAGGATTAGCGGAATGTGCCATCGGTATATAGATACCCGGTGGTATGAACCATCGCCATAGATGTAGCGGAAGAACCCATCGCTATATAATATCTTGTGGCATGAACCATCGCCTTAGATGTAGCGGAATGAACCATCGCTATGAATACCATGCGGCATAAACCATCGCCATAGAATAGCGGCATGAACCATCGCTATGAATACCCGGCGGCATAAACCATCGCCATAGAATAGCGGAATGAACCATCGCTATGAATACCCGGCGGCATAAACCATCGCCATAGAATAGCGGAATGAACCATCGCTATGAATACCCGGCGGCATAAACCATCGCCATAGAATAGCTGATCCCTAGACTTGTTACAACAGTGTATTTCAATGCACCTCGCTTGTCATGATCGCAGCACTAATACCCCTCGTTTCGACATATCAACGACATTGAATAACCTCGCTTAAATGCGACATGCGGCAATACCCTCGCTTCAACATTTGGCGGCAAATAATCTTTCCTCGCTACTGTATGACAGCGGCAAGTATTCTATCATCGCGTCAAGTGACAGCGGCAAAGCATTTAAAATCATCACTCGTCCATAACAACGACTCATGGGATATTCACAAGCATCCAATCTATACCTGCAACACAATGCATAATCCATATCCCACTATACATCAATATGAGTGTATTTTAGTGCACCTCGCTTCAAATGTGACATGCGGCAATACCCTCGCTTCAACATTTAGCGGCAAAGCATTAAAATCATCATTCCAATATATACAACAACAATGAGTGTATTTTAATGCACCTCGCTTTAAATGTGACATGCGGCAATACCCTCGCTTCAACATTTAGCGGCAAAGCATTAAAATCATCACTCCAATATATATGCAACCACAATGCATAATCCATAATGTATATAAAATACATGTTACCTTTTGGTGCCCGTCAATCCTGGCCTTAGCCCTCCATGCCAAAGCGTCCCTACAGGAACGATTCCAACCCATGAGCATATACTAATCCATATTCACCACCTAGATCACATAAGTCCGATGCGCGAGCGGGTGTGGGTGCGGATGCGGATGCGCGAATGCGTCAATTTTCAAAAAAATTGAGTGCGGGTGCGTCTTAATGCGCCTATTAAAAATTAATAAATAAATAAATATATCCATACACACTGATGAAATGAAGTTAAACATACATAATATACATCATATTTAACAAACTTACATCATTATTATATTATTTACAAATTTACAATATGAATTTCTTAACAACTTTGGTGTTTGCAGCTTTACCATTCGTTAAAAGATTGAAACTAGATTTTATTGAATGATATAACATTTGTAGCTTTGCAAATTGTTATAGCCAGTGATACAATGTAATTTGAATCTTGTATTTGATCGTTCGTCTATGTAAGGACCCCCGTACTCTTAACCCATTATTAGTGTATTAATCCATGCCATTAGTGCATACAATCGTTCAGGTAGGGCAAAACCACTTGTCGTTATAGCCAATCATGCCACATATAAAAATTTCTTTACATTATTCCATATAATGTCTTGTTTCCCTTCAACCAAGTATACATACATCATGCACCAATATAATACAATAACATGCTCTCAGTTTATTTGGCAATTCCATATTTAATTGCATGCAAACCATGAATGAATAGAAGAGAGCCATAGCCCATTTATACATTCCGTATACACGTAAAATGTACTCACATAAGAGCACCCAATGAACACGCGTTTATCTAATGTATAAAACACTCTACCGGATACCGTTACTGGCACTTCAATCCTGGAAGCACCTCCCAAGCACAGCTCGATCTCAACTCTGGATCTATGCACTTATTCAACCAGCTCTGGTACCTCGATCCTGGAAGTACCTCAAATCAACAGCCCGAGCTCAACTCCAAAGCTTCTGGTACACCTGTAACACCTGCCCCAACAGAGACAGCCCCCACACGGGTTGAGCATACCAATATTCCAAATCCAACAATCATAATAATACAATTCATAATTCACAACAATGTAAATGTTATGAAATACAAAATATACTCCCTGGATGGTATCATCCTCATCCGGTATTCTATGTACTGTCCCTGTTCTCAAAACAACTGAAATCATCAAATTCCCAAATGCCAGTTAATCATTACATTGATTAACGAATCCATATGCTATATACCGATAACATAACCCTAATATCAAATCATTCAACAATGATTACAATTATTCCATTTATCTCATTTATGGTTCTATGGTTCTATCTCATTGCTCGCTCTACAATAGCGGCATTTCATTCGCACGCATGCTCAACAGCAGTGACGTCATAACTGACGTTCGCTCAAAGGCGACAACATCCCAATCATTGCTCGCTCAAAAGCGGGACCATATAATTCCCAATGTATATATATGTCCATTCGTAGTGATTACCGTAAATCATGTAATTCAATATACATTATTGCAATATAGCGTACCATGCACTCACAATTGCAATTATAATAAAAGGGCTATGCTCGTACGTCATACGTACCTTAAGTTCTGAAGTCCAAGCCACACGTTGCTTGAGTTCCATGCCTCGAGAAATATGTGCTAAAACACATAAATAACTCACAATCAAGTAAAAGCATGCATTCACGTGCCCACGCACGTTAACAAACTTCAAAACCCATCGTCAATCCGTGACGATTACCAAAACAAAAGCCCTCGGGCTAAGCATGCATAATACCCAAAATATTCCTTATAAAACGTTTAAAAGATAGCCCAAAAACTCAACCGGGAGTTCCGTTTAATTTAACTTGGCTCCAACCAAACCATTTTGAAAGCCTGTCATTCCCATTGGAATGTGAACATTGTCCCGGAAGCCGATCATTTAAGTCGCAAATTCAAAATCCCACGAAAAAGCCAAGACAAATCAATATACACTCGCTGGCGATCGATCGCTATACCGGGCGATCGATCGCTAGCACCTTGGCGATCGATCGATCGATATAGCGATCGATCGCCAGACCTTACTGGCGCGAGGCGATCGATCGTTTCTCCGAAGAAAAGCCTACTTCTTGCATGCGATCGATCGCCTATTACGGGCGATCGATCGCCATGCCCTGAAACTCGAAATCCACCCTTTTTAAAAGCTTGAAACCTCCACAAATCATACCCCTACTCCCCCCAACTCAAAACCACAACAAATCTACACACAAGGACCTCCAACAAGGGTGCTAAACACAAAATAAAACAAACCCAAAAGATTTTTGTGATTTCCACCAAAATCACTTAAACCAACCCAAACCCAAAACTCAACCAAATCCATCAAAATCACAATCAAAACAAAGATAAAAGAAAAGGGAAGGAGATTACCAACTTATCTTCGAATAATCCGGCTCCTAAATCGAGCCTCCGTCGATTTTCCTTGAAGGAGGAAGGGGAAAAGGGTTTGGGGATGGGTTATCGCAGGAGAGGGGAGAGAGGAGAGGAAATGGATTCCGAATGACGGAATCTCGAGTCCATCGGGTATATATAGCAAAAATACCCCAACATACCAATAACTCCACAAATACATCATGATTCAATAAAAATCATTTGTTTTCAAAACTCTCTCTCCAACATCAAATCTCCATACCAGCCCCAACATAAAGCACCACGGACTCCAAGTCCCACCAAAAAACCCAACTTATAGGTTTTCCACCAAAATGAGAATACAAACTCAACATTTGGATCCAAGGATCCCAATTGCCCGATTTAACAACCTCGGGAGACCACACACTACAATTAATTCCTAATTGCCATAATTAAAAATCCAAGAAGGATTATCACAACTCCGGGATTAATACCAGTAATTCCAGGACATCACAATTATCCCCCACTAATAAAATTTCGTCCTCAAAATTTGCACGACGTATACCAGGCAACGCTGAAAACACGCAATCCAAACGGATCCACGATGTCGAATCATGAAAATAACATGAACGACACGCCAACCGCGAGGATACCGACCTCGCACCAAACCGGGAATGGAGTAACCTCTCCAACCAACACAAATCCACGGAAGACATCGGCATTCCCCGATGCTAACCATCCCAAGAGTAGTTAGCCAAGCTTAACTGCAAATCAAATGTATTATACGCGATTCCAAAATAGATATCGTCTCGATGATATCCTTATGATCTAGCCCACGATGTTAATCATACATCGTTACTAAGGAAACCACCAGTACACTACAATGTACTTATACCATGCCCGGTTTCCGCTCTCCAGTCCGTCTCCATCAGGGAGTAGTTGCACCACATCGCAACACAGATTGGGCCACAACACGGCCCCGATCAGCACGAAACACATCTACAAAGATGTCCACAACCGTGTGTTCCAAGAAATCACATCTTGGTTCGAACACACCGTCGAGACTCCACAAGGTCTCAAATTTCCGAAAGGACATGCAAGACAATCAATCGCATTCCGCCCCACGTGTCAATCACGACACTGAGCCAATCCAAAAACTGGCCATTCCTCATTTACCCTAGGATCCAACAATCCTAACACAAGGAAGCTATCGAATTAACCAACAAGAATTACCATGGTCCCTAACAGGACAATCCCTCCTCAAGGGAAGTCAACCGGGCCCCACGATTAACCCTCAAAATACATCACCATCGAGATTACCAATCTCAAGTTCTACAATCTCTCACCGGAGATTCATCAAACCAAGCATACTCAATGCAATAGACTCGGGTATCTTTAAACATACCCAAAGTCTCAAAACCAACTGTCAATCCCCAGCTATTCTCACCTCGCGGTGAATAACGATTGACAGTCCAACGACCAATGGTGTGATTCCAACAACAACACTACACGAACCGACTCATTGAATCTCTCAAAGATTCCCAAATCGGTAGGTACAACAATAATACCTTTCTCACAAGGAAAACGTCATAAATCCATGACTCTCCAACCTCGAACCATCGTTCGGAAAGCTGGATATGTTTATACGAACCATATCCCAAAACCCAAATACGCAACTGGTTCAGAATAGTGCATCAAAGCCACTATTACCAAATGAAAACCCGTATACATCATGTATACCCAAACTAAACACGCTCAGTACCAATGCCATAGTACTTCAAAACCTCGAGTACTACCCCGGAGACGTCTCCTCGAACGTCTCACCGGAAGTACGAAGCCATCTCATAGTCTGACACTAGCAGGGCTTACCCCGGTTGATTCACAATCAACCCTCAACCAAAACCAGCTGTCTCCATGACAGCACAATCTAAATCTCTCCAAGAGATAAAATCAATATGGTAGTGTCACTCGACTAACCACATCTCACAAGCCATTGTGACTCACATTGCATGCCATATGCAAGAATGCTCAACCAGAGCTAACAACGATTCGTTGACACTCACGCTGGTATTCCCAACCAAATTGAGCTGTCCCAAACAAGTCCCTCGAAACATTTGACGTATAAACGTCTCCATGAGGTACTCCCTGCCTCAATCATCATGCCACAAGGGGACTACAAAAGCCTACCATACCCCTCATCATATCACCATACGATTCACCAAGCTCGAATCCAACGAGCAGCATAATGGTGATCATGAGCACACCAAAGCACTGCAACAATAACTGGTTAACGATTCGTTGGCCACATAGGCTCATACCAACCTATCAACGTGACATACGTCTCATCCTGGTATACCATACCGTACAAACCATTAGAGTTGTGGGTCATCACCCCAACATATCTCTAAAACACCAAGCATAATGGACATCCAGGTGTCCTTGCTCAACTACCGTGTAATCCTAATTCATTAGGACTTATTCCACACCGTCGGGGTGGGCGTGATCATGCCTACTCCACATCACAACAACAAGCGAGTAGTTTCCTCAATGACTACTCTTACCATCAATCACTTGACCTTAGCCATTCCAGTGAGTATACCCAAATGATATCGTTAATCGAAAATATTTACCTCCATAGCATGATGCGATACACTCACCGGTACCATGCATCCCATGCTCCATCGAGCAAACCTGCTCGGCAAAAAGGGTCTCGTCAACTAGTGACCCAGACTCTACCATGTGTGTGATGTCAAGATTTATTATAATCATTTGTTGGACTAAATATGATTTAGATTTTATTGATAATTAATTTTAGAATTAATTAATTAGAAGTGGAATTGACCAAGTGAAGCTCAACTGGCAAGTTAATCGAATCATAAAATATTTTGAGATTGTAAAATATACTCCGATAATATTTTAGAGATAAGTTAATTAAAATGAAGAATTTAAGTTTTGGGTTTTTGGGGTGTGTATAAATCCCAATCATTGTCTCTAAATAATATATCAGTGCACCGGCGACACATCGATGTACAAAACCGGGTTAGGATACAAAAAATAAATATGTTATGTTGGGCATTTTCGGAACACATAGTAAAACGTGTAAAATCAAGCACACAAAACCCGAACCCCCTCTTTTCTTCTCTGCAATCGCGCACATCCGACCCCTCGCCGCTAAAACCGTGCGCCCGCCGCCGTCGGACCTCCTTCCGACGCGTCCGAACCACCATCGCCTTCGTCTCTTCCAGGCCCATCTTTCCATACCAAGAACATGAAGTTTCGTCGCGGATTTCGTTCGGATCTTGCAAGGAAGCGCCGAGATTCGGATCTCCAAATTCGTCCGATTTTGGGACGATTTTCTTCCAATTTTTTTGTGGGTAATCCTCCTCGTCCCTCAGTCGTTTATCCCCTAAAATCCTACGATTTTTGATGAAGCTTTGGTTCGATTTTGCTAGCATTTTGGAAGGGTTTGCTAATGTGTGTTCCAGTGTGTGTGCGTGTGTGTGTTCTGTGTGCAGATTAGTGTGTGTGCATGTGTGTTCTGTGAGCAGATAAGTGTGTACTGTGTGTGCATGTGCGTGTGCTGCTAGGTGTGTGGGTATGTGGTTCCAACTTGTAGTTTGGTATCTAAGTGATGATTACATGTTTGGAGGTTCTATGCCTATAATTATATGTATTGGAGTATATATATATGCTATGAATTGTTGGGGGTCTAATTATAACTCACTTTAATGAATGGTTGATTGTTGAGAATAAATTGTTAAATTATGTCTTGGCTTAGTATTATTGTTGGTTAAAAGATGAAGACTAAAATCATGCATGGAATGTGTTTGTTAATATGCTTAAATGAGATTCAAGTGTGGGTCTAAGTCTTGTTAGTGGGGTGAAAATGACTAACTTTTATGGCTTGTGGCCATTGTGATATTTGGTGGATGTTGGGCTATGGCATAAGATGTGTTACAATTTGAAGCATGTGTAGTGTATAAATAAATGGGTTAGATACATGCTAGTATGTGTTAACATGGGATAGAGTTTATGGTGATGTATATGCTTGAATGTGTATCATGACATGTATTCTTGACTTATGTCACTTTATTGAATTACTACTCTTAGTAGTGAGTTCTAAATCAAGAATTTTGGAGCTAATGCATCTTTAATTTATTTAAAGTTTAATTTAATCGATAAATGACTTTATGTTGGGATTAAGGGAATTAGATCTAAAAGGGTAGAATCTTGTATCTACATGGATCCTTTCTTTCATGTCTTGGTTTAAATCACCTCGGTGTGGGTTAGAATAATTGTGGAACATGTTAATTGGCTTAATTGGATTGTTTTAGTAAGACACTAGTTGGATATTCTTATGCATACACCCTTGCACTTCCTTTCCCTATACTGAACTGGTGTGTCTAGTGAACTGCTATGTGAGTTGGGCGTGATCTTGCACGTATGGGTGTGTGTATCCCGCATCATGTGTGTGATGTAGCTGATGGTGGGAGATGATGGGGTTTTGCATTACCAATGATATATCATGATTAATGTGAGGATGTGTGCATCCAAAGTTTTGATTATGATTTGATTCATAATATTGAGTTATTGATTTGAGATATGGAAATGAAAGTAAGAACTATTTGATGGTTATTCATTGCTTGGATTATGAGCTAATATTGAATTGATATTCGATATAGACTCTACAGGAGACTTCGGACGTTGATGATAGCTTGTTCATATTGTCTTCTATAAGGTACGTGGTGACGTACGAGCAGGTATATCTAGTATCTATACATTCATGTATACATGCAATTTTGAATATGATGTTTCAGGTAAGTGTTTGACTTTAACAATTGAGTTTCATATAGGAGTTATGGGGGACACGTAGTGGTACGTGATCCGATTATACTAGTTGAGTATTGATGCCTTGGGCATGAGCATTATGAGAAAGTGTCGAGAATGAGATAGTGGGATAACCAGGTTTACATTGATGTTGAATTATTTATGTTGAGCATAAATGATGCATTGTTGTTGTATTGAATTCACAGTGTTGTTGGATATCATATTTTCAATGATAATACTGAACTTGACATTATGAAAGTCCGTGAGTTTGAAACAGGAACAGTGTGTGGAAGCTATACAGATTCGGAATTGTACAGGGAGTATATTTTATGAGTTTTGAATAATCTAAATTGTTGCATTATGATTTCGTATGTTGATTTGTGATCGAATATTGAGTTGGAGTTTGCTCACCCTGTGTGGGGGCTGTTTCTGTTGAAACAGGTACAACAGGCACGATGATGCCTTGGAGTGCTAGGCTCGAACCTTGTTGGATGATGCTTCCAGAAGCGTAGTATGAGATTGAGCCGATATACGAGGTTCAGCTGTTAGTATTTACACTAATTATGCATCTGGATGAGTATCCGTTATTTCGTTGCTCTTCTGTGAGCACTTGTATCTGTATATGGACTGTATAAGGGTATTGAAACCCACTTTTGTTGTCTTCTTAGTGTGGTGTCTTCCCTGGCTGGGAATTTACTTAGGGTTTCTGTTTTCTGTTTAGTATTGCGTTGTCCCTGGTCGAGAGTTATGTTGTGTGATGTCTTTTCATTTCCGGATAGCTCAGTTTATGGGGAGACTCTGCCCAAATTTTTATAAAACCCACAATGTAAAAGTGGTGTAATGGGGTTGGTAATGGGCGAAATCCTTTAGTCTATTTGTTGGTAGAGATGATCATATAATGTTGAACATTATTTATGTCATGGGATTATGGGAAACATGTAATGATTCTTTTTAAAGAATGAAAAGAAAATGAAAAATTTATACACATACGACGTCATAAACGAACTAATGACGAGTTTAAGTGTTGGGGCCTTACATTAGTGGTATCAGAGCAGTGGTTGCTCATTGGGACTGTTAAGGGCCTAGGAACTTGTTGATAGGAATTGGTAGCACATATTTTTACATTATGGTATTAATGTTGGTGACACAACTAGTTGTTTATGTGCTTTTATGATATGAAAAGTGGTGTTGCTAATCATTGTAATTGAAGGAATCGTGTAGAATGCGATGGGATGGCATTAATGGTGATGTCTAGCACTTCATGTATTATGTGTTAAGGGATCTGGTTTTGTAGGAAAATCAGGAAATGTGAGACGTACGGGCTTCGGACGGTAAAACGTGTTACACCTTTGATTATGTATATCGTGGATAGTGAACCCTTACATGTGATGGTATATGTTGAATGATAGTGATATATTGTGATAATGGAATCAACTGTTGTGTTTGATTATTGTGGTAGAATTGATGAATGTTCCGGTAGCCTTTATCTTCGAGCGAGGGAGGTACTTGCCGCTGTCATATGAAGCGATGGTAGTATGATATTTTCCGCTGTCATGTCTAAGCGAGGTAACATGCCGCTGTCATTGTCGAAGCGAGGGATATCATATGATGCCTCTATATGTCGAAGCGAGGGGTCCTAAAATTCCGCTGTTGTATTGGGACCGGAACAGTCACAATTCTAGTGATTAATGTGAAATATTGTGGTTATAACTGGAACGTGGTATCGATCATTATATTGTGAACTGTTGTATTAACCTGGATGCAGGTACATGGAGCTAGTGGAAGTTTCGGTAGTTGTTATATTCGAGCGAGGGAGGTACTTGCCGCTGTCATATGAAGCGATGGTAATATGATATTTTCCGCTGTCATGTCTAAGCGAGGTAACATGCCGCTGTCATTGTCAAAGCGAGGGATATCATATGATGCCGCTATATGTTGAAGCGAGGGGTCCTAAAATTCCGCTGCCATAACAAGACCGGAACAACCACATTATCGATATTGATAGCGATGTCTCATTCTCTATATTGATTGGCGATGGTTTATGCCGCCGGGTACATGTATAGCGATGCCTCTTTCCGCTATGTCAATGGCGATGGCTCATGCCGCCAGACATGTGTTTAGCGATGGTGCATTCCGCTGATTCCATGGCAATGGTTCTTGCCGCCGATTATATATATAGCGACGTCTCATTCGGCTATTCTATTGATGGTGAGTATATCAATTTGTATATTGATATGAAATCATATTTTGTGGAACATTTATGTTGAAAGCAGGGACAATTTAAAGGATCAAGTGTGGATCAACTGTGTACAGTAAGTGTTATTACATCTTGTTGTTTTAAGAATGTATATTCATTGTGATTATGGATATTATATGTATGCCAGTAGTGGCGATGAGTATTATGTACCGTCGTAGGGCGATGAAGATTGATGCATTGCTATTGTGTTAGCAATGAATATTTTTAGTACCGCTATTGTGATTAGCGATGAATGCTGTTGTATCGCAATTGTGTTAGCCATGAGTATTGATAATGCTTTGATTGCAGATGGCAATAGAAGTTGTACTATGTTATGTTATTGTTCATTGGGTATATGTGATTTAGGCCCAAGAGGATATGTGATCGATCCAGGAGGACAAAGTATCGAGGTAAACCGTTTCAGTTGGTTGAACATATTGATATATGTTGATTCGAGTTATTTCGTTGATTCATATTGATTTTGAAATCATGTACATGTAGAAAAGTTGATAATGGAATTGAAGTGGAACCTAGATGTGTCATTCATATTTTGTTGCGGTAATAAGGCAAGAAGGGGTGTAACCTCTGTGATAACACTCTCATATCTACGGTGTGTAATGATAAGATATTGAAAATAGATGTTAATCATTTTGTGATGATAATTATTGTTGTGAAAGCATGCTAGTTTTGTATGTGGTAGGATTAATAATTGATTAATCACCTATTATGTTGAATGGAATACGATCAGATAGACATGAGTTTAATGAGTGTGTCACAGGATGACATGAGTACGTTATGGGATAATGCGTGATTACTACGAATGTCGTGTGTGGACATGTGTTCATATTCATGATTAATGAATTATTATGTTTCGAGGATGAGTTAAAGATTGATATAAATTGCGTCATTGAGGCATGCAATTGATTCTTATGTTAAATTTCAATCACCCTATGTGATAGTGTGCAGTAGCATGTTGTGTATAGAACTGCGAGAAACTTCTGATGCAGGGAATTGATGTTTGATGACAGAAACATTATGAATATCGAAATGCGTAAATGACAAGGTACGTGTTATGTTACTAGTATTTGAGAAATACTAACGACATTATTTTGTACTTGTCCTATGATAGATAATAATTGGGTGAAGTAATGTGGAAATGTGGATACTTAAGAGTATGTGAGTGCTGTGATTAACATGATATTATGATGCCATTGTGTATTGTAGATGATTCCATCTACAAAGGTATGTCACGAACTATTCGATATTGATGTTGATGCCTTGTGTTAAATGAGTATAATCGTGACATGAAAATATTGATGTTAAGCCATTTATCATGATTTGATACTGATGGTCTGTGGCTGTTGGTGTGTATAATGTGTATATACGTATGTGAGAATGACTAATGAGTTTTCTAGTCATTACCTTGCACCAGATAATAGCCAGGAGATGATATATGAAAGATTGATGCGTAAAGGCTCAAGAGTACCGTTACTTCATACGGATGACGGTGATGATGTGCGGATAAGTTGCATACATTTGCAACGACACAGGTATGAAGTTAATTAAGATAAATGTTGATGTATTGTCATATATTCTTGAATATGCATGAAAGCATGGGTTGCATGATTTAACGAGATTATATGATGGGTACTGTGATAAAAGTATATGACGGGAAATAAGATTGTGCAATGGAATTGTGTTGATGAAAGTACACAGGTAGTGAGTTATGACAAAGAAGCTTGGCGATTAAACACTTCTCGCGATCGTTGGTGCAATGGGGCACATGTGTGAGCCACGATGATTCCGATGACTGTCATCCTACAGATGCTAAAGTCACTATATCGAGCTATATAGGGTACGTAAATTTTACAGTTGGCTTTTATGGTAAGCATGCGTTGAAATTTCGAGAACGAAATTTTATATGTTGGGGAGAATTGTGATGTCCAGATTTATTTTAATCATTTGTTGGACTAAATATGATTTAGATTTTATTGATAATTAATTTTAGAATTAATTAATTAGAAGTGGAATTGACCAAGTGAAGCTCAACTGGCAAGTTAATCGAATCATAAAATATTTTGAGATTGTAAAATATTCTCCGATAATATTTTAGAGATAAGTTAATTAAAATGAAGAATTTAAGTTTTGGATTTTTGGGGTGTGTACAAATCCCAATCGTTGTCTCTAAATAATATATCAGTGCACCGGCGACACTTCGATGTACAAAACCGGGTTAGGATACAAAAAATAAATATGTTATGTTGGGCATTTTCGGAACACACAGTAAAACATGTAAAATCACGCACACAAAACCCGAACCCCCTCTTTTCTTCTCTGCAATCGCGCACATCCGACCCCTCGCCGCTAAAACCATGCGCCCGCCGCCGTCGGACCTCCTTCCGGCGCGTCCGAACCACCATCGCCTTCGTCTCTTCCAAGCGCATCTTTCCATACCAAGAACATGAAGTTTCGTCGCGGATTTCGTTCGGATCTTGCAAGGAAGCGCCGCGATTCGGATCTCCAAATTCGTCCGATTTTGGGACGATTTTCTTCCAATTTTTTTGTGGGTAATCCTCCTCGTCCCTCAGTCGTTTATCCCCTAAAATCCTACGATTTTTGATGAAGCTTTGGTTCGATTTTGCTAGCATTTTGGAAGGGTTTGCTAATGTGTGTTCCAGTGTGTGTGCGTGTGTGTGTTCTGTGTGCAGATTAGTGTGTGTGCGTGTGTGTTCTGTGTGCAGATAAGTGTGTACTGTGTGTGCATGTGCGTGTGCTGCTAGGTGTGTGGGTATGTGGTTCCAACTTGTAGTTTGGTATCTAAGTGATGATTACATGTGTGGAGGTTCTATGCCTATAATTATATGTATTGGAGTATATATATATGCTATGAATTGTTGGGGGTCTAATTATAACTCACTTTAATGAATGGTTGATTGTTGAGAATAAATTGTTAAATTATGTCTTGGCTTAGTATTATTGTTGGTTAAAAGATGAAGACTAAAATTGTGATATCCCCGAAATGATTATGTGTGTAATCATGCAATTAAAGGTTGTTAATTGTTAGCCTATGTGTTAAAGGCGTGTTTTATGTGGGGGCGTTATATTTATTTTGATGATGTGGTTTAGGGAGCATGTTAGGTGTTTTTAATTGTTGTATTGATGTAGTAAAATTATAAAATATCAAGGGGAGATATTTTTATACATCATATGAAATACCGGGACACAATTAAACACCACAAAACCACCCTACATGCAACCACCCTACCCCCACTTGCATACAACCCACGCCCCTCCCCTGTTTTTCTGGAAAGGTGTTGGCCAAGTTGGCTACTTTGCACTCAGATATTTTCACTTTATCTCTTCCAAAAAAACCTTCTTCTTCTTTCCTTCCTTTCTTCAGAAATTTGAGCTGCTATTAGGAAGAAAGTGATCGGATTTTACTTACCTTTTCTTGACGAAAATCGAAGAGCAAAAGTGGTGAGGAATTACGCTGGTTCACCAGCTTTTTCGTTTTATGCATGTATGTTCTTCATAGCAGTTTTGGCATGTTAGTGTTAGGTTTGATGAAACCTTGTTATGAATACTTGTAAGTAATGTTTATGAAGCCCCTAGCATGTTTTGTTAAGTAACATACATGCTTTATGTGTTAGATTTTCGTTTGTGAAAAGAGCTCCTCGAAAATCTGGGCAAGGGAAGTGCCCTGTTTGTATGTTGAGTAAGAGTTTTATTATGAAGATTTGAAGCATGCTAGCTTAGGTTTTGAGTAAACCTTTGACGTGAATACATACATGGTAGTTTGGTGAAATTACCAGAATATTTGTTTGAGCATGAACTACGGGTTATGTGGTAGTTTCATTGCTATAAAGATGCATGTTCGAGAATTCTGGGCTGAGTAATTATGCCCTGTTTTTCAGAAGGGTTGGTCGAGTACTGATGTAAATGGGTCATTGTAACGCATGTGGGTTGGAGTTTAGGGTATAAATTTGATATGAATACACTAAGGGTAGTGTATTGTAGCTGCTAGCATAATTGTTTAAGCATGTGGTGTATTTTATATGCTAGATGTAAGGGTATGAAAATAGGTGTTCAAGAATTCTGGTGTAGGGTCTTCCTACCTTAACATCATCTTAAACACATATAATGGACTAAACATGGATTAATAACGTCTTAAGGTTCCGGTTGTAGTTTGAGCTATTAAGATTACAGGCCAAAAATGAAATTTCAAAACTTAATTAATTACATTCTCAAAATGAATGTTAAAGCGATAGAATTATACTACTCCTAGAGTAGAGACTATCCAAAAATCCTGTATCCTAATTTCTTTCATGCTCCTCATAGCTCACTGTCTCAACCCGACCCTGAGCCTTCTGTCCAAAAGTGTACCTACAGGGACAACACCTCGTGAGCATATACATATTTACTTAACATCAAAAAAGGAGACATAACAGTAAATGCATGAAATCTTGGTTAAGTAAACTTGCTGGTTATTCGTTAGCTTCTTTTTGTTGACCCTGATTCACATTCATGCATATGGGTATCTTACCCTATCGTATGGCATCTTACCATATCGTGAATATCGTATGGCATCTTACCATATGGGCATCTTACCATATGGGCATCTTACCCTATCGTATGACATCTTACCATATTGTAAACATCATCATAAACTTACTTATCACAATCATCGTCATAAACATCATCATCGTAAACTTACTTATCATAATCATCATCATAAACATCATCATCATAAACTTACTTATCATAATCATCATCATAAACATCATCATCATAAGCTTACTTATCATAATCATCATCACAAACATCGTCATCATAAACTTACTTGTCATAATCATCATCACAAACATCATCATCATAAACTTATTATCATAATCATCATCACAAACATCATCATCATAAACTTACTTATCATAATCATCATATGTAGGAGTATGGTTTACCGTCCGATGCCCGTACGTTTCTTACGTATCTTAATTCCCAAAAGTGGAGAAGTTGGAGAACTTTATCTCCTTGACGTCGTGGGTACCTGGGATGGTTCTACATAACCATACAAATTGATATTAGAAGCTAAACAATAGCCAAATACCAAAAATTCAACAAAAATCATCATTTTTCACTTTTTGAAAAGTGGCGATCGATCGCTACTTGAGGCGATCGATCGCCTCACTTTTTGCCTTGCGGCGATCGATCGCTTCATTTCAAGCGATCGATCGCCTGCTATGCGAAATGGCTACTGGCCCTCGGTGATCGATCGCCTCATTTCAGGCGATCGATCGCGCACCTGCTGGTGCGCGGTTTTTCGCCATTTTTGAGCATTTTTCAAGCTCCATCTCAAACCATTCCAACCCAAACTTTCCTACAACAACAACAACATCATAACCCACTAAAACCCACATAAAACACTTCATAAATCATACCCCAAACATGCATAACATATACCCAAAACAAATCCACCCAAAACACTTCAAAATCATCCCATTTCAAAACCAAACATCATAAAAACTTTAGGAAGGGTTCCATACCTCTTGTAGGCTCCAAATCTTAACAAAGATCACACAAACAAAGGTTTTGTGAAGCTTTCCTTCTCCTTCCTTGGTGGATTTCGAAAATGGGAGATGGGTTAGGGTTGATTGGGGATTTTAAAAGTGATTGGTAAAGTAAGTGGGTATAGTGCAAAAAAAGGGGTTATAAGGTTAATATTAAAATTATACCCCAAAGTTAACATGATGTATAAAACACCCCAACATGGTATTTTAAAGCATTTACCAAAAATGCATTAAGCTTCCACTAAATCATGCTTTCCTCATAATTGACAATCAATATACTTAAATCATGTTAACACTTCATTACCCATCACATAAATCAATTACCAACATAATTCATCATATAACCATCATTAAAGCCAAAATTGCATATAATCAATTTCGGGGCATCACATTACTCCCCTACTTATAAGATTTCGTCCTCAAAATCGCACGCACTTACCCAAAAATGAAACTAAACATAAATCATACCAGAAAATAGTTCCGGGTAATGCTGCATCATATGCCGTTCCGTATCCCACGTAGCCTCCTCGACACCCCGATGATCCCACTGAACTTGACCATCGGTATAACTTTACTTCGTAATCTGCGATCCTCATGATCCAGAATTCTGACCGGTCGTTCTACGTAGGATACATCTGAATCTAACTGTACCTCGGTAGGCTGTAATACATGAGACGGGTCTGGCTCATACTTCCGTAACATAGAGACATGGAAAACATCATGAATCCCAGATAAAGACGGCGGTAGAGCCAAACGGTAGGCCAAAGTACCGATACGCTGCAATACTTCATACGGCCCAACATACCTCGGGGATAACTTCCCCCGCATTCCAAAACGAACTACACCCCTGAAGGGTGAGATTTTCAAGAAGACCTTGTCTCCTACTTGGAATTCTAGCGGTCGTCGTCGCTTATTGGCATAGGCTGCTTGCCTATCCTGGGCCGCTTTCATCTTTTGGCGTATCAACTTAATCTTTTCTTCCATGCCCTTAATCATATCCGGTCCTCCGACCGCTTTACTAGTCAAGTCCACCCAATACAGCGGTGACCTACATCGTCGTCCGTAAAGAGCTTCAAAAGGGGCCATTTGAATGCTCGCCTGATAGCTGTTGTTATAGGAGAACTCTACCAGTTGTATAGAATCTTTCCACGGAGTATCAAACTCCAAAACACATGTCCTCAGCATATCTTCGAGCGTCTGTATGATAAGCTCTGTTTGGCCGTCTGTCTGAGGGTGATAAGCTGTACTCAGTCTCACCTCGGTGCCCAAAGCTGTCTGGAGACCCTCCCAGAAATGAGAAGTAAACCTTGGGTCTCTGTCAGACACAATCGAGACTGGAACTCCATGCAACCTCACTACATCCCGTACATATAATTGGGCCATCTTTAGATACGTGAATGTCATACTGTAAGGGATGAACTGAGCTACCTTCGTCAGCCTATCCACGATCACCCATATCGCATCAAATCCAGAGGCTGTCCTTGGCAAGTGGGTCACGAAGTCCATAGATATATGCTCCACTTCCACTTAGGTACTTCCAAGCTCTTCAGCTCGCCACCAGACCTCTGCCTTTTTGCCTTTACCTGCTGGCAGATCAAACATCTTTTAACAAAAGTGATCACATCACGCTTCATGTGTCTCCACCAGAATTGACCGCATAGGTCCTTGTACATCTTCCTTCCTCCTGGATGGATACTGAACCGACTACTGTGAGCTCGCTCCAATATTCCTCTACGCAACTCTGGTGTGTCTGGGACTACCCATCGGTTGCCCAGTCTCAAGGAATCATCTTCTCCACTCTGAACTTTGATGGCTGTCCCTGAAGTACTATCGATGACCATCTCTGAACCTCATCATCCGACCTCTGGGCTTTCCTGATAGCCTCAAATATGTCTGGCTCAGCCAACAAGGTTGACACTCGCACCGGCGACGTGTCCACATCAAAATCATAGCCCAGATGGCAATAAGAAATCATCATAGCGGATAAATGCATAGCGTCCTCAGCAGTACTCTTCACCTTCCGACTTAGGGCGTCTGCTATCAAATTTGCCTTACCACGATGATACTCAATCTCACAGTCATAATCTTTGAGCAAATCCATCCATCTTCTTTGACGCATATTCAATTCCGCTTGCGTGAATAAGAACTTCAAGCTCTTATGGTCCGCATAGATGGTAAACATCGTACCATAAAGATAATGACGCCAAATCTTCAAGGCGAAAATGATGGCCGCCAGTTCCAGATCATGGACTGGGTATCTGGTCTCATGAGGCTTCAACTGCCTCGAAGCATAAGCCACCACGTGCTTCTCTTGCATCAGTACACAGCCCAAACCCTGCAATGATGCGTCTGTGTACAAGGAAAACCTCTTATTCTCATAAGGAATTACCAACATTGGCGCTGTCGTCAAACGACGCTTCAATTCTTGGAAGCTTTCCTCACAAGCTTCGGACCAATAGAACGGCACTCCTTTCTGAGTCAGCTGTGTCAGGGGTTTGGCAATCTTTGAGAAACCCTCGACGAAACGTCGGTAATATCCTGCCAAACCGAGAAAGCTCCGTATCTCGGGTACAGAAGTGGGTGCAGCCCACTCCATCACAGCTTCAACCTTCCTGGGATCTACCGATATCCCGCTGCTAGATATAACATGACCCAAGAATACTACACTGCTCAACCAGAATTTGCACTTGCTGAGCTTTGCATATAACTGATGATCCCTAAGGATCTGGAGCACTGTCCTCAAGTGCTTTACGTGTTCCTCTTCAGTCCGGGAGTAGATGAGTATATCGTCAATGAAAACTATGACGAACTGATCCAAATATGACTGGAACACCCTTTTCATCAAACTCATGAAAACAGCTGGGGCATTCGTCACCCCAAAAGGCATGACTAGGAATTCATAGTGCCCATATCTAGTCCTGAAAGCTGTCTTCTGGACATCATCTTCTCTTACTCGAATCTGATGGTACCCCGACCTCAGATCGATCTTACTGTAGAGCCTCGTACCCTGCAACTGGTCAAACAAATCATCGATCCTCGGGAGTGGATACTTGTTCTTCACTGTAGCTTTGTTCAGTTGTCTGTAATCGATGCACAGACGTATCGAACCATCTTTCTTCTTAACAAATAAAACTGGTGCACCCCAGGGCGATACGCTATATAGCCCTTATCAAGGAGCTCTTGCAACTGAATCTTTAACTCCCTTCGTTCCGCTGGTGCCATCCTATATGGGGCACGAGAAATGGCAGACGTCCCCGGTAGTAACTCAATCCCAAACTCGACCTCTCTCATCGGTGGGAATCTTGGAATCTCTTCCGGAAAGACATCAGGAAATTCCGCCACTACAGGCACATCCTCAACCTTTAATTCTTCTTTCTTTTCAGAAATATTAACAACATAGATGAGATATCCAGTATGGCCTCGTTCCAATAACTGTGCCATCTT
Organism: Haberlea rhodopensis; assembly: GCA_907163345.1. Lineage (NCBI taxonomy): Eukaryota > Viridiplantae > Streptophyta > Magnoliopsida > Lamiales > Gesneriaceae > Haberlea > Haberlea rhodopensis. The sequence continues at coordinate 2,679,281 of CAJQUN010000058.1, read as the reverse complement.
GACCGCAGATATCAACAGAATATTAGAACGAGAACCATCCCCAAAGAACGTCCACTGGACTCCCATATCAGACCTGAATCGGATAGTCCTCTGCCTGCCGTTCACAACTGCCTGATACCTGTTCAGAACATCAATGCCTACAATGCAGTCAAAGTCTGACATCCCCAGAACAATCAAATCTGACCTTAACTCATTATCTTCAAAATAAATGAGGCCATCATAGACAATCTGATCAGTAATCATACTTCTTCCAGCGGGGGTCGAGACTATAAGAGGCGTGGGTGACGGAGAAGTGCATATGTGGTGCCTTTCCACAAAACATGCCGACACAAAAGAGTGTGATGCACCTGTGTCGATAAATATAAAAGCAGGGTGCGTAAATAAAAGACACGTACCCGCTATAACCTCCTCCGGAGCCGCTGTAGCCTGCTCCCTTGTCAAAGCATAAACCTGTCCCTGAGGTGGCCCCATGGGCTGACCTCCAAACTGCCTCGGTGGAAAAGGTGGTCTGTGATGTACTGCTCTGTCTGCAGGCCTCCCCACAGAGTTCTGTTGTCCCTCTCGGTTTGGACATTGCCGAGCAAAGTGGCCCTTGATGCCACAAACATAGCATCCCACGCAATCTTTTGTCAGATGTGGTTGCCCACAAATAGAGCACATGGCCTTCCCAAATCTGCCTCCTTGAAGTTGTCCTCTTCCTGACTGGGCGTCATCCCTACGGTTTCCTTTCCAACAATTGTCGGGCCTCTTACCACTAAACCTTGACGCCGATGTGTTTCCTCTTGACTTGAACTGATCACCCCTTGGCCTCAAATTATCAGGAGTGGATTTCTGAGGGGGTGCTGGAGGTGGTACGGTATTAGGGTATGCACCAACTCCTAGTTTGGCTAGCTCAGCCCGTGAAAGTGCATCGTCAAAGCAAGTAGGGCCATAAGTGATCACCCTATCATACAATTCCGGCCTCAAGCCCTTCATGAAATTCCTCATATTTGCTTGCATACTTGTGGCGATATGAGGCACATATCTTAGCAAAGAACAGTATTGGAGAGCATAATCTGACACCGGCATGTTACCTTGCTTGAGGTTAGTGAATTCATCTTCCTTGGCCTGTCGTGCAGCAGCTGAGAAATAGCGGGTCAGAAACCGAGTTCGAAACATCTTCCAATTTACTTCATAACCTTGAGCCTCTTGCTCTACCACTGTGGTCTTCCACCACATGAACGCCTTCTTGGCCAACTGGAACTCTGCTAGTCTTATCCAGGCCGTCTTAGCACAAGGAGCTGCCACGAAGATTTGCTCTATTCTCTCTAACCACTCTTCAGCTTGTTCCCCTGTTTCAGTTCCTTCAAAGGTCGGGGGTCGGTATGCAAGAAATTGAGTCAAGCTCAGTTCTCCAGGCAGCAATTGCTGTTCAGACGGTTCTTCGCCAAAAGCTAGCGGGGGTAGGGGATTCGTACGTCCAGCACTTGCATTCACACTAACTGCATCACCCACTTCCACATTTGCTGCCATACTGCAAGACAAGGGTTACCAACAATACCCAAAAGCAGTTCATATAATACATCGTTAGAGAAACAAAACATGTTAGTGTAACATCATATACTTCATATGCAACTTATACACAAAACATGTTTAAAAGTGAGCACCTAGCTATCTCATTGCTAAGGCTACCCTTCACTCATTCCCGGGTTATCTAACCACTGCTCTGATACCACTAATGTAGGGTCTTCCTACCTTAACATCATCTTAAACACATATAATGGACTAAACATGGATTAATAACGTCTTAAGGTTCCGGTTGTAGTTTGAGCTATTAAGATTACATGCCAAAAATGAAATTTCAAAACCTAATTAATTACATTCTCAAAATGAATGTTAAAGCGATAGAATTATACTACTCCTAGAGTAGAGACTATCCAAAAATCTTGTATCCTAATTTCTTTCATGCTCCTCATAGCTCACTGTCTCAACCCGACCCTGAGCCTTCTATCCAAAAGTGTACCTACAGGGACAACACCTCGTGAGCATATACATATTTACTTAACATCATAAAAGGAGACATAACAGTAAATGCATGAAATCTTGGTTAAGTAAACTTGCTGGTTATTCGTTAGCTTCTTTTTGTTGACCCTGATTCACATTCATGCATATGGGTATCTTACCCTATCGTATGGCATCTTACCATATCGTGAACATCGTATGGCATCTTACCATATGGACATCTTACCCTGTGGGCATCTTACCATATCGTATGGCATCTTACCATATGGGCATCTTACCCTATCGTATGACATCTTACCATATGATAAACATCGTATAAAACATCATCATAAACTTACTTATCACAATCATCATCATAAACATCATCATCGTAAACTTACTTATCATAATCATCATCATAAACATCATCATCATAAACTTACTTATCATAATTATCATCATAAACATCATCATCATAAGCTTACTTATCATAATCATCATCATAAACATCATCATCATAAACTTACTTGTCATAATCATCATCACAAACATCGTCATCATAAACTTACTTGTCATAATCATCATCACAAACATCATCATCATAAACTTACTTATCATAATCATCATCACAAACATCATCATCATAAACTTACTTATCATAATCATCATATGTAGGAGTATGGTTTACCGTCCGATGCCCGTACGTTTCTTACGTACCTTAATTCCCAAAAGTGGAGAAGTTGGAGAACTTTATCTCCTTGACGTCGTGGGTACTTGGGATGGTTCTACATAACCATACAAATTGATATTAGAAGCTAAACAATAGCCAAATACCAAAAATTCAACAAAAATCATCATTTTCCACTTTTTGAATAGTGGCGATCGATCGCTACTTGAGGCGATCGATCGCCTCACTTTTTGCCTTGCGGCGATCGATCGCTTCATTTCAGGCGATCGATCGCCTGCTACGCGAAATGGCTACTGGCCCTCGGCGATCGATCGCCTCATTTCAGGCGATCGATCGCCACCTGCTGGTGCGCGATTTTTCTGCATTTTTGAGCATTTTTCAAGCTCCATCTTAAACCATTCCAACCCAAACTTTCCTACAACAACAACAACATCATAGATAACGCAGGTGTCCTAAGATGGTACGGTATGAGGTATCCATACCTCTTGGGGACCTCAAATCACCCAATAATCTCCACAAAAACAAGATTTTGCAAGAACTTCTTTTCACCCTTGAGCTCAAACTCGAAAATGTGAAGGGGAAGGGTTTGGGTGTTGTTTTTGGTGAAGTGAAAATGAATTGGATGGTAAAGGTGGGTTTGGGTATAAAGAGTGAGTTATTAAATTAAAAAGCATACCAACAATTCCATGGTGTTTAAAACACCCCAACATGATATTTTTCAAAGCATTTACTCATAATGCACCAAATATCAATTAAACACATGATTTCTAATCGATTGCTACCAATGGCAAATAAATCATGCTTCCAATAATATTTACCCAACATGCACCACATGCACCCTGAAATGCTACCCCGGGTCACCCTAACCACATGACCATGCATTTCCATAAGGTAAATAAATCCCAACGCATAATCAATTACCACATAATTAATCATGTAACACAATTAAAGCCACATAGCAATTAACCATTTCGGGGATGTCACACAATTCTAGTGATTAATGTGGAATATTGTGGTTATAACTGGAACGTGATATCGATCATTATATTGTGAACTGTGGTATTAACCTGGATGCAGGTACATGGAGCTAGTGGAAGTTCCGGTAGTTGTTATATTCGAGCGAGGGAGGTACTTGCCGCTGTCATATGAAGCGATGGTAATATGATATTTGCCGCTGTCATGTCTAAGCGAGGTAACATGCCGCTGTCATTATCGAAGCGAGGGATATCATATGATGCCGCTATATGTCGAAGCGAGGGGTCCTAAAATTCCGCTGCTATAACAAGACCGGAACAACCACATTATCGATATTGATAGCGATGTCTCATTCCGCTATGTTGGTTGGCGATGGTTCATGCCGCCAAGTGTATTAATATCGATGTCTTATTCCGCTATATTGATTGGCGATGGTTCTTGCCGCCGAATATATTGATAGCGATGTCTCATTCCGCTATATTGATTGGCGATGGTTCTTGCCGTCGGATATATTGATAGCGATGGTTCATTCCGCTATATTGATTGGCGATGATTCTTGCCGCCGGGTATATTCATAGCGATGGTTCGTTCCGCTATTCCATTGGCGATGACTTATGCCGCCGGGTGTTCATAGCGATGGTACATTCCGCTACATCTATGGCGATGGTTCATGCCTCCAGATGTCTATAGCGATGTTTTATGCCGCTGACTCTATGACGATGGATTATGCCACTGATTCTATAGCGACGGGTTATGCCGCTATGTACATGACGCTGGATTACGCCACCTACGAGCGATGGGTGCTGATTGCGTACCACTGTTGGATGACGGAGACAGGTATGCCGCTATATTCTTAGCAATGAGGTATGGCATATTACTGTTTATTTAGCACTATTGTGGATATCATGTGTTGATTTACTTATGCTGTCATGTGTTTGACGATGAGATTATAGACGTCGTGTATCGACATATACTGTCACGAGTCGACAATATTATTATATTATTTCAAAGTCATATGTTGACAGGTACCGTCACGGGATGACAATGACATAGTGGATGTTCTATGTAGACGTGTATCGTCGTTTTGATGGTTAATACATTTATGTTATGTATTTGGTTGTATGGTTTGAGTGCCGATGGTGAGCACATGGTCGAGTCTGGGTCACTAGTTGACGAGACCTTTTTGCCGAGCAGGTTTGCTCGGTGGAGTATTGGATGTATTGTACGGGTAAATGTACCACATCATGTTATAGAGGTAAATATTTGTCGAGCAATGATACCCTTGGGTATGCTCGTTGGTTTGGCTAGGGCCAAGTGATTGGTGGTAAGAGTAGTCATTGAGGAAACTACTCGCTTGTGTTGTGATGTAGGGTAGACATGGTTACACCCACCCTGAGGGTGTGGGATAAGTCTTAACGGATTATGATCGCATCATAAGTGAGCAAGGACACCGGGTTGTCCATTGTGCTTGGTATTTTAGAGATATGTTGGGCGATGACCCATTACTCTAACGGTTTGTACGGTATGGCATACGGAGATGGAAAATATGGTTTGTTGGTGGGCTTGATATGAGCCTATGGAGACATCGCTTTGCTAGCCAGATATTGGGGGAATGATATAGTGTGCTTGTTGGAGCCATGATACTACACGTTGGAACCGAGTTTGGCAAATCGTAAGGTGATACGATGTGGATTGTGGTGGACTCTAGTAGTCACCACGTCATTTGAGGTTGATGTTGTGCATGCCCCACTGAAACGTGTATACGTTTATGTTTAATCTTGGTGAGACTTGTCTGGAACAGCTCATGATGTTGGAGTACCAACAAGAGAGTCATCAGGTCGTTATTGACTCGATCTGAGGGAACCCGTGTATTTGGGATACAATGGGTGTTATTGTATCCAGTTTTTCCCAACGGTGGTTCGAGACTTGTGGATCTCGAGTTCAATGGCTCTTCCCTTGCGAGGAAGGAGGTAGTATTATACCTATTTGGGAATCTTTGAAAGATTCGGTAAGTTGGTGCATGTGGTGTTGATTTTGGGAATCACGCCGTGTTGTTGATCGTCAATTATCATTCTCCACTGGGTAGGGAATAACTCAGGATTGACGATTGTGTTTGGGGCTTAGGGGTAGGTTGTAGATACCCGAGCCGGGTGCATTGAGTATGCATGTGATGTCCATGCCTAGGCAGGTATACCGGTGAGTATACGGATGCCAGTTATTGATTTCCTTTTTGTCAAGCGTAGAGTTATGCTACTTTTGGATGGTTAAATCTCTGATGAGAGATATTGAACAACTTGAGATTGGGAATCTCCATGGCACGATAAATTATGAGAAACAATCGTGAAGTTAGTTGACTCCCTTTGAGGAGGGATTATCTTGTGTGGGTTGAGGTGTTTCCTTGTTGGTGTTTTCCTCCGAGTTATGCGATGGCCTTCCCAAGTTTGGATTGGTAAATCCTAGGATTATCAAGGGATGGCAGGAATTCGGATTGGTTGGGTGTCGCTGTCGATACAAGCGTTGAGGATGCCATGTGTTTATTGCTTGTCCTTTCAGAATTTGAACTCTGTGGAGTCTCGATGGTTTATTTATGATCAGGATGTGATCCTTGGAATATCCGGAGGTGGACATCTTGTGAGATGTCTTTTGTGTGAATCTGTGGCCGTAAGTTGCCCAAATTGAGTTGCAATGATGCGACTGCTCATTTGATGGAGGAGGTTTGGAAGTGGAGACCAGGTTTGGTATGTGTACATCGTGGTATACTAGTGTTTTCCTCGTAATGATGTGTGTTAGACATCGTGAGTCATGATAGAGATGTCTTTGAATGATATCTACGATGGAATCGGGAGCGATTCGAATCCTTGCAGTTTCAGTTGACTAACTGCTCTTGGAGTATTAGCGTTGAGCTGTGCTGACGCTCTTTGACGTTATGATGGATTTGGAAGTCTATTCCACTCCAGAGTTTGACACGAGGTCAACGTTCTCACGGTTGAGGTGTCATTCAGGATGCGTTCTTACTAGTTGTATTAGAACTAAGGATGACTGTCCGATCTACGGTCATAAGTATTGGTTGTTTTGCAGTCATGATGGACTGACTTTTGGGATGAACCGCATCGAGGTACGTTTTGCCTCTTGGGTGATATGTTGGTTTTGGTATGTCGCTCTGTTTCAGAGTTTGATGTGAGGTAAGTATCCTCGCGTTTATTAAGACGATCCTAATATGGTCAAGGATCGAGGTTATGGCTTCATGTTGTTGTGTAGCCCGGGTGTTACGTGATACACCGGTGCTAATTTCGAGGACGAAATTATTTTAGTGGGGGATATTGTGATGACCAGAGATTAGGGATGTTAATCCCGGAGTGTTAATAACCACTAAAGTTGTTTTACGTGGCGATTTGGAGTTTAATCGAGGTGTTGGGCCTTCCGGGCTCGTCTATTTGAGTAGTTGGGATCGTTGGATCCCGAGGTTGAGATCGTATTATCATTTTGGACAAAACCTATGAGTTGGGTTTTTAGTGTGACTCGGAATCTCGGGTGCTTTGGGTGGGCATCGGTAGGGGGTTTTGGAGTTAGAGAGAGAATTTTTGAAAACAGATGATTTTTAATGAATCATGATGTATTTGTGGGGCTATTAGTATTTCGGGGTATTTTTGCTATAAATACCAGTTGAACCCGAGATTTTAATTATTGGAACCATTTTCCCCACCTCCCCTCTCTCTCCTCGCGCACGCTGTTTCCCGATCCCCTTTGACCCTCGCCGCTTCCAGGCGTACGCCCGCCGCCGTCCGGCCGCCGTTCGGCGCGTCCGACCCACCGGTAGCTTCGTCTCTTCCAGGCGCACCTCTCCATACCATCAATTCGAAGTTTGCTCGTGATTTGAGTTCGGATTTCTGCAGAAAGCGCTAGGGTTCGAAACTGGAATTTGTCCGATATGGGGCTCGATTTTTGGTACGATTTTGGGGCTTTTATTCAGGTGTTTTTGGGGCGTTTTGTGCTTTGATTTGGGTCGAAAATTTCTTACTTTGTAGTTCAAAAAAAAATTGTTGCTTAATGGTTCGAATTTCATGCTGTTTGCGTGGGTTATGTTCGAATTTTGGGCGTTTTTGGCAAGGGGTGATGATTCTTGCTATTGTCAGATTTATTACATGTTTTAGATGTATTATGATGTTAGTTGGGTTATATTTGTGTTGTGAAGGTTCGAAAATTTGTGGGGAGGTATTGAGCAATTTTCAATAATGGTTAATTGTCGTGTGTTGACAATATTTTTGAGGGTTATGGGTGTGCTTGAGCATGGGTTGCATGTTCGTAAATAATTGTGAATTAATTTATCATGTTAGCACATCGTTCCTCGAGGCATGGAACTCGAGCAAGGTTTGGCTCGGACTTCGGAGATTTAAGGTACGCGCGACGTACGAGCATTACTTTATATAAGAGCATTTGTGAAATGCATAATGTATTTTAATTGCATTAGATGGTTGTGGGTATGGCTATATATATATGTGTTGATATGACTATGGAACGACCTAGTCTTGACATCGCTGCCACAAGTGTGCGTAATACTAGAGTAGTATAACCTTACATGAGATATGGGGTACTGGGTTTATATGACTATTGTAGGGCATTTGAGATGCCTGAGAATGATCGTGGAATCATGTATTCATTATAAGACATGTGAGATGTCTAAGTATAATGGAGAATTTGTAAAATAAATGCTAGGCATTTGAGCTATCTGTGATTGGTAGCAAAGTCGAAAATATTTGTATGTATAATGAATTTGGAATCATTAATTATTGATACTTGAGAACCAGGCATGCTATGAGTTAAATCAATGTGTTGATTTACTGATTTTTGAGATTTGATGAGTTTGATGATTGTGAGAACAGGGACAGTACAAGGAATCCCGGATGAGGACGTTGCCATACAGGGAGTATCATTTAAAATTCATTAGTATTTACTTTTGTTGTAAATTATGAATTTCATTATTGTGATTATGGGATTTTGTGTATTGGTATGCTCATCCCGTGGGGGCTGTCTCTGTTGGGGCAGGTGAACAGGTACATCGATGGCTGTGGAGCTGAGCTCGAGCTGTTGATTGGATGTACTCCCAGGATCGTGGCACCAGGGCTTGATGGAGCACGGTATCGTATAGAGTACTTATATACACCCGAAGGTTATATACATATTTATGATGCTCGCATGTGAGCACGGTTATGCTTGTATATGGGTTGTAGATAAAGGCATGAGCCTTTCTCTCTTTCATTCTATGTTGCATGCAATTAAGAGTAGAATTGCTAATGATATGAGAGTCATGGGTGTATTATGTGGGTGTTGAAACCCATTTATGTTGTCTTATGTGTGGTGTCTTCCCTGGCTGGGAATTTACTTAGCGTTGCTGTGTTCTGTTGAGTTTGTGTTTTCCCTGGCTGGGAACTATATATTGTGATGCGCTTTTATTTCGGGATGGCTCTATTTATGGGGAGACTCTGCCCAAATTTTTATAAAAGTCTACCATGTGAAAAGTGGTGTAATGGGGATGGAAATGGGTGGAATCTATGAGTCTAATTGTGGGTAGAGATGATCTTAATGTTGAATATTAAAGAAATTTTGTAATTGCCATTCAATGGTAAAGTATCATCTGTGTTTCCCGATTGATTTTATTGAAAGCATGTGCCACACATAGTGGTGTAATACACTAATCAAGGGTTAAGGGCTGGGGGTCCTTACAGGTTTCAACACCCACATAATACACCAATGACTCTCATATCATTAGCAATTCTACCCATAATGAAAGAGAGAAAGGCTCATGCCTTTATATACAACCCATATACAAGTATAACCGTGCTCACATGCGAGCATCATAAATGTGTATATAACCCTCGGGTGTATATAAGTACTCTATACGATACCGTGCTCCATCAAGCCCTGGTACCACGATCCTGGGATTACATCCAATCAACAGCTCGAGCTCAGCTCCACAGCCATCGATGTACCTGTTCACCTGCCCCAACAGAGACAGCCCCCAACGGGGTGAGCATACCAATACACAAAATCCCATAATCACAATAATGAAAATTCATAATTTACAACAAAAGTAAATACTAATGAATTTTAAATGATACTCCCTGGATGGCAACGTCCTCATCCGGGATTCCGTGTACTGTCCCTGTTCTCACAATCATCAAACTCATCAAATCTCAAAAATCAGTAAATCAACACATTGATTTAACTCATCGCATGCCTGATTCTCAAATATCAATAATTAATGATTCCAAATTCATTATACATACAAATATAGATATCTCAATATCTAATACTGATTTTCAACTTTGCTACCAATCACAGATAGCTTGCATTTATTTTACCAATTCTCCATTATACTTAGACATCTCACATGTCTTATAATGAATACATGCTTCCACGATCATTCTCAGGCATCTCAATGCCCTACAATGGTCATATACATCCAGTACCCCATATATCTTATGAGGTTATGCAACTCTAAAATCACGCACGCTTGTGGCGGCGATATCAAGATTAGGTCGTTCCATAGCTATATCAACACATATATATATAACCATACGCACAACCATCTAATGCAATCAAAATATACTATGCATTTCACAATGCTCTCATATAAAGTAATGCTCGTACGTCGCACGTACCTTAAATCTCCGAAGTCCGAGCCAAACCTTGCTCGAGTTCCATGCCCCGAGGAACGATGTGCTAACACGGTAAATAATTATTTACGAACATGCAACCCATGCTCAAGCACACCCATAACCCTTATACAAAAAAAGTATTGTCAACACACGACAATTAACCATTTAAAAGACCCGGGGCAGGGCATATGCAGGGAGGGAAATCGAATGAGACATCAACGAAAATTGCTCAAGAACCACCTTTCAATTTTCGAACCCTAACATCACAATTCGAACCCAATTAAGCACCATAATTCATCTAAAACATGAATTAATCGATCAATAACAAGAATCACAGCACCCCTGCCAAAACCCCTAAAATCGAACCCTAACCCCACGCAAGCAGCGTTTAAATTCGAACCATTAAGCATCACCAAAGAGTCTCAAAAGCTGAACCATGTGAAGCATAAGAATTTATCCAAAAATCAACAAGATTATCGAAAAAAAAGAACACCACAATTTGAATTATTTGGCAACAAATTTTTGAACCATAAAATATGAAATTTTTGACCCAAATAACAGCACAAAACGCCCCAAAAACGCCTGAAGAAAAGCCCCAAAAATGTACCAAAAATCGAGCCCCAAATCGGACAGATTCGAAATTTCGAACCCCTGCGCTTTTCTGGTAAATCCGAACGCGATCCTTGACGAAACTTCAAATTACCGGTGTGGAAAGCCGCCTCGGAGAGACGAAGCCAGCGGCGGTCCGGACGCGCCGGATGGTGGCTGGACGGCGGCGGGAGCGGCGCTTTTACGCGCGGGGGTTGGGGCGACGGGAAATGGGCGCGGGGAAAGAGAGAGAGAGGCGGGCAAGGTGGAAGGAAATGATTTCTAAAATTAAAATCTCGGGTTCAACTGGTATATATAGCAAAATTTCCCCGAAATACCAATAACCCCACAAATACATCATGATTCATTAAAAATCATCTGTTTTCAAAAATTCTTTCTCTAACTCCAAAACCCCTACCGGTGCCCACACAAAGCACTCCCGAGTCACACTAAAAACCCAACTCTTAGGTTTTTCACCAAAATGAGAATACAATCTCAACCTCGGGATCCAACGATCCCAACTACTCGAAATTAGCACCGATGTATCACGTAACACCCAGGCTACACAACAACATGAAGTGATAACCTCGATTCTTGACCATATCAGAATCGTATTAATAAACGCGAGGGTACCTACCTCGCATCAAACTCTGGAATAAAATAAACCTTCCAGTCCACCAAAAACGAAAGAGCGTCGGGACAACATAACGTTAACAATCCAAAAGCAGTTAGTCAACTGAAACTGCAAGGATTCGAATCGCTCCCGATTCCATCGTAGATATCATTCAATGACGTCTCTACCATGACTCACGATGTCTAACATACATCGTTACGAGGGAAACATTAGTATACCACGGTGTACACATACTAAACCTGGTTTCCACTTTCAAACCTCCTCCATCGAAGGAGCAGTCGCACATTGCAACTGAAATTGGGCAACTCACGGCCACAGATACATACAAAAGACATCTCACAAGATGTCCACCTCCGGATGTTCCAGGAATCACATCCTGATCATAAATAGACAATCGAGACTCCACAGAGTTTCAAATTCTGAAAGGACATGCAATAAACCCATTGCATCCTCAACGCTTGTGTCGTCAGCGACACCCAACAAATCCGAATCCCTGCCATCCCTTGATAATCCTAGGATTTAACAATCCAAACTTGGGAAGGCTATCGAATTATCAAACAAGAACTACCATGGTTCCAAAACACGACAATCCCTCCTCAGGGGAAGTCAAACAACCCTCACGATCATTCCTCAGAATGCATCATGTCATCGAGATTACCGATCTCAAGTTGCCACAATCTCCCACCGGAGATTCATCAAACCAAGCACACTAATCCGCCGTTCAACAAGGAACGAAATAGAGTTGACATTCGTATACACACACGGTATACATGTCTAAGCACCAACACAACAGGCACACTCAAAGCAATAGACTCGGGTATCTCCAAACGTACCCAAAGTCCCAAAACCTACTGCCAAACCTCGATTATTCTCACTCCATGGAGAATAGTGGTCGACAGACCAAAGCCAAAGGGTGTGATTTCAACATCAACACCACACCACCAAAGTAATGAATCTCCCAAAAGATTCAACCGGTAGGTATATCAATACCGCCTTTCCCACAAAGATAGTGTCATGAATCCATGACCCTCCAACCTCGAACCACCGTCCGGAAAACTGGTTATATACATACCAGCATATAACTCGGAACCAAAATATGCAACTGGTTCAGAATAGTGCATCGAAGCCACTATTATCAAATCGAAACTCGTATACGCCAGGGTATACTCAACTAACGATGCCCTGTACTATTGCCATAGTACTACACAACTCGAGCATCACCCCGGAGACGTCTCCTCGAACGTCTCACTGGGAGTACGAAGCCATCACCTAGTCCAACACTAGTAGGGCTTACCCTGGTTGATTCACGATCAACCCTCAACCAATACTAGCTGTCTCCATGACAGTACAATCCAAATCTCTCCAGGAGATAAAGTCAATATAGTAGTGTCACCCCACTAACTATACCACACAATTCCAATTGTGACTTCCGTCGCATACCATATACAAAGATGCTCAACCAGAGCTAACAACGACTTGTCGATGCTCACGTTGGTATTTCCAACAAAAATGAGTTGTCCCAAAACAAGTCTCTTAAAACATTTGACGTATGAACATCTCCGTGGGGTATTTCCTGCCTCAATTATCATGCCACAAAGAGACTACAAGAGTCTACCAAAAGTCCTCATCGTATCATCATACGATTCACCGAACTCGAATCCCACGAGCAGTATAATGGCTATCACAAGCACACTATAGCACTGAAACAATACCTGGCTAACAATTCTCTGGTCCCTTAGGCTCATACCAATCTATCAACGTGACACACGTCCTATTTTGGTATACCATACCGTACAAACCATTAGAGTTGTGGGTCACCACCCACACATCTCTAAAACACCAAAGCATAATGGACATCCCGGTGTCCTTGCTCAACCACGAAGCAATCCTAATCCATTAGGACTTGTCCCACACCCTCCGGGTGGGTGTGACCACGCCTACCGCACATCACAACAACAAGCGAGTAGTTTCCTCAATGACTACTCTTACCACTAATCACTTGGCCTAAGCCAAACCAACGAGTATACCCAAAGGATATCATCACTCGAACAATACATACTCCGAATATGTGCTGCGGTACAATTCCCGTACGGCGAACCCAAAAATTCTTCGAGCAACCTGCTCGGTATAATGGTCTCGTCAACTAGTGACCCAGACACTACCATGTGCCCACCAAAGGCACTCAAACCATACAACCAAATACACAAACATAAATGTATTAATCATCAAAACGACGCTACACGTCTACATAGAACACCCGCTATGTCATCGTCATCCGGTGACGGCATATGTCAACATATGACATCCAATTAACATCGTCAAACATATGACGGTACATGTCAATACACAACATCCATAATCTCATCGTCAAACACATGACGTATATAACACACGTAGTATTCACAATAGTGCTAACAAAAGTAATATGCCATACCTCATCGCTATCAAGACAGCGGAATACCTGTATCCATCGTCCACCAGCGGTACACAAGCAGCACCCATCGCTCGTAGGCGACATAATCCAGCGCTACGCACATAGCGGTATAACCCATCGCTATAGATATTCGGCGGTATGAACCATCGCCATAGGTGTAGCGGAATGACCCATCGCTATGTAATATCCGGCGGCACGAACCATCGTGTGATATCCCCGAAATGATTATGTGGGTAATCATGCATTTAAGGGTGGTTAATTATGAACCTATATGTTTAAAGCGTTTGTATGTGGGATTAATTTATTTAATTTGATGATGTGGTTTAGGAAGCATGTTAGGTGTTTTTAATTGTTGTGTTGATGTGGTAGAATAATAAAATATCGAGGAGGGATATTTTTATACATCGTATGAAATACCGGGACACAATTAAACACCACAAACCACCCCACCTGCAACCACCCAACCCCCACTTGCAGCCAAACCCACGCCCACCCCTGTTTTCTGGGAAAGCAGATTGACTTGTAGGCATGTTTGGACTTAGATATTTTGGATCTTGCCTCTTCCAAAAGCTTCCTTCTTTTTCCCTTCATCTCTCTGCAACTTGGTCGAGTTCCAGGAGAAAAGTGATCGGGTTTCATGCTTCTTTTCATATAGAAAATCGAAGGGCAAAAGTGGTGAGGAGTCACATTTTTTCCCAGTTTTCAGTTTCCTGGCATGCTTGTTCTTTGTAGCAGATTTGGCATGATAGTTTAGGGTATGATGTTATCTTGTTATGAATACCTTTTTGGGATGTTTGTGAAGCCTTTAGCATGTTTAGTTAAGAAACTTGCATGCTTTATGTGCTAGATTTGTGGTAGAGAAAAGGGCTCCTCGAACATCCGAGCAGAGAAGTACTCTGTTTTCCATGTTAGGAAGGGTTTTACCATGATGTTTCGAAGCATGCTAACTTAGGTTTTGGTTGAACCTTTGATGTGTTTTTATGTATGGTAACTTGTTGAAGGTACCAGTATATTTCCTTGAGCATGTTGCATGTGTTATGTGAAAGATTTAATCATGTGAAAGGTAGTGTTCGAAAATTCTGGGCAAGGTTCAAGTGCCCTGCTTTCTGGAAATATATGTGCGAAGAGTACTGTGATGACCAGGGATTATAGGTGTTAATCCCGGAGTATTAATAATCCCTAAAGTGGTTTTACGTGGCGATTTGGAATTTAATCGAGGTATTGGGCCTTCTGGGCTCGTTTATTTGGGCAGTTGGGATCGTTGGATCCAGAGGTTGAGATTGTATTCACATTACGGTGTAAAACCTAAGAGTTGGGTTTTTGATGTGTCTCGGAATCTCGGGTGCTATGTGAGCACCGGTAGGGGATTTTGGAGTTAGAGAGAGAGTTTTTGAAAACAGATGATTTTTAAGGAATCATGATGTATTTGTGGGGCTATTATTTTTTCGGGGTATTTTTGCTATAAATACCATTTGAACCCAAAATTTCCGAAATAATTTCATTTCAGCCCTCTCCTTCCTCTCTCTTTCCCGTCCGCGCGATTTCCCGTCGCCTCCCCTGCCCCGCGGCTTCAGGCCATGCGCCCGCCGCCGTCCGGCCGCCGTTCGGCGCGTGCGACCCGCCGCCGGCTTCGTCTCGACGAGACGCAGCTTTCCCCTCCATCAATTCGAAGTTTCGTCGCGTGTGGAAGTCGGATTTCGCTGGAATGCGCCGATCCCCAATTTCTAGGGTTCTTTGATTTTTCGTCCGATTTCTTCCGATTTCGTTTGGGTAACCTTCCTAACCCCCTTTTTCATGCTTTTGTGTATTTCCCTGCTATTTTGTGTTGGATTGGTTCGAAATGTCAGCTCGATTCGTGAGGGTTGGTTCGAATTTCGGATGTATGCATGAAATGGGTTCGAATTTGGGGGTTTTGGCAGGGTTGTGACGATTCTTGTTATGGGTCATTTATTACATGTGTAGATGTATTGTTGATGCTTAATTGAGTTCGAAATTAGGGCTTAAAATTCGAAAATTTGGGGAGTTTTTGTCAAGGGATGTTGATTCTTGCTTGGATAGCTTAATTGACATTTTAGATAAATTATGGTATTTTATTGGGTTCGAAATTGTGAGATTAAGGTTCGATTTCTGTAGGGCATTCTTGAACAAATTTCGATTGTCTCATTTATTTCCTTCCCTGCATGTACCCTGCCCCGGGTCTTTTAAGAGGATAATTGTCGTGTATTGACAATGTTGTGAGGGATATGGGTGTGCTTGAGCATAGGTTACATGTTCGTAAATAATTGTGAATTATTTATCGTGTTAGCACATCATTCCTCGGGGCATGGAACTCGAGCAAGGCTTGGCTCGGACTTCGGAGATTTAAGGTACGTGCGACGTACGAGCATTACTATATATATGTGAAATGCATAAGGTATTTTTGATTGCATTGAATGTTTTGCGTATGGTTATACATATATGTTGATATAGCCAAGGAATGACCCAAATCTTGATATCGCCGCTCGTAGCGTGCGTGACATTAGAGTAGGATGACTCTTACATGATATAAGGGGTACTGGGTTTATATGACTATATTATGAGACATTTGAGATGTCTAGGTTCATAGACTCATGTTTTCATTATAAGACATATGAGATGTCTAAGTATAATGGAAAGCAAGGTTATGAAATCAATATTAGATATTGATATATCTATTTTTGCATGTATATGAACTTGGAATCATTCATTATTGATATTGTAAATCAGGCATGCGATGTGTAAATCAATGTGTTGATTTACTGATTTATGAGATTTGATGAGTTTGATGTTGTGAGAACAGGGACAGTACACGGAATCCCGGATGAGGATGTTGCCATCCAGGGAGTATCATTTAAATTCATTAGCATTTACCTTTGTTGTAAATTATGAATTTCATTATTATGATTATGGGATTTTGTGTATTGGTATGCTCACCCCGTTGGGGGCTGTCTCTGTTGGGACAGGTGGACAGGTACATCGATGGCTATGGAGCTGAGCTCGAGCTGTTGATTTGAGGTACTCCCAAGATCGTGGTACCAGGGCTTGATGGAGCACGGTATCGTATAGAGTACCTATATATACACCTGAGGATTTATACATATTCATGATGCTCGCATGTGAGCACGATTATACTTGTATATGGATTGTATATAAAGGCATGAGCCTTTCTCTCTTTCATTTAAGGTTGCATGCAATTAGGTTGAATTGCTAGAATGATATGAGAGTCATTGGTGTATTATGTGGGTGTTGGAACCCACTTTTGTTGACATATGTGTGGTGTCTTCCCTGGCTGGGAATCTACTTGTATTACTGCTTTCTGTTGAGTATTATGTGTTCCCTGGCCGGGAATTTCGTTATGTGTTGTACTCTTTTTTTTTGGGATAGCTCTATTTATGGGGAGACTCTGCCCAAATTTTATAAAAGTTTACAATGTGAAAAGTGGCACCAAGGGGTTGGTAAAGGGCAAACATATGAGTCTTTCATTGACAGGCAATGATTAAGTATCATCAGAGCTTCCCGATTGACATTCTATAGAAAGCATGTACCACACATAGTGGTTAATACACTAATCAAGGTTTAAGGGCTTGGGGTCCTTACATTAGTGGTATCAGAGCAGTGGTTGCTCATTGGGGCTGTTAAGGGCCTAGGAAGTTATTGATAGCACATATTTATGCATGATGGCATTAATGTTGTATGACATAGCAAATTGTTTATGTGCTCTTATGATATGAAAAGTGGTATTGCTAACCATTGTGGTTGCAGGAATCGTGTGGAACACGATAGGATGACATTTATGGGGATGTCTGGCACTCCGTGTGTTATGTGCCAAGGAAGCTGGTTTTAAGAAAATCAGATAAAGGGATATTTCCGAGGTAACATGTATTTTACGTTGTCTTGTTGACACATGATGAATGCAAAGTGGTGCATTAAGGTTATGATATATGTTATTGTGCATTGTTTTTGCATATGCATGTTATGAAATATAAGAGGTGTATTTCTTGAGTCAAAGTTATCTTAGTAAGGATTTTAATGGCTTACGCTAAGGTCCATTGGAAGCGAGGAAGAATTCCGCTTACATGGAGTAGCAAGAAGCATTAAAATGTACTAATGATAAGGGCTCGGGATTGAAATAAGGATTTAAAGAAGGATATCATGACATTTATTTGTGAAACCATACATTCTCATAATGTGTTTTTATTATGAATTGAATGTTGATGCATAGCGTATATGGCTATTGTTGTTAACCCTGATGGTTGCAGGTTACAGGAAATATGGAGTATAAAAAGGAATGATGATTATACATTCCAGGAGTCCTGCTTATGACAGTGAGAATTTTTATACTTACGCTTGACCGCTAAAAATGTGGAGCGGGAGGGGGGAGGCTCGCTTGCACATGGAGGCGGGGTATTCCATACGAAGCGAGGATGAGATACCGCTTGTATGAAGAAGCTTATGCTTGTACCGCTAAAAATGTGGAGCGGGAGGGGATGCTCGCTTGCACATGGAGGCGGGGTATGCCATACGAAGCGAGGATGAGATACCGCTTGTATGAAGAAGCGAGGATGAGATGCCGCTTGTTGGGATGATGATTCATTCCTTTGTGATGACACGGATGATAGCGGTGATGTGTCCCGCTGTGTCGATTTATATTCATTTCTCTATGAGGACACGGTTTATTGGCGATGGTTTATTCCGCCAGGTATATTTGTAGCGATGGTTCATTCCGCTATATCTATTGGCGATGGTTCATTCCGCCAGGTATATTTGTAGCGATGGTTCATTCCGCTATATCTATTGGCGATGGTTCATTCCGCCAGGTATATTTGTAGCGATGGTTCATTCCGCTATATCTATTGGCGATGGTTCATTCCGCCAGGTGTATTTATAGCGACGGTTCATTCCGCTATATTGATTGGCGATGGTTCATTCCGCCAGGTGTATTGATAGCGATGCCTCTTTCCGCTACTATGTGGACGATGATTCATACTCAGGTGTATAGCGAGGTTTCATGCCACTTATTATCTGACGACGTGTCATACCGTCGATTCTATAGCGAGGGATCTTGCCGCTATGTACTCAGCACAGGATTTTTGCCGCCTTCGAGCGATGGGTGCTGATTACGCACTATTATTGAGCGACGGAGACAGGTATGACGCTATATCACTAGCAATGAGGTATGAGATATTGCTATTTTATTAGCTTTATTGTAGCTGGCATGCATTGATATACATGTTTTATTATGCCTATTTTACTAGCATGATAGTGGATGACATACGCTGATGTACATGTATCGTCACTAGTGGGCAATGTTTTAGATGCCATGAGTTGGCATGTGTCGTCACGGGATGACGATGAAGATGGTGTAGGAGATGTCTTATTAGACATGCATCATCGTTACGATGATCGATGCGTTGAGTATACGTATTCTGTGGTATGCCTTGGGTGCCAGTACCGAGCACAAGGTGGTGTGTGCGACACCGATTGACGTGACCCTTATACCGAGCGGGTTGCTCGAGGAATGGTTGGATGCGCTGTACATGTGATTGTACCGCAGCTTACGATTGGGGGATCATTTTACGAGTGGTGATACCCTTGAGGTATGCTCGTTGGAATGGCTTTTGGCCATGTGATTTGACGACAGGAGTAATCATGGAGGAAAGTACTCGCTTTCTGTCGATGTGACATGTGGTGGACATGGTCACACCACCCTTGAGGGTGTAGGATGGGTCCTAAGGGAGTAGGATCAGGTTATGTTAAGTACATAGGGACATTGGAGTGTCCAGGGTGTATCGGCATTGAGGAATGTTGGATAAAGACCCACTACTTTATTGAGTTTTCTTCCCATAGTATGTTATACCATGTGGAAACGTCCGTCTTGTTGGTAGGTTTGAGGTAAACCTAAAGAGGCAGAGACTAGGCTGTCTGCCACGTGTGTGTAGTACCGTGATGGGCTTGCTAGAGCCGTTATACTGCTCGTTGGAACCAAGTTTGGCAATCGTAAGGTGATGCGATGTGGATCGTGGTGGACTCTAGTAGTCACCACATCATTTGAGGTTGTGCGTGCCTCGCTGAAACGTGTATACGTTTATGTTTAATCTTGGAGACTTGTCTGGGACAGCTCAGGATGTTGGAGTACCAACAAGAGAGTCATCAGGTTGTTATTGACTCAATCTAAAGGAACCCGTGTATTGGGATACAATGGGTGTTATTGTATCCAGTTTTTCCGAACGATGGTTCGAGACTTGTGGATCTCGAGTTCGATGGCACTTCCCTTGCGAGGAAGGAGGTAGTATTATACCTATTTGGGAATCTTTGAAAGATTCGGTAAGTTGGTACAAGTGGTGTTGATTTTGGGAATCACACCGTGTATTGTTAATCGTCGATTTTCATCCTCCACTGAGTAAGGAATGACTCAGAATTGACGGTTGTGTTTGGGGCTTAGGGATATGTGGTAGATACCCGAGCCGAGTGCATTGAGTATGCATGCGACATCAGTGCTTAGGCAGGTATACCGGTGAGTATACGGATGCCAGTTATTGATTTCCTCTCTGTTAAGCATAGAGTTATGCTATTTTAGGAGGGTTAAATCTCTGATGAGATATGGAACACCTTGAGATTGGGATTTTCCATGGCACGATGATTATGAGGAATGATCGTGAAGTTAGTTGACTCCCTTGAGGAGGGATTTTCTTGTGAGGGTTAAGGTACTTCCCTTGTTGGTGTTTTCCTTCGAATTATGCGACAGCCTTCCCAAGTTTGGATTGTTAAATCCGAGGATTTTCAAAGGGATGGCAGGATTTCGGATTGGTTGAGTGTCGCTGACGACACAAGCGTTGAGGATGCAATGGGTTTATTGCATGCCCCTTAAGAAATTTAAACTCTGCGGAGTCTCGGTTGTTATTTATGATCAGGACGTGATTCTTGGAACATCCGTAGGTGGACATCTTGTGAGATGTCTTTTGTTTTAATTTGTGGCCGTGAGTTGCCCAAATTAAGTTGCAATGAGGCGACTACTCCTTCGGTGGAGGAAGTTTGAAAGTGGAAATCAGGTTTGATATGTGTACACCGTGGTTGTACTAGTGTTTCCCTCGTAACGATGTATGTTAGACATCGTAAGTCATAGTAAAATATCATTGGATGATATCTACGATAGAATCAAGAGCGATTCGAATCCTTGCAGTTTCAGTTGACTAACTGCTTTTGGATTATTAGCGTTGAGTTGTGCTGACGCTCTTTGACGTTATGATGGATTTGGAAGTCTATTCCACTCCAGAGTTTGACACGAGGTCAACGTTCTTACGGTTGAGGTGTCATTCAGGACGTGTTCGTACTGTTGTATTAGATCGAAGGATGACTGACCGATCTACGGTCGTAAGTATCAGTTGTTTCGCAGTCATGAGGGACTGACTTTTGGGATGACCCGCATCGAGGTACGTTTTACCTCTTGGGTGATATGTTGGTTTTGGTATGTCGCTCTGTTTCAGAGTTAGATGAGAGGTAAGTATCCTCGCGTTTATTATTACGATTCTGATATGGTCAGGAATCGAGGTTATGGCTTCATGTTGTTGTGTAGCCTGGGTGTTACGTGATACACCAGTGCTAATTTCGAGGACGAAATTCTTTTAGTGGGGGATATTGTGATGACCAGGGATTATAGGTGTTAATCCCGGAGTATTAATAATCCCTAAAGTGGTTTTACGTGGCGATTTGGAATTTAATCGAGGTATTGGGCCTTCTGGGCTCGTTTATTTGGGCAGTTGGGATCGTTGGATCCAGAGGTTGAGATTGTATTCACATTACGGTGTAAAACCTAAGAGTTGGGTTTTTGATGTGTCTCGGAATCTCGGGTGCTATGTGAGCACCGGTAGGGGATTTTGGAGTTAGAGAGAGAGTTTTTGAAAACAGATGATTTTTAAGGAATCATGATGTATTTGTGGGGCTATTATTTTTTCGGGGTATTTTTGCTATAAATACCATTTGAACCCAAAATTTCCGAAATAATTTCATTTCAGCCCTCTCCTTCCTCTCTCTTTCCCGTCCGCGCGATTTCCCGTCGCCTCCCCTGCCCCGCGGCTTCAGGCCGTGCGCCCGCCGCCGTCCGGCCGCCGTTCGGCGCGTGCGACCCGCCGCCGGCTTCGTCTCGACGAGACGCAGCTTTCCCCTCCATCAATTCGAAGTTTCGTCGCGTGTGGAAGTCGGATTTCGCTGGAATGCGCCGATCCCCAATTTCTAGGGTTCTTTGATTTTTCGTCCGATTTCTTCCGATTTCGTTTGGGTAACCTTCCTAACCCCCTTTTTCATGCTTTTGTGTATTTCCTTGCTATTTTGTGTTGGATTGGTTCGAAATGTCAGCTCGATTCGTGAGGGTTGGTTCGAATTTCGGATGTATGCATGAAATGGGTTCGAATTTGGGGGTTTTGGCAGGGTTGTGACGATTCTTGTTATGGGTCATTTATTACATGTGTAGATGTATTGTTGATGCTTAATTGAGTTCGAAATTAGGGCTTAAAATTCGAAAATTTGGGGAGTTTTTGTCAAGGGATGTTGATTCTTGCTTGGATAGCTTAATTGACATTTTAGATAAATTATGGTATTTTATTGGGTTCGAAATTGTGAGATTAAGGTTCGATTTTTGTAGGGCATTCTTGAACAAATTTCGATTGTCTCATTTATTTCCTTCCCTGCATGTACCCTGCCCCGGGTCTTTTAAGAGGATAATTGTCGTGTATTGACAATGTTGTGAGGGATATGGGTGTGCTTGAGCATAGGTTACATGTTCGTAAATAATTGTGAATTATTTATCGTGTTAGCACATCATTCCTCGGGGCATGGAACTCGAGCAAGGCTTGGCTCGGACTTCGGAGATTTAAGGTACGTGCGACGTACGAGCATTACTATATATATGTGAAATGCATAAGGTATTTTTGATTGCATTGAATGTTTTGCGTATGGTTATACATATATGTTGATATAGCCAAGGAATGACCCAAATCTTGATATCGCCGCTCGTAGCGTGCGTGACATTAGAGTAGGATGACTCTTACATGATATAAGGGGTACAGGGTTTATATGACTATATTATGAGACATTTGAGATGTCTAGGTTCATAGACTCATGTTTTCATTATAAGACATATGAGATGTCTAAGTATAATGGAAAGCAAGGTTATGAAATCAATATTAGATATTGATATATCTATTTTTGCATGTATATGAACTTGGAATCATTCATTATTGATATTGTAAATCAGGCATGCGATGTGTAAATCAATGTGTTGATTTACTGATTTATGAGATTTGATGAGTTTGATGTTGTGAGAACAGGGACAGTACACGGAATCCCGGATGAGGATGTTGCCATCCAGGGAGTATCATTTAAATTCATTAGCATTTACCTTTGTTGTAAATTATGAATTTCATTATTATGATTATGGGATTTTGTGTATTGGTATGCTCACCCCGTTGGGGGCTGTCTCTGTTGGGACAGGTGGACAGGTACATCGATGGCTATGGAGCTGAGCTCGAGCTGTTGATTTGAGGTACTCCCAAGATCGTGGTACCAGGGCTTGATGGAGCACGGTATCGTATAGAGTACCTATATATACACCTGAGGATTTATACATATTCATGATGCTCGCATGTGAGCACGATTATACTTGTATATGGATTGTATATAAAGGCATGAGCCTTTCTCTCTTTCATTTAAGGTTGCATGCAATTAGGTTGAATTGCTAGAATGATATGAGAGTCATTGGTGTATTATGTGGGTGTTGGAACCCACTTTTGTTGACATATGTGTGGTGTCTTCCCTGGCTGGGAATCTACTTGTATTACTGCTTTCTGTTGAGTATTATGTGTTCCCTGGCCGGGAATTTTGTTATGTGTTGTACTCTTTTTTTTTGGGATAGCTCTATTTATGGGGAGACTCTGCCCAAATTTTATAAAAGTTTACAATGTGAAAAGTGGCACCAAGGGGTTGGTAAAGGGCAAACATATGAGTCTTTCATTGACAGGCAATGATTAAGTATCATCAGAGCTTCCCGATTGACATTCTATAGAAAGCATGTACCACACATAGTGGTTAATACACTAATCAAGGTTTAAGGGCTTGGGGTCCTTACAAGTACTTTTATGAAGGTGTTATCATGCATGATAAACTTAAGTTTTGGAAAAACTTTGATGTAAAAATATGCTTGGTAGTTTTGTGAAACCCATGGCATGTTTAGTTGAGCACGGTTTATGTTATATGTGTTAGTTTTAATAGCATGTAAAGAGGTGCTCAAGAATTCTGGAAATGAAAATGTGCCCTGTTTCCAGAAAAAGTTGATCCAGTACTTGTTTAAATGATCGATGTTTATGCATGTAGGTTTATGCTCAGGGTGTATATTTGGTTTGAATACACTCAGGGTAGTGTAGTTCAAATGCTAGCATGATGGTCTTGGTATGTATATTGTCCTACATGTTAGATTTAAGGGTATGATTATCGGTGTTAAGCAATTCTGGAAAATCGCCAAAGGAACAAGGTTGGCGATCGATCGCCAAGGAGGCGCGATCGATCGCGACGTTCCAGTAGGTTTTGGCGATCGATCGCCAATATTGGGGCGATCGATCGCTGAATGTTTTTTTTTGGTATGCGAGGCAGTAGCATCTCGCGATCGATCGGGGCTCATGGGCGATCGATCGCGAGATGATATTGTAGGATTAATTTGGTTTTTTATTTGGTTTTGCTTCCGGATTATTATGAGGTGCCTAATATTGTGTTGTGTGGCTATGTAGAACCATCCCAGGTGCCAGCACAACCGAGGAGATAAAGTCAATTGACTCCTCTATCTTTTGGAAAGGTACGTAAGCGACGTACGGGCATCCCAACGGTAACATGTACTTTATGTTTGTCTTTATGACACATGATGAATGCAATGTGGTGCATTAAGATTATGATACATGTTTTTATGCATTGT
This sequence comes from Haberlea rhodopensis, assembly GCA_907163345.1. NCBI lineage: Eukaryota > Viridiplantae > Streptophyta > Magnoliopsida > Lamiales > Gesneriaceae > Haberlea > Haberlea rhodopensis. Next base: position 2,654,351 of record CAJQUN010000058.1, on the reverse strand, counting down.
TTTTGCATATGTATGTTGTGAAATATAAGAGGTGTATTTCACGAGTCCAAGTTATCTTAGTAAGGATTTTAATGGCTTACGCTAAAGTCCATTGGAAGCGAGGAAGAATTCCGCTTACATGGAGTAGTAACGCTAAAGTCCATTGGAAGCGAGGAAGAATTCCGCTTACATGGAGTAGCAAGAAGCATTAAAATGTACTAATGATAAGGGCTCAGGATGAAATAAGGATTTAAGGAAAAAGGAATGTCATGACATTGCATATCCATACATTCATATAATGTGTTTCTATTATGAATTATGGTACAGGGACAACCAATGGGCGATATAAATGCTGGAAATACAGGAAGGACTTGTGTTTAAGATTTGCATTTATGCCTTACTTTCATATTATGTTAAATATGAATTGTGTTATGCTCATGTGTTGGGGGTTGTCTTTGTAGGTGCTTTTGTTGACGAGAACCAGGGCCGGGGTTGATATGCTGAGCTGTAAGGAGTGCTACAGGATTAGCATGTTAGAGTTTTTGTATAGCTTCTACTGAGTAGAGTAAGACTATGATGTAGTACCTTTGTAGGAAGTACGTCTTTCCTTTTGGAACATTTTGGTACTGTAATCTCTAAAGCTCAGGTTAATCAACACGGCACATTACTCTGATATAATCACTTGTATGTTTAGTTGTAAGGACCCCAAGCCCTTAAACCTTTATTAGTGTATTAACCACTATGTGTGGTACATGCTTTCTATAAATGTCAATCGGGAAGCTCTGATGATACTTAATCATTGCCTGTCAATAAAAGACTCATATGTTTGCCCTTTACCAACCCCTTGGTGCCACTTTTCACATTGTAAACCTTTACAAAAATTTGGGCAGAGTCTCCCCATAAATAGAGCTATCCCAAAACAGAGTACAACACATAACAAAATTCCCGGCCAGGGAACACATAATACTCAACAGAAAGCAGTAATACAAGTAGATTTCCCAGCCAGGGAAGACACCACACATAGGTCAACAAAAGTGGGTTCCAACACCCACATAATACACCAATGACTCTCATATCATTCTAGCAATTCAACCTAATTGCATGCAACCTTAAATGAATACATGAGTCTACAAACCTAGACATCTCAAATGTCTCATAATGAATACATGATTCAGGAAATGGAAGAGAAAGTTAAGGTTATCAGAACAAAGATGAAGGCAGCTCAGGATAGACAGGCAGCATATGCCAATCAGCGGCGTAGACCGTTGGAGTTTCAGTTAGGCGACAGAGTGTTTTTAAAGATCTCACCCTTCAGAGGCGTAGTACGGTTTGGGATGCGAGGGAAGTTATCCCCGAGGTATGTAGGGCCGTATGAGATCTTACAGCGTATTGGTACTCTGGCGTACCGGTTGGCTTTACCGCCCTCTCTGTCTGGCATACACGACGTTTTTCATGTGTCTATGCTGAGGAAGTATGAGCCAGATCCCTCACATGTGTTGCAGCCTTCAGAGGTTCAGATTGAGTCCGATGTTTCTTATGTGGAGCGGCCTATCAGGATTTTGGATAGAGCAGACCGCAGACTTCGGAACAAGGTTATTCCTATGATCAAGGTACAGTGGGATCGTAGGGGTGTCGAGGAGGCCACGTGGGAGACAGAGCGACACATGGTGCAGTACTATCCAGAACTGTTTTCTGGTATGCGTTTATTTACTGTTTTATTTCTGGATAGTAGCATGTTTGATTTCGGGACGAAATCCTATAAGTAGGGGAGTATTGTGATATCCCCGAAATGATTATGTGATTTTAATCATTTAAGTTATATTGTGATGTTAATGTGTTAATTCATGGGATTGGATGAATTATATTGGGGAGAATTACTTCAGGGTGCATGTAACATGTATTGGGTTTTTGGGGTGTGTATTGTTGTTTTGGTAAAGCATGCAAAAAGGGTAATTGAAGTATTTTGTTGAGAAAATACTATAAATATCATGTGGGGATATTTTAAGTACATCGTGCCAAATCGGGACCAAAACATAACACATCAAACCACCCAACACTTAACCACCCCCCCCCAACCCATACTTTGACTCAGCATGAGCTGGCCATGCTTCCACTTGGCTCAATAATTTAACACCTTTCCAGCACTCCAAATTTCGAACCTCCTCTTCCAAAATACCATCCAGCAGCTGCTAAGCAATTTTAGGAGGAGCCCTTCCATTTCCATCGCCTGGAAATCCTTCAAAAATCGGGGCAAAGTAGGGTGAGGAACTACCCTGTTTCTTTCTGGAAAAACTGGTTTGGTTCTACTTTTGAGCATGGTGAAAAACGGCATGTTAGCATATGTTTCTTGAAACCTGGCTCTGATACCACTAAATGTGAGACCCCGTTATCACATCAAGATATTAAGGTGCAATTTAGAGAACTAAACATACATGCGATTATATCAGAGTAATGTGCCGTGTTGATTAACCTGAGCTTTAGAGATTACAGTACCAAAATGTTCCAAAAGGAAAGACGTACATCCTACAAAGGTACTACATCATAGTCTTACTCTACTCAGTAGAAGCTATACAAAACTCTAACATGCTAATCCTGTAGCACTCCTTACAGCTCAGCATATCAACCCCGGCCCTGGTTCTCGTCAACAAAAGCACCTACAAAGACAACCCCCAACACATGAGCATAACACAATTCATATTTAACATAATATGAAAGTAAGGCATAAATGCAAATCTTAAACACAAGTCCTTCCTGTATTTCCAGCATTTATATCGCCCATTGGTTGCCCCTGTACCATAATTCATAATAGAAACACATTATATGAATGTATGGATATGCAATGTCATGACATTCCTTTTCCCTTAAATCCTTATTTCATCCTGAGCCCTTATCATTAGTACATTTTAATGCTTCTTGCTACTCCATGTAAGCGGAATTCTTCATCGCTTCCAATGGACTTTAGCGTTGCTACTCCATGTAAGCGGAATTCTTCATCGCTTCCAATGGACTTTAGCGTTGCTACTCCATGTAAGCGGAATTCTTCATCGCTTCCAATGGACTTTAGCGTAAGCCATTAAAATCCTTACTAAGATAACTTTGACTCGTGAAATACACCTCTTATATTTCACAACATACATATGCAAAAACAATGCATAAAAACATGTATCATAATCTTAATGCACCACATTGCATTCATCATGTGTCATAAAGACAAACATAAGTACATGTTACCGTTGGGATGCCCGTACGTCGCTTACGTACCTTTCGAAAGATAGAGGAGTCAATCGACTTTATCTCCTCGGTTGTGCTGGCACCTGGGATGGTTCTACATAGCCACACAACACAATATTAGGCACCTCATAATAATCCGGAAGCAAAACCAAATAAAAAACCAAACAAATCCTTTAATATCATCTCGCGATCGATCGCCCATGAGCCCCGATCGATCGCGAGATGCTACTGCCTCGCATACCAGAAAAATTCAATCCGCGATCGATCATCGTAACGATGATGCATGTCTAATAAGACATCTCCTACACTATCGTCATCGTCATCCCGTGACGACACATGCCAACTCATGGCATCTAAAACATTGCCCACTAGTGACGATACATGTACATCAGCGTATGTCATCCACTAACATGCTAGTAAAATAGGCATAATAAACATGTATATCAATGCATGTCAGCTACAATAAAGCTAATAAAATAGCAATATCTCATACCTCATCGCTAGTGATATAGCGTCATACCTGTCTCCATCGCTCAATAATAGTGCGTAATCAGCACCCATCGCTCGAAGGCGGCAAAATCCTGTGCTGAGTACATAGCGGCAAAATCCCTCGCTATAGAATCGACGGCATGACACCTCGTCATATAATAAGTGGCATGAAACCTCGCTATACCCTGAGCATGAATCATCGTCCACATAGTAGCGGAAAGAGGCATCGCTATCAATACACCTGGCGGAATGAACCATCGCCAATAGATATAGCGGAATGAACCATCGCTATCAATACACCTGGCGGAATGAACCATCGCCAATAGATATAGCGGAATGAACCATCGCTATCAACCGTGTCCTCATAGAGAAATGAATATAAATCGACACAGCGGGACACATCACCGCTATCATCCGTGTCATCACATAGGAATGAATCATCATCCTAACAAGCGGCATCTCATCCTCGCTTCTTCATACAAGCGGTATCTCATCCTCGCTTCGTATGGCATACCCCGCCTCCATGTGCAAGCGAGCATCCCTGCCCGCTCCACATTTTTAGCGGTACAAGCATAAGCTTCTTCATACAAGCGGTATATCATGCTCGCTTGCACATGGAGGCGGGGTATTCCATACGAAGCGAGGATGATATACCGCTTGTATGAAGAAGCTTATGCTTGTACCGCTAAAAATGTGGAGCGGGCAGGGATGCTCGCTTGCACATGGAGGCGGGGTATGCCATACGAAGCGAGGATGAGATACCGCTTGTATGAAGAAGCGAGGATGAGATGCCGCTTGTTAGGATGATGATTCATTCCTATGTGATGACACGGATGATAGCGGTGATGTGTCCCGCTGTGTCGATTTATATTCATTTCTCTATGAGGACACGGTTGATAGCGATGGTTCATTCCGCTATATCTATTGGCGATGGTTCATTCCGCCAGGTGTATTGATAGCGATGGTTCATTCCGCTATATCTATTGGCGATGGTTCATTCCGCCAGGTGTATTGATAGCGATGCCTCTTTCCGCTACTATGTGGACGATGATTCATGCTCAGGGTATAGCGAGGTTTCATGCCACTTATTATATGACGAGGTGTCATGCCGTCGATTCTATAGCGAGGGATTTTGCCGCTATGTACTCAGCACAGGATTTTGCCGCCTTCGAGCGATGGGTGCTGATTACGCACTATTATTGAGCGATGGAGACAGGTATGACGCTATATCACTAGCGATGAGGTATGAGATATTGCTATTTTATTAGCTTTATTGTAGCTGACATGCATTGATATACATGTTTATTATGCCTATTTTACTAGCATGTTAGTGGATGACATACGCTGATGTACATGTATCGTCACTAGTGGGCAATGTTTTAGATGCCATGAGTTGGCATGTGTCGTCACGGGATGACGATGACGATAGTGTAGGAGATGTCTTATTAGACATGCATCATCGTTACGATGATCGATCGCGGATTGAATTTTTCTGGTATGCGAGGCAGTAGCATCTCGCGATCGATCGGGGCTCATGGGCGATCGATCGCGAGATGATATTAAAGGATTTGTTTGGTTTTTTATTTGGTTTTGCTTCCGGATTATTATGAGGTGCCTAATATTGTGTTGTGTGGCTATGTAGAACCATCCCAGGTGCCAGCACAACCGAGGAGATAAAGTCGATTGACTCCTCTATCTTTCGAAAGGTACGTAAGCGACGTACGGGCATCCCAACGGTAACATGTACTTATGTTTGTCTTTATGACACATGATGAATGCAATGTGGTGCATTAAGATTATGATACATGTTTTTATGCATTGTTTTTGCATATGTATGTTGTGAAATATAAGAGGTGTATTTCACGAGTCAAAGTTATCTTAGTAAGGATTTTAATGGCTTACGCTAAAGTCCATTGGAAGCGATGAAGAATTCCGCTTACATGGAGTAGCAACGCTAAAGTCCATTGGAAGCGATGAAGAATTCCGCTTACATGGAGTAGCAACGCTAAAGTCCATTGGAAGCGATGAAGAATTCCGCTTACATGGAGTAGCAAGAAGCATTAAAATGTACTAATGATAAGGGCTCAGGATGAAATAAGGATTTAAGGGAAAAGGAATGTCATGACATTGCATATCCATACATTCATATAATGTGTTTCTATTATGAATTATGGTACAGGGGCAACCAATGGGCGATATAAATGCTGGAAATACAGGAAGGACTTGTGTTTAAGATTTGCATTTATGCCTTACTTTCATATTATGTTAAATATGAATTGTGTTATGCTCATGTGTTGGGGGTTGTCTTTGTAGGTGCTTTTGTTGACGAGAACCAGGGCCGGGGTTGATATGCTGAGCTGTAAGGAGTGCTACAGGATTAGCATGTTAGAGTTTTGTATAGCTTCTACTGAGTAGAGTAAGACTATGATGTAGTACCTTTGTAGGATGTACGTCTTTCCTTTTGGAACATTTTGGTACTGTAATCTCTAAAGCTCAGGTTAATCAACACGGCACATTACTCTGATATAATCGCATGTATGTTTAGTTCTCTAAATTGCACCTTAATATCTTGATGTGATAACGGGGTCTCACATTAGTTCTCTAAATTGCACCTTAATATCTTGATGTGATAACGGGGTCTCACATTTAGTGGTATCAGAGCAGTGGTTAGATAACCAGGGAAGAGTGAAGGGTAGCCTTAGAGACAAGTTGGCTAGGTATTCATTTAGGCATGGTTATGCATGTGATGCATATGGTTGTATACGTGATATACTAACATGCTTTGAATATTTTACTCTTGTTATCTAACGGCTTATATTATGAACTGCTTTTGGTATTGTTGTTAACTATTGTGTTGCAGCATGGCGAACCTCAATGAAGAGGTAGGAGATGTGGACAGTAGAAATGCAAGTATTGCTCAGCCGAACCCTTTACCACCACCTGCTGTGGGCGTGGAGCCCAGTGTACAGATATTACTGCCAGGGGAGCTCAGTTTGAAGCAGTTTCTGAGTTTCCATCCGCCCATGTTTGAGGGGACTGAGTCTGGTGAAGTAGCTGAGGAGTGGTTGGAACGTATAGAGCAGATACTTGTGACTGCACCTTGTGCACTCACGGCATGGCTGAGGTTAGCAGAGTTTCAGCTGGCTAAGAAGCCTGCTATGTGGTGGAAGACCACCGTGATGGAGCTGAGAGCTCTAGGTATGGCAGTTGACTGGACTGTATTCCGGACCCGGTTCCTTAACCGGTATTTCTCTGCAGCTGCCAGACAATTGAAGGAAGATGAGTTCAACAGTTTGAAGCAGGGTAGCATGTCCGTAGCAGACTACGCTATGCAGTATTCCTCACTGCTGAGGTATGTACCTCATATTGCTGTCAGCAGCCATGCCAAGATGAGGAACTTTCTGAAAGGTCTGAGGCCGGAGCTATTCGATAGGGTTATCTCTAACAACCCCAGCTCGTTTGACGACGCCCTGACACGGGCAGAGTTGGCAGAGATTGCCGTAGACGCATACAAGGATGTTGTACCCCCTTTTGTACCATCACAGAGGCCTACTACTGATAGTCTGAGGCCACGAGGGGATCAGTTTAAGGCTCGTGGGGCCTCATCATCTTCCAGGTTTAGTGGGAAGAAGTCTCATGGACAGAAGCAGAACACCCGGGGGCACACACAGGGAAGCAGGACAGAGGTAACCAGGTGTACCAACTGTGGAGGATGGCATTTGTTACGTGACTGTCGAGGTTGCTATATCTGTGGCAAGATGGGCCACATAGCTCGGGGTTGCCCCAATCGGGCAGTTCAGACAGATTCAGGGCCGAATAGGCCAAGGTTTGATGCTGGGAGGGCACCACAGAGGCAGCAGTTTGCACCACGACCCCTGGGAGGTCAGATGACAGGACCGCCGCAGGGACAGGTGTATGCACTGACCAGGGAGCAGGCCGAGGCAGCCCCAGAGGAGGTCATTGCTGGTACGTGTCATTTACTTACGTACCCTGCACTTATATTGATAGATACAGGTGCTTCCCATTCCTTTGTATCTACTGCCTTTGTGGAAGGACACCATTTGTGCTCGTCTCTGTTACCCACGCCTCTCATGGTCTCGACACCCACGGGGAAGCATGTGATTGCGGATCGACAGTTATCTGATTGCCTCATTTATTTTGAGGGCAATGATCTGAGGGCCGATTTGATTCAGTTAGAGATGGCAGACTTTGACTGCATTATCGGCATTGATGTGTTGAGCAGATACCGAGCTATGGTAGATTGCCAAAAGAGGATGGTTCGTTTTCTGTCTGATCAGGGGTTCCAGTGGACTTTTTATGGGGACGGCTCTCGTCCAAGGATACCAGTAATCTCGGCGGTTAAGATGTCGCGGTTATTGGAACGTGGCCATACTGGGTACCTTATTTATGCTATGGATGCTTCAGAGGAGAAGGAAGTGAGAGCCGAGGACATTCCAGTTGTGGCAGAGTTCAGTGATGTGTTTCCAGATGAGATTCCGGGATTTCCGCCAGTCAGGGATGTGGAGTTTGCTATTGAGCTGCTGCCAGGGACATCAGCCATTTCTCGTGCCCCATACAGGATGGCACCGGCAGAGCTGAGGGAGCTGAAGGTACAGTTACAGGAGCTCCTCGACAAGGGATACATCCGTCCTAGTGTATCGCCTTGGGGTGCGCCAGTCTTGTTCGTGAAAAAGAAGGATGGATCAATGCGTCTGTGCATTGACTACAGGCAACTGAACAAGGCTACAGTGAAGAACAGATATCCGCTTCCGAGGATTGATGATCTGTTCGACCAGCTTCAGGGTACGGAGATGTACTCCAAGATAGATTTGAGGTCAGGCTATCACCAGGTACGGGTTAGAGCTGGTGATGTCCAAAAGACGGCTTTTAGAACTCGGTATGGGCACTATGAGTTCTTGGTGATGCCGTTCGGTGTGACAAATGCACCTGCAGTCTTTATGAGCCTGATGAACAGAGTATTTCAGGAGTACCTCGATCAGTTTGTGATCGTGTTTATTGATGACATCCTAGTCTATTCGAGGAATGAGGAGGATCATGCCGATCATCTGAGGATAGTACTCCAGATCCTCAGAGATCATCAGTTGTACGCCAAACTCAGCAAGTGTGAGTTTTGGCTGAGCAGTGTTGCATTTTTGGGCCATATCATATCACGAGAGGGGATATCAGTAGACCCGAGGAAGATAGAGGCAGTTATGGATTGGTCTACCCCTACTTCAGACAGTGAGATTCGAAGTTTTCTTGGTCTGGCTGGCTATTATCGACGTTTCGTCGAGGGTTTCTCAAAGATCGCCAAGCCACTTACACAGCTGACTCAGAAGGGAGTCCCATTTTGTTGGTCAGAAGCTTGTGAGCAGAGCTTCCGGGAATTAAAGCACAGACTGACTACTGCGCCAGTTCTAGTGATACCCAAGGAGAACAAAGGATTTGTTCTTTATACCGATGCATCTCTACAGGGATTAGGGTGCGTGCTGATGCAGGACAGACATGTAGTGGCTTACGCTTCAAGACAGTTGAAGCCACATGAGATGAGGTATCCAGTCCATGATCTGGAGTTGGCAGCTATAGTGTTCGCCTTGAAGATATGGCGACACTACTTATACGGTACCTCATTTACCATCTTCACTGATCACAAGAGCCTGAAGTTCTTGTTTACACAGGCTGAGCTGAACATGAGGCAGAGGAGATGGATGGACCTGCTGAAGGACTACGATTGTGAAATCGAATATCACCCGGGAAAAGCAAATTTGACAGCCGACGCTTTGAGTCGGAAGGTGAAGAGCACAGCAGAGGATGCTATGTCTCTGTCAGCTATGTTTGGCTCCTACTGCCATTTGGGATTCGATTATGATGTATCTTCTTCACCAGTACAGGTTTTGACCTTGCTAGCTGAGCCTGTTATATTTGATCACATCAGGAAGGCTCAGGGGACCGATGTAGAGGTTCAGAGATGGATGTTAGTGGTTCATTCAGGACAGCCATCGAGATTCAGAGTGGCTGATGACGGTTCTCTGAGGCTCGGAGACAGATGGGTGGTTCCAGATACACCCGAGTTGCGCCAAGGTATATTACAGCGAGCTCATTGCAGCAGGATGAGTATCCATCCAGGTGGGAAGAAGATGTATAAGGATCTACGCAGCCAGTTCTGGTGGAGGCGTATGAAACAGGATGTCACCTCTTTTGTCAAGCGTTGTTTGATTTGTCAGCAAGTGAAAGCTGAGAGACAAAGGCCTGGAGGTGAACTAAGAAGTTTAGAGGTACCCGAGTGGAAGTGGCAGCACGTATCTATGGATTTCGTGACCCACTTGCCGAGGACTGTTTCGGGTTTTGATGCCATCTGGGTAGTCGTGGACAGATTGACTAAGAGTGCTCATTTCATTCCCTACTGTATGACCTTCACGCACTTCAGAATGGCGCAGTTATATGTCAGAGATGTGGTGAGATTGCACGGGATCCCTGTTTCGATTGTGTCAGATCGAGATCCGCGGTTTACATCTCACTTTTGGGCGGGTCTGCAGACAGCTCTAGGTACAGAGTTGAGGTTGAGCACAGCCTATCATCCCCAGACGGACGGACAGACCGAGCGTACGATACAGACGCTCGAAGATATGTTGAGGGCTTGTGTGCTGGAGTTCGACACTTCATGGCAGGACTCGATAGCCTTGGTGGAATTTTCTTACAACAACAGCTACCAGGCAAGTATTCGGATGGCTCCTTTCGAGGCCCTCTATGGTAGGCGTTGTAGGTCACCCTTGTGTTGGGATGACATGGACCGTAAGTCGGTTGGAGGACCTGAGTTGATTCAGGAAATGGAAGAGAAAGTTAAGGTTATCAGAACAAAGATGAAGGCAGCTCAGGATAGACAGGCAGCATATGCCAATCAGCGGCGTAGACCGTTGGAGTTTCAGTTAGGCGACAGAGTGTTTTTAAAGATCTCACCCTTCAGAGGCGTAGTACGGTTTGGGATGCGAGGGAAGTTATCCCCGAGGTACGTAGGGCCGTATGAGATCTTACAGCGTATTGGTACTCTGGCGTACCGGTTGGCTTTACCGCCCTCTCTGTCTGGCATACACGACGTTTTTCATGTGTCTATGCTGAGGAAGTATGAGCCAGATCCCTCACATGTGTTGCAGCCTTCAGAGGTGCAGATTGACTCCGATGTTTCTTATGTGGAGCGGCCTATCAGGATTTTGGATAGAGCAGACCGCAGACTTCGGAACAAGGTTATTCCTATGATCAAGGTTCAGTGGGATCGTAGGGGTGTCGAGGAGGCCACGTGGGAGACAGAGCGACACATGGTGCAGTACTATACAGAACTGTTTTCTGGTATGCGTTTATGTACTGTTTTATTTCTAGTTAGCAGCATGTTTGATTTCGGGACGAAATCTTATAAGTAGGGGAGTATTGTGATATCCCCGAAATGATTATGTGGGTAATCATGCATTTAAGGGTGGTTAATTCTGAACCTATATGTTTAAAGCGTTTGTATGTGGGATTAATTTATTTAATTTGATGATGTGGTTTAGGAAGCATGTTAGGTGTTTTTAATTGTTGTGTTGATGTGGTAGAATAATAAAATATCGAGGAGGGATATTTTTATACATCGTATTAAATACCGGGACACAATTAAACACCACAAACCACCCCACCTGCAACCACCCAACCCCCACTTGCAGCCAAACCCACGCCCACCCCTGTTTTCTGGGAAAGCAGATTGACTTGTAGGCATGTTTGGACTTAGATATTTTGGATCTTGCCTCTTCCAAAAGCTTCCTTCTTTTTCCCTTCATCTCTCTGCAACTTGGTCGAGTTCCAGGAGAAAAGTGATCGGGTTTCATGCTTCTTTTCATATAGAAAATCGAAGGGCAAAAGTGGTGAGGAGTCACATTTTTTCCCAGTTTTCAGTTTCCTGGCATGCTTGTTCTTTGTAGCAGATTTGGCATGATAGTTTAGGGTATGATGTTATCTTGTTATGAATACCTTTTTGGGATGTTTGTGAAGCCTTTAGCATGTTTAGTTAAGAAACTTGCATGCTTTATGTGCTAGATTTGTGGTAGAGAAAAGGGCTCCTCGAACATCCGAGCAGAGAAGTACTCTGTTTTCCATGTTAGGAAGGGTTTTACCATGATGTTTCGAAGCATGCTAACTTAGGTTTTGGTTGAACCTTTGATGTGTTTTTATGTATGGTAACTTGTTGAAGGTACCAGTATATTTCCTTGAGCATGTTGCATGTGTTATGTGAAAGATTTAATCATGTGAAAGGTAGTGTTCGAAAATTCTGGGCAAGGTTCAAGTGCCCTGCTTTCTGGAAATATATGTGCGAAGAGTACTTTTATGAAGGTGTTATCATGCATGATAAACTTAAGTTTTGGAAAAACTTTGATGTAAAAATATGCTTGGTAGTTTTGTGAAACCCATGGCATGTTTAGTTGAGCACGGTTTATGTTATATGTGTTAGTTTTAATAGCATGTAAAGAGGTGCTCAAGAATTCTGGAAATGAAAATGTGCCATGTTTCCAGAAAAAGTTGATCCAGTACTTGTTTAAATGATCGATGTTTATGCATGTAGGTTTATGCTCAGGGTGTATATTTGGTTTGAATACACTCAGGGTAGTGTAGTTCAAATGCTAGCATGATGGTCTTGGTATGTATATTGTCCTACATGTTAGATTTAAGGGTATGATTATCGGTGTTAAGCAATTCTGGAAAATCGCCAAAGGAACAAGGTTGGCGATCGATCGCCAAGGAGGCGCGATCGATCGCGACGTTCCAGTAGGTTTTGGCGATCGATCGCCAATATTGGGGCGATCGATCGCTGAATGTTTTTTTTTGGTATGCGAGGCAGTAGCATCTCGCGATCGATCGGGGCTCATGGGCGATCGATCGCGAGATGATATTGTAGGATTAATTTGGTTTTTTATTTGGTTTTGCTTCCGGATTATTATGAGGTGCCTAATATTGTGTTGTGTGGCTATGTAGAACCATCCCAGGTGCCAGCACAACCGAGGAGATAAAGTCAATTGACTCCTCTATCTTTTGGAAAGGTACGTAAGCGACGTACGGGCATCCCAACGGTAACATGTACTTTATGTTTGTCTTTATGACACATGATGAATGCAATGTGGTGCATTAAGATTATGATACATGTTTTTATGCATTGTTTTTGCATATGTATGTTGTGAAATATAAGAGGTGTATTTCACGAGTCCAAGTTATCTTAGTAAGGATTTTAATGGCTTACGCTAAAGTCCATTGGAAGCGAGGAAGAATTCCGCTTACATGGAGTAGCAACGCTAAAGTCCATTGGAAGCGAGGAAGAATTCCGCTTACATGGAGTAGCAAGAAGCATTAAAATGTACTAATGATAAGGGCTCAGGATGAAATAAGGATTTAAGGAAAAAGGAATGTCATGACATTGCATATCCATACATTCGTATAATGTGTTTCTATTATGAATTATGGTACAGGGACAACCAATGGGCGATATAAATGCTGGAAATACAGGAAGGACTTGTGTTTAAGATTTGCATTTATGCCTTACTTTCATATTATGTTAAATATGAATTGTGTTATGCTCATGTGTTGGGGGTTGTCTTTGTAGGTGCTTTTGTTGACGAGAACCAGGGCCGGGGTTGATATGCTGAGCTGTAAGGAGTGCTACAGGATTAGCATGTTAGAGTTTTTGTATAGCTTCTACTGAGTAGAGTAAGACTATGATGTAGTACCTTTGTAGGAAGTACGTCTTTCCTTTTGGAACATTTTGGTACTGTAATCTCTAAAGCTCAGGTTAATCAACACGGCACATTACTCTGATATAATCACTTGTATGTTTAGTTCTCTAAATTGCAGCTTAATATCTTGATGTGATAACGGGGTCTCACACATCGCCAATAGAATATCTGGCGGCATGTACCATCGCCAATAGAATAGCGGAATGAGACATCGCTATCAATATATCCGGCGACAAGAACCATCGCCAATCAATATAGCGGAATGAACCGTCGCTATCAATATACCTGGTGGCAAGAACCATCGCCAATCAATATAGCGGAATGAATCGTCGCTATCAATATACTTGGCGGCAAGAATCATCGCCAATCAATACATCTGGCGGAATGAACCATCGCCAATCATTATAGCGGAATGAACCGTCGCTATCAATATACCTGGTGGCAAGAATCATCGCCAATCAATATAGCAGAATGAACCGTCGCTATCAATATACCTGGCGGCAAGAATCATCGCCAATCAATATAGCGGAATGAACCATCGCTATCAATATACTTGGCGGCAAGAACCATCGCCAATAGAATAGCGGAATGAACCATCGCTATACATGCCCGATCCCTAGTCATCGTTACGGTAGTGTATTTTAATGCCCCTCGGTCAAATAAAACATGCGGTACTCCCACCCCTCGCTTCACATATAGGCGGCATAGAATAACCTCGCTTAAATGGACATGCGGCCCTCCAACCCCTCGCTTCACATTTTAGCGGCAAATATTCTTTCCTCGCCTCATATGATAACCACGCTTCAATGTGACATGCGGCGCTCCCACCCCTCGCTTCACATTTTAGCGGCACAAAACAATAAATAGCGGCAAGCATTTAAAATCATCACTCATCCATAACAATGACTCATGGGATATTCACCAAGTATCCCGTCTATACCTGCAACACAAACCATATTCCATATTCCAATATACATCATCATGAGTGTATTTTAATGCACCTCGCTCAAATGCGACATGCGGTACTCCCACCCCTCGCTTCAACATTTGGCGGCAAAGCATTAAAATCATCACTCCATTGTACACATGCAATCCATAATGCATAATCCATGATGTATATAAAACGCAGGTTACCGTTTCGTGTCTTTCAACCCTGGCCTTAGCCCTTCGTGTCATAGTGTCCCTACAGGAACAATCACAAATCATGAGCATATAATAATCCATATTCACCACAATATGATTATAACGAGCAAATGCATAAACTATGAGTACAAAATACTTCATGTATCCCAATGCATTTCAAAATGCTCCATTTGGTTGTCCCTGTGTCACAACTCACAATCATAATTAACAAATCATATTACGATTCTATAGCTGTCATGACATATAATCGTTTCACTATGATCACATGTTACAAATGCACATAAGCAAAATAGTTGTGTCACACAACACTAGCTACTATCATGCATAAATATGTGCTACCCATCCCTATCAGCATGTTCCAGGCCTTCAACAGCCCCAAAGAGCTAACCACTGCTCTGATACCACTAATGTAAGGACCCCAAGCCCTTAACCCTTGATTAGTGTATTAATCATTATGTGTGGCACATGCTTTCAATAAAATCAATCGGGAAACTCAGATGATGCTTTACCATTGAATGGCAATTACAAAATTTCTTTAATATTCAACATTAAGATCATCTCTACCAACAAATAGACTCATAGATTCCGCCCTTTCCATCCCCATTACACAACCTTTTACATTGTGGACTTTTATAAAAATTTGGGCGGAGTTTCCCCATAAATAGAGCCATCCCGAAATAAAAGCACATCACATAGTATAGTTCCCGGCCAGGGAAAACACATACTCAACAGAATACAGCAACACTAAGTAAATTCCCAGCCAGGGAAGACACCACACATAAGACAACATAAGTGGGTTTCAACAACCACATAATACACCAATGACTCTCATATCATTAGCAATTCAACCCTTAATTGCATGCAACATAGAATGAAAGAGAGAAAGGCTCATGCCTTTATATACAACCCATATACAAGTATAACCGTGCTCACATGCGAGCATCATAAATGTGTATATAACCCTCGGGTGTATATAAGTACTCTATACGATACCGTGCTCCATCAAGCCCTGGTACCACGATCCTGGGAGTACATCCAATCAACAGCTCGAGCTCAGCTCCACAGCCATCGATGTACCTGTTCACCTGCCCCAACAGAGACAGCCCCCAATGGGTGAGCATACCAATACACAAAATCCCATAATCACAATAATGAAAATTCATAATTTACAACTAAGTAAATACTAATGAATTTAAATGATACTCCCTGGATGGCAATGTCCTCATCCGGGATTCCGTGTACTGTCCCTGTTCTCACAATCATCAAACTCATCAAATCTCAAAAATCAGTAAATCAACACATTGATTTAACTCATCGCATGCCTGATTCTCAAATATCAATAATTAATGATTCCAAATTCATTATACATACAAATATAGATATCTCAATATCTAATATTGATTTTCAACTTTGCTACCAATCACAGATAGCTCAAATGCCTAGCATTTATTTTACCAATTCTCCATTATACTTGGACATCTCACATTTCTTATAATGAATACATGCTTCCACGATCATTCTCAGGCATCTCAATTGTGATATCCCCGAGATAATTAATTGCAATTTGGGCGTTAATTATGTTTATGTGACATTGGTAATAATTAGATCATGTGTTGGGTTGTAGTTTTGGTAAAGCATGATTTTAATGGCAATTGTGGTGCATTGTGGTGAAATACTTTTAAAATATAATGTTGGAGTATTCTACATATCATGCTTATACTATGATACACATTTTTTATTCCAAAGCTGATAAGGAGCCACTTGCTCACATCTTTACATCCCATCACCCCCCTTGCTATCAACTTTATGTCCCAAATCCCTCTCCCTCATCTTAGAACTCCATTTTCGTTTCTGCATCTAGAGGAGAGGAGTAAGCTTTGAAAAAGGAGCCTTTTTGTGCTCTCTTGCTAAAAACTTGGAGCTCAAGTGGTAAGCTTCCATTTTGTTAGAGTTTTGTTGAGTTGTGGTTAGTTTTGGGGCTTATTTTGAGGTTAAAAGGGGTGGATCTTGTTCCATCATGTTGTTTATGCTTGGGGGATGCATTTTCATGTTGTTTTGTGGTTATATGTTGAGCTTAGTAGATGTTCTTGGTTGTTCATGAGTGTATGTGTTGAGGGAAGCTCATTCAGGGAAGTTTCTCGCAGAAACAGGACTTCTCGATCGATCGGGAAATGGGTCCGATCGATCGAGCAAGGCAGAGCCTGAATAAGGCGTGAAATGAGCTTACCGATCGATCGGCGATTTTTATCGATCGATCGGTGTGATGTCTCGATCGATCGGTAAAACGGCTCGATCGATCGGTGGAGGCAGTACCTAGATGCTTATTTTTCTTGACTTGGCGATCGTTCGGGGCTTAGGACCGATCGATCGCAAGGCTTAAATTATGGATTTTTGGGATTTTGTTCTATATGGTGATGTTTTTGATAATGGTTCATTTATTGGTTTCTAATATGGATTCATGTGATTATGTAGAACCATCCCAGGTAGCCACACAACCTAAGAGATAAAGTCCACGATATCTCCACTTTTGGAACCAAGGTACGTAGTGAGACGTACGAGCATCGGACGGTAAAACGTGCCATACCTTTGATTATGTATATTGTGGATAATGAATCCTTATACGTGATGGTATATGTGAAATGACTGTGATTTACTGTGATAATGGAATCAACTATTGTGTTTGATTAATGTGATGGAATTGATGAATGTTTCGGTAGCCTTTATCTCCGAGCGAGGGAGGTACTTGCCGCTGTCATATGAAGCGATGGTAATATGATATTTGCCACTGTCATGTCTAAGCGAGGTAACATGCCGCTGTCATTGTCGAAGCGAGGGATATCATATGATGCCGCTATATGTCGAAGGGAGGGGTCCTAAACTTCCGCTGTTGTATTGGGACCGGAACAGTCACAATTCTAGTGGTTAAAGTGAAATATTGTGGTTATAATTGGAAACGCGTTATCGATCATTATATCGTGAACTAATGATTTTGTGCATAAGTTTGTGAAACAGGAACGACAGTGAAATGTGCTAATGTGGTAATTTAGGAGCATATCCATTATTTGTCGCATGCGCTTAATTATTTTATTAAGTTGAATTGTGTTAAGTGATAATATATATCTATATGCTCATGGTGAGTTGTTCCTGTAGGTACGCTTTTGAACCAAGGGGGCTGAGGGTCGGTTGAACTGTGAGCTGTTGAAAGCATAGATGAAGATAGAATACATGAAATTTTGGATAGTCTCTACTCTGGAAGTAGTCTAATGCTATCACTTAAACATTCATGATTGGGAATGTAACTGAATAATTGTTGAAGTTTTATTTTGGCCTGTAACCTAAATGAGCTCACATCAAACCAGAACCCTAAGATGTCTTTAATACACATTTAGCCCTATTTATATCTTGAATTCACTGTTAAGGTTTAGGGTCCTTACATTAGTTGTATCAGAGCAGTGGTTAGAGAACCCGGGAACGAGTGAAGGGTAGCCTTAGCATACGTTGGCTAGGCATCTATTTTTTTTAACATGTTGTGTGCATATGAAGTATGTGTCTGTTATGCTAACATGTTATGGCTTTCTAACAATGTATTATGAGAATTGTTTTGGATATTGCTGTTAATCCTTGTGTTGCAGTATGGCAGCAAATGTGGATGTTGGTGATGCAATAAGTGTAAATGCTAGTGCTAGGCACACAAATCCCTTACCGCCGCCAGCCTTGGGCGAAGAGCCGTCGGAACAACAGTTATTGCCGGGAGAACTGAGTTTGACTCAATTTCTAGCATATCGACCCCCGACTTTTGAAGGGACTGAAACAGGGGAGAAGGCCGAGGAATGGCTAGAGAGGTTGGAGCAGATATTTGTAGCTGCCCCGTGCGCAAAGACAGCTTGGATACGGCTAGCGAAATTTCAATTGGCCAAAAAGGCGCTGATGTGGTGGAAGACCACAGTAATTGAACAGGAGGCTCAGGGTCAGGAAATAAACTGGAAGCTGTTTAGGACTCGATTTCTGACCCGATACTTCTCAGCGGTGGCACGGCAGGCTAAAGAGGATGAATTTACTAGCTTGAGGCAAGGTACTATGCCGGTATCTGACTATGCCCTCCAGTACTGTTCCTTACTTCGATATGTGCCTCATATCGCCTCTAGCACCCAAGCAAAGATGAGGAATTTTATGAAAGGCTTGAGGCCGGAGTTGTATGATAGGGTGATCACTTATGGCCCTACTTGTTTTGATGATGCCCTAGCACGAGCTGAACTGGCAGAGTTAGGAGTGGTGCATATCCGACTGTGGCACCGCCTCCAGCACCATTACAGAGGCCGACCCCTGAAAACTTGAAACCAAGGGGCGACCATTTTAAGCCAAAGGGAAACTCCTCATCTTCCAGATTCAGTGGTAGATGGCAAGATGCTCGTGGAAGGGGTGGTCGTGGAAGTAATGCTCCGTCTCATAGGGGACAGTCTCAGGCTAGCAATTTTGAAAAGGTTAAGTGTTTTCTATGCGGGGGACCCCATTCAGTGAAAGTATGCTCTGCTTGTTATGAGTGTGGGAAACATGGGCACTTGGCCCGAAATTGTCCTAATCGGGGAGGACAACAGAATACTATGGGGAGACCTTCAGACAAGCCAGCACAGCAGAGACCACCATTTGCACCGAGACCATTGGGAGGACAGCCGTTGGGGCCACCTCAAGGACAAGTGTATGCCCTTACCAGGGAGCAGGCTACAGCAGCTCCAGAGGAAGTGATAGCGGGTACGTGTTATTTATTTACGCACCCTGCTTATATTTTGATAGATACAGGTGCGTCACACTCCTTTGTGTCGACGAGTTTTGTGGAGAGGCACCGTATATGCACGACTCCGTCACCCACGCCTCTAGTGGTTTCGACACCCGCTGGAAAGAGTGTGATTGCAGATCAGTTTGTTGATGGCGGCCTCATTTATTTTGAGGGCAACGAGTTGAAGTCAGACCTGATTGTTCTGGGGATGTCGGACTTCAACTGCATTGTGGGTATTGATGTGCTGAACAGATACCAGGCAGTAGTGGACTGCAGTCAGAGGACAGTACGGTTCAGATCTGATTTAGGGGATCGGTGGACTTTTTATGGGGATGGTTCCCGCTCAAGAATTCCGTTGATATCGGCTTTAAAGATGACTCAGTTATTGGAACGTGGGCACGAGGGGTATCTTATTTATGCCATTGACATTGCTGGCAAGAAAGATGAGTTAAGAGTTGAAGATATACCCGTGGTTGCCGAGTTTGCCGATGTATTTCCGGAGGAGATTCCCGGATTCCCGCCGGTTAGGGGAGTTGAGTTCGGGATTGAATTATTATCGGGGACATCCGCTATTTCTCGTGCCCCTTACAGGATGGCACCAGCGGAGTTAAGAGAGCTGGAAGAGCAGCTACAAGAACTACTTGATAAGGGTTACATACGCCCCAGCGTATCACCTTGGGGTGCGCCTGTGTTATTTGTGAAAAAGAAGGATGGGTCGATGAGATTGTGCATCGACTACAGACAATTGAATAAGGCCACAGTGAAGAATAAATACCCTCTTCCACGGATAGACGACTTGTTTGATCAGTTGCAGGACACGAGGTTGTACAGTAAGATTGATTTGAGGTCGGGGTACCACCAGATCCGAGTTAGAGAGGATGATGTGCAGAAGACGGCCTTCCAGACCCGTTATGGTCACTATGAGTTTTTGGTCATGCCGTTTGGAGTGACAAACGCCCCGGCTGTGTTTATGAGCTTGATGAATCGAGTGTTCCAACCCTATTTGGATCAATTCGTCATCGTATTTATTGACGATATACTTATCTATTCTCGGAGCGAGGAAGATCACAGGAATCATTTGAGGACAGTGCTCCAGATTCTGAGGGACAATCAGTTGTATGCAAAGCTGAGCAAGTGTGAATTTTGGCTGAGCAGCGTGGTATTTTTGGGGCATGTGATCTCTAGTGATGGGATTTCTGTGGATCCTAGGAAAGTGGAAGCAGTGATGGATTGGTCTGCGCCTACATCTGTGCCCGAGATCCGTAGCTTCCTCGGTTTAGCGGGTTACTACCGACGTTTCGTCGAGGGATTCTCCAAGATCGCTAAGCCATTGACGCAGTTGACTCAGAAGGGTGTTCTGTTTTCTTGGTCTGAAGCATGTGAGCAAAGCTTCCAAGAGTTGAAGCACCGGTTGACTACAACACCTGTTCTGGTGATCCCTTCGGAGAACGAAAGGTTTGCTTTGTACACGGATGCATCACTGCAGGGATTGGGCTGTGTACTGATGTAGGATAAGCATGTGGTGGCTTATGCATCGAGGCAGTTGAAGCCTCATGAGACCAGGTACCCGGTCCATGATTTGGAACTGGCGGCCATTATTTTCGCTTTGAAAATTTGGCGGCATTATCTCTATGGTACTTCCTTTACCATTTACACGGATCATAAGAGCTTGAAATTCCTATTTACTCAAGCGGAACTGAACATGAGGCAAAGGAGGTGGATGGACTTGCTCAAGGACTATGATTGCGAGATAGAGTACCATCCAGGGAAGGCGAACCTGACTGCTGATGCTTTGAGGAGGAAGGTGAAGTATACAGCAGCTGATGTGATTCAACTATCGGCCTTGATGACCTCTTGTTGTCATCTAGGATATGACTTTGAATTAGATGTATCGCCGGTGTTTGTATCGACCCTATTGGCAGAACCGGACATCTTTGAACTTATCAGGAAAGCCCAGGTGACAGACGTTGAAGTACCGAGATGGTTATCATGTATACGTCTGGGTCAGTCATCAAAGTTCAGAGTAGCAGAAGATGGTTCCTTGAGGCTTGGTAACCGTTGGGTAGTGCCGAGGGCACCAGAGTTGCGTCAAGGAATCTTGCATCGTGCTCATTGTAGCAGATTTAGCATCCATCCAGGTGGGAGAAAGATGTACAAGGACTTGTGTGATCAATTTTGGTGGAGACAGATGAAGAGAGACGTTATGTCATTCGTTAAGAAGTGCCTAATTTGCCAACAAGTGAAAGCGGAAAGGCAGAGGCCCGGAGGCGAGTTGAAGAGTTTAGAGATACCAGAGTGGAAGTGGGAGCACATCTCTATGGATTTCGTGACCCACTTGCCAAGGACTGCCTCGGGATTCGATGCGATCTGGGTGATTGTGGATCGACTGACGAAGGTGGCTCACTTCATCCCATATAATATGACTTTCACATACTTAAAAATGGCTCAGTTGTATGTTCGGGACGTAGTAAGATTGCATGGCATCCCAGTCTCGATTGTGTCTGATAGAGACCCGCGGTTCACATCGCACTTTTGGGAGGGTCTTCAATCAGCTTTGGGTACACAGGTGAGACTGAGTACAGCTTACCACCCTCAGACAGATGGTCAGACAGAGCGTACCATACAGACGCTTGAGGACATATTGAGGGCATGTGTGTTGGAGTTCAATACTCCGTGGCAAGATTCAGTGCCACTTGTAGAGTTCTCTTACAACAACAGTTATCAGGCGAGCATTCAGATGGCTCCATTTGAGGCCCTTTACGGTCGACGTTGTAGGTCACCGTTATACTGGGAAGATTTGACTAGTAAGACGGTCGGAGGACCGGAATTGATTCGTGAAATGGAAGAGAAAATCAAAGTGATCCGTCAGAAAATGAAAGCGGCTCAAGATAGGCAAGCGGCCTATGCTAATAAACGACGGCGACCATTGGAATTCCAAGTAGGAGACAAGGTCTTTCTGAAAATCTCACCTTTCAGAGGTGTAGTTCGTTTCGGTATGCGGGGGAAGTTGTCTCCGAGGTATGTTGGGCCATACGAGATATTGCAGCGCATAGGCACTTTGGCTTACCGTCTAGCCCTACCGCCGTCATTGTCTGGTATACATGATGTCTACCATGTTTCTATGTTGAGGAAGTATGAGCCGGACCCGTCTCATGTGTTGCAGCCTTCAGAGGTTCAGTTGAGTTCAGATGTGTCCTATGTTGAACGGCCAGTCAGAATTCTGGGTCGAGAGGATCGCAGACTTCGAAGCAAGGTTATACCGATGGTCAAGGTTCAGTGGGATCGTCGGGGTGTCGAAGAGGCCACGTGGGAGACGGAACGGCATATGGTGCAGCACTACCCGGAACTATTCTCTGGTATGTGTTTATGTTTAGTTTCTTTTTGGGTAAGTGCATGCGATTTCGAGGGCGAAATCTTATAAGTAGGGGAGTATTGTGATATCCCCGAGATAATTAATTGCAATTTGGGCGTTAATTATGTTTATGTGACATTGGTGATAATTAGATAATGTGTTGGGTTGTAGTTTTGGTAAAGCATGATTTTAATGGCAATTGTGGTGCATTGTAGTGAAATACTTTTAAAATATCATGTTGGAGTATTCTACATATCATGCTTATATTATGATACACATTTTTATTCCAAAGCTGATAAGGAGCCACTTGCTCACATCTTTACATCCCATCACCCCCCTTTCTATCAACTTTATGTCCCCAAATCCCTCTTCCTCATCTTAGAACTCCATTTTCGTTTCTGCATCTAGAGGAGAGGAGTAAGCTTTGAAAAAGGAGCCTTTTTGTGCTCTCTTGCTAAAAACTTGGAGCTCAAGTGGTAAGCTTCCATTTTGTTAGAGTTTTGTTGAGTTGTGGTTAGTTTTGGGGCTTATTTTTGAGGTTAAAAGGGGTGGATCTTATTCCATCATGTTGTTTATACTTGGGGGATGCATTTTCATGTTGTTTTGTGGTTATATGTTGAGCTTAGTAGTTGTTCTTGGTTGTTCATGAGTGTATGTGTTGAGGGAAGCTCATTCAGGGAAGTTTCTCGCAGAAACAGGACTTCTCGATCGATCGGGAAATGGGTCCGATCGATCGAGCAAGGCAGAGCCTGAACAAGGCATGAAATGAGCTTACCGATCGATCGGCGATTTTTACCGATCGATCGGTGTGATGTCTCGATCGATCGGTAAAACGGCTCGATCGATCGGTGGAGGCAGTACCTGGATGCTTATTTTTCTTGACTTGGCGATCGATCGGGGCTTAGGACCGATCGTTCGCAAGGCTTAAATTATGGATTTTTGGGATTTTGTTCTATATGGTGATGTTTTTGATAATGGTTCATTTATTGGTTTCTAATAAGGATTCATGTGATTATGTAGAACCATCCCAGGTAGCCACATAGCCTAGGAGATAAAGTCCACGATATCTCCACTTTTGGAACCAAGGTACGTAGTGAGACGTACGAGCATCGGACGGTAAAACGTGCCATACCTTTGATTATGTATATTGTGGATAGTAAATCCTTATACATGATGGTATATGTGAAATGACTGTGATTTACTGTGATAATGGAATCAACTATTGTGTTTGATTAATGTGATGGAATTGATGAATGTTCCGGTAGCATTTATCTCCGAGCGAGGGAGGTACTTGCCGCTGTCATATGAAGCGATGGTAATATGATATTTGCCGTTGTCATGTCTAAGCGAGGTAACATGCCGCTGTCATTGTCGAAGCGAGGGATATCATATGATGCCGCTATATGTCGAAGCGAGGGGTCCTAAAATTCCGCTGTTGTATTGGGACCGGAACAGTCACAATTCTAGTGGTTAAAGTGAAATATTGTGGTTATAATTGGAAAGGCGTTATCGATCATTATATCGTGAACTAATGATTTTGTGCATAAGCTTGTGAAACAGGAACGACAATGAAATGTGCTAATGTGGTAATCGAGGAGCATATCAATTAATCGTTTCATACGCTTAATTATTGAATTAAGTTAAATTGTGTTAAGTGATAATATATATATATATGCTCATGGTGAGTTGTTCCTGTAGGTACGCTTTTGATCCAAGGGGGCTGAGGGTCGGTTGAACTGTGAGCTGTTGAAAGCATAAATGAAGATAGAGTACAGGAAATTTTGGATAGTCTCTACTCTGGAAGTAGTTTAATGCTATCACTTAAACATTCATGATTGGGAATGTAATTGAATAATTGTTGAAGTTTTATTTTGGCCTGTAACCTAATTGAGCTCACATCAAACCAGAACCCTAAGATGTCTTTAATACATATTTAGCCCTATTTATATCTTGAATTCACTGTTAAGGTTTAGGGTCCTTACATTAGTGGTATCAGAGCAGTGGTTAGAGAACCCGAGAACGAGTGAAGGGTAGCCTTAGCAATAAGTTGGCTAGGCGTCTACTTTTAAATATGTTGTGCGCATATGAAGTATGTGACTGTTATGCTAATATGTGATATCCCCGAAATGATTATGTGGGTAATCATGCAATTAAGGGTTGCTAATTAGGAATCTATGTGCTAAAGGCGTATTTTATGTGGGAGTGATTTATTTATTTTGATGATGTGGTTTAGGGAGCATGTTAGGTGTTTTTAATTATTGTGTTGATGTGGTAAAATAATAAAATATCAAGGAGAGATATTTTTATACATCGTATGAAATACCGGGACACAATTAAACACCACAAAACCACCCTACATGCAACCACCCCACCCCCACTTGGTTGAACCCACGCCCCTCCCCTGTTTTCTAGAAAGCAGAATTGACTAAGAATGCTACTTTGGACTTAGATATTTTCACATTGTCTCCTCCAAAAAGCTTCCTTCTTTTCTTTTCTTTTTGTCTGCAACGTGGTCGGTTTCAAGGAGGAAAGTGATCGGATTCCATTCATCATTTCATATAGAAAATCGAAGGGCAAAAGTGGTGAGGAGTCACATGTTCTTCCCAGTTTTTAAATTCCTAAGCATGTTTGTTCTTTGTAGCAGATTTGGCATGCTAGTTTAGGGTTTAAAGAAATATTGTTATGAATACTTTTATGTGATGTTTATGAGGCTCTCTGTAATTTTCCTTGAGCATGTGGCATGTTTTATGTAGAGGATTAAAGCATGTGAAGTTGAGTGTTCGAAAATCTGGGTAAGGAATATGCCCTGTTTTTCTGGAAAATTATGGTTTGGGAGTGATTTTGAGGAGGTGATATCATGCACGTTAGCTTAGGCTTTTGGTAAACCTTTGATGTGAAAATATGCATGGTAGTTTTGTGAAGCCCTTGGCATGTTTGTTCGAGCATGCTTTATGTTATATGTGGTAGATATAATAGCATGAAGTGAAGTACTCAAAAATCTGGTAATGAAATATGTTGTTCTGTTTCCGGAAAAGTTGGTTGAGTACTTGTTTAAATGATCGACGTTTATGCATGTGGGCTTATGTTTGGGGTGTAGATTTGGTATGAATACACTCGGAGTAGTGTATTGTAATTGCTAGCATAATTGTTCAAACATGTGGTGTATGTTATATGCTAGATCGAAGGGTGTGAATATAGGTGTTCGAGAATTCTGGGTTGGTATTTCTCGAACAGAGCATCTCGATCGATCGACATTTCAGCTCGATCGATCGAGCGAGGCAGAATCTTGGTTTTGATTTTAGGCGTCTTCTCGATCGATCGGGAAGAGAGGCCGATCGATCGAGAGACCCAGAATGTTGAAAAATATAAATTTATATATTTTGTTAAAGTTTTGATATTGGATTGTAATGAGACATCTAATATTGTGTTGTACACTGGTGTAGAGCCTTCACAGGTAGCTACACAGCGCAGGGGATAGAGTCCTGCAACACACCACATTTTGGAAAGGTACGTAAGCGACGTACGGGCATCCCAACGGTAACATGTACTTATGTTTGTCTGTGTGACACATGATGAATGCAATGTGATGCATTAAGGTTATGATACATGTTATTATGCATTGTGTTGCATATTATGCATTGTTGTTGCATATTGTGATGTGGAATAAAGTGGTGTATTCCACGAGTCAGGGCGATCACAGTTAAGGTTTTAATGCTTATGCTTTACCGCTGAAAATGTGGAGCGGGAGGGGGGAGGCTCGCTTGCACATGGAGGCGAGGTATACCATACTGAGCGAGGAAGAGATACCGCTAGTATGAAGAAGCGAGTATGTGATACCGCTTGTTTTGAGATTATGAAAGCATTAAAATAACTGAT
This sequence comes from Haberlea rhodopensis, assembly GCA_907163345.1. Lineage (NCBI taxonomy): Eukaryota > Viridiplantae > Streptophyta > Magnoliopsida > Lamiales > Gesneriaceae > Haberlea > Haberlea rhodopensis. Next base: position 2,627,758 of record CAJQUN010000058.1, on the reverse strand, counting down.
GATGACTGACTCAAGAAAAAGAGGAAATGTCATGACATTTATTTATGAAGCCATACATTCATATAATGTGTTTTATTATGAATTATGGTACAGGGACAACCAATGGGCGTTATAAATGCAGGAAATACAGGAAGTGCTTGTGTTTAGGATTGTGCATTTATGCCTTACTTTCATATTATGTTGAATATGAATTGTTTTATGCTCATATGTTGGGGGTTGTCTTTGTAGGTGCTTTTGTGGACGAGAACCAGGGTTGGGTTGATATGCTGAGCTGTAAGGAGTGCTACAGGATTAGCATGTTAGAGGAATTTTTTTGTATAGCTTCTACTGAGTAGAGTAAGACTATAATGTAGTACCTTAGTAGGAATTGTGTTATTCCTTTTTGAAACATTTTGGTACTGTAATCTCTAAAGCTCAGGTTAATCAACACAATACGTTACTCTGATATATTCACATGAATGTTTAGTTCTCTAAATTGCACCTTAGTAACTGGATGTGATAACGGGGTCTCACATTTAGTGGTATCAGAGCCAGGTTTGATAACCAGGGAAGAGTGAAGGGTAGCCTTTAGAGACAAGTTGGCTAGGTATTCATTGTTGGGCATGTTATGCATGTGATGCATATTGTTGTATAAGTGTTATACTAACATGCTTTTGAATATGATACTCTTGTTATCTAACGGCTTATATTATGAACTGCTTTTGGTATTGTTGTTAATATTTGTGTTGCAGCATGGAGGCTGTTAACCCGGAGAACCCCAATGAGGAGGTAGGGGATATGGACAGTAGGAATGCCAGTATCGCTCAGCTGAATCCTTTACCACCACCTGCTGTGGGCATGGAGCCCAGTGTACAGATGTTACTGCCAGGGGAGCTCAGTTTGAAGCAGTTTCTGAGTTTCCATCCGCCCATGTTTGAGGGAATTGAGTCTGGTGAAGTAGCTGAGGAGTGGTTGGAACGTATAGAGCAGATACTTGTGACTGCACCCTGTGCACGTACGGCATGGCTAAGGTTAGCCGAGTTCCAGATGGCTAAGAAGCCTGTTGCTGATAGTCTGAGGACACGAGGGGATCAGTTCAAGGCTCGTGGGGCCTCATCATCTTCCAAATTTAGTGGGAAGAAGTCTCAGGGTCAGAAACAGAACAATAAGGGACCCACACAGGGGAGCAAGACAGTGGGAAACAAGTGTAGCAACTGTGGAGGATGGCACTTGTCACGGGACTGTCAGGGTTGCTATATCTGTGGCAAGGTGGGCCACTTTGCTCGAGGTTGCCCCAATCGGGCAGGTCAGATAGATTCAGGGCCGAATAGGCCGAGGTTTGATGCTGGGAGGGCACCACAGAGACAGCAGTTTGCACCACGACCACAGGGAGGTCAGACGGCAGGACCGCCGCAGGGACAGGTGTATGCACTGACCAGGGAGCAGGCTGAGGCAGCCCCAGAGGAGGTCATTGCTGGTACGTGCCATTTATTTACGTACCCTGCACTTATATTGATAGATACAGGTGCTTCCCATTCTTTTGTATCTACTGCTTTTGTGGAGGGACACCACTTGTGCTCGTCTCTGTTACCCACGCCTCTTATGGTCTCGACACCCACGGGGAAGCATGTGATTGCGGATCGGCTGTTATCTGATTGCCTCATTTATTTTGAGGGCAATGATCTGAGGGCCGATTTGATTCAGTTAGAGATGGTAGACTTTGACTGCATTATCGGCATTGACGTGTTGAGCAGATACCGAGCTATGGTAGATTGCCAAAAGAGGATGGTTCGTTTTCTGTCTGATCAGGGGTTCCAGTGGACCTTTTATGGGGACGGCTCTCGTCCAAAGATTCCGGTAATATCAGCGGTTAAGATGGCGCGATTATTGGAGTGCGGCCACACAGGTTACATCATTTATGCCGTGGATGTATCTGAGGAAAAGGAAGTGAGAGCTGAGGACATTCCGGTTGTGGCGGAGTTCATTGATGTATTCCAAGATGAGATTCCGGGATTTCCGCCTGTCAGGGATGTGGAGTTTGCTATAGAGCTGCTGCCAGGGACATCGGCCATTTCTCGTGCCCCATACAGGATGGCACCCGCAGAGCTGAGGGAACTGAAGGTACAGTTACAGGAGCTCCTCGACAAGGGATACATCCGTCCTAGTGTATCGCCTTGGGGTGCACCAGTCTTGTTCGTGAAAAAGAAGGATGGGTTAATGCGTCTGTGCATTGACTATATGCAATTGAACAAGGCTACAGTGAAGAACAGATATCCACTTCCGAGGATTGATGATCTATTCGACCAGCTTCAGGGTACAGAGGTGTACTCCAAGATAGACTTGAGGTCAGGCTATCACCAGGTACGGGTTAGAGCTGGTGATGTCCAAAAGACGGCTTTTAGAACTCGGTATGGGCACTATGAGTTCTTGGTGATGCCATTCGGGGTGACGAATGCCCCTGCTACATTTATGAGCCTGATGAACAGAGTATTTCAGGAGTACCTCGATCAGTTTGTGATCGTGTTCATTGATGACATCCTGGTCTATTCAAGGAATGAGGAGGATCATGCCGATCATCTGAGGATAGTGCTCCAGATCCTCAAAGATCATCAGTTGTACGCCAAACTCAGCAAGTGTGAGTTTTGGCTGAGCAGTGTTGCATTCTTGGGCCATATCATATCACGAGAGCGGATATCAGTAGACCCGAGGAAGATAGAGGCAGTTATGGATTGGTCTGCCCCTACTTCAGTCAGTGAGATTCGGAGTTTCCTTGGTTTGGCTGGCTATTATCGACGTTTCGTCGAGGGTTTTTCAAAGATCGCCAAGCCACTTACACAGCTGACTCAGAAGGGAGTCTCATTTTGTTGGTCAGATGCTTGTGAGCAGAGTTTCAGGGAATTAAAGCACAGACTGACTACTGCGCCAGTTCTAGTGATTCCCAAGGAGAACAAAGGATTTGTTCTTTATACCGACGCATCGCTACAGGGATTAGGGTGCGTACTGATGCAGGACAGACATGTTGTGGCTTATGCTTCGAGACAGTTGAAGCCACACGAGATGAGGTATCCAGTCCATGATCTGGAGTTGGCAGCTATAGTGTTCGCCTTGAAGATATGGCGACACTATTTATACGGTACCTCATTTACCATCTTCACTGATCACAAGAGCCTGAAGTTCTTGTTTACACAGGCTGAGCTGAACATGAGGCAGAGGAGATGGATGGACCTGCTGAAGGATTATGATTGTGAAATCCTATACCATCCCGGGAAAGCAAATCTGACAGCCGACGCCCTGAGTCGGAAGGTGCGGAGCACTGCAGAGGATGCCATGTGTTTATCAGCTATGTTGGGCTCCTACTGCCATTTGGGATTCGATTTTGATGTATCTTCTTCACCAGTACAGGTTTTGACCTTGCTAGCTGAGCCTGTTATTTATGATCACATCAGGAAGGCTCAGGGGACCGATGCAGAGGTTCAGAGATGGATGTTAGTGGTCCATTCAGGTCAGCCATCGAGATTCAGAGTGGCTGAGGACGGTTCTCTGAGACTTGGCGACAGATGGGTGGTTCCAGATACACCCGAGTTATGCCAGGGTATATTACAGCGAGCTCATTGTAGCAGGATGAGTATCCACCCAGCCTGGAAGAAGATGTATAAGGATCTACGCAGCCAGTTCTGGTGGAGGCGTATGAAACAAGATGTCACCTCATTTGTCAAGCGCTGTTTGATTTGTCAGCAGGTGAAGGCTGAGAGGCAGAGGCCTGGAGGTGAACTAAAGAGTTTAGAGATACCCGAGTGGAAGTGGCAGCACGTGTCTATGGATTTCGTGACCCACTTACCGAGGACTATTTCGGGTTTTGATGCCATCTGGGTAGTCGTGGACAGATTGACTAAAGTGGCTCACTTCATTCCCTATTGTATGACATATACGCACTTGAGGATGGCACAATTATATGTCAGAGATGTGGTGAGACTGCACGGGATCCCTTTTTCGATAGTGTCCGATCGAGATCCGCGGTTCACATCTCACTTCTGGGAGGGTCTGCAGACAGCTCTAGGTACAGAGTTGAGGCTGAGCACAACCTATCACCCTCAGACGAACGGACAGACCGAGCGTACGATACAGACGCTCGAGGATATGTTGAGAGCTTATGTGCTAGAGTTCGACATATCATGGCAGGACTCGATAGCCTTAGTAGAGTTCTCTTACAACAACAGCTACCAGGCAAGTATACAGATGGCTCCTTTCGAGGCCCTCTATGGTAGGCGTTGTAGGTCACCCTTGTGTTGGGATGACTTGGACCGTAAGTCGGTTGGAGGACCAGAGTTGGTTCAAGAAATGGAAGAGAAAGTTAAGGTTATCAAGAGAAAGATGAAGGCAGCTCAGGACAGACAGACAACATATGCCAATCAGCGGCGTAGGCCGTTGGAGTTTCAGTTAGGCGACAGAGTTTTTCTGAAGATCTCACCTTTCAGAGGCGTAGTACGGTTCGGTATGCGGGGGAAGTTGTCTCCTAGATACGTGGGGCCGTATGAGATCTTACAGCGTGTGGGTACTCTGGCGTACCGTTTGGCTTTACCGCCTTCTCTGTCTGGTATACACGACGTTTTTCATGTGTCTATGCTGAGGAAGTATGAGCCGGATCCTTCACATGTGTTGCAGCCTTCAGAGGTGCAGATTGAGTCCGATGTTTGAGGAGCGGCCTATCAGGATTTTGGATAGGGCAGACCGCAGACTTCGGAACAAGGTTATTCCTATGATCAAGGTTCAGTGGGATCGTAGGGGTGTCGAGGAGGCCACGTGGGAGACAGAGCGACACATGGTGCAGTACTATCCAGAGTTGTTTTCTGGTATGCGTTTATGTACTGTTTTATTATCTGGTTAGCAGCATGTTTGATTTCGGGGACGAAATCTTATAAGTATGGGAGTATTGTGATATCCCCGAAATGATTATGTGGGTAATCATGCAATTAAGGGTTGCTAATTAGGAATCTATGTGCTAAAGGCGTATTTTATGTGGGAGTGATTTATTTATTTTGATGATGTGGTTTAGGGAGCATGTTAGGTGTTTTTAATTATTGTGTTGATGTGGTAAAATAATAAAATATCAAGGAGAGATATTTTTATACATCGTATGAAATACCGAGACACAATTAAACACCACAAAACCACCCTACATGCAACCACCCCACCCCCACTTGGTTGAACCCACGCCCCTCCCCTGTTTTCTGGAAAGCAGAATTGACTAAGTATGCTACTTTGGACTTAGATATTTTCACATTGTCTCCTCCAAACAGCTTCCTTCTTTTCTCTTCTTTTTGTCTGCAACGTGGTCGGTTTCAAGGAGGAAAGTGAATACACTCGGAGTAGTGTATTGTAATTGCTAGCATAATTGTTCAAACATGTGGTGTATGTTATATGCTAGATCGAAGGGTGTGAATATAGGTGTTCGAGAATTCTGGGTTGGTATTTCTCGAACAGAGCATCTCGATCGATCGACATTTCAGCTCGATCGATCGAGCGAGGCAGAATCTTGGTTTTGATTTTAGGCGTCTTCTCGATCGATCGGGAAGAGGGGCCGATCGATCGAGAGACCCAGAATGTTGAAAAATATAAATTTATATATTTTGTTAAAGTTTTGATATTGGATTGTAATGAGACATCTAATATTGTGTTGTACACTGGTGTAGAGCCTTCACAGGTAGCTACACAGCGCAGGGGATAGAGTCCTGCAACACACCACATTTTGGAAAGGTACGTAAGCGACGAACGGGCATCCCAACGGTACATGTACTTATGTTTGTCTGTGTGACACATGATGAATGCAATGTGATGCATTAAGGTTATGATACATGTTATTATGCATTGTGTTGCATATTATGCATTGTTGTTGCATATTGTGATGTGGAATAAAGTGGTGTATTCCACGAGTCAGGGCGATCACAGTTAAGGTTTTAATGCTTATGCTTTACCGCTGAAAATGTGGAGCGGGAGGGGGGAGGCTCGCTTGCACATGGAGGCGAGGTATACCATACTGAGCGAGGAAGAGATACCGCTAGTATGAAGAAGCGAGTATGCGATACCGCTTGTTTTGAGATTATGAAAGCATTAAAATAACTGATGATGACTGACTCAAGAAAAAGAGGAAATGTCATAACATTTATTTATGAATCCATACATTCATATAATGTGTTTTATTATGAATTATGGTACAGGGACAACCAATGGGCGTTATAAATGCAGGAAATACAGGAAGTGCTTGTGTTTAGGATTGTGCATTTATGCCTTACTTTCATATTATGTTGAATATGAATTATTTTATGCTCATATGTTGGGGGTTGTCTTTGTAGGTGCTTTTGTGGACGAGAACCAGGGTTGGGTTGATATGCTGAGCTGTAAGGAGTGCTACAGGATTAGCATGTTAGAGGAATTTTTTTGTATAGCTTCTACTGAGTAGAGTAAGACTATAATGTAGTACCTTGGTAGGAATTGTGTTATTCCTTTTTGAAATATTTTGGTACTGTAATCTCTAAAGCTCAGGTTAATCAACACAATACGTTACTCTGATATATTCACATGAATGTTTAGTTCTCTAATTGCACCTTAGTAACTTGATGTGATAACGGGGTCTCACATAATATGTTATGGTTTTCTAACGATGTATTATGTGAATTGTTTTTGGATATTGTTGTTAATCCTTGTGTTGCAGTATGGCAGCAAATGTTTTATTATGTGAATTGTTTTTGGATATTGTTGTTAATCTTTGTGTTGCAGTATGGCAGCAAATGTTGTATTATGTGAATTGTTTTTGGATATTGTTGTTAATCCTTGTGTTGCAGTATGGCAGCAAATGTAGATGCTGGTGATGCAGTGAGTGTAAATGCTAGTGCTAGGCATACAAATCCCCTACCGCCGCCAGCCTTGGGCGAAGAGCCGTCGGAACAACAGTTATTGCCGGGAGAACTGAGTTTGACTCAATTTCTAGCATATCGACCCCCGACTTTTGAAGGGACTGAAACAGGGGAGAAGGCCGAGGAATGGCTAGAGAGGTTGGAGCAGATATTTGTAGCTGCCCCGTGCGCAAAGACAGCTTGGATACGGCTAGCAGAATTTCAATTGGCCAAAAAGGCTTTGATGTGGTGGAAGACCACAGTGATTGAACAAGAAGCTCAGGGTCAGGAAATAAACTGGAAGCTGTTTAGGACTCGATTTCTGACCCGGTACTTCTCAGCAGCGGAACGGCATATGGTGCAGCACTACCCGGAACTATTCTCTGGTATGTGTTTATGTTTAGTTTCTTTTGGGGTAAGTGCATGCGATTTCGAGGGCGAAATCTTATAAGTAGGGGAGTATTGTGATATCCCCGAGATAATTAATTGCAATTTGGGCGTTAATTATGTTTATGTGACATTGGTGATAATTAGATAATGTGTTGGGTTGTAGTTTTGGTAAAGCATGATTTTAATGGCAATTGTGGTGCATTGTAGTGAAATACTTTTAAAATATCATGTTGGAGTATTCTACATATCATGCTTATATTATGATACACATTTTTATTCCAAAGCTGATAAGGAGCCACTTGCTCACATCTTTACATCCCATCACCCCCCTTTCTATCAACTTTGTGTCCCCAAATCCCTCTTCCTCATCTTAGAACTCCATTTTCGTTTCTGCATCTAGAGGAGAGGAGTAAGCTTTGAAAAAGGAGCCTTTTTGTGCTCTCTTGCTAAAAACTTGGAGCTCAAGTGGTAAGCTTCCATTTTGTTATAGTTTTGTTGAGTTGTGGTTAGTTTTGGGGCTTATTTTTGAGGTTAAAAGGGGTGGATCTTGTTCCATCATGTTGTTTATACTTGGGGGATGCATTTTCATGTTGTTTTGTGGTTATATGTTGAGCTTAGTAGTTGTTCTTGGTTGTTCATGAGTGTACGTGTTGAGGGAAGCTCATTCAGGGAAGTTTCTCGCAGAAACAGGACTTCTCGATCGATCGGGAAATGGGTCCGATCGATCGAGCAAGGCAGAGCCTGAACAAGGCGTGAAATGAGCTTACCGATCGATCGGCGATTTTTACCGATCGATCGGTGTGATGTCTCGATCGATCGGTAAAACGGCTCGATCGATCGGTGGAGGCAGTACCTGGATGCTTATTTTTCTTGACTTGGCGATCGATCGGGGCTTAGGACCGATCGATCGCAAGGCTTAAATTATGGATTTTTGGGATTTTGTTCTATATGGTGATGTTTTTGATAATGGTTCATTTATTGGTTTCTAATATGGATTCATGTGATTATGTAGAACCATCCCAGGTAGCCACACAACCTAGGAGATAAAGTCCACGATATCTCCACTTTTGGAACCAAGGTACGTAGTGAGACGTACGAGCATCGGACGGTAAAACGTGCCATACCTTTGATTATGTATATTGTGGATAGTGAATCCTTATACGTGATGGTATATGTGAAATGACTGTGATTTACTGTGATAATGGAATCAACTATTGTGTTTGATTAATGTGATGGAATTGATGAATGTTCCGGTAGCCTTTTATCTCCGAGCGAGGGAGGTACTTGCCGCTGTCATATGAAGCGATGGTAATATGATATTTGCCGCTGTCATGTCTAAGCGAGGTAACATGCCGCTGTCATTGTCGAAGCGAGGGATATCATATGATGCCGCTATATGTCGAAGCGAGGGGTCCTAAAATTCCGCTGTTGTATTGGGACCGGAACAGTCACAATTCTAGTGGTTAAAGTGAAATATTGTGGTTATAATTGGAAACGCGTTATCGATCATTATATCGTGAACTAATGATTTTGTGCATAAGCTTGTGAAACAAGAACGACAATGAAATGTGCTAATGTGGTAATCGAGGAGCATATCAATTAATCGTTTCATACGCTTAATTATTGAATTAAGTTAAATTGTGTTAAGTGATAATATATATATATATGCTCATAGTGAGTTGTTCCTGTAGGTACGCTTTTGAGCCAAGGGGGCTGAGGGTCGGTTGAACTGTGAGCTGTTGAAAGCATAAATGAAGATAGAGTACAGGAAATTTTGGATAGTCTCTACTCTGGAAGTAGTTTAATGCTATCACTTAAACATTCATGATTGGGAATGTAATTGAATAATTGTTGAAGTTTTATTTTGGCCTGTAACCTAATTGAGATCACATCAAACCAGAACCCTAAGATGTCTTTAATACATATTTAGCCCTATTTGTATCTTGAATTCACTGTTAAGGTTTAGGGTCCTTACAAAAAGATAGCCAAAAACTCAACCGAGAATTCCATTTTAAATAAACTTTGGCTGCAACCAATCCATTTTAAAAGTATAGCATTCCCATTGGAATGTAGACATTGCCCCGGAAACGGCCCATATAAACCTCGATTCCAAAATCCCGACATTTTCCAAAATTTTCAAAAAAAACAAAACTCTGCAAGCGGCGATCGATTGCCCATTTCGTCGCGATCGATCGCCCATTTCGCCGCGATCGAACTTGTGATATCCCCGAAATGTTTATGTGCATTTGAACATTTATGTTATGATGTGAGACCCTGTGATCTCAAACATAATCTTAGGTGCAATTTAGAGAACTAAACATTCATTTGTATAAATCAGAGTAGTAAGTCGTGTTGATTAACCTGAGCTTAAGAGATTACAGTACCCAAAATGTTTCAAAAGGAATTACACAAATTCCTACAAAGGTACTACATTATAGTCTTACTCTACTCAGTAGAAGCTATACAAAATTTTTCTCTAACATGCTAATCCTGTAGCACTCCTTACAGCTCAGCATATCAACCCCGACCCTGGTTCTCGTCAACAAAAGCACCTACAAAGACAACCCCCAACACATGAGCATATCATAATTCATATTCAACATAATATGAATGTAAAGCGTAAATGCACAAAAAATACAAAGCACTTCCTGTATTTCCAAGTATTTACAACGCCCATTGTTGTCCCTGTACCATAATTCATAATAACACATTATATGAACATATGGTTTCATACATAAATGTCATGACATATCCTTCCTTCTCAAATCCTTATTTCAATCCTGAGTCACTTATCAATAGCGCATTTCAATGCTTCTTACTTTTCCACGTAAGCGGAATTCTTCCTCGCTTCTTATGGAAATCCACGTAAGCGGAATTCTTCCTCGCTTCTTATGGACGTTAGCGTAAGCATTAAAATCCTCACTAGGATAACCTTGACTCGTGAAATACACCTCTTATATTTCACACGTGAAATACACCTCTTATATTTCACAACATACATATGCACAAACGAAGCATATCAACATGTATCATATCATCATGCACTATCTTATGCATATCTTACTTTGCCTCGTGTTAAATAAATAAACACATAATACATGTTACCGTTGGGATGCCCGTACGTCGCTTACGTACCTTTCCAAAATGTAGTGTGTTGTGGGACTCTATCCCCTGCGCTGTGTAGCTGTCTGTGAAGGCTCTACACCAGTGTACAACACAATATTAGATGTCTCATTACAATCCAATATCAAATTTAAAACATTCTACATTTTTTTTTAAAAAGGCACTACCGATCGATCGGCCCTCATCACCGATCGATCGGCCCTCATCACCGATCGATCGGTGCACTGTTTGAATTAAGGAAAAAATCTACGGCTTTTGCCGATCGATCGGTGTTCTTCACCGATCGATCGGTCGATCATATTCAACCCAGATTTTCCAGAATTCCCTAACACCGATAAACATACCCTTAAATCTAACATGTAAGACATACAACATGCCAAGCTCAACATGCTAACAGTTATAACACACTACCCTGAGTGTATTCATATCAAATTTACACCCCAAACATAAGCCCACATGCATAAACGTCGACCATTTACACAAGTACTCGATCAAGTTTTCTGGAAACAGGGCAACATTTTCATTCCCAGATTTCTTGAGCACTTCATTTCATGCTATAAAAACTACCACATATTTCATAAAACATGCTCAAACATAAAACGTCCTAGGCTTTACAAACTACCATGCATGTACTCAAATCGAAGGTTCACCCTAAAACCCATCTAACATGCATAATATCACCTCCTCAAAATCACTCCCAGTCCACATTTTCCAGAAAAACAGGGCATACTCCTACCCAGATTTCCGAACACCCTACTTTACATGCTTATTTCCTCAACATAAAACATGTAATATACATAAGGAAAAACACTGAGAGTTACATAATAACACCATGTAAGCATTTAAATCGAAGGTTTCAAGAAACCTAAGCTAACATGCCATTTTCACGCCACCTAAAAACATGTACTTAAACAAGTTAAAAGCGAAAACAGAGCATGGTTTCTCACCCTATTTTGCTCCGATTTTTCAAGGCTTCCAGGCGATGAAAAAGGGAATGCTCCTCAGAATTTTGCTTAGCAAGTGTTGGTGAAGAAATGGGAGAGAAGGGCCGAGATTTGGGATGGCTGAGAGTGGTGAAATGATTGAGCCAAGTGGGGTGTAAAGTCAGCCTGTGAACAGTTTGATTGGCATGGGTTGGGGGGTGGTTGGGTGTTGGGTGTTGGGTGGTTTGATGTGTTATGTTTTGGTCCCGGTATTTAGCACGATGTTTTAAAATATCCTCACATGATATTTATAGTATTTTCTCAATAAAACACTTCAATTCCCATTAATATGCTTTACCAAAACAAACCACACACACCCCAAATAAACATGCCACGACCCCAAAAACCCAACATATATCACATGCACCCTGAAATGAATCTCCCCAATAATATTAATTCAATCCCATGAATTAACACCCAAATCATCATAATTAAATTAAATGATTAAAATCACATAATCATTTCGGGGATATCACAATACTCCCCTACGTATAAGATTTCGTCCCCGAAATCAAACATGCTTGCCAACATGAAGTAAAACAATACATAAGCGCATACCAGAAAACAGCTCTGGGTAGTGCTGCACCATGTGTCGCTCTGTCTCCCACGTAGCCTCCTCGACACCCCTACGATCCCACTGAACCTTGATCATAAGAATAACTTTGTTCCGAAGCCTGCGGTCTGCTCTATCTAGAATCCTGATAGGCCGCTCCACATAAGAAATATCGGACTCAATCTGCACCTCTGAAGGCTGCAACACATGTGAAGGATCCGGCTCATACTTCCTCAGCATAGACACATGGAATACATCGTCTATACCAGACAGAGAAGGTGGTAAGGCCAAACGGTACGCCAGAGTACCCACACGCTGTAAGATCTCATACTGCCCCACATATCTCGGGGACAACTTCCCCCGCATACCAAACCGTACTACGCCTCTGAAAGGCGAGATCTTCAGAAAAACCCTGTCGCCTAACTGAAACTCCAACGGTCTATGCATATGCTGCCTGTCTGTCCTGAGCTGCCTTCATCTTTCTTGTGATAACCTTAACTTTCTCTTCCATTTCCTGAACCAACTCTGGTCCTCCAACCGACTTACGGTCCATGTCATCCCAACACAAGGGTGACCTACAACGCCTACCATAGAGGGCCTCGAAAGGAGCCATCTATACACTTGCCTGGTAGTTGTTGTTGTAAGAGAACTCCACCACGGCTATCGAGTTCTGCCATGAAGTGTCGAACTCTAGCACACAAGCTCTCAACATATCTTCGAGCGTCTGTATCGTACGCTCAGTTTGTCCGTCCGTCTGAGGGTGATAGGCTGTGCTCAGCCTCAACTCTGTACCTAGAGCTGTTTGCAGACCCTCCCAGAAGTGATATGTGAACCGAGGATTTCGATCGGACACTATCGAAACAGGGATCCCGTGTAGTCTCACCACATCTCTGACATATAACTGTGCCATCCTCAAGTGCGTATATGTCATACAGTAGGGAATGAAGTGAGCCACTTTAGTCAATCTGTCCACGACTACCCAGATGGCATCAAAACCCGAAATAGTCCTCGGTAAGTGGGTCACGAAATCCATAGACACGTGCTGCCACTTCCACTCGGGTATCTCCAAACTCCTTAGCTCACCTCCAGGCCTCTGCCTCTCGTCCTTTACCTGTTGACAAATCAAACAGCGCTTGACGAACGAAGTAACATCCCGTTTCATTCATCTCCACCAGAACTGGCTGTATAAATCCTTATACATCTTCTTCCCGCCTGGGTGGATACTCATCCTGCTGCAATGAGCTCGCTGTAATAAACCCCGACGCAACTCGGGTGCATCTGGAACCACCCATCTGTCGCCAAGTCTCAGAGAACCGTCCTCAGCCACTCTGAATCTCGATGGCTGATCTGAATGAACCACTGACATCCATCTCTGAACCTCTGCATCGGTCCCCTGAGCCTTCCTGATGTGATCATAAATAACAGGTTCAGCTAACAAGGTCAAAACCTGTACTGGTGAAGCAGACACATCATAATCAAATCCCAAATGGCAGTAGGAGCCCAACATAGCTGATAGACACATGGCATCCTCTGCTGTGCTCCTCACCTTCCGACTCAAAGCGTCGGCTGTCAGATTTTCTTTCCTGGGATGGTATAGGATTTCACAATCATAATCCTTCAGCAGATCCATCCATCTCCTCTGCCTCATGTTCAGCTCAGCCTGTGTAAACAAGAACTTCGGGCTCTTGTGATCAGTGAAGATGGTAAATGAGGTACCGTATAAATAGTGTCGCCATATCTTCAAGGCGAACACTATAGCTGCCAACTCCACATCATGGACTGGATACCTCGTCTCGTGTGGCTTCAACTGTCTCGAAGAGTAAGCCACTACATGTCTGTCCTGCATCAGTACGCACCCTAAGCCCTGTAGCGATGCGTCGGTATAAAGAACAAATCCTTTGTTCTCCTTGGGAATCACTAGAACTGGTGCAGTAGTCAGTCTGTGCTTCAATTCTCTGAAACTCTGCTCACAAGCCTCTGACCAACAAAATGAGACTCCCTTCTGAGTCAGCTGTGTAAGTGGCTTGGCGATCTTTGAGAAACCCTCGACGAAAGGTCGATAATAGCCAGCCAGACCAAGAAAACTTCGAATCTCACTGACTGTAGTAGGGGCAGACCAATCCATAACTGCCTCTATCTTCCTCGGGTCTACTGATATCCCCTCTCGTGATATGATATGGCCCAGAATGCAACACTGCTCAGCCAAAACTCACACTTGCTGAGTTTGGCGTACAACTGATGATCTCTGAGGATCTGGAGCACTATCCTCAGATGATCGGCATGATCCTCCTCACTCCTTGAATAGACCAGGATGTCATCAATGAACACGATCACAAACTGATCGAGGTACTCCTGAAATACTCTGTTCATCAGGCTCATAAATGTAGCAGGGGCATTCGTCACCCCGAATGGCATCACTAAGAACTCGTAGTGTCCATACCGAGTTCTAAAAGCCGTCTTTTGGACATCATCAGCTCTAACCCGCACATGGTTAGCCCGACCTCAAGTCTATCTTGGAGTACACCTCTGTACCCTGAAGCTGGTCGAACAGATCATCAATCCTCGGAAGTGGATATCTGTTCTTCACTGTGGCCTTGTTCAAATGCCTGTAGTCAATGCACAGACGCATTGATCCATCCTTCTTTTTCACGAACAAGACTGGTGCACCCCAAGACGATACACTAGGACAGATGTATCCCTTATCGAGGAGCTCTTGTAACTGTACCTTCAGCTCTCTCAGCTCTGCCGGTGCCATCCTATATGGGGCACGGGAAATAGCAGGAGTCCCCGGCAGTAGCTCAATGGCAAACTCCACATCCCTGACAAGTGGAAATCCCGGAATCTCATCTGGGAACACATCAATGAACTCTGTCACAACCGGTATGTCTTCGGCTCTCACTTCCTTTTCCTCAGATACATCCACGGCATAAATGATGTAACCTGTGTGGCCGCGCTCCAATAATCGCGCCATCTTAACCGCTGATACTACCGGAATCTTTGGACGAGAGTCGTCCCCATAGAAAGTCCACTGGAACCCTTGATCAGACAGAAAACGTACTATCCTTTGCCGGCAGTGTACCACAGCTCGGTATCTGCTCAATACATCAATGCCAATAATACAGTCAAAGTCTGCCATCTCTAACTGAATCAGATCAGTCCTCAGATCATTGCCCTCAAAATAAATGAGGCAATCAGACAACAGCTGATCCGCAATCACATGCTTCCCCGTGGGTGTCGAGACCATGGGAGGCGTGGGTAAGAGAGACGAGCACAAGCGGTGCCTCTCCACAAAAGCGGTAGATACAAAGGAATGGGAAGCACCTGTATCTATCAATATAAGTGCAGGGTACGTAAATAAATGGCACGTACCAGCAATGACCTCCTCTGGGGCTGCCTCAGCCTGCTCCCTAGTCAGTGTATACACCTGACCCTGCGGCGGTCCTGCCGTCTGCCCTCCCTGTGGTCGTGGTGAAAACTGTTGTCTCTGTGGTGCCCTCCCAGCATCAAACCTTGGCCTATTCGGCCCAGAGTCTACCTGACCTGCCCGATTGAGGCAACCTCGAGCCAAGTGGCCCATCTTGCCACAGACAAAGCAACCCTGGCAGTCACGTAACAAGTGCCATCCTCCACAGTTGTTACACCTTCTTCCCCCTGTCTTGCTCCCCTGAGTGGGTCCCCGATTGTTCTGCTTCTGACCCTGAGACTTCTTCCCACCAAATCTGGAAGATGATGAGGCCTCACGAGCCTTGAACTGATCCCCTAGTGGCCTCAAACTATCAGCAACAGGCCTCGGTGGTGGTACTGAAGGGGGTACATCATCCTTATACGCGCCCACCGCAATCTCCGCCAACTCTGCCCGTGTCAGGGCGTCATCAAATGAGCTGGGGTTATTGGAGACAACCCGATCAAACAGCTCTGGCCTCAGACCCTTCAGAAAAGTTCCTCATCTTTGCATGGCTGCTCACGGCGATATGAGGTACATATCTCAGCAGTGAGGAATACTGCATAGCGTAGTCTGACACTGACATGCTACCCTTCTTTAAAGCATTGAACTCGTCTTCCTTTAATTGTCTGGCAGCTGCAGAGAAATACCGGTTAAGGAACCGGGTCCGGAATACAGTCCAGTCAACTGCCATACCTAGAGCTCTCAGCTCCATCACGGTGGTCTTCCACCACATAGCAGGCTTCTTAGCCATCTGAAACTCGGCTAACCTCAGCCATGCCGTGCGTGCACAGGGTGCAGTCACAAGTATTTGCTCTATACACTCCAACCACTCCTCGGCTACTTCACCAGACTCAATCCCCTCAAACATGGGCGGATGGAAACACAGAAACTGCTTCAAACTGAGCTCCCCTGGCAGTAACATCTGTACACTGGGCTGCATGCCCACAGCAGGTGGTGGTAAAGGATTCAGCTGAGCGATACTGGCATTCCTACTGTACATATCCCCTACCTCCTCATTGGGGTTCTCCGGGTTAATCTCAGCCATGCTGTAACACAAGAGTTAACAACAATACCAAAAGCAGTTCATAATATAAGCCGTTAGATAACAAGAGTATCATATTCAAAGCATGTTAGTATAACACTTATACAACCATATGCATCACATGCATAAGCATGCCCAAATGAATGCCTAGCCAACTTGTTTCTAAAGGCTACCCTTCACTCTTCCCTGGTTATCTAACCACTGCTCTGATACCACTAAATGTGAGACCCCGTGATCTCAAACATAATCTTAGGTGCAATTTAGAGAACTAAACATTCATTTGTATAAATCAGAGTAGTAAGTCGTGTTGATTAACCTGAGCTTAAGAGATTACAGTACCCAAAATGTTTCAAAAGGAATAACACAAATTCCTACAAAGGTACTACATTATAGTCTTACTCTACTCAGTAGAAGCTATACAAAATTGTTCTCTAACATGCTAATCCTGTAGCACTCCTTACAGCTCAGCATATCAACCCCGACCCTGGTTCTCGTCAACAAAAGCACCTACAAAGACAACCCCCAACACATGAGCATATCATAATTCATATTCAACATAATATGAATGTAAAGCGTGAATGCACAAATCATAAATACAAAGCACTTCCTGTATTTCCAAGCATTTACAACGCCCATTGTTGTCCCTGTACCATAATTCATAATAACACATTATATGAACATATGGTTTCATAAATAAATGTCATGACATATCCTTCCTTCTCAAATCCTTATTTCAATCCTGAGTCACTTATCAATAGTGCATTTCAATGCTTCTTACTTTTCCACGTAAGAGGAATTCTTCCTCGCTTCTTATGGAAATCCACGTAAGCGGAATTCTTCCTCGCTTCTTATGGACGTTAGCGTAAGCATTAAAATCCTCACTAGGATAACCTTGACTCGTGAAATACACCTCTTATATTTCACAACATACATATGCACAAACGAAGCATATCAACATGTATCATATCATCATGCACTATCTTATGCATATCTTACTTTGCCTTGTGTTAAATAAATAAACACATAATACATGTTACCGTTGGGATGCCCGTACGTCGCTTACGTACCTTTCCAAAATGTAGTGTGTTGTGGGACTCTATCCCCTGCGCTGTGTAGCTGTCTGTGAAGGCTCTACACCTGTGTACAACACAATATTAGATGTCTCATTACAATCCAATATCAAATTTAAAACAAATTCTACATTTTTTTAAAAAAAAGGCACTACCGATCGATCGGCCCTCATCACCGATCGATCGGTGCACTGTTTGAATTAAGGAAAAAAGCTACGGTTTTTGCCGATCGATCGGTGTTCTTCACCGATCGATCGGTCGATCATATTCAACCCAGATTTTCCAGAATTCCCTAACACCGATAAACATACCCTTAAATCTAACATGTAAGACATACAACATGCCAAGCTCCACATGCTAACAGTTATAACACACTACCCTGAGTGTATTCATATCAAATTTACACCCCAAACTTAAGCCCACATGCATAAACGTAGACCATTTACACAAGTACTCGATCAAGTTTTCTGGAAACAGGGCAACATTTTCATTCCCAGATTTCTTGAGCACTTCATTTCATGCTATAAAAACTACCACATATTTCATAAAACATGCTCAAACATAAAACGTCCTGGGCTTTACAAACTACCATGCATGTACTCAAATCGAAGGTTCACCCTAAAACCCATCTAACATGCATAATATCACCTCCTCAAAATCACTCACAATCCACATTTTCCAGAAAAACAGGGCATACTCCTACCCAGATTTCCGAACACCCTACTTTACATGCTTATTTCCTCAACATAAAACATGTAATATACATAAGGAAAAACACTGAGAGTTACATAATAACACCATGTAAGCATTTAAATCGAAGGTTTCAGGAAACCTAAGCTAACATGCCATTTTCACGCCACCTAAAAACATGTACTTAAACTAGTTAAAAGTAAAAACAGAGCATGGTTTCTCACCCTATTTTGCTCCGATTTTTCAAAGGCTTCCAGGAGATGAAAAATGGAAAGCTCCTCAGAATTTTGCTTAGCAAGTGCTGATGAAGAAATGGGAGAGAAGGGCCGAGATTTGGGATGGCTGAGAGTGGTGAAATGATTGAGCCAAGTGGGGTGTAAAGTCAGCCTTTGAACAGTTTGATTGGCATGGGTTGGGGGGTGGTTGGGTGTTGGGTGGTTTGATGTGTTATGGTTTGGTCCCGGTATTTAGCACGATGTATTAAAATATACTCACATGATATTTATAGTATTTTCTCAATAAAACACTTCAATTCCCATTAATATGCTTTACCAAAACAAACAACACACACCCCAAATAAACATGCCACGACCCCAAAAACCCAACATATATCACATGCACCCTGAAATGAATCTCCCCAATAATATTAATTCAATCCCATGAATTAACACCCAAATCATCATAATTAAATTAAATGATTAAAATCACATAATCATTTCGGGGATATCACATATGAAGATTATGGTATTAATTTATTGATGATGATTTATTAATATGGGAAATGCTTAGTCATGTGGTGGCCATTTTATTGCTTGGAACCTTGCCAAAAATTGGAGCAAAAGAGGGTGAGGAACCATATCTTACTTTGGGTAAATTTTGGTTAAGTTTGGGTTTGGTTATGATGATATGATGCATGCTAGCTTAGGATTTGTTGAACCTTCGATTTAAGTACTTACATGGTGTTGTTATGAAGCCCCAAGCATGTTTGTTTGAGCATGATTTATGTTTATAGTTGTATAATTGTTGGCTTGAAAGTAGGTGCTCGAAAATGTCATTGTTCGCGATTTGCAGGTATTGGCGATCGATCGGCGCGTCTTCCCGATCGATCTCGAGCACTATGTGCGAGGCAGAACACTTCAGCGATCGATCGCGAGTTTGGCGCGATCGATCGACGAAGCCGCGATCGATCGGCACAACATCAGCGATCGATCGTGGAAGACAAAATTTTGAATGATGAGGCAGTAGCATCTCGCGATCGATCGGGGCATATTGGCGATCGATCGCGAGAAGCCAAAACATGTGTTTTTAATTATTTTTCTGGGATTTTTGATATTGGACTATTATTGGCATCTAATATTGTGTTGTACACTTGTGTAGAGCCATCACAGGTAGCCACAAAACGCAGGGGATAGAGCCCTGCAACTGAAGATATTTTGGAAAGTTACGTAAGTGACGTACGGGCACCCGACGGTAAAGTGTATTATATGTTTGTTGATTTGACATGCGATAAATGCAAGTTTCTGCATTATGAGTACGATACATGTTGTTATGCATTGTTGTTGCATATGTATGATGTATTGGGTGTGATTTCCACGAGTCACGGTTATCACAGTGATGATTTTAATGCTTACCACTATTATACTGCTAAAAATGTGGAGCGAGGGGTGTATGTCCGCTTGCATATGGAGGCGAGGTTTACCATACGAAGCGAGGATAGAAATACCGCTTGTATGAAGAAGCGAGGGAGGGGAGGACCGTTTGTTCTAAAGTAATGAAGCGAGGGGCATTAAAATACACTGATGATAAACTGACTAAGGATTGAAGTAAAGATTTAAGAAGTGAAGTTATGTCATGACATTTATTCAAAGAAACCATAATATCATATATCGATTTGATAATGAGTTATGGTACAGGGACAACCAAAATGGGCATTTTAAATGCATTGAAAATTCAGAAAGTATCCTATGCCTATGATTTATGCATTTATGCTTTACATTCATATTATGATTGATGTGAACTATGATGTGCTCATGTGTTGGGGGTTGTCTTTGTAGGTGCTTTTACCTTGGAGAACCAGGGTCGGGGTTGATACGCTGAGCTGTAAGGAGTGCTACAGGATTAGCAGAACAAAAATTCCTTTTGTATAGCTTCTACAAAGTGTAGAGTAAAGCTATAGTTTAGTAACCTTTTGTTAGGAATATGTAAAATTCCTTTTTGAACTTTTGGTACTGTAATCTCTTAAGCTCGGGATTATCAACACGGCCTAATACTCTGATTTATAAATGATTAGTTCTCTTAATTGCACCTTAGAATCTTGTTTAGATAACGGGGTCTTACATTTAGTGATATCAGAGCAGTGGTTAGATAACCAGGCAACGAGTAAAGGGTAGCCTTTAGAAACAAGTTGGCTAGGTATTCATTGGTGGGCATATTTATGCATATGATGCATGTTTTTGTATAAGTTGTTATACTAACATGCTTTTGAACATGATTACACTTGTTATATAACGGCTTATATTATGAACTGCTTTTGGTATTGTTGTTAACCCTTATGTTACAGCATGGCAGCTATTAATCCGGAGAACCTCAATGAAGAGGTAGGAGATGTGGGCAGTATAAATGCTAGTATTGCTCAGGCGAATCCTCTACCGCCACCTGCTGTAGGCGTAGAGCCTAGTTCACAGATATTGCTACCAGGGGAACTCAGTCTGACTCAGTTTTTGAGCTACCATCCGCCGCTCTTTGAGGGAAATGAGTCCGGGGAAGCAGGTGAGGAGTGGATGGAAAGACTGGAGCATATATTTATATCAGCACCCTGTGCACTGACTGTCTGGCTGAGGTTGGCAGAGTTTCAGTTGGCGAAGAAGTCTTCCATGTGGTGGAAGACAATAGTTATGGAGCTGAGGGCTCAGGGTATGACAGTAGATTGGACTGTGTTCAGGACCCGATTCCTTAATCGGTATTTCTCTGCCGCTGCCAGACAAGTAAAAGAAGATGAGTTCACCAACCTGAAGCAGGGCAGCATGACTGTATCTGATTATGCCATGCAATATTCTTCAATGTTGAGGTATGTACCTCATATCGCTGTGAACGGTCATGCCAAGATGAGGAATTTTTTGAAGGGACTGAGGCCAGAGTTATTTGACCGGGTTATCTCTAACAACCCCAGCTCATTCGATGATGCCCTGACTAGGGCAGAGATGTCAGAGATTGAGGTTAGCGTGTACAGGAAGCTGTACCCCTTTTCGTACCACCACAGAGACCGGTTGTTGACAGCCTGAGGCCACGAGGAGACCAGTTTAAGCCTCGTGGGGCTTCCTCATCTCCTAGATTTGGTGGGAAGAAATTTCAGAATCAGAAACAATGCAATCGGGGACCAACGCAAGGAAGTAAAACATGAGGGAACAAGTGTGACAACTGTGGAGGATTTCATTTGACACGTGACTGTCGAGGCTGTTATGTTTGTGGCAGGGTGGGCCACCTGGCTCGGGTTTACCCCAATCGGGGAGGTCAGGCAGACTCTGGGCCGAATAGGCCAAGATTTGACGTCAGGACGGCACCACAGAGACAGCAGTTTGCACCTCGACCACAGGGAGGTCAGGCGGCAGGACCCCCGCAGGGTCAAGTGTATGCATTGATGCGTGAGGAGGCAGAGGCAGCCCCAGAGGAGGTGATTGCTGGTACGTGCTACTTACTTACGTACCCTGCATTTATTTTGGTAGATACAGGTGCTTCTCATTCTTTCATATCTTCTGCTTTTGTGGAGAAACACCATCTGTGATCGTCTCTGTTGCCCACGCCTCTTATGGTCTCGACACCCACGGGAAAGCATGTGATTGCGGATCGACTATTATCTTATTGCCTCATTTATTTTGAGGGAAATGATCTGAGGGCTGATCTGATTTTGTTGGATATGGCAGATTTTGACTATATTGTCGGTATTGATGTGTTGAGCAGATACCAGGCCGTGGTTGATTGCCGATAGAGGATGGTGCATTTTCTGTCTGATTAGGGGTTTCAGTGGACCTTCTATGGGGGCGGCTCTCCTCCAAGGATTCCGTTGATTTTGGCAGTTAAGATGTCACGGTTGTTAGAACACGGTCACTCATGCTATCTTATTTATGCCGTGGAAGTATCAGAGGAAAAGGAAGAGTTGAGGATCGAGGATATACGAATAGTTGCGGAATTCACCGATGTGTTTCCGGATGAGATTCCAGGATTTCCGCAGATCAGAGATGTGGAGTTTGCGATTGCCAGGGACATCTGCTATTTCCCGTGCTCCTTATAGGATGGCACCGGCAGAGCTGAGAGAGCTGAAGGTGCAGTTGCAGGAGCTCCTCGACAAAGGATACATTCGTCCTAGTGTATCGCCTTGGGGTGCGCCAGTCTTGTTTGTAAAGAAAAAGGATGGTTCGATGCGTCTGTGCATCGATTACCGTCAATTGAATAAAGTGACGGTTAAGAACAAGTACCCCCTTCCGAGGATTGATGACTTATTTGATCAGCTTCAGGGCACAGAGCTTTACTCGAAGATTGACTTGAGGTCAGGCTATCACTACGAGTTAGAGCTGATGACATACAAAAGACAGCTTTTCGGACTCTGTATGGGCACTACGAGTTCTTAGTGATGCCGTTCGTTGTGACGAATGCCTCGGCTGTCTTTATGAGCCTGATGAACAGAGTATTTCAGAAATATCTTGATCAGTTTGTCATCGTGTTTATTGACGACATTCTTGTCTACTTGAGAAGTAGGGAGGAGCATGCCAATCACTTGAGGACAGTGCTACAGATCCAGAGGGATCATCAGTTGTGCGCCAAGCTCAGCAAGTGTGAGTTCTGGCTGAACAGTGTAGCGTTCTTGGGTCATATTATCTCTCGAGAGGGGATATCAGTAGATCCCAGGAAGATAGAGGCGGTTATGGATTGGTCTGCGCCGACTTCAGTCACTGAGATCCGAAGTTTCCTTGGTTTGGCTGGGTATTATCGACGCTTTGTCGAAGGATTTTCAAAGATTGCCAAGCCACTGCCACAGCTGACTCAGAAGGGAGTCCCATTCTGTTAGTCGGAAGCTTGTGAGCAGAGTTTTCGGGAATTGAAACACAAATTAACTTCAGCGCCAGTATTGGTGATTCCCAGAGAAAACAAGGGGTTCGCTCTCTATACTGACACATCGCTTCAGGGCCTAGGATGCGTACTAATGCAGGATAAGCACGTTGTGGCCTACGCTTCAAGACAATTGAAGCCACACGAGACGAGGTACCCGGTCCATGATTTGGAGCTAGCAGCTATAGTGTTTGCCTTGAAGATATGGCGACACTATTTATAAGTTACCTCATTCACCATCTTCACTGATCACAAGAGCCTGAAGTTCTTGTTTACGCAGGCTGAGCTGAATATGAGACAGAGGAGATGGATGGACCTACTGAAGGATTATGATTGTGAAATCGAGTACCATCCGGGAAGAGCAAATTTGACAGCCGACGCTTTGCGTCGGAAAGTGAAGAACACGACAGAGGATGCCATGTGTTTGTCAGCTATGATGGCTTCCTACTGTCAGTTGGGTTTTGATTATGATGTGTCTGCTTCACCGGTACAGGTACTGACTTTATTAGCTGAGTCGGACATTTATGAATACATCCGGAAGGCTCAGGGGGAAGACGAAGAGGTCCAGAGATGGTTGTCATTGGTTCGTCTGGGTCAGTCGTCGAAGTTCAGGATGGCTGAGGATGGTTCCTTGAGACTGGGTGAAAGATGGGTGGTCCCGAATGCGCCAGAGTTGCGTCGGGGAATATTACAGTGAGCTCATTGCAGCAGGATGAGTATCCACCCGGGCGGGAAGAAAATGTACAAAGATTTATGTGTCCAGTTTTGGTGGAGAAGAATGAAACAAGATGTCACCACATTCGTCAAGAGATGTCTGATTTGTCAGCAAGTGAAGGCTGAGGGGCAGATGCCTGGTGGTGAGCTTAGAAGTTTGGAGATACCAGAATGGAAGTGGGAGCACGTATCCATGGACTTCGTGACCCACTTACCGAGGACTGTTTCGGGTTTAGATGCCATTTGGGTAGTCGTGGACAGATTGACTAAAGTGGCTCACTACATTCCCTACAGTGTAATGCCTCGATTTGTTGTATACACGTGTGATATGATTATGGTGTAATTATATCAATTGGCGGTATGATATTGGGGGTTCAGGTGGAACCAAGAATGAATTAATACATGTATGAAATGATATATGGCAAGGGCAAGGGATGAAACATGGTGTACAATGATTTAATAACATATCAAGTCATGAACTAGGAGACATTTGATTATGCATGTGACTTTCATGTGAATTGGAGTTGTATTTGAATTTCATTTCATGTACATGTTACATAACATGTCATTAACTCTAAATGATATGAGAACAAGTGGTTTAGGGAAACTAATGACCTTATATCGAGGTGATTTAGGGAGGAGAATCACATAGTTCTCATTTTACACCTACTAAAACACTACACAAGCTCCTCTCCATCTCTTTCAAGTTCTTGTTGGTTTGAGCTTGGGCTTCACTTGTAAATTGAGCTAGGAAGGTGTGTGAAGTGAAATTGTACCATCTTGGTAAGAAATTCATGGTTTTACACTTGAATTATGTCATTGATATTGATGCATGTGAAGTGAAATATAAAAGGTTCATGTGAAGAATCATAACATGTTTATATGCTAGTAATTGGATTGTAAGATGGGGGAAACATGTTGTTATGGTCTTGGGGAGTACATGAAACTTATTTCCATGTTAAATTTTGAGTTGTAGGAGAAGAGCTAGGAAGATAAGCTCAAAATCGCCATGTTCTGAACTTTCTGGACATCGGCGATCGATCGCGAGCTTTGTGGCGATCGATCGCCGAGACAGGGCAAAATATAAGGCGGTTTATACATGTAGCGATCGATCGGTGAAAATGTGGCGATCGATCGCGAGCAACAGAACATTTTGGCGATCGATCGCCAAGTTGTTGCGATCGATCGCGAGGAGACAGAATGTTTTGGCGATCGATCGGTGCTGGTAGATATCGATCGGTGCTTTAGGAAAGTTGAAAAATGTTATATTTTTGTAGAATTTGATTTTAATGCCTATGATAACATGATATATTGTTGGCATTGTTGTAGCATCATCTCAGGGGACGGGACAACGAGGCACGTAACCAGTGACGCCTAATTTAACTCGTTTGTGTCGCAGTACAGGTACGTGTTGACGTACGGAGTATAGATATTGTGTAATGATGTTATAAGATTGATATCATATGAATTGTGTTATGTTAGTATCATATGATTGGTCGTATCATATGCCTGTACATTCATGGATATCATATGTATGTGAGATATACGCCTGGTTTGGGTATATGCTCGGTTATGTATTTGAGATATACGCCTGGTATTGGGTATATGCTTGGTTATGTTACATAGAGATATACGCCTGGTTTGGGTATATGCTCGGTTATTGTGACAGAGAGATATACGCCTGGTTTGGGTATATGCTCAGTTATGCTATTTAGAGATATACGCCGATTTTTGGGTATATGCTCTGGTTATTATCATTTGAGGACGGTACTATGATATGTGCTGCTAATATGAAGAAGTGAGGTGGTTCTACTGACATATTGAGCTGAATAGGCATATCATTTTAGTCTCGTGATAATAGGGTACTTGTTGAGACATGTCATGACATGGTGCATTGTGGATGCATGATACAGAACATTCACATTAGATGATTTATTGTGCTTTATCATTGTTATTGATATTGTGTTTTAATATCGCACTGAAATAGTTGTTTATCTATACTCACGTTTTGTGAATGTTTCTGTAGGATTGCATAGACGTGGGAATCGTGAGTCTGATTCTGCTGCGAGGTGACCCACTGCATAGGAGTTGTACTGGCTTAGGTTGTTAATTTGATATGTAATGTATATGTAGAAAAAGTTAGTTGGTTTTTGTACTAGTGGTTTGGTACATCTGTAACAACTTAACTAGTAAGATACTCTTAATCAGTGTATGTTATTACTTAATTCAGACTCACATATGTATGTTCACATGATACATAATGAATTAAGTAAAGAGGACCCCACATTAGTGGTATCAGAGCAGTGGTTCGAGAACGGGATGAACATGGGTAGAGGAAGTGTCTTAGGGAGTTACCTAAACACTTTGAGAATGGTAATAGCATGTTAGGATTTGGAATATGATGTTATTCTAACATGTTATATAATTGTGAATGTTATTGTTAACCCTTGATCTACAGCTATGACAGACAGAGGGTATCATGAGGATGTTGGGGATGCCATGAGTGGCAATGCGAGTGTGAGGATGGCGCCTGTGCCACCACCACTGATTGAGCAAGGGCCAGTGGAACAGGTACTATTGCATGGAGAATTGACTTTGACGCAATTTTTGAGTTATCAGCCACCCAGATTTGAGGGGACTGAATTAGGGGAACTAGCAGAGGAATGGCTAGAACGTGTGGAACAGATATTTGTGTCAGCACCGTGTGCCAAGACTGCTTGGTTACGTTTAGCTGAATTTCAATTAGCGAAGAAAGCTATGATGTGGTGGAAATCCACAGTGCTTGAGTTGAGGGCTCAAGGACAGATAGTTCACTTGGATGTGTTTAGAACGAAGTTCCTGGAGCATTATTTCTCTGTTGCTGCAAGGCAGAGGAAAGAGGATGAATTTACAAATTTGAGACAGGGATCAATGACAGTATCTGATTATGCTGTGCATTATTCTTCTTTGCTCCGGTATGTACCACATATCGCTGTAAACACAAAAGCAAAGATCAGACAGTTTGTGAAAGGTTTGAGGCCTGAATTATACCCTACATCATATGAAGAAGCGTTGACTAGAGCCGAGATGGCTGAGATTGCTGTAGGAGTATATAAAGATGTTGGACAAGCTCAACCACCTAAATCTGATAGTATGAGACCTAGAGGAGAACCATTTAAATCACTACGAGGTGGTGCATCTTCATCTAGGTTTAGTGGGAAACGTTTTGGACCACGAAAAGGAGATGACAGAAGAACAAAGGGACAGTTCCAAGGTAGTAGTAGTGGCAGTGGTGTGCAATGCTTTAAATGTGGTGGACCACATTTGAAACGAGAATGTCCTCAATTAAATCCAGTAGTTTGTTTCCGTTGTGGGAGGCAAGGACATGTGATCCGTGATTGTCCTCAAGTGGGTGGACAACAGAGGAGAGGACCCATTTCAGAGACTACAGTACAACAGAGACCACAGAGTGTACCACAGTCTGGTGGAGGACAGAGGATGTAGGGTCTACCTTCCTTAACATCAGTTTAATAACGTATTATGAACTAAACATGCATTAGAGACATCTTAGAGTTCTGGTTGTTATGTGAGCTCAATGTAATTACAGGCCAAAATGAAACTTCAATAATTAGTTAATTACATTCCCCAGAAAGAATGTTATGGCTAACAAAATCCTGTATCTATCTTCTTATGTTCCTCAGCTCACCATCTCAACCCGGCCCTTAATCTCGATCCAAAAGTGTACCTATAGGAACAACCCATCGTGAGCATGTACATCATGAGATAAAGGCATATAAATAATGCATGGGAATAATTGATAACATATACTTCCTGTTTAATAGTACTATCCTTCCTTGGTTGTCCCTGTGTCATAATTACGTATATGATCATTAGTTCAAGACATGAATGAATAACATCGTACTTCGTATGAGAGCTCACAACAATCCATGTTAATTAGAAATGGGACTGTCCGGGTACTATTATGACAGCGGCACAATTGGCCCCCTCGCTCGACATAACTCATCTTATGATACCCATCGCTACGCCTTGATAGCGGATGTATCCCTTATTCAGCGGATGATACCCATCGCTACACATAGCGGATGTACCCCATCGCTCAGCGGATGATACCCGTCGCTACACATAGCGGATGTACCCCATCGCTCAGTTATATGAGCGGCAAGACCTTCCTCGCTTGCCCATAATAGTCACCGGACATTCGACCACTCTAAGTAGCATAGTCAACATGTATTATCATCTTATAAGCATCATCATTCCAAACATCATCACCGTATCGTAATTGTTATCGTAACATCACATCATCTTCGTTTATCACAATATCATCATCAATAATCATCATAAACATCATAATCATCATCATAAACACTTACACAATTTAATGTATAGTCATAGTTGAGGAATATGTTACCGTTGATGCCCGTACGTTTCTTACGTACCTTATCAAAATGTGGCGAAGTCGTAGTACTTTATCGTCTCGAAGTTGTGGGTCCTTGGGATGGTTCTACACAACCATACAATTCAATATTAGAAGCTAATCATAGTCCAATATTCAAAATTCCCACAAAAATGCCAAAAACACACTTTTGTGTGTCTCGCGATCGATCGCCAAGTCGTCCCGATCGATCGCGAGAACACACTGCCCGCATCAACAAAATTATTCATTCGGCGATCGATCGCCACTTTTGGCGCGATCGATCGCCAAGCTCACCGATCGATCGCCCAAAAGTGGCGATCGATCGCCGAAGGCTTCTGGAGCCTACTGCCTGCTCGCGATCGATCGCCAAAAACGGGCGATCGATCGCCAGCCTCTGTACATCGAAAAACTCCATTTTTGCACCTTAAAACCTCACCAACCTCAACCATCATTTATTCCAACAACTTAAAAACATTAAAACACTCAAAACCTTCAATACACATCATAAAACCATTAAAAATCCAACATCCCACCAAGAATCACACTAACCCAAACAAACCCATTTCAAACCCTTTTTAAAACCCTTCCAAAACTTAACACACACTTCATGAACATCAATAAGTGCTATATAAACATCATAGGCACTAAATCTTACCAAGAAATGCAAGGATGAAGCTTTGACAAGAATTTCTTCCCACCTTTAGGGTTAATTTCGAAAATGAGGGAAAGGAAATTTGGGGAAAGTGATATTGGGAGTTTGAGGGTAAAAGTGAGGTGAGAATGAAAGTGGGTTATGTCTTACTTATAACTTGTACTCCAATATCAACATGATGTATTTAAAATACATTAACATGATAAGCATTTACAAATTGAAATCAACTTCATTAAACCCACATCATCCTCATAATTAAAATTAATATCCTTAAATCATGTTACTTCTTCATTTCCCAAACATGACTTAAACATCATAATAATTCATCGTATAAACATAATTAATGTTCAAGTTACCATCAATTAATTTCGGGGCATTACATTACTCCCCTACTTATAAGATTTCGTCCTCGAAATCGCATGCACTTACCCAAAAGAAACTAAACATAAATCATACCGGAAAATAGTTCCGGGTAGTGCTGCACCATATGCCGTTCCGTCTCCCACGTAGCCTCCTCGACACCCCGGCGATCCCACTGAACTTTGACCATTGGTATTATCTTACTTCGTAGCCTGCGATCCTCACGATCAAGGATTCTAACCGGTCGTTCAACATAGGATACATCCGAACTCAACTGAACCTCCGAAGGCTGCAATACATGAGACGGATCGGGTTCATACTTTCTCAACATGGAAACGTGGAAAACGTCATGAATACCGGATAAGGACGGTGGTAGAGCCAAACGGTAGGCCAAGGTACCGATACGTTGTAATATCTCATACGGTCCCACATATCTCGGAGATAACTTCCCCCGCATACCAAAACGAACCACACCCCTGAAGGGTGAGATTTTCAAGAAAACTTTATCTCCGACTTGGAATTCTAGCGGTCGTCGCCGCTTATTGGCATAGGCCGCTTGTCTATCTTGGGCCGCTTTCATCTTTAAGCGTATCGTCTTTATCTTCTCTTCCATATCTCTAATCATATCCGGCCCTCCAACCGCCTTACTAGTCAAGTCCTCCCAATACAGCGGTGATCTACATCGTCGTCCGTACAGAGCTTCAAAAGGGGCCATTTGAATGCTCGCCTGATAGCTGTTATTGTAGGAGAACTCTACCAGTGGTATAGATTCTTGCCACGGAGTGTCAAACTCCAAAACACATGCCCTCAGCATGTCTTCGAGCGTCTGTATGGTACGCTCTGTCTGACCGTCTGTCTGAGGGTGATAGGCTGTACTCAGTCTTACCTCTGTGCCCAACGCTGATTGGAGGCCCTCCCAGAAATGAGAAGTGAACCTCGGGTCTCTGTCAGACACTATCGAAACCGGAATGCCATGCAACCTTACCACATCCCGCACATAGAGTTGGGCCATCTTTAAGTATGTGAAGGTCATACTGTAAGGGATGAAATGGGCCACCTTTGTCAGCCTGTCTACGATCACCCAGATCGCATCAAATCCAGAGGCTGACCTTGGCAAGTGGGTCACGAAGTCCATAGATATATGCTCCCACTTCCACTTAGGTACCTCCAAGCTCTTCAGCTCGCCGCCAGGCCTCTGCCTTTCCGCCTTTACTTGCTGGCAGATTAAACATCTCTTAACAAAACTGATTACATCACGCTTCATGCGTCTCCACCAGAATTGACCACTCAGGTCCTTATACATCTTCCTTCCTCCTGGGTGAATACTGAACCGACTACTGTGAGCTCGTTCCAATATTCCTTTACGTAACTCTGGTGCATCTGGGACTACCCATCGGTTGCCCAGTCTTAATGAATCATCTTCAGCCACTCTAAACTTTGTTGGCTGACCTCGAAGTGCTATTGATAACCATCTCTGAACCTCATCATCCGACTTCTGGGCTTCCCTGATTGCCTCAAATACGTCTGGCTCGGCCAGTAAGGTCGACACTCGAACCGGCGACGTGTCCACATCAAAATCATAGCCTAAATGGCAGTAAGAAGTCATCATGGCCGACAAGCTCATAGTATCCTCAGCGGTGTTCTTCACCTTTCGGCTTAAGGCATCTGCTATCATATTCGCTTTACCCGGATGGTACTCTATCTCACAATCATAATCTTTGAGCAAGTCCATCCATCTTCGTTGTCTCATATTCAGTTCTGCTTGGGTGAATAAGAATTTCAAACTCTTATGGTCTGTAAAGATGGTAAACGTCGTACCATAAAGATAATGACGCCAAATCTTCAAGGCGAAAATGATGGCTGCCAGCTCCAGGTCATGGACTGGGTATCTGGTCTCATGAGGCTTCAGCTGCCTCGAAGCATAAGCCACCACATGCTTGTCTTGCGTCAACACACAACCCAAACCTTGCAATGATGCATCCGTATACAAAGCAAACTTCTTATCCTCAGAAGGAATTACTAACACTGGCGCTGTCGTCAACCGACGCTTCAACTCTTGGAAGCTCTCCTCACAAGCTTCGGACCAATAGAACGGAACTCCCTTCTGAGTCAGCTGGGTCAACGGTTTAGCGATCTTAGAGAATCCTTCGACAAAACGTCGGTAATAGCCCGCTAAACCGAGGAAACTTCTTATCTCGGGCACCGAAGTGGGTGCAGCCCACTCCATAACAGCTTCAATCTTACGGGGATCCACAGATATACCACGGCTGGATATTACATGACCCAAGAACACCACACTGTCCAGCCAAAACTCGCACTTGCTAAGCTTGGCATATAATTGATGATCCCTAAGGATCTGAAGTACTGTCCTCAAGTGCTCAACATGTTCTTCTTCAGTCCGAGAGTAGATGAGTATATCGTCAATGAAAACTATGACGAATTGATCCAAATATGGCTGGAACACCTTGTTCATCAAACTCATGAAAACAGCCGGGGCATTTGTCACCCCAAAAGGCATGACTAGGAATTCATAGTGCCCATACCTAGTCCTGAAGGCTGTCTTTTGAACGTCATCTTCCCTTACTCGAATCTGATGGTACCCCGACCTCAGATCAATCTTACTGTAGAGCCTCGTACCCTGCAACTGATCAAATAAATCATCGATCCTCGGAAGTGGATACTTATTCTTTACTGTGGCTTTGTTCAGCTGTCTGTAGTCGATGCACAAACGCATCGAGCCATCTTTCTTCTTGACAAACAAAACTGGTGCACCCCAGGGCGATACGCTAGGTCGTATATAGCCCTTGTCAAGGAGTTCTTGCAACTGAACCTTTAACTCCTTTAACTCTGTTGGTGCCATTCTGTACGGGGCACGAGAAATGGCTGACGTCCCCGGTAATATTTCGATTCCAAACTCGACCTCTCTCGCCGGTGGGAATCCAGGAATCTCTTCAGGAAATACATCAGGAAATTCCGCCACTACGGGCACATCTTCAACCTTTAATCCTTCCTTCTTTCCAGAAATATCAATAGCATAAATGAGATATCCTGTATGGCCTCGTTCCAATAATTGTGTCATCTTGACCGCGGATATTAACGGAATCTTTGAACGAGAACCATCTCCATAGAACGTCCACTGAACTCCTTCACCAGATCTGAATCGGACAGTCCTTTGTCTGCAGTTCACAACCGCTTGGTACCTATTCAAAACGTCAATACCCAATATACAGTCAAAGTCTGACATTCCCAGAACGATCAAATCCGACCTTAACTTGTTATCCTCAAAATAAATGAGGCCATCATAGACAATCTGATCAGCAATCAAACTTCTTCCAGCGGGTGTCGAGACTACAAGAGGCGTGGGCGACGGAGCAGTGCATAAGTGGTGTCTTTCCACAAAACTCGTCGACACAAAGGAGTGTGACGCACCTGTGTCGATCAATATAAAGGCAGGGTGCGTAAATAAAAGACACGTACCCGCTATGACTTCTTCCGGAGCCGCTGTAGCCTGCTCCCTTGTCAATGCATACACTTGTCCCTGAGGTGGCCCCGTAGGCTGACTTCCAAACTGCCTCGGTACATATGGGGGCCTGTGTGGCGCTGCTCTGTCTGTCGACCTCCCAGTAGAATTCTGCTGCCTTCCCCTGTTGGGACATTGTCGAGCAAAGTGGCCTCTCTCGCCGCAAACATAACATCCGACACAATTCTTCGTCAAATGGGGCTGTCCACAAAGAGAGCATTGTACCTCTCCAACACTGCCTCCTCCCCGAGACTGTCCTCCTCTTGATGGAGCGTCATTCCTACGGTTTCCCTTCCATCGGTTATCGGGCCTCCTTCCACTGAATCTGGACGCCGAAGTGTTCCCCCCAGGCTTGAACCGATCACCCCTTGGCCTTAAATTGTCGGGAGTAGATCTCTGAGGGGGTGCTGGAGGTGGTACAGCATCAGGGTATGCACCAACCCCTAGTTCGGCCAACTCCGCCCGGTTAAGTGCATCATCAAAGCAAGTGGGGCCATATGTAATCACCCTATCGTAGAGTTCTGGCCTCAAGCCCTTCATAAAGTTCCTCATTTTTGCTTGAGTGTCGGCAGCGATATGAGGCACATATCTGAGTAGAGAACAGTAGTGGAGGGCATAATCTGACACCGGCATGGTACCTTGCTTCAACCTATTAAACTCATCTTCTTTAGCTTGACGGGCAGCCGCTGAGAAGTAACGGGCCAGGAATCTTGTTCTGAACAGTTTCCAGTTTACTTCTTGACCTTGTGCCTCTTGTTCAATCACGGTGGTCCTCCACCACATCAGTGCTTTCTTGGCTAGCTGGAACTCTGCCAGCCTTATCCAGGCTGTCTTTGCACACGGGGCTGCCACAAATATTTGTTCTATCCTTTCTAGCCATTCTTCGGCTCGCTCCCCTGTCTTAGTCCCTTCGAATGTCGGGGGCCGATATGCTAGAAACTGAGTCAGACTCAATTCTCCCGGTAATAGCTGTTGTTCGGACGGCTCCTCGCCTAGGGCTGGCGGGGGCAGGGGATTCGTGCGCCCCGCACTAGCGTTCACACTTACAGCATCACCAATGTCGATATTTGCTGCCATACTGCAACACAAGGGTTAACAACAAAATCCAAAAGCAGTTCATATATACATCGTCAGAAACCATAACATGTTATCATAACAGTCATATACTTCATGTGTAACATAGCATGTCAAGAGCAAGCGCCTAGCCAACCTACTGCTAAGGCTACCCTTCACTCATCCCCGGGTTATCTAACCACTGCTCTGATACCACTAATGTAGGGTCTACCTTCCTTAACATCAGTTTAATAACGTATTATGAACTAAACATGCATTAGAGACATCTTAGAGTTCTGGTTGTTATGTGAGCTCAATGTAATTACAGGCCAAAATGAAACTTCAATAATTAGTTAATTACATTCCCCAGAAAGAATGTTATGGCTAACAAAATCCTGTATCTATCTTCTTATGTTCCTCAGCTCACCATCTCAACCCGGCCCTTAATCTCGATCCAAAAGTGTACCTATAGGAACAACCCATCGTGAGCATGTACATCATGAGATAAAGGCATATAAATAATGCATGGGAATAATTGATAACATATACTTCCTGTTTAATAGTACTATCCTTCCTTGGTTGTCCCTGTGTCATAATTACGTATATGATCATTAGTTCAAGACATGAATGAATAACATCGTACTTCGTATGAGAGCTCACAACAATCCATGTTAATTAGAAATGGGACTGTCCGGGTACTATTATGACAGCGGCACAATTGGCCCCCTCGCTCGACATAACTCATCTTATGATACCCATCGCTACGCCTTGATAGCGGATGTATCCCTTATTCAGCGGATGATACCCATCGCTACACATAGCGGATGTACCCCATCGCTCAGCGGATGATACCCGTCGCTACACATAGCGGATGTACCCCATCGCTCAGTTATATGAGCGGCAAGACCTTCCTCGCTTGCCCATAATAGTCACCGGACATTCGACCACTCTAAGTAGCATAGTCAACATGTATTATCATCTTATAAGCATCATCATTCCAAACATCATCACCGTATCGTAATTGTTATCGTAACATCACATCATCTTCGTTTATCACAATATCATCATCAATAATCATCATAAACATCATAATCATCATCATAAACACTTACACAATTTAATGTATAGTCATAGTTGAGGAATATGTTACCGTTGATGCCCGTACGTTTCTTACGTACCTTATCAAAATGTGGCGAAGTCGTAGTACTTTATCGTCTCGAAGTTGTGGGTCCTTGGGATGGTTCTACACAACCATACAATTCAATATTAGAAGCTAATCATAGTCCAATATTCAAAATTCCCACAAAAATGCCAAAAACACACTTTTGTGTGTCTCGCGATCGATCGCCAAGTCGTCCCGATCGATCGCGAGAACACACTGCCCGCATCAACAAAATTATTCATTCGGCGATCGATCGCCACTTTTGGCGCGATCGATCGCCAAGCTCACCGATCGATCGCCCAAAAGTGGCGATCGATCGCCGAAGGCTTCTGGAGCCTACTGCCTGCTCGCGATCGATCGCCAAAAACGGGCGATCGATCGCCAGCCTCTGTACATCGAAAAACTCCATTTTTGCACCTTAAAACCTCACCAACCTCAACCATCATTTATTCCAACAACTTAAAAACATTAAAACACTCAAAACCTTCAATACACATCATAAAACCATTAAAAATCCAACATCCCACCAAGAATCACACTAACCCAAACAAACCCATTTCAAACCCTTTTTAAAACCCTTCCAAAACTTAACACACACTTCATGAACATCAATAAGTGCTATATAAACATCATAGGCACTAAATCTTACCAAGAAATGCAAGGATGAAGCTTTGACAAGAATTTCTTCCCACCTTTAGGGTTAATTTCGAAAATGAGGGAAAGGAAATTTGGGGAAAGTGATATTGGGAGTTTGAGGGTAAAAGTGAGGTGAGAATGAAAGTGGGTTATGTCTTACTTATAACTTGTACTCCAATATCAACATGATGTATTTAAAATACATTAACATGATAAGCATTTACAAATTGAAATCAACTTCATTAAACCCACATCATCCTCATAATTAAAATTAATATCCTTAAATCATGTTACTTCTTCATTTCCCAAACATGACTTAAACATCATAATAATTCATCGTATAAACATAATTAATGTTCAAGTTACCATCAATTAATTTCGGGGCATTACAGAGGACAGGACCACCTCAGGCTCAGGTGTATGCACTGAATAGGGAGGAAGCAGAGGCAGCTCCTGATGCTGTGATAGCGGGTAAGTGTACTTTATTAACTTATCCAGCTTTACTTTTGATTGATACTGGTGCATCACATTATTTTATAGCACAAGCCTTTATTGATCAGTATCATATATGCTCGTCTCCACTGTTGATGCCTCTTTATGTTTCGACACCCATGGGAACTACTGTGATGACTTGTCAGAGTGTGTCTGATTGTGCTATTCAGTTTGAGACTGAGTATGGGCTACAAGCTGATTTGATTGTATTAGATATGTCAGATTTTGATTGCATCCTTGGAATTGATGTGTTGAGTAAATATCAATCTGTTGTGGATTGTTGTCAGAAGATAGTGAGATTTCAGTCTGATACTGGAAATCAATGGTTCTTCTATGGCCAAGGATCGAGGGCAAGGATTCCTTTGATATCAGCAATCCGAATGTCGCCTTTGTTAGAACGTGGACATGCGGGTTATTTGATTTATGCCCTTGATATAACTGAACAGAAAAGAGAAAGGAAAGTGGAGGAGATACCAGTGGTTGCAGAATATGCGGATATGTTTCCAGATGAGATACCTGGATTTCCACCGAGTCGAGAAGTGGAATTTGGTATTGATTTGATACCTGGTACTTCTGCAATTTCACGAGCTCCTTATCGGATGGCACCAACTGAATTGAAAGAATTGAAAACTCAATTACAAGATTTATTGGACAAGGGGTACATACGTCCTAGTGTATCGCCTTGGGGTGCTCCGGTATTGTTTGTAAAGAAGAAGGATGGGACAATGCGACTGTGTATTGACTATCGACAATTGAACAAGGTAACAATAAAGAATAAATATCCTCTTCCTCGTATTGATGATTTGTTTGATCAGTTGCAGGGATCAAGGATTTATTCTAAGATTGATTTGAGGTCAGGATATCATCAAATACGTGTGAGAGAGGGTGATGTACAAAAGACAGCATTCAGAACCCGTTATGGACATTATGAGTTGTTAGTGATGCCATTTGGAGTGACAAATGCTCCAGCTGTCTTTATGAGTTTAATGAATCGGGTTTTCCAGGAATACCTTGATCGATTTGTCATTGTCTTTATCGATGATATACTGATCTATTCGCAGAGTAATGCAGAACATGTTCAACATTTGCATATGGTATTGCAATTGTTGAGGACAGATCAGTTGTATGCCAAACTCAGTAAGTGTGAGTTTTGGTTGACTAGTGTCGGCTTTTTGGGACATGTAATATCATAAGAAGGTATATCAGTTGATCCAAAGAAAGTGGAAGCAGTGTTGAATTGGTCAGCACCTACTTCTGTGCCAGAGATTCGTAGTTTCTTGGGTTTGGCTGGATATTATAGACGGTTTGTTGAAGGATTTTCATCGATTGCCAAACCATTGACACATTTGACACAGAAGGGAGTATCATTTCAATGGTCAGAGGCTTGTGAGCGTAGTTTTCAGGAATTAAAACATCGATTGACTACAGCTCCAGTCTTGATCATTCCATCGGAGCATGACAGGTTTGCATTATATACTGATGCATCATTACTTGGTTTGGGTTGTGTATTGATGCAGGACAAACATGTAGTGGCTTATGCATCACGACAGTTGAAGCCACATGAATTGAAATATCCAGTACATGATCTGGAATTGGCTGCCATTGTCTTTCCATTGAAGATATGGCGACATTATTTATATGGTACGTCGTTTACCATTTATACCGATCATAAGAGTTTAAAATTTCTATTCACTCAAGCAGAGTTGAATATGAGACAAAGGAGATGGATGGATCTGTTAAAAGATTATGATTGTGAGATTGAATATCATCCAAGAATGGCTAATCTTACAGCAGATGCTTGGAGTCGAAAGGTACATCATACGGCTGATGAGATGATTCATTTATCCGCATTGATGACTTTTTGTTGTACTTTGGGTTATGATTTTGATGTGGAAATAGAGCCAGTACGGGTATCAACATTGTTGGTTGAACCCGACATTTTTGAGAAAATCAGAACGGCACAACTGACTGATGATGAAGTACAACAGTGGAAGGAAAGGATAAGTCAGGAACAAACATCACAATTTGTACTTACAAGTAATGGAACTTTGAAGTACAGAAACTGTTGGGTAGTACCTCAAGAACTACTACAACGTGCTCATTGTAGTAGATACAGTATACATCCTGGAGGAAAGAAAATATATCATGATTTACGTACCCAAATTTGGTGGAAACGTATGAAACAGGATGTATTGAGGTTTGTGAAACGGTGTTTGATCTGTCAACAAGTGAAAGCGGAAAGACAGAGACCAGGAGGTGAATTACATAGTTTGGAAATTCCTCAGTGGAAATGGGAACATATCACGATGATTTTGTGACTCATTTGCCACGGACGTCTTCTGGTTGCGATGCTATTTGGGTGATTGTTGATCGACTCACCAAAGTATCTCATTTCGTGCCATATTGTATGACGTTTACATATCTGAGAATGGCACTGTTGTACCTTCAACATGTAGTGAGACTACATGGTATTCCAGTTTCCATTGTATCGGATAGGGATCCGAGATTTACTTCTCATTTTTGGGAAGGGTTACAGACAGCGTTGGGAACTGAAGTGCGATTGAGTACAGCATATCATCCTCAGACAGATGGACAAACAGAGCGTACGATACAGACGCTTGAGGATATGTTGCGTGCCTGTGTATTAGAGTTTGATACCTCTTGGCAAGAGTCGTTGCCATTAGTGGAATTTTCATATAACAACAGTTATCAGTCTAGTATACAGATGGCACCATTTGAGGCGTTGTATGGGCGACGATGTAGATCGCCATTGTATTGGGATGATGTGGATCAGTCTTCCTTACATGGACCGGATATGATTCATGAAATGGAAGAGAAAGTAAAGATAATTCGATTGAAACTGAAAGCTGCTCAAGATCGACAGGCTGCTTATGCCAATAAGCGACGTAGACCACTTGAATTTCAAGTTAGTGACTGTGTGTTCTTGAAAATCTCACCTTTTAAAGGTGAAGTCCGGTTTGGTAAGCATGGAAAATTGTCTCCACGGTATGTTGGTCCATATGAGGTGTTGCAATGTATTGGTACGTTGGCATAGCGCTTGGCACTACCACCGGCATTGAGTAGTATTCATGATGTTTTTCATGTTTCACTGTTGAGGAAATATGAACCAGATCCGAGTCATATATTACAGGTACCTGATGTACAATTGGATACAGATGTGTCGTATGAGGAACGACCGGTTATGATCTTGGATCGAGCTGAACGCAGGTTACGGAATAAAGTGATTCCTATGGTTAAGGTACAGTGGGACAGACGGGGTGTCGAAGAGGCAACGTGGGAGACGGAGCAGCATATGATGCAACGGTATCCGAATTAGTTTTCTGGTATGTTGATATATGATTTATACATGTTTCTTATGTTCCATATATCATATGTTCTTATATGACGCATGTATTATGATGTTTGTATAGGCAATTTTGAGGACGAAATTCAATGAGTGGGGGAGAATTGTAATGCCTCGATTTGTTGTATACACGTGTGATATGATTATGGTGTAATTATATCAATTGGCGGTATGATATTGGGGGTTCGGGTGGAACCAAGAATGAATTAATACATGTATGAAATGATATATGGCAAGGGCAAGGGATGAAACATGGTGTACAATGATTTAATAACATATCAAGTCATGAACTAGGAGGCATTTGATTATGCATGTGACTTTCATGTGAATTGGAGTTGTATTTGAATTTCATTTCATGTACATGTTACATAACATGTCATTAACTCTAAATGATATGAGAACAAGTGGTTTAGGGAAACTAATGACCTTATATCAAGGTGATTTAGGGAGGAGAATCACATAGTTCTCATTTTACACCTACTAAAACACTACACAAGCTCCTCTCCATCTCTTTCAAGTTCTTATTGGTTTGAGCTTGGGCTTCACTTGTAAATTGAGCTAGGAAGGTGTGTGAAGTGAAAATGTACCATCTTGGTAAGAAATTCATGGTTTTACACTTGAATTATGTCATTGATATTGATGTATGTGAAGTGAAATATAAAAGGTTCATGTGAAGAATCATAACATGTTTATATGCTAGTAATTGGATTGTAAGATGGGGGAAACATGTTGTTATGGTCTTGGGGAGTACATGAAACTTATTTCCATGTTAAATTTCGAGTTGTAGGAGAAGAGCTAGGAAGATAAGCTCAAAATCGCCATGTTCTGAACTTTCTGGACATCGGCGATCGATCGCGAGCTTTGTGGCGATCGATCGCCGAGACAGGGCAAAATATAAGGCGGTTTATACATGTCGCGATCGATCAGTGAAAATGTGGCGATCGATCGCGAGCAACAGAACATTTTGGCGATCGATCGCCAAGTTGTTGCGATCGATCGCGAGGAGACATAATGTTTTGGCGATCGATCGGTGCTGGTAGCGATCGATCGGTGCTTTAGGAAAGTTGAAAAATGTTATATTTTTGTAGAATTTGATTTTAATGCCTATGATAACATGATATATTGTTGGCATTGTTGTAGCATCATCTCAGGGGACGGGACAACGAGGCACGTAACCAGTGACGCCTAATTTAACTCGTTTGTGTCGCAGTACAGGTACGTGTTGATGTACGGAGTATAGATATTGTGTGATGATGTTATAAGATTGATATCATATGAATTGTGTTAAGTTAGTATCATATGATTGGTCGTATCATATGCCTGTACATTCATGGATATCATATGTATGTGAGATATACGCCTGGTTTGGGTATATGCTCGGTTATGTATTTGAGATATACGCCTGGTATTGGGTATATGCTTGGTTATGTTACATAGAGATATACGCCTGGTTTGGGTATATGCTCGGTTATTGTGACAGAGAGATATACGCCTGGTTTGGGTATATGCTCAGTTATGCTATATAGAGATATACGCCGGTTTTTGGGTATATGCTCTGGTTATTATCATTTGAGGACGGTACTATGATATGTGCTGCTAATATGAAGAAGTGAGGTGGTTCCACTGACATATTGAGCTGAATAGGAATATCATTTTAGTCTCGTGATAATAGGTTACTTGTTGAGACATGTCATGACATGGTGCATTGTGGATGCATGATACAGAACATTCACATTAGATGATTTATTGTGCTTTATCATTGTTATTGATATTGTGTTTTGATATCGCACTGAAATAGTTGTTTATCTATACTCACGTTTTGTGAATGTTTTTGTAGGATTGCATAGACGTGGGAATCCCGAGTCTTATTCCGCTGCGAGGTGAACCACTGCATAGGAGTTGTTTGGCTTAGGTTGTTAATTTG
Organism: Haberlea rhodopensis; assembly: GCA_907163345.1. Classification (NCBI taxonomy): domain Eukaryota; kingdom Viridiplantae; phylum Streptophyta; class Magnoliopsida; order Lamiales; family Gesneriaceae; genus Haberlea; species Haberlea rhodopensis. The sequence continues at coordinate 2,586,199 of CAJQUN010000058.1, read as the reverse complement.
ATATGTAATGTATATGTAGAAAAAGTTAGTTGGTTTTGTACTAGTGGTTTGGTACATCTGTAACAACTTAACTAGTAAGATACTCTTAATCAGTGTATGTTATTACTTAATTCAGACTCACAATGTATGTTCACATATACATAATGAATTAAGTAAAGAGGACCCCACATACAGTAACCTTCACGTACTTGAGGATGGCTCAGTTATATGTCAGAGATGTGGTGATACTGCATGGGATCCCTGTTTCGATTGTGTCTGATCGAGATCCACGGTTTACATCTCACTTTTGGGAAGGTCTTCATTCAGATCTGGGTACAGAATTGAGGTTGAGCACATCATACCATCCCCAAACGGACGGACAGACTGAGCGTAGCATACAGACGCTCGAAGATATTTTACGGGCTTGTGTGTTAGAGTTCGATACTTCGTGGCAGGACTCAGTGACCTTGGCAGAATTTTCATATAACAATAGCTACCAGGCAAGCATATAGATTGCTCCTTTAGAGGCCCTCTATGGTAGACGTTGTAGGTCGCCTTTATATTGGGATGATGTGGACCGTAAATCGGTCGGAGGGCCAGAATTGGTCCAAGAAATGGAAGAAAAAGGTAAAGGTGATCAGAAGAAAGATGAAAGCAGCTCAGGACAGGCATGCAGCGTATGCTAATCAATGGCGTCGGCCGTTAGAGTTTCAGTTGGGGTACAGGGTCTTTTTGAAGATCTCACATTTCAGAGGTGTAGTACGTTTTTGGATGCGGGGGAAGTCATCCCCGATATATGTTGGGCCGTACGAGATCTTACAGCGTATTGGTACTCTGGCATACCGATTGGCTTTACCACCCTCTCTGTCCGGCATACACGATGTGTTTCATATGTCTATGCTGCGGAAATACGAGCCAGACCCTTCACATGTGTTGCAGTCCTCCGAAGTACAGTTAGAGTCTTATGTTTCCTATGTGGAGCGGCCTGTCAGGATTCTGGATCGGGCAGATCGCACACTACAAAACAAAGTTATACCTATGATCAAAGTTCAGTGGGATCGTAGGGGTGTCGAGGAGACCACGTGGGAGACGGAGCAACACATGGTGCAGCACTATCCAGAACTGTTTTCCGGTATGTGATTTATGTTTTATTTTGTTTTGGGTAAGTGCATGCTGATTTCGAGGACGAAATCTTATAAGTAGGGGAGTATTGTGATATCCCCGAAATGTTTATGTGCATTTGAACATTAATTATGTTATGAAGATTATGGTATTAATTTATTGATGATGATTTATTAATATGGGAAATGCTTAGTCATGTGGGTGGTCATGGCCTATTAATGCACTTCAGGGTGCATGTGATATATGTTGAGAATTTGGGTTATGGTATGATTATTTGGGGTGGGTGTTGTTCGTTTTGGTGAAGCATGTTTTAATTGGAATTTGAAGTATTTTATTGATTAAATACTATAAATTATCATGTGAGGATATTTTAATACATCATGCTAAATACCGTGACCAAAACATAACACATCACATAATCCACCACCCAACCACCCCCTCAACCCATACCCAAGTCAGCAGATACAACTGCCCATACCCCCACTTGCCCTCCCTATCACTCAACCTCTACCACTCATTCTCAACCCAATCTTCACCCCCATTTTCATCCAGCATATGCTAAGCATATAGGAGGAGGAGATCTGCCATTTTATTGATTGGAACCTTGCCAAAAATTGGAGCAAAAGAGGGTGAGGAACCATATCTTACTTTGGGTAAATTTTGGTTAAGTTTGGGTTTGGTTATGATGATATGATGCATGCTAGCTTAGGTTTTGTTGAACCTTCGATTTAAGTACTTACATGGTGTTGTTATGAAGCCCCAAGCATGTTTGTTTGAGCATGATTTATGTTTATAGTGGTATAATTGTTGGCTTGAAAGTAGGTGCTCGAAAATGTCATTGTTCGCGATTTGCAGGTATTGGCGATCGATCGGCGCGTCTTCCCGATCGATCGCGAGCACTAGGTGCGAGGCAGATTACTTCACCGAACGATCGCGAGTTTGGCGTGATCGATCGGCGAAGCCACGATCGATCGGCACAACATCAGCGATCGATCGCGGAAGGCAGAATTTTGAATGATGAGGCAGTAGCATCTCGCGATCGATCGGGGCATATTGGCGATCGATCGCGAGAAGCCAAAACATGTGTTTTTAATTATTTTGGGAGTTTTGGTATTGGACTATTATTGGCATCTAATATTGTGTTGTACACTTGTGTAGAGACATCACAGGTAGCCACACAACTAAGGGGATAGAGCCCTGCAACTGAAGATATTTCGGAAAGGTACGTAAGCGACGTACGGGCACCCGACGGTAACGTGTATTATATGTTTGTCGATTTGACATGCGATAAATGCAAGTTTGTGCATTATGAGTACGATACATGTTGTTATGCATTGTTGTTGCATATGTATGATGTAATGTGTGTGTATTCCACGAGTCACGGTTATCACAGTGATGATTTTAATGCTTACCGCTATTATACCGCTAAAAATGTAGAGCGAGGGGTGTATGTAAGGACCCCCAAGCCCTTAACCCTTAATTAGTGTATTAATCGTTATGTGTGGTGCATGCTTTCAATATATTCAATCGGGAAACACAGATGATACTTTACCATTGAATGACAATTACAAAATTTCTTTAATATTCAACATTAAGATCATCTCTACCCACAATTAGACTCATAGATTCCGCTCATTTCCATCCCCATTACACCACTTTTCACATGATAGACTTTTATAAAAATTTGGGCAGAGTCTCCCCATAAATAGAGCCATCCCGAAATAAAAGCGCATCACAATATATAGTTCCCGGCCAGGGAAAACACATATTCAACAGAACACAGCAACACTAAGTAAATTCCCAGCCAGGGAAGACACCACACATAACGATTAATACACTAATTAAGGGTTAAGGGCTTGGGGGTCCTTACATTAGTGGTATCAGAGCAGTGGTTGCTCTTTGGGGCTGTTAAGGGCCTAGGAAGTTATTGATAGCACATACTTATGCATGATATCATTAATGTTGTATGACACAACTAGTTGTTTATGTGCTTTTATGATATGAAAAGTGGTGTTGCTAATCAGTGTGATTGCAGGAATCGTGTAGCATGAGATGGGATGGCATTAATGGTGATGTCTGGCCCTTCATGTATTATGTTCTAAGGGATCTGATTTTGTAGGAAAATCAGGAAAGGTGAGACGTACGGGCTTCGGACGGTAAAACGTGTTACACCTTTGATTATGTATATCGTGGGTAGTGAACCCTTACATGTGATGGTATATGTGAAATGATAGTGATATATATTGTGATAATGGAATCAACTGTTGTGCTTGATTATTGTGGTAGAATTGATGAATGTTCCGATAGTCTTTATCTCCGAGCGAGGGAGGTACTTGCCGCTGTCATGACTAAGCGAGGTAACATGCCGCTGTCATTGTCGAAGCGAGGGGTCCTAAAATTCTGCTGTTGTATTGGGACCGGAACAGTCACAATTCTAGTGATTAATGTGGAATATTGTGGTTATAACTGGAACGTGATATCGATCATTATATTGTGAACTGTGGTATTAACCTGGATGCAGGTACATGGAGCTAGTGGAAGTTCCGGTAGTTGTTATATTCGAGCGAGGGAGGTACTTGCCGCTGTCATATGAAGCGATGGTAATATGATATTTGCCGCTGTCATGTCTAAGTGAGGTAACATGCCGTTGTATTGTCGAAGCGAGGGATATCATATGATGCCGCTATATGTCGAAGCGAGGGGTCCTAAAATTCCGCTGCTATAACAGGACCGGAACAACCACATTATCTATATTGATAGCGATGGTTCATGCCGCTATATTGATTGGCGATGGTTCATTCCGTCGGATATATTGATAGCGATGGTTCATTCCGCTATATTGATTGGCGATGGTTCATTCCGCCAGATGTATTGATAGCGATGGTTCATTCCGCTATATTGATTGGCAATGGTTCATTCCGCCAGATGTATTGATAGCGATGGTTCATTCCGCTATATTGATTGGCGATGGTTCTTGCCGCCGGATATATTGATAGCGATGTCTCATTCCGCTATTCTATTGGCGATGGTTTATGCCGCCGGGTATTGATAGCGATGTCTCATTCCGCTATTCTATTGGTGATGACTTATGCCGCCGGGTATTCATAGCGATGGTACATTCCGCTACATCTAGGGCGATGGTTCATGCCGCCAGATGTCTATAGCGAAGTTTTATGCCGCTGACTCTATGACGAGGGATTATGCCCCTGATTCTATAGCGACGGGTTATGCCGCTATGCACATGACGCTGGATTACGCCACCTACGAGCGATGGGTGCTGATTGCGTACCACTGTTGGATGACGGAGACAGGTATGTCGCTATATTGTTAGCAATGAGGTATGGCATATTACTGTTTATTTAGCACTATTGTGGATATCATGTGTTGATTTACTTATATTGTCATGTGTTTGACGATTAGATTATAGACGTCGTGTATCGACATATACCGTTACGAGTCGACAATATTGTTTCAAAGTCATATGTTGACAGGTACCGTCACGGAATGACAATGACATAGTGGATGTTCTATGTAGACGTGTAGCGTCGTTTTGATGACTAATACATTTATGTTATGTATTTAGTTGTATGGTTTGAGTGCCGATGGTGAGCACATGATAGAGTCTGGGTCACTAGTTGACGAGACCTTTTTGCCAAGCAGGTTTGCTCGGTGGAGTATTGGATGTATTGTACCGGTAAATGTACCACATCATGTTATAGAGTTAAATAATTGTCGAGCGATGATACCCTTGGGTATGCTCGTTGGTTTGGCTAGGGCCAAGTGATTGGTGGTAAGAGTAGTCATTGAGGAAACTACTCGCTTGTGTTGTGACGTAGGGTAGACATGGTTACACCCACCCTGAGGGTGTGGGATAAGTTTTAACGGATTATGATTGTATCATAAGTGAGCAAGGACACCGGGTTGTCCATTGTGCTTGGTATTTTAGAGATATGCTGGGCGATGACCCATTACTCTAACGGTTTGTACGGTATGGCATACCGAGATGGAACATATGGTTTGTTGGTGGACTTGATATGAACCTATGGAGACAGCGCTTTGCTAGCCAGATATCGTAGTGATGATATAGTGTGCTTGTTGGGGCCATGATACTGCTCGTTGGGACCAAGTTTGGCAAATCGTAAAGTGATACGATGTGGATTGTGGTGGACTCTAGTAGTCACCACGTCATTTGAGGTTGAGGTTGTGCATGCCTCACTGAAACGTGTATACGTTTATGTTTAATCTGGGTGAGACTTGTCTGGGACAGCTCATAATGTTGGAGTGCCAACAAGAGAGTCATCAAGTCGTCGTTGACTCGATCTGGGGAATCCGTGTGCTTGGGATGCAATGGGTGTTATTGTATCCAGTTTTTCCGAACGATGGTTCGAGACTAGTGGATCTCGAGTTCGATGGCACTTCCCTTGTGGGGAAGGAGGTAGTATTATACCTATTTGGGAATCTTTGAAGGATTCGGTAAGTTGGTACGTGTGGTGTTGATTTTGGGAATCACGTCGTGTTGTTGATCGTCGATTATCATCCTCCTCTGAGTACGGAGTGACTCAGAATTGACAGTTGTGTTTGGGGCTTAGGGGCATGTTGTAGATACCCGAGCCAAGTGCATTGAGTATGCATGTGATGTCCGTGCTTAGGCAGGTATACCGGTGAGTATACGGATGCCAATTTTTGATTTCCTTTTTGACAAGCATAGAGTTATGCTATTTTGGATGGCTAAATCTCTGATGAGAGATGTGGAACACCTTGAGATTGGGAATCTCCATGGCACGATAATTATGAGAAACAATCGTGGAGTTAGTTGACTCCCTTTGAGGAGGGATTATCTTGTGTGGGTTGAGGTATTTCATTGTTGGTGTTTTCCTTCGAGTTATGCGATAGCCTTCCCAAGTTTGGATTGTTAAATCCTAGGATTATCAAGGGATGGCAGGAACTCGGATTTATTAGGTGTCGCTGTCGACACAAGCGTTGAGGATGCAATGGGTTTATTGCATGTCCTTTCAGAATTTGAACTCTGTGGAGTCTCGATGGTTTATTTATGATCAGGATGTGATCCTTGGAATATCCGGAGGTGGACATCTTGTGAGATGTCTTTTGTGTGAATCTGTGGCCGTGAGTTGCCCAAATTGAGTTGCAATGATGCGACTGCTCATTTGATGGAGGAGGTGTGGAAGTGGAGACCAGGTTTAGTATGTGTACATCATGGTATACAAGTGTTTTCCTCGTAATGATGTGTGTTAGACATCGTGAGTCATGATAGAGATGTCTTTGAATGATATCTACGATGGAATCGGGAGCAATTCGAATCCTTGCAGTTTCAGTTGACTAACTGCTTTTGGATTGTTAGCGTTGAGTTGTGCTGACGCTCTTTGACGTTATAATGGATTTGGAAGTCTATTCCACTCCAGAGTTTGACACGAGGTCAACGTTCTCACGGTTGAGGTGTCATTCATGATGCGTTCTTACTAAGTGGTATTACAACGAAGGATGACTGTCCAATCTACGGTCGTAAGTATTGGTTGTTTTGTAGTCATGCGGGACTGACTTTTGGGATGAACCGCATCGAGGTACGTTTTGCCTCTTGGGTGATATGTCGGTTTTGGTATGTCGCTCTGTTTCAGAGTTTGATGTGAAGTAAGTATCCTCGCGTTTATTAAGACGATTCTGATATAGTCAAGAATCGAGGTTATGGCTTCATGTTGTTGTGTAGCCTGGGTGTTATGTGATACACCGGTGCTAATTTCGAGGACGAAATTCTTTTAGTGGGGGATATTGTGATGACCAGAGATTATAGATGTTAATCCCGGAGTGTTAATAACCCCTAAAGTTGTTTTACGTGGCGATTTGGAGTTTAATCGAAGTGTTGGGCCTTCCGGGCTCGTCTATCTGAGTAGTTGGGATCGTTGGATCACGAGGTTGAGATCGTATTCTCATTTCGGTGAAAACCTATGAGTTGGGTTTCTAGTGTGACTCGGAACCTCGGGTGCTTTGTGTGGGTACCGGTAGGGGGTTTTTGAGTTAGAGAGAGAATTTTTGAAAACAGATGATTTTTAATGAATCATGATGTATTTGTGGGGCTATTAGTATATCGGGGTATTTTTGCTATAAATACCAGTTGAACCCGAGATTTTAATTATCGGAACCATTTCAGCACCTTATTTCTCTCTCCCTCCCGCGTCGCCCTTCCCGTCGCCCCAGACACACGCCGTTTCCAGGCGTGCGCCCGCCGCCGTCCGGCCGCCGTTCGGCGCGTGCGACCCGCCGTCGGCTTCGTCTCGTCGAGGCGCAGCTATCCCCTCCGGCAATTGAGAGTTTCGTCGCGTTTTGAAGTCGGATTTTGCGGGAATGCGCCGATCCCCAATTCCTAGGGTTCATCGATTTCGAACGTTTTACTTCCGATTTTCGATTGGGTAACCTCCCTTACCCCTTTTTCGTCATTATCGTGTATTTCCATGCTATTTTTGGGTCGATTTGGTTCGAATTTCTTGCTGTTGGGCGTGAGGTTTTGGTTCGAAAATTTGTTGCTTTAATGGTTCGAATTTGAGGCTGTTTGCGTGGGGTTTATGTTCGAATTTTGGGGGTTTTTGGCAAGGGGTGATGGTTCTTGCTATTGATAGATTTAATTCATGTTTAGATGAATTATGGTGTTTAGTTTGGGTTCGATTTGTGTTATGAAGGTTCGAAAATTTGTGGGGTGTTCTTGAGCAATTTTCGATAATGGTTAATTGTCGTGTGTTGACAATATTTTTTTAAGGGTTATGGGTGTGCTTGAGCATGGGTTGCATGTTCATAAATAATTGTGAATTATTTATCGTGTTAGCACATCGTTCCTCGGGGCATGGAACTCGAGCAAGGTTTGGCTCGGACTTCGGAAATTTAAGGTACGTGTGACGTACGAGCATTACTTTATATGAAAGCATTTGTGAAATGCATAATGTGTTTTAATTGCATTAGATGGTTGTGGGTATGGTTATATATATATGTGTCGATATGACTATGGAACGACCTAGTCTTGATATCGCTGCCACAAGTGTGCGTAATACTAGAGTAGTATAACCTTACATGAGATATGGGGTACTGGGTTTATATGACTATTGTAGGGCATTTGAGATGCCTGAGAATGATCGTGGAATCATGTATTCATTGTAAGACATGTGAGATGTCTAAGTGAAATGGAGAATTGGTAAAATAAATGCTAGGCATTTGAGCTATCTATGATTGGTAGCAAAGTCGAAAAACCAGTATTAGATATCGAGATATCTATATTTGTATATGTAATGAATTTGGAATCATTAATTATTGATACTTGAGAACCAGGCATGCTATGAGTTAAATCAATGTGTTGATTTACTGATTTTTGAGATTTGATGAGTTTGATGATTGTGAGAACAGGGACAGTACACGGAATCCCGGATGAGGACGTTGCCATCCAGGGAGTATCATTTAAAATTCATTAGTATTTACTTGTGTTGTAAATTATGAATTTCATTATTGTGATTATGAGATTTTGTGTATTCGTATGCTCACCCCGTTGGGGGCTGTCTCTGTTGGGACAGGTGAACAGGTACATCGATGGCTTTGGAGTTGAGCTCGAGCTGTTGATTGGATGTACTCCCAGGATCGTGGTACCAGGGCTTGATGGAGCACGGTATCATATAGAGTACTTATATACACCTGAGGATTATATACATATTCATGATGCTCGCATGTGAGCACGATTATGCTTGTATATGGATTGTATATAAAGGCATGAGCCTTTCTCTCTTTCATTTTGTGTTGCATGCAATTAGAGTAGAATTGCTAATGATATGAGAGTCATGGGTGTATTATGTGGGTGTTGAGACCCATTTATGTCGTCTTATGTGTGGTGTCTTCCCTGGCTGGGAATTTACTTAGTGTTGTTGTGTTCTGTTGAATATGTGTTTTCCCTGGCCGGGAACTATATATTGTGATGCGCTTTTATTTCGGGACCGCTTGTTCTAAAGTAATGAAGTGAGGGGCATTAAAATACACTGATGATAAACTGACTAAGGATTGAAGTAAAGATTTAAGAAGTGAAGTTATGTCATGACATTTATTCAAAGAAACCATAATATCATATATTGATTTGATTATTAGTTATGGTACAGGGACAACCAAAATGGGCGTTTTAAATGCATTGGAAATTCAGGAAGTGTCCTATGCCTATGATTTATGCATTTGTGCTTTACATTCATATTATGATTGATATGAACTATGACGTGTTCATGTGTTGGGGGTTGTCTTTGTAGGTGCTTTTACCTTGGAGAACCAGGGTCGGGGTTGATACGCTGAGCTGTAAGGAGTGCTACAGGATTAGCAGAACAGAAATTCCTTTTGTATAGCTTCTACAAAGTGTAGAGTAAAGCTATAGTTTAGTAACCTTTTGTTAGGAATATGTATAATTCCTTTTTGAACTTTTGGTACTGTAATATCTTAAGCTCAGGATTATCAACACGGCCTAATACTCTCATTTATAAATGATTAGTTCTCTTAATTGCATCTTAGAATCTTGTTTAGATAACGGGGTCTTACAGATCGCCTCCAACCAGTGGCCAAACAGCGTCCCTCCGAGATCGATCGCCAATCCTCACGATCGATCGCCAACCCACTCGCGATCGATGCCGAGACCACCCGATCGATCGCCTGCACTGTTCATCGTCACCAAAAATTGAGCTGCTCATCGCGATCGATCGGCCCTCCTCGGCGATCGATCGCGACATGGTATTTTCCGAAAAATTTGAACTTCCATGGTGTTTTGGACACCCAAACTCAAAACCAACACCCCATACACCATTCAAATACACCATTTAAAACCAATAAAACTCCAAAAACTCAACATTGGATTTTAACCAAAAATCCCAAAATTCCATAACCAAATCAAAACCCAACCAAACTCTACAATACTACTACCAAATCGAAGACAATGACGACGGGAAGATTAATACCTGATTATCTTCGAGAAAACCGGCTCCTGAGCCAAGCTACCAACGATTTTCTTCCAAGAGCAAAAGAGGGGAAATGGGGGGGAAGGGCTTTGAGCGTAGAGAGAGGAGAGAGGGAAGGGTTCCGTGCCAAATGACGGAATACCGAGTCCAATTGGTATATATAGTGTGGGGTCCTCGTTACTTAATCCATTATGTATTCAATTAACATACATCTGTGAGTCTGAATTAAGTAACAACATACACTGATTAAGAGTATCTTACTAGTTAAGTTGTTACAGGATTTCTCAAAAACCTACCAACTACACAGTATATGTACAACTAACAACCTATTACAAGATAACTCCTAGGCAGTGGTTCAGCTCGCAGCGGAAAATGACTCACATCCCGTTTCCCCACGTCTATGAGTCTCTACAGAAACATTCATAAAACGTGAGTATAGATAACAACTATCTCAGTGCAATATCAAAACAATAACATTAATGATAAAGCACAATAAAATCATCTAACGTGAATGCTCTGTATTATGCATCAACAAATGCATTATGTCATGACATGTCTCAACAATCACCCTATTATCACGAGCCCCATATGATATGCCTATTCAGCTCAATATGTCAGTGGAACCACATCACATCTTCATATTAGCAGTACATATCATAGTACCATACTCATCTGTGATAATAGCCAGAGCATATACCCAAACCAGGCGTATATCTCTAAAGCCAAAGCATATTTAGTATATCTATCGTGGCAACGATCCCAGCCAAATCATATACCACACCAGGCATATCTATCAAGGCAATGATCTTACCAAAGCATATACACATATCTATCAAGGCATCCATCTCAATCATATGAAATCCATGTATGCACATGCATATGATACTACCAATCATATGACACAAAGATAACATAAATCATATGATATCAAAACCATAACATCATCATTACATCATATCTATACTCCGTACGTCAACACGTACCTGTAAAGCGACACAAACGATTTAAATGAGGCGTCACTGGCTAATTGCCTCGTTGTCCCGTCCCCTGAGATGATGCTACAACAATACCAACAATATATCATGTTATCATAGGCATTAAAAATAAATGCTACAAAAATATAACATTTGAAGTCTACCGATCGATCGGTCTCTCTAGCGATCGATCGGTCCAAACAAGTAACCCTAGCGATCGGTCGGTCAAAAGCTAGCGATCGATCGCTTAAATGTTTGAATTTCTCAAAAATGCTACGGCATTTCACCAATCGATCGGTCGCTTTCAGCGATCGATCGGTACATGAACCGCCTTACTTTCCCCTGTTTTACCGATCGATCGGTACAATCCTAGCGATCGATCGGTCGATGACAAAATTTTGACACCATGGTGATTTTGAGCTTATCTTCCTAGCTCTTCTCCTACAACTCGAAACTCAACATGTAAACAAGTTTCATGCACTCCCCAAGACCATAACAACATGTTTTCCCCATCTTACAATCCAATTACTAGCATATAAACATGTTATGATTCTTCATGAACATTTTATATTCCACTTCACATACATCAACAGCAATGACATAATTCAAGTGTAAAACTATGAATTCCTTACCAAGATATGACAATTTCACTTCACACAACTTCCTAGCTCAATTCACAAGTGAATTCCAAGCTCAAACCAACAAGAACTTGAAAGAGATGGAGAGGAGCTTGTGTAGTGTTTTAGTAGGTGTGTTTAGGTGAAGTATGTGATTTCACTTGGTATCCCTTAATAAAAGCATTTCAATGAAGCTAATAACATATTAGTGGACATGTACATGAAGATGACCTTCAAATTCAAATGCTTCAATTCAAGTTAAATTCACATGTAAACTCAAATGCCTAATAATCCATATTGCTTGGTATGTTACTATTCAAATCATTGTACACCATGATTCATTCCTTGTCATCATTTCATACATGTATTACTTTATTCTTGGTTCCACCCGAACCCCCATTCTCATACCGTCAATTGATATAATTACACCATAATCATATCACACGTGTATAAATAAATCGAGGCATTACAATTCTCCCCCACTAAATGAATTTCATCCTCGAAATTGCATATACAAACATGCATGTATAAATACATGCAACTCAGCAATCCTACTACATGAAGAGTGGAAACATGATCATGTATGTAACAGTACAGTACGCATGTACCAACAGTATCATAAAACTGTAAAATCATACCAGAAAACAAATCCGGATACCGTTGCATCATATGCTGCTCCGTCTCCCACGTTGCCTCTTCGACACCCCGTCTGTCCCACTGTACCTTAAACATAGGAATCTCTTTATTACACAACCTGCGTTCAGCTCGATCCAAGATCATAACCGGTCGTTCCTCATACGACACATCTGTATCCAACTGTACATAAGGTAACTGTAATACATGACTCGGATCTGGTTCATATTTCCTCAACAGTGAAACATTAAAGACATCATGAATACTACTCAAGGCCGGTGGTAATGCCAATCGATATGCCAACGTACCAATACGTTGCAACACCTCATACGGACCAACATATCGTGGAGACAATTTTCCACGCTTACCAAACCGTACTACACCTTTAAAAGGTGAGATTTTCAAGAACACGCGGTCACCAATTTGAAATTCAAGTGGTCTACGTCGCTTATTGGCATAAGCAGCCTGTCTGTCCTGAGCAGCTTTAAGTTTCAATCGAATCATCTTTACTTTCTCTTCCATTTCATGAATCATATCCTGTCCATGTAAGGAAGACTGATCCACATCATCCCAATACAATGGCGATCTACATCGTGCCCATACAAAGCCTCAAATGGTGCCATCTGTATACTAGACTGATAACTGTTGTTATATGAAAATTCCACTAATGGCAACAACTCTTGCTAAGAGGTATCAAACTCTAATACACAGGCACGCAACATATCCTCAAGCGTCTGTATCGTACGTTCCATCTGTCTGAGGATGATATGTTGTACTCAACCGCACTTCAGTTCCAACGTTGTCTGTAACCCTTCCCAAAAATGAGAAGTAAATCTCGGATCCCTATCCGATACAATGGAAACTGGAATACCATGTAGTCTCACTACATGTTGAATGTACAACTGTGCCATTCTCAGATATGTAAATATCATACAATATGGCACAAAATGAGATACTTTGGTGAGTCGGTCAACAATCACCCAAATAGCATCGCAACCAGAAGACGTCCGTGGTAAATGAGTCACAAAATCCATCGTGATATGTTCCCATTTCCACTGAGGAATTTCCAAACTATGTAATTCACCTCATGGTCTCTGTCTTTCCGCTTTCACTTGTTGACAGATCAAACACTGTTTCACAAAGTTCAACACATCCTGTTTCATACGTTTACACCAAAATTGGGTACGTAAATCATGATACATTTTCTTTCCTCCAGGATGTATACTGTATCTACTACAATGAGCACGTTGTAGTAGTTCTTGGCGTAGTCCCAATGAAGCAGGTACTACCCAACAGTTTCTGTACTTCAAAGTTCCATCACTTGAAGTACAAATTGAGATGTTTGTTCTTGACTTATCCTTTCCTTCCACTGTTGTACTTCATCATCAGTCAGTTGTGCCGTTCTGATTTTCTCAAAAATGTTGGGTTCAACCAACAATGTTGATACCCGTAATGGCACTATTTCCACATCAAAATCATAACCCAAAGTACAACAAGAAGTCATCAACGCTGATAAATGAATCATCTCATCAGCCGTATGATGTACCTTTCGACTCAAGGCATCTGCTGTAAGATTAGCTTTTCCTGGATGATATTCAATCTCACAATCATAATCTTTCAACAGATCCATCCATCTTCGTTGCCTCATATTTAACTCTGCTTGAGTGAATAAAAACTTTAAACTCTTATGATCTGTGTATATAGTAAACGACGTACCATATAAATAATGTCGCCATATTTTCAATGCAAAGACAATGGCAGCTAATTCCAGATCATGCACTGGATATTTCATTTCATGTGGCTTCAACTGTCGTGATGCATAAGCCAATACATGTTTGTCCTGCATCAGTACACAACCCAAACCTAGTAATGATGCATCAGTATATAAGGCAAACCTGTCATGTTCCGAGGGAATGATCAACACTGGAGCAGTAGTTAACCGATGTTTCAGTTCCTGAAAACTACGCTCACAAGCGTCTGACCATTGAAATGGTACTCCTTTCTGTGTCAAATGTGTCAATGGTTTGGCAATCGCTGAAAATCCTTCAACAACCCGTCTATAATATCCAGCCAAACCCAAGAAACTACGAATCTCTGGCACAGAAGTAGGTGCTGACCAATTCAACACTGCTTCCACTTTCTTTGGATCAACTGATATACCTTCTTCTGAAATTACATGCCCCAAAAAGCCGACACTAGTCAACCAAAACTCACACTTACTGAGTTTGGCATATAACTGATGTGTCCTCAACAATTACAATACCATAAGCAAATGTTGAATATGTTCTGCCTCACTCTGCGAATAGATCAGTATATCATCGATAAAGACAATGACAAATCAATCAAGGTATTCCTGAAAAACCCGATTCATTAAACTCATAAAGACAGCTGGAGCATTTGTTACTCCAAATGGCATCACCAGAAACTCATAATGTCCATAACGAGTTCTGGTTGCTGTCTTCTGTATATCTCCTTCCCTCACACGTATTTTATGATATCCTGATCTCAAATCAATCTTAGAATAAATTCTTGATCCCTGCAACTGATCAAACAAATCATCAATACGAGGAAGAGGATATTTATTCTTTATTGTTACCTTGTTCACTTGTCGATAGTCAATACACAATCGCATTGTCCCATCCTTCTTCTTAACAAATAATACCGGAGCACCCAAGGCGATACACTAGGACATATGTACCCCTTGTCCAATAAATCTTGCAATTGAGTTTTCAATTCTTTCAATTCAGTTGGTGCCATCCGATAAGGAGCCCGTGAAATTGCAGAAGTATCAGGTATTAAATCAATACCAAATTCCACTTCTCGACTCGGTGGGAATCCAGGTATCTCATCTGGAAACACATCCGCATATTCTGCAACCACTGGTATCTCCTCCACTTTCCTTTCTCGTTTCTGTTCAGTTACATCAAGGGCATAAATCAAATAACCCGCATGTCCACGTTCTAACAAATGCAACATTCGGATTGCTGATATCAAAGGAATCTTTGCCCTCGATCCCTGACCATAGAAATACCATTGACTTCCAGTATCAGACTGAAATCTCACAATCTTCTGACAACAATCCACAACAGACTGATATTTACTCAACACATCGATTCCAAGGATGCAATCAAAATCTATCATATCTAACAAAATCAAATCAGCTTGTAGTCCATACTCAGTCTCAAACTGAATAGCACAATCAGACACACTCTGACAAGTCATCACAGTAGTTCCCATGGGTGTCGAAACATAAAGAGGCATCAACAGTGGAGACGAGCATATATGATACCGGTCAATAAAAGCTTGTGCAATAAAAGAATGTGATGCACCAGTATCAATCAACAGTAAAGCAGGATAAGTAAACAAAGTACACTTACCCGCTATCACATCATCAGGAGCTGCCTCTGCTTCCTCCCTATTCAGTGCATACACCTGAGCCTGAGGTGGTCCTGCCCTCTGTCCTCCACCAGACTGTGCTACACCCTGTGGTCTCTGCTGCACTGTATTCTCTGACATGGGTCCTCTCCTCTGTTGTCCACCCACTTGAGGACAATCACAGATCACATGTCCTGGCTTCCCACAACGGAAACAAACCACCGTATCAAACTGTGGACAATTTCTTTGATAATGTGGCCCTCCACATTTAAAACATTGTAATACTCGTCCACTACTACTACTACTTCCTTGGGACTGTCCCTTCGCTCTTCGGTCATCCCCTTTCCGTGGTCCAAAACGTTTCCCACTAAACCTAGATGAAGATGCACCACCTCGTGGTGATTTAAATGGTTCTCCTCTAGGTCTCATACTGTCAGATGTAGGTGGTTGGGCTTGTCCAACATCTTTGTATACCCCTACAACAATCTCAGCCATCTCAGCCCTAGTCAATGCTTCTTCATATGATGTAGGGTTATCGGACATGACCCTATCAAACAATTCAGGCCTCAAACCTTTCACAAATTGTCTGATCTTGGCTTTTGTGTTTACAGCAATATGTGGCACATACCGGAGTAAGGAAGAATAGTGTACCGCATAGTCCGATACTTGCTCCCTGTCTCAAGTTTGTGAATTCATCTCTTTCCTCTGCCTTGCAGCAACAGAGAAATAATGCTCCAAGAACTTCGTTCTAAAAACATCCCAGTTAACTGTCTGTCCTTGAGCCCTCAACTCAAGCACTGTGGTCTTCCACCACATCATAGCTTTCTTAGCTAACTGGAATTCAGCTAAGCGTAACCAAGCAGTCTTGGCACACGGTGCTGATACAAATATCTGTTCCACACGTTCTAGCCATTCCTCCGCCAGTTCCCTTGATTCAGTCCCCTCAAACCTGGTGGTTGATAACTCAGAAACTGCGTCAATGTCAATTCTCCAGGCAACAATACCTGTTCCACTGGTCCTTGCTCAATCGGTGGTGGTGGCACATGCACCATCCTCAAACTAGCATTGCCACTCATGGCATCCCCAATATCATCGTGATACCCTCTGTCTGTCATAGCTGTAGATTAAGGTTTAACAATAACATTTACAAGTATATAACATGTTAGAATAACATTATATTCCAAATCCTAACATGATATTACCATTCTCAACATGTTTTCAAGTGTTTAGGTAACTCCCTAATACACTTCCTCTACCCATGTTCACCCGTTCTCGAACCACTGCTCTGATACCACTAATGTGGGGTCCTCGTTACTTAATCCATTATGTATTCGATTAACATAAATCTGTGAGTCTGAATTAAGTAATAACATACACTGATTAAGAGTATCTTACTAGTTAAGTTGTTACAGGATTTCTCAAAAACCTACCAACTACACAGTATATGTACAACTAACAACCTATTACAAGATAACTCCTAGGCAGTGGTTCAGCTCGCAGTGGAAAATGACTCACATCCCGTTTCCCCACGTCTATGAGTCTCTACAGAAACATTCACAAAACGTGAGTATAGATAACAACTATCTCAGTGCAATATCAAAACAATCCATTAATGATAAAGCACAATAAAATCATCTAACGTGAATGCTCTATATTATGCATCAACAAATGCATTATGTCATGACATGTCTCAACAATCACCCTATTATAACGAGCCCCATATGATATGCCTATTCAGCTCAATATGTCAGTGGAACCACATCACATCTTCATATTAGCAGCACATATCATAGTACCATACTCATCTGTGACAATAGCCAGAGCATATACCCAAACCAGGCGTATATCTGCCAAGCCAAAGCATATGTAGTATATCTATCGTGGCAACGATCCCAGCCAAAGCATATACCACACCAGGCATATCTATCAAGGCAATGATCTTACCAAAGCATATACACATATCTATCAAGGCATCCATCTCAATCATATGAAATCCATGTATGCACATGCATATGATACTACCAATCATATGACACAAAGATAACATAAATTATATGATATCAAAACCATAACATCATCATTACATCATATCTATACTCCGTACGTCAACACGTACCTGTAAAGCGACACAAACGATTTAAATGAGGCGTCACTGGCTAATTGCCTCGTTGTCCCGTCCCCTGAGATGATGCTACAACAATGCCAACAATATATCATGTTATCATAGGCATTAAAAATAAATGCTACAAAAATATAACATTTGAAGTCTACCGATCGATCGGTCTCTCTAGCGATCGATCGGTCCAAACAAGTAACCCTAGCGATCGATCGGTCAAAAACTAGCGATCGATCGCATAAATGTTTGAATTTCTCAAAAATGCTACGGCATTTCACCGATCGATCGGTCGCTTTCAGCGATCGATCGGTACATGAACCGCCTTACTTTCCCCTGTTTTACCGATCGATCGGTACAATCCTAGTGATCGATCGGTCGATGGCAAAATTTTGACACCATGGCGATTTTGAGCTTATCTTCCTAGCTCTTCTCCTACAACTCGAAATTCAACATGTAAACAAGTTTCATGCACTCCCCAAGACCATAACAACATGTTTTCCCCATCTTACAATCCAATTACTAGCATATAAACATGTTATGATTCTTCACATGAACATTTTATATCCACTTCACATACATCAACATCAATGACATAATTCAAGTGTAAAACTATGAATTCCTTACCAAGATATGACAATTTCACTTCACACAACTTCCTAGCTCAATTCACAAGTGAATTCCAAGCTCAAACCAACAAGAACTTGAAAGAGATGGAGAGGAGCTTGTGTAGTGTTTTAGTAGGTGTGTTTAGGTGAAGTATGTGATTTCACTTGGTATCCCTTAATAAAAGCATTTCAATTAAGCATCCTCCTAAATCACCTTGATATAGGGTATTTGAAGCTAATAACATATTATTGGACATGTACATGAAGATGACCTTCAAATTCAAATGCAACTCCAATTCAAGTTAAATTCACATGTAAACTCAAATGCCTACTAATCCATATTGCTTGGTATGTTACTATTCAAATCATTGTACACCATGATTCATTCCTCGTCATCATTTCATACATGTATTACTTCATTCTTGGTTCCACCCGAACCCCCATTCTCATACCGTCAATTGATATAATTACACCATAATCATATCACACGTGTATAAATAAATCGAGGCATTACATATAGTACCAAAACTCGAAAATACCAATCCTTCCACAAATACATCGTGACTCATTAAAAATCATCTGTTTTCAATAAATACCTCCCAATCACTATTTTCATTAACAACCCCAGCACAAAGTACTCCAGACCCCAAATCCCACCAAAGACCAAATTCCAAGATTATCACCACGGTGAGAATACAATCTCATCCCTTGGATCCAACGACTCCAAAAACAGGATTTAAAATCCCTGGGAGTCCCAAAACCGTAATTAATACGCAATTGCCACAATTAAGATCCATTAAGGATAATTGCCACACCGAGATTATTTCCCGGGCATCACACAAATAAATTGCATGCAACATACGAATGAAGAGTGAAATCTCAAGGCTTTTGTACAAACCATATACATATATCAAAATGCTCACAGACGAGCATTGAACAAATGAATGAGCATTTATTTGTATGAGACATATTACGCTATACCAATACTGGTACCTCGCATCAGGAGCATCCTTATCCCCAGTTTGAACTCGTTTCCCGAATCAATATCGTATATGTTCTACATGTTTCAACAGAAACATCCCCCACACAAGGTAAGCATACCAACAACACAATTTCAATATCCTCAAATACATAATTAATAATTTACAGAATATAATACTGTTATTTAAGTAAATACTCCCTGAGTGTACCACAACCACATAAGATCTCTCATTTTGTTCATGTACTCACAATATCCACAATCAACAATTCCAAGTCAATTAATCATTACAACAAAAAATTACTGTAATACTCAAAACCATCAATTTCATAATTGATAATAACTAAATCATTACAACAATGATTTAATGTAATCCAATTCATCTCAGTCATCAATTTCATATTCATATCTCATCGTATCACAACGCTCGCTCAATAGCGGCGACACTCAAATCCTACTCACGTTCAACAATGGCGGCACTATAACCATTGCACGCTCAACAGCGGTAGTATCACAACGTTGCACGCTCTATAGTGGCGTCACAGTACCATGATATTATATCACCATTCTGTCACAATCCATTTCATACAACAATATTAGCAAATCTATTATGAATTCTCAATTCATTACTTGTCACACAATATGAATTATAGTTCATAATTAATGATACGCATACCTGCTCGTACGTCACTACACTTTAAAGTCGACAATCTGATTTAGACGTCCACGACAACCGGAGGCTTGTACAATATCTATATTCAATATCAATTCAATATTAATATAACGCTCAACAATTCTCATCATCAATCTTACAGATTTGACATGCTTCCCATTAAATTCAATTACATTTACCGTACTTCGTATACAACTCAAAGCATCCATTTTATCCTTATTAACCTGAGTTATCAACTAACTCAAACATGAACTACATGTCTTACTAAGGTTCCATACTTGTAATATTATTCCATTGTTACCAAAGCTTCCCAAAAGGTCATAATCATCGACAAAATCAATTGTATAAGATCATATCTCAAAAATCCCCAACAAAATATGAAATTTCAGAACAGAGATCGATCTCCATCAGTATAGCGATCGATCTCTTGGCGACATTACCAAATTTACGAATTTTTACTTTCCGCGATTGATCGCTCAAGTCCTAGCAATCAATCGCTGATCATTTTTACATTGGGTGATCGATCGCTCCATATCCAGCGATTGATCGCTGGTACTGTACATCGTTACCAAATTTTTATTTTCATCGGGCGATCGATCGCTATATGCTAGAAATCGATCGCTAGGCCCTGTTTTAGCCAAAACTCAAGATTTTCATGCATAAACTCATATCAACACATGTAAGGACCCTAATCCTTAAGTGCGGAATCAAGGCATAATAGAGCTAATATAAAAGTTCAGAGTGTAAAAGAACGTGTTGAGTCTATGAGCTTAAGCATTACATGCCAAAAATAAGGACTACCAAAAGAATTAATTACATTCCAATCAATGAATGTGTTCAATTATAGTTTTATACTACTCCTAGAGTAGATACTATCCAAAATAATCTTGTCCTTCAAGTCCCAAAAGCATCCTCAACAAGCTCACCATCTCAACCCGTCTAGCCCTTCTATCATGCCAAACGTGTACCTACAAGGACAACCCCCAAACATGAGCAATAATAATCATTCATATTCAACACAATATGAAGATAAAGCGTAAATGCATAATCATAATAAAACACTTCCTGTTTTCCCCATGCATTTCAAACGCTTCCTGTTTGGTTGTCCCTGTACCATAACTCATGAGTATAATCAATAGATTATTTTTAATGGTCTAAACATGTCATGACATATGCCATCTCATCAATACCAAATACTGATCACCAATCCCTAGTCTGTCCATCACAATGTATTTTAATGCCCCTCGCTTATTTACATATAGGCGGCATAGGATAACCTCGCTTCAATGGACATGCGGGACTCCCACCCCTCGCCTCTCATTGAGCGGCAAATACCCTTTCCTCGCCCTATATGATAACCACGCTCAAATGTGACATGCGACGCTCCCACCCCTCGCTTCACATTTAGCGGAACCAAAACAAATAGCGGCAAGCATTAAAATCATCAAGGGATGACCACGACTCATGGGATGTGCACCAATAAACATCATATGCATCTATAAACATCATGCATAACATGTATTTGCATCCACAATGCAATACCACATATATACTCGCATCCACAATGCATAAACAATGAGTATATAAGATACATGTACCGTTGGGTGCCCGTACGTCCACTACGTACCTTTCCAAAAGTGGAATTGATCTGGCTTCAGTTCCTCGGTTGCGTTGCTACCTGGGATGGTTCTACACAATCACACAACCCCATATTAGAAGCCAAAATAATAGCCAAATACCAAAAATTTGACAAAAGAAACCATTTCTCAAAAATCCACTGGCGGCGATCGATCGCTTCCCTCAGGCGATCGGTCGCCTCAAAATTTTCACTGCGGCGATCGATCGCGCCAAACATGGCGATCGATCGCCTAGCCCTTAATTTGGCTACTGCCTCTCGGCGATCGGTTGCCTCATTTTAGGCGATCGATCGCCTAACCCGCAAAAATGCTACTGTCCCTTGGCGATCGGTCGCCTCTTTTCAGGCGATCGATCGCCTCGCACAGACATGCGATTTTCACCATTTTTGCTCCCAAAAAACCTTCCAATCCATACCAACTGTAAGGACCCCCTTAGCCCTTAACCCCTAATTAGTGTATTAACCACTATGTGTGGCACATGCTTTCAATAAAAAGTCAATCGGGAAGCTCAGATGATACTTTACCATTGAATGTCAATTACAAAATTTTCCTTTAATACTCAATGTTATAAGATCATCATCCTAACAATAAAAGACTCATATGTTTGCCCTTTACCAACCCCTTGGTGCCACTTTTCACACTGTGAACTTTTATAAAAATTTGGGCAGAGTCTCCCCATAAATAGAGCTATCCCAAAGAAAAGCACAACACATAACATAATTCCCGGCCAGGGAACACATAATACTCATCATAATGCAGTAATACCAGTAAATTCGCAGCCAGGGAAGACACCACACATATGACGACAACAGTGGGTTTCAACACCCACATAATACACCAATGACTCTCATATCATTTAGCAATTTAACCTCTAATTGCATGCAACCTCAAATGAAAGAGAGAAAGGCTCATGCCTTTATATACAATCCATATACAAGTAAAATCGTGCTCACATGCGAGCATCATGAATATGTATAAAATCCTCAGGTGTATATATAGGTACTCTATACGATACCGTGCTCCATCAAGCCCTGGGTACCACGATCCTGGGAGTACCTCAAATCAACAGCTCGAGCTCAGCTCCACAGCCATCGATGTACCTGTTCACCTGTCCCAACAGAGACAGCCCCCAACGGGGTGAGCATACCAATACACAAAATCCCATACTCACAATAATGAAATTCATAATTTACAACAAAGGTAAATACAAATGAATTTAAATGATACTCCCTGGATGGCAACCTCATCCGGGATTCCGTGTACTGTCCCTGTCCTCATAATCATCAAACTCATCAAATCTCAAAAATCAGTAAATCAACACATTGATTAACTCATCGCATGCCAAATCCTCGAATATCAACAAATAGTGATTGAAAATTCATTAAACATGCAATTATAGATATCTCAATATCTAATACTGATTTCACAACCTCGCTATCAATCACAGATAGCTCAAATGCCTAGCATTTGTTTTACAAATGCTTCATTATACCTAGACATCTCAAATGCCTTATAATGAATACATGATTCTACGAACCTAGACATCTCAAATGTCTCATAATGAATACATGATTCTACAAACCTAGACATCTCAAATGTCTCATAATAGATACATGATTCTACAACCCTAGACATCTCAAATGTCTCATAATGAATGCATATAAACCCAGTACCCCTTATATCTTGTAAAAGTCATCCTACTCTAGTGTCACGCACGCTACAAGCGGCGATGTCAAGATTTGGGTCATTCCTTGGCTATATCAACATATATATATATAATCCTCATGCGCGATTATTCAATGAAATCAAATTTCATTATGCATTCACAAATGCCCTAATATATAGAAATGCTCGTACGTCGCACGTACCTTAAATCTCCGAAGTCCGAGCCAAACCTTGCTCGAGTTCCATGCCCCGAGGAATGATGTGCTAACACGATAAATAATTCACAATTATTTACGAACATGTAATCTATGCTCAAGCACACCCATATCCCTCAAAAATTGTCAACACACGACAATTAATCTTTAAAAAGACCCGGGGCAGGGTACATGCAGGGAGGGAAATAAATGAGACAATATCGAAATTTGTTCAAGAATACCCTACAAAAATCGAACCCTAATCTCACAATTTCGAACCCAATTAAGCATCAATATACCTCAAAAACATGCAATAATCGATCAATTGCAAGAATCAATACCCTTGCCAAAAACCCCCAAATTTTCGAAATCAAACCCTACAATTTCGAAATAAATTCGAACCAAAACTTCACAAAAGCAGGGCAAAACATCACAAGCAAGGAAAAAGAGGTAAAGGAGGTTACCCAATCGAAAAATCGGAAGAATCGGACGAAAAATCGAAGAACCCTAGAAATTGGGGATCGACGCTTTCCTGCCAAATCCGCCTTCAAAACGCGACGAAACCTCAAATTGACGGAGGGGAAAGCTGCGCCTCGACGAGACGAAGCCGGTGGTAGGTCGCATGCGCCAAACGGCGGCCGGACGGCGGCGGGCGCACCGCTTGAAGCCGCGGCGGCTGTGCAGACGGGAAGATCGCGTGCGGGAAGAGGGAGAAGAGATTTGGGGCTGAAATGAAAATATCCTAAAAATTTTGGGTTCAATTGGTATTTATAGCAAAAATACCCCGAAAAATTAATAGCCCCACAAATACATCATGATTCATTAAAAATCATCTGTTTTCAAAAACTCTCCCTCTAACTCCAAAATCCCCTACCGGTGCTCACACAGCACCCGAGATCCCGAGACACATTAAAAAACCCAACTCTTAGGTTTTTCACCCAAATGAGAATACAATCTCAACCTCTGGATCCAACGATCCCAACTACCCAAATAAACGAGCCCAGAAGGCCTAACACCTCGATTAAACTCCAAATCGCCACGTAAAACCACTTTAGGGATTATTAACACTACGGGATTAACACCTATAATCCCTGGTCATCACAATATCCCCCACTTAAAAGAATTTCGTCCTCGAAATTGCACCGGTGTATCACATAACACCTAGGCTACACAACAACATGAAGCCATAACCTCGATTCTTGACCATATCAGAATCGTATTAATAAAACGCGAGGATACTTACCTCCCATCAAACTCTGAAACAGAGCGACTTACCAAAACCAACCTATCACCCAAGAGGCAAAACGTACCTCGATGCGGGTCATCCCAAAAGTCAGCCTCTCATGACTGCAAAACCACCTATACTTACGACTGTAGATCGGACAATCATCCTTAGTTCTAATACAACTAGTAAGAACGCATCCTGAATGACACCTCAACCGTGAGAGCGTTGACCTCGTGTCAAACTCTGGGGTGGAATAGACTTCCGAATCCATCATAACGTCAAAGAGCGTCAGCACAGATCAACGCTAATAATCCAAAAGCAGTTAGTCAACTGAAACTGTAAGGATTCGAATCGCTCCTGATTCTATCGTAGATATCATTCCATGACATCTCTAACAAGACTCACGATGTCTAACATACATCGTTATGAGGGAAACACTAGTATACATATCAAACCTGGTTTCCACTCTCAAACCTCCTCCATCGAATTGCAACTCAATTGGGCAACTCACGGCCACAGATTCACACCAAAAGACATCTCACAAGATGTCCACCTCCGGATGTTCCAAGGATCACGTCCTGATCATAAATAACAACCGAGACTCCACAGAGTTTAAAATTCTGAAAGAACATGCAACAAACCCATTGCATCCTCAACACTTGTGTCGACAATGACACCCAACCAATCCGAATTCCTGCCATCCCTTGATAATCCTAGGATTTAACAATCCAAACTTGGGAAGGCTATCGCATAACTCGGAGGGAAACACCAATAATGAAATACCTTAACCCTCACAAGATAATCCCTCCTCAAGGGAAGTCAACTAACTTCACGATTATCCCTCATAATCATCGTGCCATGGAGATTCCCAATCTCAAGGTGTTCCATATCTCTCATCAGAGATTTAACCATCCTAAAATAGCATAACTCTATGCTTGACAGAAAGGAAATCAACTACTGGCATCCGTATACTCATCGGTATACCTGCCTAAGCACGAACACCTCATGCATACTCAATGCACTATGCTCGGGTATCTGCAACATACCCCTAAGCCCCAAACACAACCGTCAATCCTGAGTCATTCCCATCCAAAGGAGAATGAAAATCGATGATCAATAACACAGCGTGATTCTCAAAATCAACACCACATGCACCAACTCACCGAATCTTTCAAAGATTCCCTAATAGGTATAATACTACCTCCTTCCTCACAAGGGAAGTGCCATCGAACTCGAGATCCACTAGTCTCGAACCACTGTTCGGAAAAACTGGATACAATAACACCCATTGTATCCCTAATACACGGGTTCCCTTAGATTGAGTCAATAACGACCTGATGACTCTCTTGTTGGTACTCCAACATCCTGAGCTGTCCCAGACAAGTCTCACCAAGATTAAACATAAACGTATACACGTTTCAGTGAGGCATGCACAACCTCAGCCTCAACCTCAAGTGATATGGTGACTACTAGAGTCCACCACAATCCACATCGTATCACCTTACGATTTGCCAACTTGGTTCCAACGAGCAGTATAACGGCTCTAGCAAGCCCCTCATGGTGCTGCCCACACACGGCAGACAAACTGGTCGCTGCCTCTCTAGGTTCACCTCAAACCTACCAATAAGACGGACGTTTCCACATGGTATATCATACTATGGAAAGAAAACTCAATAGAGTAGTGGGTCTTTATCCAACATTCCTCTAATGTCGATACACCCTGGACACTCCAATGTCCCTATGTACTTAACATAACCTGATCCTACTCCCTTAGGACCCATCCTACACCCTCAAGGGTGGTGTGACCATGTCTACCACATGTCACATCGACAGAAAGCGAGTACTTTCCTCCATGATTACTCCTGTCGTCAAATCACATGGCCAAAAGCCATTCCAACGAGCATACCACAAGGGTATCACCACTCGTAATATGATCATCCCAAACGTAAGCTGCGGTACAATTACATGTACAGCGCATCCAACCATTCCTCGAGCAACCCGCTCGGTATAAGGGTCACGTCCATTGGTGCCGCACACACCACCTTGTGCTCGGTACCGGCACCCAAGGCATACCACTGAATACGTATACTCAACGCATCGATCATCGTAACGATGATGCATGTCTAATAAGACATCTCCTACACCATCGTCATCGTCATCCTGTGACGACACATGCCAACTCATGGCATCTAAGACATTGTCAACTAGTGACGATACATGCACATCAGCGTATGTCATCCACTATCATGCTAGTAAAATAGGCATAATAAAACATGTATATCAATGCATGCCAGCTACAATAAAGCTAATAAAATAGCAATATCTCATACCTCATCGCTAACAATATAGCGTCATACCTGTCTCCGTCGCTCAATAATAGTGCGTAATCAGCACCCATCGCTCGAAGGCGGCAAAAATCCTGTGCTGAGTACATAGCGGCAAAATCCCTCGCTATAGAATCGACGGCATGACATCTCGTCATATAATAAGTGGCATGAAACCTCGCTATACACCTGAGCATGAATCATCATCCACATAGTAGCGGAAAGAGGCATCGCTATCAATACGCCTGGCGGAATGAACCATCGCCTATCAATATAGCGGAATGAACCATCGCTATAAATCGTGTCCTCATAGAGAAATGAATACAAATCGTCACAAGAAATTATGGTTCCTCCTTCCTTTTCCACGTAAGCAGAATTCTCGCTCCTTATGGAAATCCACGTAAGCGGAATTTTCCTCGCTTCCTATGGAATCCATGTCAGCAGAATTCTTGCTTCTTATGGAATTGAGTCACTTATCAGTAGTGCATTTCAATGCTTCCTACTACTCCACATAAGCGGAATTTTTCCTCGCTTCATATGGACCTTAGCATAAGCATTGAAATCCTCACTAGGATAACCTGGACTCGTGAAAGATCAATAGTGCATTTCAATGCTTCTTACTACTCCATATAAGCGGAATTCTTCCTCGCTCATATGGACCTTAGTGTAAGCATTGAAATCCTCACTTTATATTTCACAATATACATATGCAAAACGATGCATATCAACATGTATCATATCATAATGCACTATCTTATGCATACCTGATTTACCTTGTGTTAAATGACTAAACACATAATACATGTTGCCCTTGGGATGCCCGTACATATGTTATGCATGTGATGCATATTTTAGTATGAGTGTTATACTAACATGCTTTGAATATTATACTCTTGTTATCTAACGGCTTATACTATGAACTGCTTTTGGTATTGTTGTTAACTCTTGTGTTGCAGCATGGCGGCTATTAACCCGGAGAACCTCAATGAAGAGGTAGGGGATATGGGCAGTATGAATGCTAGTGTGGCTCATATGAATCCTTTACCGCCACCTGCTGTGGGAGTGGAGCACAGTGCACAGATGTTATTACCAGGGGAGCTCAGTTTGACACAGTTTCTGAACTTCCGTCCACCCATGTTTGAGGGGACCGAGTCTGGAGAAGGGGCCGAAGAGTGGCTAGAACGGATAGAGCAGATACTTGTGACTGCGCCCTGTGCACGTACCGCATGGCTGAGGTTAGCCGAGTTTCAGATGGCGAAGAAGCCTTCTATGTGGTGGAAAACCACTGTGATGGAGCTGAGGGCTCAAGGTATGGTAGTGGACTGGACTGTATTCAGGACCCGGTTTCTTAACCGGTATTTTTCTGCCGCTGCCAGACAAGTCAAGGAGGACGAGTTCACTAATTTGAAGCAGGGCAACATGTCTGTAAGGATCCCAAGCCCTTAACCCTTAATTAGTGTATTAACCACTATGTGTGGCACATGCTTTCAATAAAAAGCCAATCGGGAAGCTCAGATGATACTTTACCATTGAATGGCAACTACAAAATTTCTTTAATGTTCAACGTTATAAGATCATCTCTACTAACATATAGACTCATAGAGTTGCCCATTACCATCCCCATTTTGCCACTTTTCACATTGTGGACTTTTATAAAAATTTGGGCAGAGTCTCCCCATAAATTGAGCTATCCCAAAACACAAGCACATCACATAATATAATTCCCGGCCAGGGAATACACAATACTCAACAGAATATAGTACACCAAGTAAATTCCCAGCCAGGGAAGACACCACACATATGACGACATAAATGGGTCTCAACACCCACACAATACACTAACGACTCTCATATCATTAGCAATTCTACCACAATTGCATGCAACATATAATGAAAGAGAGAAAGGCTCATGCCTTTATATACAACCCATATACAAGAATATCCGTGCTCACATGCGAGCATCATAAATGTGTATATAAATCTCGGGTGTATATAAGTACTATATACGATACCGTGCTCCATCAAGCCCTGGTACCACGATCCTGTGAGTACATCCAATCAACAGCTCGAGCCCAGCTCCATAGCCATCGATGCACCTGTTCACCTGCCCCAACAGAGACAGCCCCCAACGGGGTGAGCATACCAATACACAAAACCTCATAATCACAATAATGAAATTCATAATTTACAACACAAGTAAATATTAATGAATTTTAAATGATACTCCCTGGATGGCAACATCCTCATCCGGGGTTCCGTGTACTATCCCTGTTCTCACAATCATCAAACTCATCAAATCTCATAAATCAGTAAATCAACACATTGATTTAACTCATAGCATGCCTGATTCTCAAGTATCAATACTTAACGATTCCAAATTCATTATACATGCAAACATAGATATCTCGATATCTAATACTGATTTTTCAACTTTGCTACCAATCACAGATAGCTCAAATGCCTAGCATTTATTTTACAAATTCTCTATTTCACTTAGACATCTCACATGTCTTACAATGAATACATGATCCCACGATCATTCTCAGGCATCTCAAATGCCCTACCCTTTATTTTACAAATTCTCATTTATATTTAGACATCTCACATGTCTCACAATAGTCATATAAACCCAGTACCCATACCTCTTATAAGGTCATACTACTCTAGTACTACGCACACTTGTGGCAGCGATATCAAGACTAGGTCGTTCCATAGTCATATCGACACACACATATATATATAGCCATACCCACAATCATCTAATGCAATTACAACACATTATGCATTTCACAATTGCTCACATAAAGTAATGCTCGTACGTCGCACGTACCTTAATCTCCGAAGTCCGAGCCAAACCTTGCTCGAGTTCCATGCTCCGAGGAACGATGTGCTAACACGATAAATTAATTCACAATTAATTACGAACATGCAACCCATGCTCAAGCACACCCATAACCCTCAAAAATATTGTCAACACAAGACAATAAACCAATATCGAAAATTGCTCAAGAATTCCCCACAAATTTTTCGAACCTTCACAACACGAATCGAACCCAATTAAACACCATAATTCATCTAAAATATGAATTAATCAGTCAACAACATGAATAATCGCCCCACATGCCAAACCCCCAAAATTCGAAATCCAAAGCCCTAACTCGAATCCAATTCCTCAATTTCGAACACAATCAAGCATCATAATGCATCTACAACATGAATTAATCAATTACAAACAAGCATCACCACACCTCTGCCAAAAATCACAATTTTCGAACCTAAACCCACGAAAAATGCATAAATTCGAACCAATCCCACCAACAGCAATAATTCGAACAAATCGAACACAAAAATGGCAGGGAATTACACAACAACGACGAAAAAGGGGCAAGGGAGGTTACCCAATCGAAAATCGGAAGAAATCGGACCAAAATCGAAGAACCCTAGAAATTAGGGATCGCCGCTTTCTCGCAAAATCCGACTTCAAATCGCGCTGAAACTTCAAATTGACGGAGGGGATAGCTGCGCCTCGACGAGACGAAGCCGGCGGCGGGTCGCACGCGCCGAACGGCGGTCGGACGGCGGCGGTCGCACGGCTGGAAGCGGCGGGTCGAGGGAAGAAATCGGGAATGGCAGAATGGGGAAGAGAGAGTGACGGGTTGGAGGCTGAAAATGAGATTTTTATTTAAAATCTCGGGTTCAACTGGTATTTATAGCAAAAATACCCCGAAATACTAATAGCCCCACAAATACATCATGATTCATTAAAAATCATCTGTTTTCCAAAACTCTCTCTCTAACTCAAAAACCCCCTACCGGTGCCCACACAAAGCACCCGAGATTCTGAGTCACACTAAAAAACCAACTCACAGGTTTTTACCGAAATGAGAATACGATCTCAACCTCGGGATCCAACGATCCCAACTACTCAAATAACTGAGCCCAGAAGGCCCAACACCTCGATTAAACTCCAAATCGCCACGTAAACCAACTTTAGAGGTTATTAACGCTCCGGGATTAACATCCCTAATCTCAGGTCATCACAATGTCAGTTTCAGACTTTGATTTGCAGTATTCCTCACTGTTGAGGTATGTCCCCCATATCGATGTGAGCAGCCATGCAAAGATGAGGCATTTCCTGAAGGGACTGAGGCCAGAACTATTTGACCGGGTTGTCTCCAACAACCCCAGCTCTTTTGATGACGCCCTGACACGGGCAGAGCTGGCAGAGATTGCTGTGGGAGCGTATAAAGACGTTGTACCCCCTTCCGTGACATCACAGAGGCCTGTTACTGATAGTTTGAAACCACGAGGGGATCAGTTCAAGGCTCGTGGGGCCTCATCATCTTCCAGATTTAGCGGGAAGAAATCTCAGAGTCAGAAGCAGAGCAATCGAGGACCTACACAGGGGAGTAAGGCAGGAGGGGACAGGTGTGACCGCTGTGGAGGATTTCACTTGTCACATGACTGCCGAGGCTGTTATGTTTGTGGCAAGGTGGGCCAATTAGCTCGGAATTGCCCCAATCGGGCAAATCAGGCAGACTTAGGGCCGAATAGGCCAAGATTTGATGCTAGGACGGCACCACCGAGGCAGCAGTTTGTGCCTCGACCACAGGGAGGTCAGGCGACAGGACCACCGCAAGGACAAGTGTATGCACTGACTAGGGAGCAGGCTGAGGCAGCCCCGGAGGAGGTCATTGCTGGTACGTGTCATTTATTTACGTACCCTACATTTATTTTGGTAGATACAGGTGCTTCTCATTCTTTTGTAACTATTGCTTTTGTGGAGAGACACCACTTGTGCTCGTCTCTGTTACCCACGCCTCTCATGGTCTCGACACCCGCGGGAAAGCATGTGATTGAGGATCGACTGTTATCTGATTGCCTCATTTATTTTGAGGGCAATGATCTGAGGGCCGATCTGATTCAGTTAGAGATGGCGGACTTTGACTGTATTATCGGCATTGATGTGTTGAGCAGATACCGAGCTGTGGTAGATTGCCGACAGAGGATGGTACATTTTCTATCTGATCAGGGGTTCCAGTGGACTTTTTATGGGGACGGCTCTCGTCCAAGGATTCCAGTGATCTCAGTGGTTAAGATGTCGCGGTTATTGGAACGTGGCCACACTGGGTACCTTATTTATGCCGTGAATGCATCGGAAGAGAAGGAAGTGAGAGCCGAGGACATTCCAGTTGTGGCGGAGTTCATTGATGTGTTCCCAGATGAGATTCCGGGATTTCCGCCTGTCAGGGATGTTGAGTTCGCCATTGAGCTGCTGCCGGGGACTTCTGCTATTTCTCGTGCCCCATACAGGATGGCACCGGCAGAGCTGAGGGAGCTGAAAGTACAGTTACAGGAGCTCCTTGACAAGGGATACATTCGTCCTAGTGTATCGCCTTGGGGTGCACCATTCTTGTTCGTGAAAAAGAAGGATGGTTCAATGCGTCTGTGCATTGACTACAGGCAACTGAACAAGGCCATAGTGAAGAACAGGTATCCACTTCCGAGGATTGATGACCTGTTCGATCAGCTTCAGGGTACAGAGGTGTACTCAAAGATAGACTTGAGGTCAGGCTATCATCAGGTGCGGGTTAGAGCTGGCGATGTCGAAAAGACGGCTTTTAGAACTCGGTATGGGCACTACGAGTTCTTAGTGATGCCATTCGGAGTGACAAATGCACCTGCAGTTTTTATGAGCTTGATGAACAGAGTATTTCAGGAGTACCTCGATCAGTTTGTGATCGTATTCATTGATGACATCCTCGTATACTCAAGGAGTGAGGAGGAACATGCCGATCATTTGAGGACAGTACTTCAGATTCTCAGAAATCATCAGTTGTACGCCAAACTCAGCAAGTGTGAGTTTTGGCTGAGCAGTGTATCATTTTTGGGCCATATCATATCACGAGAGGGGATATCAGTAGACCCGAGGAAGATAGAGGCAGTTATGGATTGGTCTGCCCCTACTTCAGTCATTGAAATTCGAAGTTTTCTTGGACTGGCTGGCTATTACCGACGTTTCGTCGAGGGTTTCTCAAAGATCGCCAAGCCACTTACACAGCTGACTCAGAAGGGAGTTCCATTCCTTTGGTCAGAAACTTGTGACCAGAGCTTCCAGGAGTTGAAGCACAGATTGACTTCAGCGCCAGTTTTGGTGATTCCCAGGGAGAACAAAGGGTTCGTTCTCTATACCGACGCATCACTTCAGGGTTTAGGATGCGTGCTGATGCAGGATAAGCACGTTGTGGCTTACGCTTCGAGACAATTGAAGCCACATGAGACGAGGTATCCGGTCCATGATCTGGAGCTAGCAGCTATAGTGTTCGCCTTGAAGATATGGCGACACTAATTATACGGTACCTCATTCACCATCTTCACTGATCACAAAAGCCTGAAGTTCTTGTTTACACAGGCTGAGCTGAACATGAGGCAGAGGAGATGGATGGATCTGCTGAAGGATTATGATTGTGAAATCCTATACCATCCCGGGAAAGCAAACTTGACAGCCGACGCTTTGAGTCGGAAGGTGAGGAGCACAGTGGAGGATGCCATGTGTCTATCAGCTATGTTGGGCTCCTACTGCCATTTGGGATTTGATTATGATGTGTCTACTTCACCAGTACAGGTTTTGACCTTGTTAGCCGAGCCTGTTATTTATGATCACATCAGAAAGGCTCAGGGGACCGATACAGAGGTTCAGAGATGGATGTCAGTGGTTCATTCAGGGCAGCCATCGAGATTCAAAGTGGCTGAGGACGGTTCCCTGAGACTTGACGACAGATGGGTGGTTCCAGATACACCCGAGTTGCGTCAGGGTATATTACAGCGAGCTCATTGCAGCAGAATGAGTGTCCACCCGGGCGGGAAAAAGATGTATAAGGATCTACGCAGCCAGTTCTGGTGGAGGCGTATGAAACAAGATGTCACCTCTCAAGCGCTGTTTGATTTGTCAACAGGTAAAGGCCGAGAGGCAGAGGCCTGGAGGTGAGCTAAGGAGCTTGGAGATACCACAGTGGAAGTGGGAGCACATATCCATGGACTTCGTGACCCACTTACCGAGGACTGTTTCAGGTTTCGATGCTATGTGGGTAGTCGTCGACAGATTGACAAAGAGTGCTCATTTCATTCCCTACTGTATGACATATACGCACTTGAGGATGGCACAGTTATATGTCAGAGATGTGATGAGACTGCACGGGATCCCTGTTTCGATAGTGTCCGATCGAGATCCGCGGTTTATATCTCACTTTTGGGAGGGTCTGCAGACAGCTCTAGGTACAGAGTTAAGGCTGAGCACAGCCTATCACCCTCAGACGGACGGACAGACCGAGCGTACAATACAGACGCTCGAAGATATGTTGAGAGCTTGTGTGCTAGAGTTCGACACTTCATGGCAGGACTCGATAGCCTTGGTGGAGTTCTCTTACAACAACAGCTACCAGGCAAGTATACAGATGGCTCCTTTCGAGGCCCTCTATGGTAGGCGTTGTAGGTCACCCTTGTGTTGGGATGACGGGGATCGCAAATCAGTCGGAGGACCAGATTTGATCTGGGAAATGGAGGAAAAGGTAAAAGTGATAAGGCAAAAGATGAAGGCAGCTCAGGACAGACAGGCAGCGTATGCCAATCAGCGGCGTAGGCCGTTGGAGTTTCAGTTGGGCGACAGAGTCTTTCTGAAGATCTCACCTTTCAGAGGCGTAGTACGGTTTGGTAGGCGGGGGGAAGTTGTCCTCGAGATATGTGGGGCCGTATGAGATCTTACAGCGTGTGGGTACTCTGGCGTACCGATTAGCTTTACCGCCCTCTCTGTCTGGTATTCACGATGTATTTCATGTGTCTATGTTGCGGAAGTACGAGCCATATCCTTCTCATGTGTTGCAGCCTTCTGAGGTTCAGATTGAGTCAGATGTTTCCTATGTTGAGCGGCCTATCAGGATTTTGGATAGGGCGGATCGCAGACTGAGAAACAAAGTTATTCCTATGGTCAAAGTTCAGTGGGATCGTAGGGGTGTCGAGGAGGCCACGTGGGAGACAGAGCGACACATGAGGACCGATCGATCGGTAGTGTTCTTTTTTTAAAATGTGGAATTTGTTTTAATTTTGATATTGGATTGTAATGAGACATCTAATATTGTGTTGTACACTGGTGTAGAGCCTTCACAGATAGCTACACAGCGCAGGGGATAGAGTCCCACAACACACTACATTTTGGAAAGGTACGTAAGCGACGTACGGGCATCCCAACGGTAACATGTACTTATGTTTGTCTGTTTGACACATGATGAATGCAATGTGATGCATTAAGAGTTGATACATGTTATTATGCATTGTTGTTGCATATTACGCATTGTTGTTGCATATTGTGATGTGGAATAAAGAGGTGTATTCCACGAGTCAGGGGTGATCACAGTGAAGGTTTAATGCTTACGCTTGACCGCTAAAAATGTGGAGCGGGAGGGGGGAGGCTCGCTTGCACATGGAGGCGGGGTATACCATACTAAGCGATGATGAGATACCGCTAGTATGAAGAAGCGAGGATGAGATACCGCTTGTTTTGAGATTGTAAAGCGAAGAAGCATTAAAATAACTGATGATGACTCACTCAAGAAAAAGAGATGATATGTCATGACATTTATTTGTGAAGCCATATATTCATATAGTGTTTTGATTATGAATTGTGGTACAGGGACAACCAATGAGCATTGTAAATGCGATGGAAATACAGGAAGTGCTTTGTATTTTATGATTATGCATTTACGTCTTACATTCATATTTTGTGGTATATGAATTATGTTATGCTCATGTGTTGGGGGTTGTCTTTGTAGGTGCTTCTGATGATGAGAACCAGGGTCGGGGTTGAAAAGCCGAGCTGTAAGGAGTGCTACAGGATTAGAATGTCAGAGAAATTTTGTATAGCTTCTACTTGTGGTAGAGTAAGACTATAGGTAGTACTTTTTGTAGGAATTTGTGAAATTCCTTTTGAAACTTTTGGTACTGTATCTTTTAAGCTCAGGTTAATCAACATGACTCATTACTCTGATTTATTCATATGAATGTTTAGTTCTCTTAATCGCACCTATTAGTATCTTGAGATATCGGGGTCTCACATATACTAACATGCTTTTGAATATGATACTCTTGTTATCTAACAGCTTATATTAATAACTGCTTTTGGTATTGTTGTGAACTCTTGTGTTGCAGCATGGCGGCTATTAACCCGGAGAACCTCAATGAAGAGGTAGGGGATATGGGCAGTATGAACGCTAGTATTGCTCAGACGAATCCGTTACCGCCACCAGCTGTAGGCTTGGAGCCTATTGCACAGGTACTGCTACCAGGGGAGATAAGTCTGACCCAGTTCTTGATCTATCATCCACCGCTATTTGAAGGGACTTGAGACTGGGGAAGCAGCCGAGGAATGACTTGAGAGACTGGAACAGATATTCGTATCGGCACCCTGTGCACGGACTGCCTGGCTGAGGTTGGCAGAGTTCCAGTTAGCAAAGAAGTCTTCGATGTGGTTGAAGACCACAGTCATGGAGCTGAGAGCTCAGGGTATGACGGTTGATTGGACTGTATTCAGGACCCGATTCCTTAACCGGTACTTTTCTGCAGCTGCCAGACAATTAAAGGAAGATGAGTTCAATAATTTGAAGCAGGGCAGCCTGTCAGTGTCAGACTATGCTATGCAGTATTCCTCACTGCTGAGGTATGTACCTCATATTGCTGTCAGCAGTCATGCCAAGATGAGAAATTTTCTGAACGTCTGAGGCCAGAGCTGTTTGATCGGGTTGTCTCCAACAACCCCAGCTCTTTTGATGAAGCCCTGATACGGGCAGAGTTGGCACAGATTGCAGTGGGCGCGTACAAGGACGTTGTACCCCCTTTCGTACCACCTTTGAGACCAGCTGTTGATAGCCTGGGGCCACGAGGGGACCAGTTCAATCCTCGTGGGGCCTCTTCATCTTCTAGATTCAGTGGGAAGAAGTCTCAAAGTCAGAAGCAAAGTAACCGAGGGCCATCCCAGGGAAGTAAGACAGGAGGAAACCGATGTAACAACTGTGGAGGATGGCACTTGTCACGTGACTGTCAGGGTTGCTATGTTTGTGGCAAGATGGGCCACTTGGCTCGAGGTTGCCCTAATCGGGTAGGTCAGGCAGACTCAGGGCCGAATAGGTCAAGATTTGACGCTAGGGACGGCACCACAGAGACAGCAGTTTGCACCTCGACCACAGGGAGGTCAGGCGGCAGGGCCGCCGCAGGGGCAGGTGTATGCACTGACTCGGGAGCAGGCTTAGGCAGCCCCGGAGGAGGTCATTGCTGGTACGTGTCATTTATTTACGTACCCTGCATTTTTATTGATAGATACAGGTGCTTCCCATTCCTTTGTATCTGCTGCTTTTTGTGGAGAGACACCGCTTGTGCTCGTCTCTGTTACCCACGCCTCTCATGGTCTCGACACCCACGGGGAAGCATGTGATTGCTGACCGACTGTTATCTGATTGCCTCATTTATTTTGGAGGCAATGATCTGAGGGCCGATCTGATTCAGTTAGAGATGGCAGATTTTGACTGCATTATCGACATTGATGTGTTGAGCAGATACCGAGCTGTGGTAGATTACCGACAGAGGATGGTACGTTTTCTATCTGATCAGGGATTCCAGTGGACTTTTTATGGGGACGGCTCTCGTCCAAAGATTCCAGTAATCTCAACGGTTAAGATGTCGCGATTATTAGAACGCGGCCATACAAGCTACCTTATTTTATACCGTGAATGCATCAAAAGAGAAGGAAGTGAGAGCCGAAGACATTCCGGTTGTGGCGGAGTTCATCGATGTATTCCCGGATGAGATTCCAGGGTTTCCGCCGATCAGAGATGTGGAGTTTGCCATTGAGCTACTGCCGGGGACATCAGCCATGTGATGTCCGAGGATTTATGGTGTTAATCCCGGTGTGGTAATAGTCCTTGATGGATTTTTAATTGTGGCAATTAGGAATTAATTGCGGATATGGTTCTCCCGAGGTTGTTAAATCGAGCATTTGGGATCGTTGGATCCAAAGGTTGAGATTGTATTCTTATTTTGGTGGAAAACCTATGAGTTGGGTTTTTAGTGGGACTTGGAGTCCGGGGTGCCTTATGTTGGGGCAAGTATGGGGATTTGTTGTTGGAGAGAGAGTTTTTGAGAACAGATGATTTTTAATGAATCATGATGTATTTGTGGAGGTATTGGTATTTTGGAGCATTTTTTGCTATATATACCAGATGGACTCGGGATTCCGTCATTTGGAATCCATTTCTCTCTCTCCCTCCCTCCCCTCTCCTGCGATAAGCCCTCCTCCCCCTTCCCCTCTTTGGCTCTTGGGAAGGAAATCGTTGGTAGCTTGGCTCGGGGGACGGATTTCTCGATGATAATCAGGGTATTAACATTCCCCTCACCATTGTCTTCGATTTGGTTATGGTATGATAGTTTTTGGTTGAGGTTTTGGTTGGTTATGGGTTTTGGGGATTTTTGGTTTAAAATCCAAAGTTGAGTTTTTGGTGTTCTTATTGATTCTAAATGGTTTATTGGTTGTGTTGAGGAAGTTTGTGGTGTTGATTTTGAGTTTGGGTGTCAAAAACACCATGGAAGCTCGAAATTTTTGGAAACCCGCAGGTCGCGATCGATTGCGGCTTGGCGCCGATCGATCGCGAAATGCTACTGGATTTGGGAAGGTGATGAACAGTCTCGCCGATCGATCGCGAAAAGTAGGCGATCGATCGCGAGGGTCTTGGCGATCGATCGCGGATGGCATTGCAAGCGGGCAGTGTACTCGCGCGATCGATCGCGCCTGATGGGCGATCGATCGCGGCACTGTTTGGATGGTTTTTGTGGAATTTTGGAAATGTCGGGACTTTGGAATCGAGGTTTTATGGGGCCATTTACGGGGCAATGTCTACATTCCAATGGGAATGCTATGCTTTTAAAATGGATTGGTTGGAACCAAAAGTAATTAAACGGAATTTTTGGTTGGCTTTTGGCTATCTATTTAACATATAAAATGGGATATTTTGGGTATTATGCATGCTTAGCCGGGGGGGGGGGGGGCTTTTACTTTGGTAATCGTCATGGATTGACGATATATTTGGAAGTCGCAAACGTGCATGGGCACGTGATTGCATGCTTATACTTGATTGTGAGTTGTTTATGTGTTTTAGCACATATTTCTAGAGGTATGGAACTCAAGCAAAGTTTGGCTTGGACTACGGAGACTTAAGGTACGTATAACGTACGAGCGTAGCCTATTATAATATTACAACTGTGAATTGCATGGTATGTGATAATTGCAATGAATGAAGATTGAAATGCATGGTATATGGTGCTTGTAATAAATGAACAATGAAACGTATAGCATTTGGTAATTGTGATAAATGGAAATATGCTGAGAATTATATAGTGCCGCCTTGAGCGAGCAACGATTGAGATGTTATCGCTGTTGAGCGATCATCGGTTGTGACGCCGCTATTGTGGAGCGGGCGCGAGATGATGATGCCGCTATTGTAGAGCGGGCTACGATATAGAACTGGGGTATTATTGGTTAGACATATGTAATATCTATGGTCTTTTATGTAATGATTTGACCATATGGATTATGGGACTGGCATAATAGAAATGGTGTCTGTTAATCCATGTGGCGATTAACTAGCTTTGAGAATTTGATGAGTTTGGTTATTTTGAGAACAGGGACAATACAGGGGATCCCGGATGAGGATGATACCATCCAGGGAGTATCATTTAAATTCATGGTATTTACATTCTGTAAATTATGAATTGTAATATTATGATTATTTGGATTGGTGGTATTGGTATGCTCACCCCGTGTGGGGGCTGTCTCTGTTGGGGCAGGTAATACAGGTGTAGCAGCAGCTTTGGAGTTGAGCTTGGGCTGTTGACTGGAGGTACTTCCAGGATCGAGGTACCCGAGCTGGTTGAATAAGTACATGGATCCAGAATTGCGATCGAGTTGTGCTTGGGAGGTGCTTCCAGGATTGAAGTACCAGTGACAGTATCTGGTAGAGTATTTCATACATTAGATACACGCTCGTTCATTAGGTACTCTCATGTGAGTATATTTTACGTGTATATGGAATGTATAAATGGGCTACGGCTTTTCTCTGTTCATTTATGGTTTGCATGCAATTAAATATGGAATTTGCCAAATGAACTGAGAGCATGTTAGTGTATTATGATGGTGCAAGTTATATATGTAATCTTGAATGGGGGATTTGAATAATATGGGGATTGAATGCAAGGAATTTTATGGATAGCTAATATGGTAGCACTTTGCATATGGCTTTTCCCCATGATAGTATGAATATATGCACTAATGGTATGGATTAATACACTAATAAGGGATTAAGGGCACGGGGGTCCTTACAAGCCATCTCTCGTGCCCCATACAGGATGGCACCGACAGAGCTGAGAGAGCTGAAAGTGCAGTTACAGGAGCTCCTCGACAAGGGATACATTCGTCCTAGTGTATCGCCTTGGGGTGCACCAGTCTTGTTCATGAAAAAGAAGGATGGTTCAATGCGTCTGTTCATTGACTACATGCAACTGAACAAGGCCACAGTGAAGAACAGGTATCCACTTCCGAGGATTGATGATCTGTTCGATCAGCTTCAGGGTACA
This sequence comes from Haberlea rhodopensis, assembly GCA_907163345.1. Classification (NCBI taxonomy): domain Eukaryota; kingdom Viridiplantae; phylum Streptophyta; class Magnoliopsida; order Lamiales; family Gesneriaceae; genus Haberlea; species Haberlea rhodopensis. The sequence goes on along the minus strand of CAJQUN010000058.1, from coordinate 2,545,432 downwards.
GAGGTTTACTCAAAGATAGATTTGAGGTCGGGCTATCACCAGGTGCGGGTTAGAGCTGATGATGTCCAGAAGACAGCTTTTAGAACTCGGTATGGACACTATGAGTTCTTGGTGATGCCTTTCGGTGTGACAAATGCACCTGCAGTTTTTATGAGTTTGATGAACAGAGTATTTCAAGAGTACCTCGATCAATAAATTAGAATAAGTCACTCTCGTGCACCTACTTACTAATTCAAAGTTGCATAAATTATCAAAACCTTATAACTCTAAATCTCTCGATTCCAAGTTCTCACGTATGCGATATCATCTCTCGATCTCAATCATAACATACTTCATGAATTAAAAGAGCGTGTTACAACGTTATCTCTCGATCTCGGTTATAACTCTCAGAATCAATCAAAGTTAGCTAGGCTTTGATCTTAACAATCAATTAAATCATGAACAATAGACATCAATACACTCAAACACAATTGAATCAATATATCAAACACAATGATACTAAATCTCAATAAAATAAACTAGAATTGTTTCAAATCAAATACAAAAGAAGTTAATTGTCTCTCGACCTCAAAAACATCAATTGAAAATTAATATGAAATAGATTAAAGTCTAGAAATACGATAAACGGCGGAATGAATCCGTGCGTAGCACCGAAATCTCTTCTCTTGCTCCTTCCTTGCACTCCGGAATTGATTGGCTTTGGCTCGGGCGAAGAACCGGAAGAACGGATCTCCTTGGCGGCGGCTAGGGCTCTTCTTTTCTCCAGAAATTTCGTCTGATCTTCCCCTCTCTTTGGAATGAATCAATTCCCGCTTAAAACCTCCAAAATCACGATAAAAAAGGAAAATAAAATCTTCAGGATTTCGCGTCTCGATCGATCGAGATTTGCTACCGACGATCGGTGCACTGTTCATGCCAGCTTTTGAAACTCACTGTCTCGCTCGATCGATCAAGATTTTCCACCGATCGATCGAGACTTTAATAAAATTTGCTCTGAAGTCACTGCCTCGCTCGATCGATCGGAAATTTGTTCCGATCGATCGAGACTTGAAATTCTTTGATGCTCAACTCTCTGCCTGGCTCGATCGATCGAGAGTAAATCTCGATCGATCGAGATTCCGAAAATCTCATTTCCTCAATTTTAGTTCTTTCTCGCCTTGATTTCGCCCGTTATCTTCATATTGGCTCATTTCTTCCACTTCCGATCTATTTTCCTGAAACAAACGAATAAACACCAAAAAGCATAATATCATCCAGGCAAAAATACGGAAAGTAGGAAGAAATTACAATTAAAAACACTCAAAATCTAAGCCTATCAGAGAGATATATACCATGTGTCATAGGCACGAATCCTTTCTTTGATTCTTGCATTCTAAACATTTTAAGCACTTTGTCTATGTATGTACTTTGACTTAGGCTGAGAAGTCTTCTCGATCTATCTCTATAGATCTTGATTCCTAATACATAGGTGGCTTCTCCCAAGTCTTTCATCGAAAAGCAGTTCCCTAGCCAAATCTTTACAGATTGTAAGGCAGGGATATCATTCTCAATGAGAAGTATGTCATCTACATACAACACTAGGAAAATGATTATGCTCCCACTGACATTCTTGTAGACACAAGGTTCATCTACGTTTTTGATAAAACCAAACTCTTTGATTGCATCATCAAAACGAAGATTCCAACTCCGAGAAGCTTGCTTCAATCCATAAATGGATCGTTGTAGCTTGCATATCTTTCCAGCATCCTTTGGATCGACAAAACCCTCGGGATGTGTCATGTACACATCCTCGAGCAGATTTCCATTAAGGAAAGCTATTTTGACATCCATCTGCCATATTTCATAATCATGAAATGCAGCTATTGCAAGTAAGATCCTTATGGATTTAACCATGGCCCTGGTGAAAAGGTTTCATCATAGTCAATACCATGAATTTGTTTGAATCCTTTTGCAACCAGCCGACCTCATATCGGTCTTTTTCTTGAAAATCCATTTGCACCCTATGGGTCGTACCCCTTCAGGTGGATCAACCAAAGTCCATACTTGGTTTGCATACATGTATTCCAAAATTAAAAGTACCCATCAAAACTTCGATTGTACATGTGTGGGTTTGCCAAAGCAAAGCACCGTGGCAATCTTAGTAAGGCGCGAAAGGATAAAAGTGATATCCGTTATACTTTAAATTGGGTACGACTTAACTAGGTTATCTCAATAGGATTGGGAACCTAGAGGCATGGGTTGGATAATAATTCATTTGATGAATTGAACAAAGTGTTGTTCGTCCAACTATCCATGAATTACATGTGATGTAATTGACAAAGTGTTGTCTACCTAAATAACCGAGTCTTGGGCGATTAACCAAAGCTAACTCAAGATTAGGCGAAATATGGATCTTGGCCCACTAAAGGTTTCGAGGGTTGATATTTTTAAACAAAATAGTGGGAGTATCATTTAATATAAGACCATGTTAAATGATTAAATCATAAACTTATTTTGCATATTTATATTGTAGATATCCATGGCAACTAACAATACAACAAACACATTATCACTACGATCGGTCCTTGAGAAGGACAAATTAAATGGGACAAACTTCCTAGACTGGTATAGGAATCTGAGGATAGTCCTCAAGCAAGAAAAGAAACAATATGTCCTAGAGGAACCCTTACCTGTTGAGGAACCTCCCCTGATGGCTACTAGAGCCAATAAAGATGCTTACAAGAAGCATCAGAATGACGCACTTGATGTTGGCTGCCTTATGCTTGCCACCATGAACTCTGAGCTTCAGAAGCAACATGAGGAAATGGAGGCGTTCGATATGATCGAACACTTAAAGCAATTGTACCAACCACAAGCTAGACAAGAGAGGTATGACGTCTCTAAAGCGTTGTTCCAGTGCAGGATGGTAGAGGGAAGCCTAGTTGGAACTCATGTACTCAAGATGATTGGGTACATTGAGAATCTGGAGAAGCTGGGTTTTCCATTGGACCAAGAGTTGGCCACGGATGTGATCTTGCAATCGTTGCCTGAGAGCTTCAGTCAATTTGTAGTAAATTACAATATGACTGACATGGAAAAGACTCTACCACAATTACTTGGTATGTTGAGAACATATGAAGCGAATACAAAGAAGACTAAGGCCACAAATGTTCTTATTGTGAATAAGGGCAAAGGAAAGGCCAAAGCTAAAGGCAATAAGAAAGCAAAGGTCTTTGTTAAATCTAAGCCAAAGTCTTATGCACTGAAGCCAAAGGGAGGGATAGCAAAGGAAGGGAACTGTTTCCATTGCGGTGAGACCGGTCATTGGAAAAGGAAGTGCAAAGTATATCTGGAGGATCTCAAGAAAGCAAGTGTTACTTCCACTTCAGGTATTTTTGTTATAGAAGTCAATTTATCTACTTCTTCATCTTGGGTATTAGATACTGGATGTGGATCTCACATTTGTGTAAATGTGCAGGACCTCAAAACAGTAGATTGTTGGCGAAAGGCGAAGTAGATCTCCGAGTTGGAAATGGAGCAAGAGTTGCTGCATTAGCTGTACGGGATTATCATTTATCTTTTCCTTCTGGTTTATCGTTGATTTTAAAAGAATGTTACTTTGTGCCTTCAATTACCAAAAACATTATTTATATTTCTTGTTTGGACAAGTATGGATTTTCATTTATTATAAAAGACAACTGTTGTTCCATTTATTTAAATGATATGTTTTATGCTAGTGCACAAATGGTGAATGGTCTTTATTTATTAAATCTTGATATGCCTGTCTATAACATAAATACTAAAAGGATTAAAAATAATGATTGTAATCCGACTTATCTCTGGCATTGTCGCTTGGGCCACATAAACGAGAACCGCATATCTAAACTTCATAAGGATGGAGTATTAGATTCATTTGATTTTGAATCATATGAAACATGCGAGTCTTGTTCAATGGGCAAGATGACTAAAGCCCCTTTCAAAGGACATGTTGAAAGGGCAAATGTTTTATTGGGACTAATACATAGTGATGTATGTGGACTAATAAGTACACAAGCTAGAGATGGTTTTCTTTGGTTGATCCACCTGAAGGGGTACGACCCATAGGGTGCAAATGGATTTTCAAGAAAAAGACCGATATGGATGGTAACGTACAAACCTATAAAGGTCGGCTGGTTGCAAAAGGATTCAAACAAATTCATGGTATTGACTATGATGAAACCTTTTCACCAGTGGCCATGGTTAAATCCATAAGGATCTTACTTGCAATAGCTGCATTTCATGATTATGAAATCTGGCAGATGGATGTCAAAACAGCTTTCCTTAATGGAAATCTGCTCGAGGATGTGTACATGACACAGCCCGAGGGTTTTGTCGATCCAAAGGATGCTGGAAAGATATGCAAGCTACAACGATCCATTTATGGATTGAAGCAAGCTTCTCGGAGTTGGAATCTTCGTTTTGATGATGCAATCAAAGAGTTTGGTTTTATCAAAAATGAAGATGAACCTTGTGTCTACAAGAAGGTCAGTGGGAGCGTAATCATTTTCCTAGTGTTGTATGTAGATGACATACTTCTTATTGGAAATGATATCCCTGCCTTGCAATCTGTAAAGATTTGGCTAGGGAACTGCTTTTCGATGAAAGACTTAGGAGAAGCCACCTATGTATTAGGAATCAAGATCTATAGAGATAGATCGAGAAGGCTTCTTGGTCTAAGTCAAAGTACGTACATAGACAAGGTGCTTAAAAGGTTTAGCATGCAAGAATCCAAGAAAGGATTCGTGCCTATGACACATGGTATTTATCTCTCGAAGGAACAGTGTCCTTCAACACCAGATGAGAGACAACGCATGAGTAAGATTCCATACGCGTCAGCTATTGGATCTATCATGTATGCCATGATATGTACTCGTCCCGATGTATCGTATGCTTTGAGCATGACGAGCAGATATCAAGTTGATCCAGGTGAAGGTCACTGGATTGCTGTCAAGAATATCCTGAAGTACTTGAGAAGGACTAAGGATACATTCTTGATTAATGGAGGTGAGGAAGAGCTCAATGTAATGGGTTACACTGATGCTAGCTTCCAAACCGACAAAGATGATTTTCGATCGCAATCTGGATATGTGTATTGCCTAAATGGGGGTGCTGTGAGCTGGAAGAGTTCAAAGCAAGAAACAGTAGCCGATTCTACAACGGAAGCTGAGTATATTGGTGCCTCGGATGCAGCAAAGGAAGCTGTTTGGATGAGGAAGTTCATTTCTGAACTTGGAGTGGTGCCTAGCATTAAAGATCCGATAGAACTCTATTGTGACAACAATGGAGCGATCGCATTGGCTAAGGAACCAAGATCTCACCAAAGATCCAAACACATACTTAGGCGTTTCCATTTCATTCGAGAAATCGTTGAAAGGGGAGATGTTAAAATATGCAAAGTACCAACAGATGATAATGTATCTGACCCATTGACGAAGCCGCTGTCACAGCAGAAGCATGATCGTCATACTAGATCTCTAGGCATTAGGTATATGTCTAAGTGGTCTTAGTGCAAGTGGGAGATTTGTTGGGATATGCCCTAAGACAAGTCATTAGATTATTGTTTAAGACATACAATGTTTATGGTTTTATGAATGGCAATTCATTATTATATATTATTCTTTTAACTGTGCATTGTGAATTAATATATATGTTAATGTCCTTAGAATAATATTGTATTATTCTTAAAGATGTCCCTAGTCAAGTATTATCATGAATAGGGATAATGATAATACGTAGAGACTAGTATATGTTGATCGATGAATTGTTCATTGATATGAGATATCAAATCAACATATGGGTACATGTTAGAGAACGATGTACTGGACAGACCCACCATGAGAATGCAACATGGATAGTTATATGATCGTCATATGCAATTCTCATAGTGATAATAATTTATACAATCCTTACGACTTGTGATCATCAGAGATCCCAACATAAGGAGTTATGTATCTTGATATCGTCAAACGTTACCCGTAACAGGGTAATCTATAAAGGCGACTATTGGATACACTACGAATTATGTAGAGGGATGTTGACTGATCGAGATAGGATTTGTCCCTCCTATATAACAGGAGATGTGTTTGGCCCTTGATCAAGTGAGAACTAAAATGCATGGCCATGCTCGAATGAGTCGATATGAGATATCGAGCTTATTCGTTTATTCTAGTTCTACTTGGGGATCAAGAAATGAAGATTGAATATACGAGTATGACTATTCCATGACTCGTGTTCAATCTAAACACAAAGGACAAAGGGATTAAGTTACATGATTAATATTATCACAAGTTCTAAAGGTTATGTCGAGTCATTGACATTCTCGTAATTTGGGTAGCATCGATGTGTTGCTAGATACCGCTCGATGCTTGCGACATAAAATGAGATTTTATGTCACTGCCAACATTACGAGATCCTATCGGGTCGCACAAAAGATTAAATCGAGAAGGGAAATTAAATTCATGGGATGAATTAAATAATTAAGAGGAGTCTTAATTAATAATCATAAGGATTAATTAAATCATGGGCTTAAGCCCATGAAGCTTTAAGAAAGCCTTTAATTAATCATATTTAATATGATTGCAAGGTGATTAATTGTAAGACAACTTTCATATCATACTAACCTAAAACAAAAGAAGCACACGGCCTCCATAACCAAAGGTGCTCTCGGCCTCTCTTCATAGCCGAAGAGAAATTTTGAGTTTTGAGCGAGCCATTCGATTTAGAATCGAGTGTTCTTTCTTGTTCCGGTTTAATAACTTGTCTAGCAACTTGTTATTAAATCATCCCTTCATTCGATTTGATCGTGTGGATACCGTTGAGGCAAAACCAATCGAGTTTTGCTTAGTGACTCGGAGAAGGCGTAAGACGTGGTGCAGCTCCGTGGATTCTGCTTCAAACGCGCTACAAGGGTAAGACACTTGTAATTCTCTAATCCGATATGAATCCCTATGTATAGATCGCTGGTTTGTAATCCCAAATTTTTATTCCGCTGCGTTGTATGCTCATGGGGTTACTTACACAAGGACGTTGTACCCCCTTTCGTACCACCACAGAGGCCTGTTGCTGATAGTCTGAGGCCACGAGGGGATCAGTTCAAGGCTCGTGGGGCCTCATCATCTTCCAGATTTGGTGGGAAGAAGTCTCAGGATCAGAAGCAAAACAATCGGGGACCCACACAGGGGAGCAAGGCAGGAGGAAGCAGGTGTGACCATTGTGGATGATGGCACTTGTCACGTGATTGTCAGGGTTGTTATATTTGTGGCAAGGTGGGCCACTTGGCTCGAGGTTGCCCCAATCGGAGAGCACCACAGAGACAGGCAGACTCTGGGCCGAATAGGCCAATGTTTGATGCTGGGAGGGCACCACAGAGACAGCAGTTTGCACCTCGACCACAGGGAGGTCAGACGGCTGGACCGCCGCAGGGTCAGGTGTATGCACTGACTCGGGAGCAGGCTGAGGCAGCCATGGAGGAGGTCATTGCTGGTACGTGCCATTTATTTACGTACCCTGCATTTTTATTGATAGATACAGGTGCTTCCCATTCTTTTGTATCTGCTGCTTTTGTGGAGAGACACCTATTATGCTCGTCTCTGTTACCCACGCCTCTCATGGTCTCGACACCCACGGGAAAGCATGTGATTGCAGACCGACTGTTATCTGATTGCCTCATTTATTTTGAGGGTAATGATCTGAGGGCCGATCTGATTCAGTTAGAGATGACAGATTTTGACTGCATTATCGGCATTGATGTGTTGAGCAGATACCGAGTTGTGGTAGATTGCCGACAGAGGATGGTACGTTTTCTGTCTGATCAGGGGTTCCAGTGGACTTTTTATGGGGACGGCTCTCGTCCAAAGATTCCAGTGATCTCAGCGATTAAGATGTCGCGGTTATTGGAACGCGGCCACACGGGCTACCTTATTTATGCCGTGAATGCATCAGAAGAGAAGGAAGTGAGAGCTGAGGACATTCCGGATGTGGCGGAGTTCATTGATGTATTCCCAGATGAGATTCCAGGGTTTCGCCTGTCAGAGATGTTGAATTTGCCATTGAGCTGCTGCCAGGGACTTCTGCTATTTCCCGTGCTCCTTACAGGATGGCACCGGCAGAGCTGATGGAGCTGAAGGTACAGTTACAGGAGATCCTCGACAAGGGATACATTCGTCCTAGTGTATCGCCTTGGGTAAGCCGGTCTTGTTCGTGAAAAAGAAGGATGGTTCAATGCGTCTGTGCATTGACTACAGGCAACTGAACAAGGCCACAGTGAAGAACAGGTATCCACTTCCGAGGATTGATGATCTGTTCGATCAGCTTCAGGGTACAGAGGTTTACTCAAAGATAGATTTGAGGTCAGGCTATCACCAGGTGCGAGTTAGAGCTGATGATGTCCAGAAGATAGCTTTTAGAACTCGGTATGAACACTATGAGTTCTTGGTGATGCCTTTTGGTGTGACGAATGCACCTGCAGTTTTTATGAGTTTGATGAACAGAGTATTTCAAGAATACCTCGATCAGTTCGTGATCGTATTCATTGATGACATCCTTGTCTACTCAAGGAGTGAGGAGGAACATGCCGATCATTTGAGGACAGTACTACAGATTCTCAGAGATCACCAGTTGTACGCCAAACTCAGCAAGTGTGAGCTTTGGCTGAGCAGTGTATCATTCTTGGGTCACATTATCTCTCGAGAGGGGATATCAGTAGATCCCAGGAAGATTGAGGCAGTTATGGATTGGTCCGCCCCTACTTCAGTCAGTGAGATTCGGAGTTTTCTTGGTTTGGCTGGCTATTATCGACGTTTCATCGAGGGTTTCTAAAAGATCGCCAAGCCACTTACACAGCTAACTCAGAAGGGAGTCCCATTTTGTTGGTCAGAGGCTTGCGAGCAGAGTTTCCGGGAATTAAAGCACAGACTGACTACGGCACCAGTTCTAGTGATTCCCAGGGAGAACAAAGGATTTGTTCTTTATACTGACGCATCGCAACAGGGCCTAGGATGCGTACTTGTGATGACCAGGGATTATAGGTGTTAATCCCGTAGTGTTAATAATCCCTAAAGTGGTTTTACGTGGCGATTTGGAGTTTAATCGAGGTGTTGGGCCTTCTGGGCTCGTTTTTTTGGGTAGTTGGGATCGTTGGATCCAGAGGTAGAGATTGTATTCACATTACGGTGTAAAACCTAAGAGTTGGGTTTTTGATGTGTCTCGGAATCTCGGGTGCTGTGTGAGCACCGGTAGGGGGTTTTGGAGTTAGAGAGAGAGTTTTCGAAACCAGATGATTTTTAATGAGTCACGATGTATTTGTGGGGCTATTAGTATTTCGGGGTATTTTGCTATAAATACCAGTTGAACCTGAAAATTTTATTAAAAATTCCATTTTAGCCCTCCAACCCGCCTCTCTCTCTCTCCCCGCCGATTTCCGTCTGCCCAGCCCCCCCCGCGCACAAAAACGCTTCGCCCGCCGCCGTCTCGCCGCCGTTCGGCACGTGCGACCCGCCGCCGGCTTCGTCTCGTCGAGGCGCAGCTATTCCCTCCAGCAATTGAAAGTTTCGTCGCGTTTCTCGTTCGGATTTTGGCAGAATGCGTCGATCCCCAAAAGTTAGGGTTCTTCGATTTTTCGTCCGATTTCTTCCGATTTTCGATTGGGTAACCTCCCTTACCTCTTTTTCGTCCCTCTCATGTTATTCCTGCTATTTTGTGTTGGTTTGGTTCGAATTTATTTCGAATTTCGTAGGGTTTAGGTTCGAAATTTGGGGGTTTTTGGAAAGGGTGTTGTTTCTTGCAATTGATCGATTATTGCATGTTTTTTATGTGTATTGGTGTTTATTGGGTTTGAATTTGTGATATTAAGGTTCGAATTTTGTAGGGTGTTCTTGAGCAATTTTCGATATTGTCTCATTCGTTCCTCTCCCTGCATGTACCCTGCCCCGGGTCTTTTAAGAGGTTAATTGTCGTGTGTTGACAATGTTTTGAGGGTTATAGGTGTGCTTGAGCATGGGTTGCATGTTCGTAAATAATTGTGAATTATTTATCGTGTTAGCACATCATTCCTCGGGGCATGGAACTCGAGCAAAGTTTGGCTCAGACTTCGGAGATTTAAGGTACGTGCGACGTACGAGCATTTCTATATATATATATAGAGCATTGTGAAATGCATAAGGTAATTTTGATTGCATTGAATATTGTGCGTATGGTTATATATATATGTTGATATAGCCAAGGAACGACCAAATCTTGATATCGCCGCTTGTAGCGTGCGTGACACTAGAGTAGGATAACTCTTACAAGATATAAGGGGTACTGGGTTTATATGACTATTGTAAGACATTTGAGATGTCTAGGTTCATAGAATCATGTATTCATTGTAAGACATTTGAGATGTCTAGGTTCATAGAATCATGTATTCATTGTAAGACATTTGAGATGTCTAGGTTCATAGAATCATGTATTCATTATAAGACATTTGAGATGTCTAGGTATAATGAAGGATTGGTAAAATAAATGCTAGGCATTTGAGCTATCTGTGATTGATAGCGAGGTTGTGAAGTCAGTATTAGATATTGAGATATCTATAATTGCATGTTTAATGAATTTTCAATCACTATGTGTTGATATTCGAGGATTAGGCATGCGATGAGTTAATCAATGTGTTGATTTACTGATTTTTGAGATTTGATGAGTTTGATGATTGTGAGGACAGGGACAGTACACGGAATCCCGGATGAGGTTGCCATCCAGGGAGTATCATTTAAATTCATTTGTATTTACCTTTGTTGTAAATTATGAATTTCATTATTGTGATTATGGGATTTTGTGTATTGGTATGCTCACCCCGTTGGGGGTTGTCTCTGTTGGGATAGGTGAACAGGTACATCGATGGCTGTGGAGCTGAGCTCGAGCTGTTGATTGGACGTACTCCCAGGATCGTGGTACCAGGGCTTGATGGAGCACGGTATCGTATAGAGTACTTATATACACCTGAGGATTATATACATATTCATGATGCTCGCATGTGAGCACGATTATACTTGTATATGGATTGTATATAAAGGCATGAGCCTTTCTCTCTTTCATTTGAGGTTACATGCAATTAGAGGTTGAATTGCTAGAATGATATGAGAGTCATTGGTGTATTATGTGGGTGTTGAAACCCACTTTTGCGTCATATGTGTGGTGTCTTCCCTGGCTGGGAATTTACTTGTATTACTGCTTTCTGATGAGTATTATGTGTTCCCTGGCCGGGAATTATGTTATGTGTTGTGCCTTTTCTTTGGGATAGCTCTATTTATGGGGAGACTCTGCCCAAATTTTTATAAAAGTTCAAAATGTGAAAAGTGGCACTAAGGGGTTGGTAAAGGGCAAACATATGAGTCTTTTATTGTTAGGATGATGATCTTATAACATTGAGTATTAAAGGAAAGTTTGTAATTGACATTCAATGGTAAAGTATCATATGAGCTTCCCGATTGACTTTTTATTGAAAGCATGTGCCACACATAGTGGTTAATACACTAATCAGGGGTTAAGGGCTAAGGGTGTCCTTACATTAGTGGTATCAGAGCAGTGGTTGCTCATTGGGGCTGTTAAGGGCCTAGGAAGTTATTGATAGCACATATTTATGCATGATGGCATTAATGTTGTATGACATAACAAATTGTTTATGTGCTATTATGATATGAAAAGTGGTATTGCTAACCATTGTGGTTGCAGGAATTGTGTGGAACACGATAGGATGGCATTAATAGTGATGTCTGGCACTCCGTGTGTTACCAAGGATGATTTTGTAAGAGAATCAGGTAAAAGGGATATTTCCGAGGTAACATGTCTTGGTATACGTATTGACATGCAAGTGGTTGCATATATGTATTGAATGTTTGATGCATAGCGTATATGGCTATTGCTGTTAACCCTGATGGTTGCAGGTTACAGGAAATATGGAGTACGAAAAGGAATGATGATTATACATATGTACGGGCATCCCAAGGGCAACATGTATTATGTGTTTAGTCATTTAACACAAGGTAAATCAAGGTATGCATAAGATAGTGCATTATGATATGATACATGTTGATACGCATTGTTTTGCATATGTATATTGTGAAATATAAAGTGAGGATTTCAATGCTTACACTAAGGTCCATATGAGCGAGGAAGAATTCCGCTTATATGGAATAGTAAGAAGCATTGAAATGCACTATTGATATTTCACGAGTCCAGGTTATCCTAGTGAGGATTTCAATGCTTACGCTAAGGTCCATATGAAGCGAGGAAAAATTCCGCTTATGTGGAGTAGTAAGAAGCATTGAAATGCACTACTGATAAGTGACTCAATTCCATAAGAAGCAAGAATTCTGCTGACATAGATTCCATAGGAAGCGAGGAAAAATTCCGCTTACGTGGATTCCATAAGGAGCAAGAATTCTGCTTACGTGGATTCCATAGGAAGCGAGGAAAAATTCCGCTTACGTGGAAAAGGAAGGAGGAACCATAATTTCATGTGTTGATTTATATTCATTTCTCTATGAGGACACGGTTTATAGCGATGGTTCATTCCGCTATATTGATTGGCGATGGTTCATTCCGCCAGGTGTATTTATAGCGATGGTTCATTCCGCTATATTGATAGGCGATGGTTCATTCCGCCAGGTGTATTTATAGCGATGGTTCATTCCGCTATATTGATTGGCGATGGTTCATTCCGCCAGGTGTATTTATAGCGATGGTTCATTCCGCTATATTGATTGGCGATGGTTCATTCCGCCAGGTGTATTTATAGCGATGGTTCATTCCGCTATATTGATTGGCGATGGTTCATTCCGCCAGGTGTATTGATAGCGATGCCTCTTTCCGCTACTATGTGGACGATGATTCATGCTCAGGTGTATAGCGAGGTTTCATGCCACTTATTATATGACGAGGTGTCATGCCGTCGATTCTATAGCGAGGGATTGTGCCGCTATGTACTCAGCACAGGATTTTGCCGCCTTCGAGCGATGGGTGCTGATTACGCACTATTATTGAGCGACGGAGATAGGTATGCCGCTATGTTAGCGATGAGGTATGAGATATTGCTATTCTATTAGCTTTATTGTATCTGGCATGCGTTGATATACATGTTTTATTATGACTTTTACTAGCATGATAGTGGATGACATACGCTGATGTACATGTATCGTCACTAGTTGACAATGTCTTAGATGCCATGAGTTGGCATGTGTCGTCACAGGATGACGATGACGATGGTGTAGGAGATGTCTTATTAGACATGCATCATCGTTACGATGATCGATGCGTTGAGTATACGTATTCAGTGGTATGCCTTGGGTGCCAGTACCGAGCACAAGGTGGTGTGTGCGGCACCGATTGACGTGACCCTTATACCGAGCGGGTTGCTCGAGGAATGGTTGGATGCGCTGTACATGTGATTGTACCGCAGCTTACGTTTGGGGTGATCATATTACGAGTGGTGATACCCTTGAGGTATGCTCGTTGGAATGGCTTTTGGCCATGTGATTTGACGACAGGAGTAATCATGGAGGAAATTACTCGCTTTCTGTCGATGTGACATGTGGTAGACATGGTCACACCACCCTTGAGTGTGTAGGATGGGTCCTAAGGGAGTAGGATCAGGTTATGTTAAGTACATGGGGACATTGGTGTGTCCAGGGTGTATCGGCATTAGAGGAATGTTGGATAAAGACCCACTACTCTATTGAGTTTTCTTCCCACAGTATGATATACCATGTGGAAACGTCCGTCTTATTGGTAGGTTTGAGGTGAACCTAGAGAGGCAGCGACTAGTTTGTCTGCCGTGTGTGTGCAGCACCATGAGGGGCTTGCTAGAGCCGTTATACTGCTCGTTGGAACCAAGTTTGGCAAATCGTAAGGCGATACGATGTGGATTGTGGTGGACTCTAGTAGTCACCATGTCATTTGAGGTTGAGGCTGAGGTTGTGCATGCCTCACTGAAACGTGTATACGTTTATGTTTAATCTTGGAGACTTGTCTGGGACAGCTCAGGATGTTGGAGTACCAACAAGAGAGTCATCAGGTCGTTATTGACTCAATCTAAGGGAACCCATGTATTAGGGATACAATGGGTGTTATTGTATCCAGTTTTTCCGAACGGTGGTTCGAGACTAGTGGATCTCGAGTTCGATGGCACTTCCCTTGTGAGGAAGGAGGTAGTATTATACCTATTTGGGAATCTTTGAAAGATTCGGTAAGTTGGTGCTTGTGGTGTTGATTTTGAGAATCACGCCGTGTTGTTGATCGTCGATTTTCATTCTCCATTGGATGGGAATGACTCAGGATTGACATTTGTGTTTGGGGCTTAGGGTTATGTTGCAGATACCCGAGCCAAGTGCATTGAGTATGCATGCGATGTCAATACTTAGGCAGGTATACCGGTGAGTATACGGATGCCGGTTATTGATTTCCTTTCTGTCAAGCATAGAGTTATGCTATTTTAGGATGGTTAAATCTCTGATGAGAGATATGGAACACCTTAAGATTGGGAATCTACATGACACGATAATAATGAGGAACAATCGTGAAGTTAGTTGACTCCCTTTGAGGAGGGATTGTCTTGTGTGGGTTAAGGTATTTCCCTTGTTGGTATTTTCTTCCGAGTTATGCGATAGCCTTCCCAAGTTTGGATTGTTAAATCCTAGGATTATCAAGGGATGGCAGGAATTCGGATTGGTTGGGTGTCGCTGTCGACACAAGTGTTGAGGATGCAATGGGTTTATTGCATGTCCTTTCAGAATTTTAAACTCTATGGAGTCTCGGTTGTTATTTATGATCAGGACGTGATTCTTGGAACATCCGGAGGTGGACATCTTGTGAGATGTCTTTTGTGTGAATCTGTGGCCGTGAGTTGCCCAAATTGAGTTGCAATGATGCGACTGCTCCTTCGACGGAGGAGGTTTGAGAGTGGAAACCAGGTTTGGTATGTATACTAGTGTTTCCCTCGTAACGATGTATGTTAGACATCGTGAGTCTTGATAGAGATGTCATGGAATGATATCTACGATAGAATCAGGAGCGATTCGAATCCTTACAGTTTCAGTTGACTAACTGCTTTTGGATTATTAGCGTTGAGCTGTGCTGACGCTCTTTGACGTTATGATGGATTTGGAAGTCTATTCCACTCCAGAGTTTGACACGAGGTCAACGTTCTCACAGTTGAGGTGTCATTCAGGATGCGTTCTTACTAGTTGTATTAGAACTAAGAATGACTGTCCGATCTACAGTCGTATGTATTGGTTGTTTTGCAGTCATGAGGGACTGAGTTTTGGGATAACCCGCATCGAGGTACGTTTTGCCTCTTGGGTGATATGTTGGTTTTGGTAAGTCGCTCTGTTTCAGAGTTTGATGAGAGGTAGGTACCCTTGCGTTTATTAATACGATTCTGATATGGTCAAGAATCGAGGTTATGGCTTCATGTTGTGGTGTAGCCCGGGTGTTACGTGATACACCGGTGCTAATTTCGGGGACGAAATTCTTTTAGTGGGGGATATTGTGATGACCAGGGATTATAGGTGTTAATCCCGTAGTGTTAATAATCCCTAAAGTGGTTTTACGTGGCGATTTGGAGTTTAATCGAGGTGTTGGGCCTTCTGGGCTCGTTTTTTTGGGTAGTTGGGATCGTTGGATCCAGAGGTAGAGATTGTATTCACATTACGGTGTAAAACCTAAGAGTTGGGTTTTTGATGTGTCTCGGAATCTCGGGTGCTGTGTGAGCACCGGTAGGGGGTTTTGGAGTTAGAGAGAGAGTTTTCGAAAACAGAGGATTTTTAATGAATCACGATGTATTTGTGGGGCTATTAGTATTTCGCGGTATTTTGCTATAAATACCAGTTGAACCCGAAAATTTTATTAAAAATTCCATTTTAGCCCTCCAACCCGCCTCTCTCTCTCTCCCCGCCGATTACCGTCTGCCCAGCCCCCCCCCCCCCCCCCCCCCCCCCCCCCGCGCACAAAAACGCTTCGCCCGCCGCCGTTCGGCGCGTGCGACCCGCCGCCGGCTTCGTCTCGTCGAGGCGCAGCTATTCCCTCCAGCAATTGAAAGTTTCGTCGCGTTTCTCGTTCGGATTTTGGCAGAATGCGTCGATCCCCAAAAGTTATGGTTCTTAGATTTTTCGTCCGATTTCTTCCGATTTTCGATTGGGTAACCTCCCTTACCTCTTTTTCGTCCCTCTCATGTTATTCCCTGCTATTTTGTGTTGGTTTGGTTCGAATTTATTTCGAATTTCGTAGGGTTTAGGTTCGAAAATTTGGGGGTTTTTGGAAAGGGTGTTGTTTCTTGCAATTGATCGATTATTGCATGTTTTTGATGTGTATTGGTGTTTATTGGGTTCGAATTTGTGAGATTAAGGTTCGAATTTTGTAGGGTGTTCTTGAGCAATTTTCGATATTGTCTCATTCGTTCCCCTCCCTGCATGTACCCTGCCCCGGGTCTTTTAAGAGGTTAATTGTCGTGTGTTGACAATGTTTTGAGGGTTATAGGTGTGCTTGAGCATGGGTTGCATGTTCGTAAATAATTGTGAATTATTTATCGTGTTAGCACATTATTCATCGGGGCATGGAACTCGAGCAAAGTTTGGCTCGTACTTCGGAGATTTAAGGTACATGCGACGTACGAGCATTTCTATATATATATAGAGCATTGTGAAATGCATAAGGTAATTTTGATTGCATTGAATATTGTGCGTATGGTTATATATATATGTTGATATAGCCAAGGAACGACCAAATCTTGATATCGCCGCTTGTAGCGTGCGTGACACTAGAGTAGGATAACTCTTACAAGATATAAGGGGTACTGGGTTTATATGACTATTGTAAGACATTTGAGATGTCTAGGTTAATAGAATCATGTATTCATTGTAAGACATTTGAGATGTCTAGGTTCATAGAATCATGTATTCATTGTAAGACATTTGAGATGTCTAGGTTCATAGAATCATGTATTCATTATAAGACATTTGAGATGTCTAGGTATAATGAAGGATTGGTAAAATAAATGCTAGGCATTTGAGCTATCTGTGATTGATAGCGAGGTTGTGAAATCAGTATTAGATATTGAGATATCTATAATTGCATGTTTAATGAATTTTCAATCACTATGTGTTGATATTCGAGGATTAGGCATGCGATGAGTTAATCAATGTGTTGATTTACTGATTTTTGAGATTTGATGAGTTTGATGATTGTGAGGACAGGGACAGTACACGGAATCCCGGATGAGGTTGCCATCCAGGGAGTATCATTTAAATTCATTTGTATTTACCTTTGTTGTAAATTATGAATTTCATTATTGTGATTATGGGATTTTGTGTATTGGTATGCTCACCCCGTTGGGGGCTGTCTCTGTTGGGACAGGTGAACAGGTACATCGATGGCTGTGGAGCTGAGCTCGAGCTGTTGATTGGAGGTACTCCCAGGATCGTGGTACCAGGGCTTGATGGAGCACGGTATCGTATAGAGTACTTATATACACCTGAGGATTATATACATATTCATGATGCTCGCATGTGAGCACGATTATACTTGTATATGGATTGTATATAAAGGCATGAGCCTTTCTCTCTTTCATTTGAGGTTACATGCAATTAGAGGTTGAATTGCTAGAATGATATGAGAGCCATTGGTGTATTATGTGGGTGTTGAAACCCACTTTTGTCGTCATATGTGTGGTGTCTTCCCTGGCTGGGAATTTACTTGTATTACTGCTTTCTGATGAGTATTATGTGTTCCCTGGCCGGGAATTATGTTATGTGTTGTGCCTTTTTTTTTTGGGATAGCTCTATTTATTGGGAGACTCTGCCCAAATTTTTATAAAAGTTCACAATGTGAAAGTGGCACTAAGGGGTTGGTAAAGGGCAAACATATGAGTCTTTTATTGTTAGGATGATGATCTTATAACATTGAGTATTAAAGCAAAGTTTGTAATTGACATTCAATGGTAAAGTATCATCTGAGCTTCCCGATTGACTTTTTATTGAAAGCATGTGCCACACATAGTGGTTAATACACTAATCAGGGGTTAAGGGCTAAGGGGGTCCTTACAGTACTGATGCAGGACAGACATGTAGTGGCTTATGCTTCGAGACAGTTGAAGCCACACGAGACGAGGTATCCAGTCCATGATCTGGAATTAGCAGCTATAGTGTTCGCCTTGAAGCTATGGCGACACTACTTATACGGTACCTCATTCACCATCTTCACTGATCACAAGAGCCTGAAGTTCTTGTTTACACAGGCTGAGCTGAACATGAGGCAGAGGAGATGGATGGATCTGCTGAAGGATTACGAATGTGAAATCCAATGCCATCCCGGGAAAGCAAATCTCACAGCTGGCGCTTTGAGTCGGAAGGTGAGGAGTACAGCGGAGGATGTTATGAGTTTATCAGCTATGTTTGCCTCCTACTGTCAGTTGGGTTTTGATTTCGAGGTATCTTCTTCACCGGTACAGGTTTTGACCTTGTTAGCTGAGCCTGTTATTTATGATCACATCAGGAAGGCTCAGGGGACCGACGCAGAGGTTCAGAGATGGTTGTCAGTAATTCGTTCAGGTCAGTCGTCAAAGTTCAGGATGGCTGAGGACGGTTCTTTGAGGATTCGCGACCGATGGGTAGTCCCAGATGTACCTGAGTTGCGTCGGGGTATATTACAGCGAGCTCATTGCAGCAGGATGAGTGTCCACCCGGGCGAGAAGAAGATGTATAAGGATCTACGCAGCCAGTTCTGGTGGAGGCGTATGAAACAAGATGTCACCAAATTCGTCAAGAGATGTTTGATCTGTCAGTAGGTGAAGGCTAAGAGGCAGAGTCCTGGAGGTGAGCTAAGGAGTTTGGAGATACCCGAGTGGAAGTGGCAGCACGTGTCTATGGATTTTGTGACCCACTTGTCGAGGACTGTTTCGGGTTTTGATGCTATATGGGTAGTCGTCGACAGATTGACTAAGAGTGCTCATTTCATTCCCTACTGTATGACCTTCACGTACTTGAGGATGGCACAGTTATATGTCAGAGATGTGGTGAGACTGCATGGGATCCCTGTTTCAATTGTGTCTGATCGAGATCCGCGGTTTACATCTCACTTCTGGGAGGGTCTTCAGTCGGCTCTAGGTACAGAGTTGAGGTTGAGCATAGCCTATCATCCCCAGACGGACGGACAGGCCTAGCGTACGATACAGACGCTCGAAGATATGTTGAGGGCTTGTGTGCTGGAGTTCGACACTTCTTGGCAGGACTCAGTAGCCTTGGTGGAATTTTCTTATAATAACAGTTACCAGGCTAGCATACAGATGGCTCCATTTGAAGCCCAATATGGCAGGCGTTGCAGGTCGCCTTTGTGTTGGGATGTTGTGGACCGTAAATCGGTCGGAGGACCAGAGTTGGTCCAGGATATGGAAGAAAAGGTAAAGGTTATCAAGAGAAAGATGAAGGCAGCTCGGGACAGACAGGCAGCGTATACCAATCAGCGGCAAAGACCGTTGGAATTTCAGTTGGGCGACAGAGTCTTTCTGAAGATCTCACCTTTCAGAGGTGTGGTACGATTTGGGATGCAGGGAAAGTTATCCCCTAGGTATGTAGGGCCGTATGAGATCTTGCAGCGTGTTGGTACTCTGGCATACCGTTTGACTTTACCGCCCTCTCTGTCTGGTATACACGATGTATTCCATGTATCTATGCTGAGGAAGTACGAGCCGGATCCTTCGCATGTATTGCAGCCTTCAGAGGTACAGTTTGAGTCCGATGTTTCCTATGTGGAGCGACCTATCGGGATCTTGGATAGAGCAGACCGCAGGGTTCGGAACAAAGTTATTCCTATGATCAAGGTTCAGTGGGATCGTACGGGTGTCGAGGAGGCCACGTGGGAGACAGAACGACACATGGTGTGATATCCCCGAAATGATTATGTGGGTAATCATACAATTAAAGGTTGTTAATTGTGAGCCTATGTGCTAAAGGCGTATTTTATGTGGGAGTGATTTATTTATTTTGATGATGTGGTTTAGGGAGCATGTTAGGTGTTTTTAATTATTGTGTTGATGTGATAACGGGGTCTCACATTTAGTGGTATCAGAGCAGTGGTTAGATAACCAGGGAAGAGTGAAGGGTAGGCTTTAGAAACAAGTTGGCTAGGCATTCATTGTTGGGCATGTTATGCATGTGATGCATATTGTTGTATAAGTGTTATACTAACATGCTTTTGAATATGATACTCTTGTTATCTAACGGCTTATATTATGAACTGCTTTTGGTATTGTTGTTAACATTTGTGTTGCAGCATGGAGGCTGTTAACCCGGAGAACCCCAATGAGGAGGTAGGGGATATGGACAGTAGGAATGCCAGTATCGCTCAGCTGAACCCTTTACCACCACCTGCTGTGGGCGTGGAGCCCAGTGTATAGATGTTACTGCCAGGGGAGCTCAGTTTGAAGCAGTTTCTGAGTTTCCATCCGCCCATGTTTGAGGGAATTGAGTCTGGTGAAGTAGCTGAGGAGTGGTTGGAACGTATAGAGCAGATACTTGTGACTGCACCCTGTGCACGCACGGCATGGCTAAGGTTAGCCGAGTTTCAGATGGCTAAGAAGCCTGCTATGTGGTGGAAGACCACCGTGATGGAGCTGAGAGCTCTAGGTATGGCAGTTGACTGGACTGTATTCCGGACCCGGTTCCTTAACCGGTATTTCTCTGCAGCTGCCAGACAATTAAAAGAGGATGAGTTCAACAGTTTGAAGCAGGGTAGCATGTCAGTGTCAGACTATGCTATGCAGTATTCCTCACTGCTGAGGTATGTACCTCATATTGCTGTCAGCAGCCATGCAAAGATGAGGAATTTTCTGAAGGGATTGAGGCCAGAACTATTTGATAGGGTTATCTCCAACAACCCCAGTTCATTTGATGACGCCCTGACACGGGCAGAGTTAGCGAAGATTGCGGTGGGCGCGTACAAGGATGTTGTACCCCCTTCTATACCACCACAGAGGCCTGCTGCTGATAGTCTGAGGCCACGAGGGGATCAGTTCAAGGCTCGTGGGGCCTCATCATCTTCCAAATTTAGTGGGAAGAAGTCTCAGGGTCAGAAACAGAACAATAAGGGACCCACACAGGGGAGCAAGACAGTGGGAAACAAGTGTAGCAACTGTGGAGGATGGCACTTGTCACGGGACTGTCAGGGTTGCTATATCTGTGGCAAGGTGGGCCACTTTGCTCGAGGTTGCCCCAATCGGGCAGGTCAGACAGATTCAGGGCCGAATAGGCCGAGGTTTGATGCTGGGAGGGCACCACAGAGACAACAGTTTGCACCACGACCACAGGGAGGTCAGACGGCAGGACCGCCGCAGGGACAGGTGTATGCACTGACCAGGGAGCAGGCTGAGGCAGCCCCAGAGGAGGTCATTGCTGGTACGTGCCATTTATTTACGTACCCTGCACTTATATTGATAGATACAGGTGCTTCCCATTCTTTTGTATCTACTGCTTTTGTGGAGGGACACCACTTGTGCTCGTCTCTGTTACCCACGCCTCTTATGGTCTCGACACCCACGGGGAAGCATGTGATTGCGGATCGGCTATTATCTGATTGCCTCATTTATTTTGAGGGCAATGATCTGAGGGCCGATTTGATTCAGTTAGAGATGGCAGACCTTGACTGCATTATCGGCATTGACGTGTTGAGCAGATACCGAGCTATGGTAGACTGCCGGCAGAGGATTGTCCATTTTCTGTCTGATCAGGGGTTCCAGTGGACCTTTTATGGGGACGGCTCTCGTCCAAAGATTCCGGTAATATCAGCGGTTAAGATGGCGCGATTATTGGAGCGCGGCCACACAGGTTACATCATTTATACTGTGGATGTATCTGAGGAAAAGGAAGTGAGAGCTGAGGACATTCCGGTTGTGGCGGAGTTCATTGATGTGTTCCCAGATGAGATTCCGGGATTTCCGCCTGTCAGGGATGTGGAGTTTGCTATAGAACTGCTGCCAGGGACATCGGCCATTTCTCGTGCCCCATACAGGATGGCACCGGCAGAGCTGAGGGAACTGAAGGTACAGTTACAGGAGCTCCTCGACAAGGGATACATCCATCCTAGTGTATCGCCTTGGGGTGCACCAGTCTTGTTCGTGAAAAAGAAGAATGGATCAATGCGTCTGTGCATTGACTATAGGCAATTAAACATGGCTACAGTGAAGAACAGATATCCACTTCCGAGGATTGATGATCTGTTTGACCAGCTTCAGGGTACAGAGGTGTACTCCAAGATAGATTTGAGGTCAGGCTATCACCAGGTTCGGGTTAGAGCTGGTGATGTCCAAAAGACGGCTTTTAGAACTCGGTATGGGCACTATGAGTTCTTGGTGATGCCATTCGGGGTGACGAATGCCCCTGCTACATTTATGAGCCTGATGAACAGAGTATTTCAGGAGTACCTCGATCAGTTTGTGATCGTGTTCATTGATGAAATCCTGGTCTATTCAAGGAATGAGGAGGATCATGCCGATTATCTGAGGATAGTGCTCCAGATCCTCAGAGATCATCAGTTGTACGCCAAACTCAGCAAGTGTGAGTTTTGGCTGAGCAGTGTTGCATTCTTGGGCCATATCATATCACGAGAGGGGATATCAGTAGACCCGAGGAAGATAGAGGCAGTTATGGATTGGTCTGCCCCTACTTCAGTCAGTGAGATTCGAAGTTTTCTTGGTCTGGCTGGCTATTATCGACGTTTCGTCGAGGGTTTCTCAAAGATCGCCAAGCCACTTACACAGCTTGTGATGACCAGGGATTATAGGTGTTAATCCCGGAGTGTTAATAACCCGTAAAGTTGTTTTACGTGGCGAATTGGAGTTTAATCGAGGTGTCGGGCCTTCTGGGCTCGTCTATTTGAGTAGTTGGGATCGTTGGATCCCGAGGTTGAGATCGTATTCTCGTTTCGGTGAAAACCTGTGAGTTGGGTTTTTAGTAGGACTCAGAATCTCGGGTGCTGTGTGTGGGCACCGGTAGGGAGTTTTTGAGTTAGAGAGAGAATTATTGAAAACAGATGATTTTTAATGAATCATGATGTATTTGTGGGGATATTAGTATTTCGGGGTATTTTTGCTATAAATACCAGTTGAACCCGAGATTTTTATTATCGGAACCATTTTCTTCCCCTCCTTCTCTCTCCCCGTAGCCGCGCCATTCCCGATCCCCTTTGACCCCCGCGCGTAAAAGTCGTCGGCCAGCCGCCGTCCGGCCGCCGTTCGGCGCGTGCCACCCGCCGTTGGAATCGTCTCTTCCGGGCGCTTCTTTACATACCAACAATTTGAAGTTTGGTCAAGAATCGAGCTCGGATTTGCCAGAAAAGCGTAGGGTTCAAAAACTGGATTTCATCCGATTTTGGGGCGCGATTTTGGTATGATTTTGGTACGATTTTTCTGATGTTTTTGGGGCGTTTTTATGCTGCTTTTGAGACGATGATTTCATACTTTCATGGGTCGAAAATTTGTTGCTTATGGTTTCGAATTTGAACACTGATTTCGTGACTTAGGGTTTCGAAAATTTGGGTTTTTGGTATGAGGATGATGATTCATGTTGTTATTCGATTATTTCATGTTTAAATGCATTATGATGCTTGATTGTGTTCGAAATTGAGGAATCGGATTTGAAGTTAGGGCTTGAATTCGAATTTTGGGGGGTTTTGGCATGTGGGGCGATTATTGTTGTTGTTAAATGATTAATTCATGTGTTAGATGAATTATGGTGATTATTCGGGTTTGATTTGTGTTGGTTGGGTTCGAATTATTGAAGGTGTTCTTAGGCAATTTTTCGATATGCCGCATTCGTTTTCCCTCCCTGCATGTACCCTGCCCCGGGTCTTTTAGATGTTTAATTGTCGTGTGTCGACAATATTTTGAGGGTTATGGATGTGCTTGAGCATGGGTTGCATGTTCGTAAATAATTGTGAATTATTTACCGTGTTAGCACATCGTTCCTCAGGGCATGGAACTCGAGCAAGGTTTGACTCGGACTTCGAGGATTTAAGGTACGTTTAGCGTACGAGCATAGTTTAAATGATGTTTTACAAGTATGATGCATGATCTAAAACACATGAAATGCTTTACTATGATGGTACCGGGACTTGATTACCTTATGATGATTCACATGGTGAAATGCTTAGTGCCGCTATGAAGCGAGCCAATGATGAGGTGTGGTTGCTATGGAGCAAACACCCATAGTATGACGTTACCTTGAAGTAAGAAATGAAAATGTGGTATTTGATTAGATATCTAGGATATCTGTATTTTATTCCCTATGGGTAATAATAGGAACAGAGACGTAGTTAATCAGAGAAGTGATTAACCAATATCGGAAGTTAAGAAAATCTCAATACGATATCTAGAATTATGATCATTGCTAGATTAAGTAAGATGTTATGAAACGATGTTATGAAAAGATGTTATGAAACGATGTTATGAAAAGATGTTATGAAACGATGTTATGAAATGATGTTATGAAATGTTACCAATCATTGCCAAATAAAGTAAGATGTTATGAAAGGTTACTGATTTGAGACTGGCTAGGGTTAACCAATATGATGATTAACTGCATATTCAAGATTTGATGATTTATCTGTTTTGAGAACAGGGTTATACAGGGGTACGCCATGATGAGGATGATACCATCCAGGAAGTATCACATATGTTCCACAATATTTACATTTTCGTAAATTATGTATTATGTCATTATGATTATGAAATTGTGGAATTGGTATGCTCACCCCGTTGGGGGCTGTCTCTGATGGGGCAGGTTAACAGATACATCGATGGCTTTGGAGATGAGCTCGAGCTGTTGATTGGATGTACTCCCAGGATCGTGGTACCAGGGCTTGATGGAGCACGGTATCGTATAGAGTACTTATATACCCATGAGGGTTATATACATATTCATGATGCTCGCATGTGAGCAAGATTACTTGTATATGCGTTGTATATAAAGGCATGAGCCTTCCTCTCTTTCATTATATGTTGCATGCAATTGTGGTAGAATTGCTAATGATATGAGAGTCGTTAGTGTGTTATGTGGGGGTTGAAACCCACTTTGGTTGTTATATGTGTGGTGTCTTCCCTGGCTGGGAATTTACTTGTATTACTGCTTTCTGATGAGTATTGTGTATTCCCTGGCCGGGAATTATATTATGTGATGTGCTTGTGTTTTGGGATAGCTCAATTTTATGGGGAGACTCTGCCCAAATTTTTATAAAAGTCCACAATGTGAAAAGTGGCAAAATGGGATGGTAATGGGCAACTCTATGAGTCTATATGTTAGTAGAGATGATTCTATAACGTTGATCATTAGAGAAATTTTAGAGTTGCCATTCAATGGTAAAGTATCATCTGAGCTTCCCGATTGGCTTTTTATTGAAAGCATGTGCCACACCTAATGATTAATACACTAATCAAGGGTTAAGTATATGGGGTCCTTACATTAGTGGTATCAGAGCAGTGGTTGCTCGTTGGGGCTGTTGAGGGCCTAGGAAGTTATTGATAGCACATCTTTATGCATGATGGCATTAATGTTATACGACATGACTAATTGTTTATGTGCTTTTATGTTATGAAAAGTGGTATTGCTAACCATTGTGGTTGCAGGAATCGTGTGGAACACGATAGGATGACATTCATAGTGATGTCTAACACTCTATATGCTACGTGCCGAGGAACCTGTTTTTGGAAGAAAATCAGGGAAAAGAAAGATATGACGTATTGTCTGAGGACAGACTGGGTAGACAACCGACAGTGGATTACTTCGGTATGGTCTCAATTATTATTGAATATACTAATGTGTTTGTTCATATAATGTTCAAGCAAGGAAAGTACGTAAGAAGCGTACGGCATCGGACGGTAACACACTCCTAACTTTGACTATGCATTGGATGCATAAGTATTTATGATGTTTATGATGATGATGATTATGATGATAATGTTATGATGATAATGATTTTGATAAGTAGGTTTATGACGAATATGCTATGATGACGATGTTTATGACAAGTGAGATTATGATGATGTGTTACGATGTTATGATGTGGTAAGATGCCCATATGGTAAGAGGCCATACTCCTATATTATGATCATACTATGACTGCATGAGAATTTACGATGCCATGATGATGTGTTTAATGAATGAAAAAGTGATAAGATGTTTAAGATGATGTTATGATAAGTAAGTTCACGGTGAAGATGATTTTATAATGAATAAAGATGACAAGATACTTACGATGATGTTATGATAAATGAAGATGATATGACGTTTACGATGACGACTATGATAAGTAATGATGATGTTAATATGATGTTTATAGAATGATATGATGTTTATAAGGTGGTAAGATGCCACAGGGTAAGATGCCCATATGCATGAATATGAACTAGGGAAAATGAAAAGAAGTTAATGAATAACCAGCAAGCTTACTCAACTATGATTTCGTACATTTACTGTTTTATCTCTAAGATAATGATGCTATAAGATGATGATGCTTATATGATGATGATGTTACAAGATGATAATGTATGTTTCACTATGTTACTTAGAATGGTTGAATGTCCGGTGGTTATTATGGGCAAGCGAGGAAGGTCTTGCCGCTCACATAGCTGATGAGCGATGGGGTACATCCGCTATCAAGGTGTAGCGATGGGTATCATCCGCTGATGAGCGATGGGGTACATCCGCTATCAAGGTGTAGCGATGGGTATCATCCGCTGAGCGATGGGGTACATCCGCTATCAAGGTGTAGCGACGGGTATCATCCGCTGTATAAGAGATACATCCGCTATCAAGGCGTAGCGATGGGTATCATACGATGTGCTATGTCGAGCGAGGGGGCCAATTGTGCCGCTGTCATAATGGAACCGGGACAGTCCCATTTCTAATTAACATAGTTTGTTGTGAGTATATATGTGATATGATGATTATGATGATGTTTATGATGATAGCGATGCCTCATTCCGCTATGTTACGATGACACACTCTTTTACGAGGATTGGCGATGATTTATGCCGCCGGATATGATGATAGCGATGCCTCATTCCGCTATGTTACTATGACACACTCTTTTACGAGGATTGGCGATGGTTTATGCCGCCGGATATGTTAATAGCGATGTCCCATTCCGCTATTATGTGGATTTACGATGACTCATTCTTCTATGAGGATTGACGATGATTGGTGCCACCAGATATGTTGATAGCGATGCCTCTTTCCGCTGTTATGTAGACGATGATTCAGGCTCAGGTGTATAGCGAGGTTTCATGCCACTTATTATATGACGAGGTATCATGCCGTCGATTCTATAGCGATGGATAGTGCCGCTATGTACTCAGCACAGGATTATGCCGCCTTCGAGCGATGAGTGCTGATTTCGCACTATTATCTAGCGACGGAGACAGGTATGCCGCTATCTTGTTAGCGATGAGGTACGAGATATTGCTATTCTATTAGCTTTATTGTAGCTGTATTGCGTTGATATACATGTTTTATTATGCCTATTTTACTAGCATGATGGTGGATGACATACGCTGATGTGCATGGACCGTCACGAGTTGACCGGGTTGTTTAGATGTCATTGTTGACATGTATTGTCACTAGTTGGCAATGCCTTAGATACCATGAGTTGGCCTGTGTCGTCACAAGATGACGATGACGATAGTGTAGGAGATGTCTTATTAGACATGCATCATCATTACGATGAACAATGCGTTGAGTATACGTTTTCAGTTGTATGCCTTGGGTGCCAATGTCGGGCACAAGGTGGTGTGTGCGTCACCGATTAACGTGGCCCTTATACCGAGCGGGTTGCTCGAGGAATGGATGGACGCACTGTACATGTGATTGTACCGCAGAAATTGTTTGAAGTAATCGTATTTCGAGTGGTGATACCCTTGAGGTAGGCTCGTTGGAATGGCTTTTGGCCATGTTTTTGACGACAGGAGTAATCGTGGAGGAATTACTCGCTTGCTATTGATAGGACATATGGTAGACATGGTCACACCAACCATGAGAATGTAAGATGGGTCCTAGGGAAGTAGGATCAGGTTATGTTAAGTGCATGGGGACATTGGAGTGTCCAGGGTATTTCAGCATTGGAGGAATGTTGGGTAAAGACCCACTACTCTATTGATTTTCTTCCCATGGTATGGTATGCCGTGCGGAAACGTCCATCTGATTGGTAGGTTTGAGGTGAAACCTAGTGAGGCAGCGACTAGTTTGTCTGCCGCGTGTATGCAGCACCGTGATGGGCTTGCTAGAGCCGTTATACTGCTCGTTGGAACCAAGTTTGGTAAATCGTAAGGTTATACGAGGTGGATTGTGGTGGACTCTGGTAGTCACCACATCATTTGAAGTTGAAGTTGAGTATGCCTCACTGAACGTATAGATGTTTATGTTTAAATCTTGGTGAGACTTGTCTGGGACAGCTCATGATGTTGAAGTACCAACAAGAGAGTCATCAAGTCGTCGTTGTTTTGGCCTGGGAATCCATGTATTTGGGATGCATTGGGTTTATTGCATGTCCTTTCAAATTTGAAACTCTGAGGAGTCTCGATTGTTTATTTATGATCAGGATGTGATTCTTAGGATATCCGGAGGTGGACATCTTGTGAGATGTCTTTTATGTGAATCTGTGGCCGTGAGTTGCCCAAGTTGAGTTGCAATGATGCGACTGATCATTTGATGGAGGAGGTTTGGAAGTGGAACCAGGCTTGGTATGTGTACACCGTGGTATGCCAATGTTTCCCTCGTAACGATGTATGTTAGACATCGTGAGTCATGATAAGAGATGTCATTGAATGATATCTACGATGGAATCGGGAGCGATTCAGATCCTCGCAGTTTCAGTTGACTAACTGCTTTTGGATTGTTAGCGTTGGGTTGCGCTGACGCTTTTTGACGTTATGATGGATTTGGAAGTCTATTCCACTTCAGAGTTGACACGAGGTCAACATTCTCACGGTTGAGGTATCATTCATGATGCGTTCTTACTAGTGGTATTAGAACGAAGGATGACTGTCCGATCTACGGTCATAAGTATTGGTTGTTTTACAGTCATGAGGGACTGACTTTCGGGATGAACCGCATCGAGGTACGTTTTGCCTCTTGGGTGATGAGTTGGTGTTGGTTTTGTTATGTCGCTCTGTTTCAGAGTTTGATGTGAGGTATTCTCAAGGTTTTTAAGACGATTCTGATATGGTCAGGAATCGAGGTTATGGCTTCAGGTTGTTGTGTAGCCTGGGTGTTACGTGATACACCGGTGCTAATTTCGAGGACGAAATTTTTTTAGTGGGGGATAATGTGATGACCAGGGATTATAGGTGTTAATCCCGGAGTGTTAATAACCCGTAAAGTTGTTTTACGTGGCGAATTGGAGTTTAATCGAGGTGTCGGGCCTTCTGGGCTCGTCTATTTGAGTAGTTGGGATCGTTGGATCCCGAGGTTGAGATCGTATTCTCGTTTCGGTGAAAACCTGTGAGTTGGGTTTTTAGTAGGACTCAGAATCTCGGGTGCTGTGTGTGGGCACCGGTAGGGAGTTTTTGAGTTAGAGAGAGAATTATTGAAAACAGATGATTTTTAATGAATCATGATGTATTTGTGGGGATATTAGTATTTCGGGGTATTTTTGCTATAAATACCAGTTGAACCCGAGATTTTTATTATCGGAACCATTTTCTTCCCCTCCTTCTCTCTCCCCGTAGCCGCGCCATTCCCGATCCCCTTTGACCCCCGCGCGTAAAAGTCGTCGGCCAGCCGCCGTCCGGCCGCCGTTCGGCGCGTGCCACCCGCCGTTGGAATCGTCTCTTCCGGGCGCTTCTTTACATACCAACAATTTGAAGTTTGGTCAAGAATCGAGCTCGGATTTGCCAGAAAAGCGTAGGGTTCAAAAACTGGATTTCATCCGATTTTGGGGCGCGATTTTGGTATGATTTTGGTACGATTTTTCTGATGTTTTTGGGGCGTTTTTATGCTGCTTTTGAGACGATGATTTCATACTTTCATGGGTCGAAAATTTGTTGCTTATGGTTTCGAATTTGAACACTGATTTCGTGACTTAGGGTTTCGAAAATTTGGGTTTTTGGTATGAGGATGATGATTCATGTTGTTATTCGATTATTTCATGTTTAAATGCATTATGATGCTTGATTGTGTTCGAAATTGAGGAATCGGATTTGAAGTTAGGGCTTGAATTCGAATTTTGGGGGTTTTGGCATGTGGGGCGATTATTGTTGTTGTTAAATGATTAATTCATGTGTTAGATGAATTATGGTGATTATTCGGGTTTGATTTGTGTTGGTTGGGTTCGAATTATTGAAGGTGTTCTTAGGCAATTTTTCGATATGCCGCATTCGTTTTCCCTCCCTGCATGTACCCTGCCCCGGGTCTTTTAGATGTTTAATTGTCGTGTGTCGACAATATTTTGAGGGTTATGGATGTGCTTGAGCATGGGTTGCATGTTCGTAAATAATTGTGAATTATTTACCGTGTTAGCACATCGTTCCTCAGGGCATGGAACTCGAGCAAGGTTTGACTCGGACTTCGAGGATTTAAGGTACGTTTAGCGTACGAGCATAGTTTAAATGATGTTTTACAAGTATGA
The DNA here is from genome assembly GCA_907163345.1 of Haberlea rhodopensis. Classification (NCBI taxonomy): domain Eukaryota; kingdom Viridiplantae; phylum Streptophyta; class Magnoliopsida; order Lamiales; family Gesneriaceae; genus Haberlea; species Haberlea rhodopensis. Next base: position 2,514,775 of record CAJQUN010000058.1, on the reverse strand, counting down.
TGCATGATCTAAAACACATGAAATGCTTTACTATGATGGTACCGGGACTTGATTACCTTATGATGATTCACATGGTGAAATGCTTAGTGCCGCTATGAAGCGAGCCAATGATGAGGTGTGGTTGCTATGGAGCAAACACCCATAGTATGACGTTACCTTGAAGTAAGAAATGAAAATGTGGTATTTGATTAGATATCTAGGATATCTGTATTTTATTCCCTATGGGTAATAATAGGAACAGAGACGTAGTTAATCAGAGAAGTGATTAACCAATATCGGAAGTTAAGAAAATCTCAATACGATATCTAGAATTATGATCATTGCTAGATTAAGTAAGATGTTATGAAACGATGTTATGAAAAGATGTTATGAAACGATGTTATGAAAAGATGTTATGAAACGATGTTATGAAATGATGTTATGAAATGTTACCAATCATTGCCAAATAAAGTAAGATGTTATGAAAGGTTACTGATTTGAGACTGGCTAGGGTTAACCAATATGATGATTAACTGCATATTCAAGATTTGATGATTTATCTGTTTTGAGAACAGGGTTATACAGGGGTACGCCATGATGAGGATGATACCATCCAGGAAGTATCACATATGTTCCACAATATTTACATTTTCGTAAATTATGTATTATGTCATTATGATTATGAAATTGTGGAATTGGTATGCTCACCCCGTTGGGGGCTGTCTCTGATGGGGCAGGTTAACAGATACATCGATGGCTTTGGAGATGAGCTCGAGCTGTTGATTGGATGTACTCCCAGGATCGTGGTACCAGGGCTTGATGGAGCACGGTATCGTATAGAGTACTTATATACCCATGAGGGTTATATACATATTCATGATGCTCGCATGTGAGCAAGATTACTTGTATATGCGTTGTATATAAAGGCATGAGCCTTCCTCTCTTTCATTATATGTTGCATGCAATTGTGGTAGAATTGCTAATGATATGAGAGTCGTTAGTGTGTTATGTGGGGGTTGAAACCCACTTTGGTTGTTATATGTGTGGTGTCTTCCCTGGCTGGGAATTTACTTGTATTACTGCTTTCTGATGAGTATTGTGTATTCCCTGGCCGGGAATTATATTATGTGATGTGCTTGTGTTTTGGGATAGCTCAATTTTATGGGGAGACTCTGCCCAAATTTTTATAAAAGTCCACAATGTGAAAAGTGGCAAAATGGGATGGTAATGGGCAACTCTATGAGTCTATATGTTAGTAGAGATGATTCTATAACGTTGATCATTAGAGAAATTTTAGAGTTGCCATTCAATGGTAAAGTATCATCTGAGCTTCCCGATTGGCTTTTTATTGAAAGCATGTGCCACACCTAATGATTAATACACTAATCAAGGGTTAAGTATATGGGGTCCTTACACAGCTGACTCAGAAGGGAGTCTCATTTTGTTGGTCAGATGCTTGTGAGCAGAGTTTCAGGGAATTAAAGCACAGACTGACTACTGCGCCAGTTCTAGTGATTCCCAAGGAGAACAAAGGATTTGTTCTTTATACCGACGCATCGCTACAGGGATTAGGGTGCGTACTGATGCAGGACAGGCATGTAGTGGCTTATGCTTCGAGACAACTGAAGCGACACGAGACGAGGTATCCAGTCCATGATCTGGAGTTGGCAGCTATAGTGTTCGCCTTGAAGATATGGGGACACTATTTATACGGTACCTCATTTACCATCTTCACTGATCACAAGAGCCTGAAGTTCTTGTTTACACAGGCTGAGCTGAACATGAGGCAGAGGAGATGGATGGACCTGCTGAAGGATTATGATTGTGAAATCCTATACCATCCCGGGAAAGCAAATCTGACAGCCGACGCCCTGAGTCGGAAGGTGCGGAGCACTGCAGAGGATGCCATGTGTTTATCAGCTATGTTGGGCTCCTACTGCCATTTGGGATTTGATTATGATGTGTCTGCTTCACCGGTTCAGGTTTTGACTTTGTTAGCTGAACCTGTTATTTATGATCACATCAGGAAGGCTCAGGGGACCGATGTGGAGGTTCAGAGATGGATATTAGTGGTTCATTCAGGTCAGCCATCGAGATTCAGAGTGGCTGAGGACGGTTCTCTGAGACTTGGAGACAGATGGGTGGTTCCAGATACACCCGAGTTGCGTCAGGGTTTATTACAGCGAGCTCATTGCAGTAGGATGAGTATCCACCCAGGCGGGAAGAAGATGTATAAGGATCTACGCAGCCAGTTCTGGTGGAGGCGTATGAAACAAGATGTCACCTCATTTGTCAAGCGCTATTTGATTTGTCAGCAGGTGAAGGCTGAGAGGCAGAGGCCTGGAGGTGAACTAAAGAGTTTAGAGATACCCAAGTGGAAGTGGCAGCACGTGTCTATGGATTTCGTGACCCACTTACCGAGGACTATTTCGGGTTTTGGTGCCATCTGGGTAGTCGTGGACAGATTGACTACACTGGCTCATTTCATTCCCTACTGTATGACATATACGCACTTGAGGATGGCACAGTTATATGTCAGAGATGTGGTGAGACTGCACGGGATCCCTGTTTCGATAGTGTCCGATCGAGATCCGCGGTTCACGTCTCACTTCTGGGAGGGTTTGCAGACAGCTCTAGGTACAGAGTTGAGGCTGAGCACAGCCTATCACCCTCAGACGGACGGACAGACCGAGCGTACGATACAGACGCTCGAGGATATGTTGAGAGCTTGTGTGCTAGAGTTCGACATATCATGGCAGGACTTGATAGCCTTAGTGGAGTTCTCTTACAACAACAGCTACCAGGCAAGTATACAGATGGCTCCTTTCGAGGCCCTCTATGGTAGGCGTTGTAGGTCACCCTTGTGTTGGGATGACTTGGACCGTAAGTCGGTTGGAGGACCAGAGTTGGTTCAGGAAATGGAAGAGAAAGTTAAGGTTATCAAGAGAAAGATGAAGGCAGCTCAGGACAGACAGGCACATATGCCAATCAGCGGCGTAGGCCGTTGGAGTTTCAGTTAGGCGACAGAGTTTTTCTGAAGATCTCACCTTTCAGAGGCATTGTACGGTTTGGTATGCGGGGGAAGTTGTCTCCTAGATACGTGGGGCTGTATGAGATCTTACAGCGTGTTGGTACTCTGGCGTACCGTTTGGCTTTACCGCCTTCTCTGTCTAGTATACACGACGTATTTCATGTGTCTATGCTGAGGAAGTATGAGCCGGATCCTTCACATGTGTTGCAGCCTTCAGAGGTGCATATTGAGTCCGATGTTTCTTATGAGGAGCGGCCTATCAGGATTTTGGATAGGGCAGACCGCAGACTTCGGAACAAGGTTATTCCTATGATCAAGATTCAGTGGGATCGTAGGGGTGTCGAGGAGGCCACGTGGGAGACAGAGCGACACATGGTGCAGCACTATCCAGAGCTGTTTTCTGGTATGCGTTTATGTATTGTGTTATCTTTTGATTGACAGCATGTTTGATTTCGGGGACGAAATCTTATAAGTAGGGGAGTATTGTGATATCCCCGAAATGATTATGTGGGTAATCATACAATTAAAGGTTGTTAATTGTGAGCCTATGTGCTAAAGGCGTATTTTATGTGGGAGTGATTTATTTATTTTGATGATGTGGTTTAGGGAGCATGTTAGGTGTTTTTAATTATTGTGTTGATGTGATAACGGGGTCTCACACATGGTGCAGCACTACCCAGAGCTATTTTCTGGTATGCGTTTATGTATTGTTTTACCTTGAGAGACAACGCATGAGTAAGATTCCATACGCGTCAGCTATTGGATCTATCATGTATGCCATGATATGTACTCGTCCCGATGTATCGTATGCTTTGAGCATGACGAGCAGATATCAAGTTGATCCAGGTGAAGGTCACTGGATTGCTGTCAAGAATATCCTAAAGTACTTGAGAAGGACTAAGGATACATTCTTGATTTATGGAGGTGAGGAAGAGCTCAATGTAATGGGTTACACTGATGCAAGCTTCCAAACCGACAAAGATGATTTTCGATCGCAATCTGGATATGTGTATTGCCTGAATGGAGGTGCTGTGAGCTGGAAGAGTTCAAAGCAAGAAACAGTAGCCGATTCTACAATGGAAGCTGAGCATATTGCTGCCTCGGAGCAAAGGAAGCTGTTTGGATGAGGAAGTTCATTACTGAACTTGGAGTGGTGCCTAGCATCAAAGATCCGATAGAACTCTATTGTGACAACAATGGAGCGATCGCATTGGCTAAGGAACCAAGATCTCACCAAAGATCCAAGCACATACTTACGCGTTTCCATTTCATTCGAGAAATCGTTGAAAGGGGGGATGTTAAAATATGCAAAGTACCAACAGATGATAATGTATCTGACCCATTGACGAAGCCGCTGTCACAGCAGAAGCATGATCGTCATACTAGATCTCTAGGCATTAGGTATATGTCTGAGTGGTCTTAGTGCAAGTGGGAGATTTGTTGGGATATGCCCTAAGACAAGTCATTAGATGATTGTTTAAGACATACAATGTTTATGGTTTTATGAATGGCAATTCATTATTATATATTATTCTTTTAACTGTGCATTGTGAATTAATATATATGTTAATGTCCTTAGAATAATATTGTATTATTCTTAAAGATGTCCCTAGTCAAGTATTATCATGAATAGGGATAATGATAATACGTAGAGACTAGTATATGTTGATCGATGAATTGTTCATTGATATGAGATATCAAATCAACATATGGGTACATGTTAGAGAACGATGTACTGGACAGACCCACCATGAGAATGCAACATGGATAGTTATATGATCGTCATATGCAATTCTCATAGTGATAATAATGTATGCAATCCTTACGACTTGTGATCATCAGAGATCCCAACATAAGGAGTTATGTATCTTGATATCGTCAAACGTTACCCGTAACAGGGTATACTATAAAGGCGACTATTGGATATACTACGAATTATGTAGAGGGATGTTGACTGATCGAGATAGGATTAGTCCCTCCTATATAACAGGAGATGTGTTTGGCCCTTGATCAAGTGAGAACTAAAATGCATGGCCATGCTCGAATGAGTCGATATGAGATATCGAGCTTATTCGTTTATTCTAGTTCTACTTGGGGATCAAGAAATAAAGATTGGATATACAAGTATGACTATTCCATGACTCGTGTTCAATCTAAACACAAAGGACAAAGGGATTAAGTTACATGGTTAATATTATCACAAGTTCTAAAGGTTATGTCGAGTCATTGACATTCTTGTAATTTGGGTAGCATTGATGTGTTGCTAGATACCGCTCAATGCTTGAGACATAAAATGAGATTTTATGTCACTGCCAACATTACAAGATCCTATCGGGTCGCACAAAAGATTAAATCGAGAAGGGAAATTAAATTCATGGGATGAATTAAATAATTAAGAGGAGTCTTAATTAATAATCATAATGATTAATTAAATCATGGGCTTAAGCCCATGAGGCTTTATGAAAGCCTTTAATTAATCATATAAAATATGATTGCAAGGGGTTTAATTAGAATTAACACTTCATAACACAAAACCTAACTCTATAAGCCTCTCGGCCGCGAGACTCACGAGCTTCACCGCCGCCGCCGATCGTGTGGTGGTTTTGAGGTTTTGCTTGGTCGTCGTTGTTCGGTTTTTATTCGAGAATAAGTCTAGCAACATATTCTTGAATATCCCTTCACCCGATTTGATCATGTGGATACCGTAGAGACGAAGGTGAAAACTTTCGTTTGTGACTCGGAGTTCGTTGGACGTGCTGCTCCGTGGAATCTGCTTCAAACACGCTATAAGGGTGAGACCTTCGTATACCTTAATCCGATATGATAACCTATGTATAGATCTGCTGGTTTGTAATCCTAAAATTTTATTCCGCTGCGTTGTATGCTCAAGGGATTACTTACAGTGGTATCAGAGCCGTGTACAAGGCTCATATCGGATTTATGTGATTAAATTGTGTTAATCATATTAGAATTTATATTGCATGCTTATTAAAACTGTTTAATTCATATATGATATGAAATAAATATTTAGTTTTTGAAAATCATCGTAATAATTGTATTTGATATAATTGGCGAATAATAATATTTATTGAGCATCAATTTTCGGCCATCACCATCACAAATGACACGACGGCTAGCCACATGAGGGCTAGGGTTTTTCTAACCCTTGGCTCGAGATGGCTTAGTCGTTGTGGCTAATAATTGTGCATGGAAGTGTCGAAAATTAATTAGGGTTTAGAACCCATTGGACGTGACGGCTAGCTCATGACGGCTAGGGTTTCGAACCCTAATAGCCGTGCATGGCTCGGCCATCATCGCCTTATTTTCTAAAGTTTTGAGACGTGGATGAGTTTTGAACTCTTTGACTCGATAATGGTTCACGCATGCATGGATTAGTAACTCTACCACATGAGAGCAAGGTTTTTCGAACCCTTAGCTCGAGATGGTTGAGCGAACCCCGTGCATGGCATGACCGTGACTCGTGGCTAACAAATTCCAGCGTTTAAAACAAGATGGCTAGATAAAAAAAAAAAATAAACCATAAGGGTGCGAGGCGGCTAGGGTTTGGAACCCTAGCGCCGCCGCCGCACGAGCCAAGGCTCGGCCATGGGCTAGGGTTTCGAACCCTAGGCCCATCTATGGTCCAGCCGAGTGTTTGTGGTTCGAACCATGGTGGTTCGAGTCTTAGTCGCTTTAGTTCGTGGCATGTGATGTCCCGAGCGTACGATAATTTTTCCAAAAATTATTTTACAGTTTTAATTAGAATTAAATTTAAAATGTTTAGAATTTAATTAATTAAATGTTAATGCATGCTTTATGTGTTGTTTGAGCATGGTGCGTGGTTATAGCCCTTTGACCTATTAGATAGGATTTGTGGATGTTTGTATTTATAATACGACCTGCGTGTCGTGCCTTTCTCTATTTCATTCTAAATGTAATCCCTCCCCTATGTTCCCCTCGAATGTGAATCGAGGAATTCTATATCTTGTAAATAGTGTAGTTTATTTCATTGATGGTGATCAATGAAGATGGAGCATCGTGCCGGGATGAGGAGGTCATTCACAAATTGGAGCCAAAGGAAGGTGCTTGTGAAGTTACCTTAGGTTGACTCATAGGATTTTCTCATTGGCTTGAGAAAATCATTAGTAGGGGCTATAACCATGTCACGTTTAATTATGTATATTGATGCATGATTTATCTTATGTTTTAGGTTGATAATAGTATTACACATATATGTAGATATGTATACAACTATATGTAGTGGACATATTTTAAATTATCAAATTAATCATGAGATCAGTAAATCCCTCTAAAATATTAAGTTTTAGATGCCTTCCAAAATAAAAGTACTCGTCAATAACTTCGATTGTACATGTGTGGGTTTGCCAAAGCAAAGCACCGTGGCAATCTTAGTCAGGGGCGAAAGGATAAAAGTGATATCCGTTATACTTTAATTGGGTACGACTTAACTAGGTTATCTCAATAGGATTGGGAACCTAGAGGCATGGGTTGGATTTTAATTCATTTGATGAATTGAACAAAGTGTTGTTCGTCCAACTATCCAAGAATTATATGTGATATAATTGACAAAGTGTTGTCTACCTAAATAACCGAGTCTTGGGCGGTTAGCCAAAGCTAACTCAAGATTAGGCGAAATATGGATCTTGGCCCACTAAAGGTTTCGAGGGTTGATATTTTTTCAAACAAAATAGTGGGAGTATCATTTAATATAAGACCATGTTAAATGATTTAAATCATAAACTTATTTTGCATATTTATTTTGTAGATATCCATGGCAACTAACAACGTTACTAGCACTTTATCACTGCGATCGGTCCTTGAGAAGGACAAATTAAATGGGACGAATTTCCTAGACTGGCATAGGAACTTGAGGATAGTCCTCAAACAAGAAAAGAAACAATATGTCCTAGAGGAACCCTTGCCCGCTGAGGAACCTCCCCTAACAGCTACAAGAGCTGAAAAAGATGCTTACAAGAAGCATCAGAGTGACGCACTTGATGTTGGGTGCCTCATGCTTGCCACCATGAACTCTGAGCTTCAGAAGCAACATGAGGAAATGGAGGCGTTCGATATGATCGAACACTTAAAGCAGTTGTACCAACAGCAAGCAAGACAAGAGAGGTATGACGTCTCTAAGGCGTTATTTCAGTGCAGGATGGTAGAAGGAAGCTTAGTTGGAACTCATGTTCTCAAGATGATTGGGTACATTGAGAATCTGGATAAGCTGGGTTTTCCATTGGACCAAGAGTTGGCCACCGATGTGATCTTGCAATCGTTGCCTTAGAGCTTCAGTCAATTTGTAGTTAATTACAATATGACTGACATGGAAAAGACTCTACCACAATTGCTTGGTATGTTGAGAACATATGAAGCAAATACAAAGAAGACTAAGGCCACAAATGTTCTTATTGTGAATAAGGGCAAAGGAAGGGCCAAAGCTAAAGGCAACAAGAAAGCAAAGAAGGTCTTTGCTAAATCTAAGCCAAAGTCTTCTGCACTAAAGCCAAAGGGAGGGATAGCAAAGGAAGGGAACTGTTTCCATTGCGGTGAGACCGGCCATTGGAAAAGAAACTGCAAAGTATATCTGGAGGATCTAAAGAAAGGAAGTGTGACTTCCGCTTCAGGTATTTTTGTTATAGAAGTCAATTTATCTACTTCTTCATCATGGGTATTAGATACTGGATGTGGATCTCACATTTGTGTAAATGTGCAGGATCTCAAAAGGAGTAGGACATTGGCGAAAGGTGAAGTTGATCTCCGAGTTGGAAATTGAGCAAGAGTTGCTGCATTAGCTATAGGAGATTATCATTTAGCTTTACCTTCTGATTTATCATTGATTTTGAAAGATAGTTATTTTGTGCCTTCTATTACTAAAAACATAATATCTATTTCTTGTTTGGACAAGTATGGTTTTTCATTTATAATAAAGGACAATTGTTGTTCTATTTATTTAAATGATATGTTTTATGCTAGTGCACAAATGGTGAATGGTCTTTATGTATTAAATCTTGATATGCCTATCTATAACATAAATACTAAAAGGATTAAAAATAATGATTGTAATCCGACTTATCTCTGGCACTGTCGCTTGGGCCACATAAACGAGAACCGCATATCTAAACTTCATAAGGATGGTGTGATATCCCCGAAATGATTATGTGATTTTAATCATTTAAGTTATATTGTGATGTTAATGTGTTAATTCATGGGATTGGATGAATTATATTGGGGAGAATTACTTCAGGGTGCATGTAACATGTATTGGGTTTATGGGGTGTGTATTGTTGTTTTGGTAAAGCATGCAAAAGGGTAATTGAAGTATTTTGTTGAGAAAATACTATAAATATCATGTGGGGATATTTTAAATACATCATGCTAAATCGGGACCAAAACATAACACATCAAACCACCCAACACTTAACCACCCCCCCCCAACCCATACTTTGACTCAGCATGAGCTGGCCATGCTTCCACTTGGCTCAATAATTTAACACCTTTCCAGCACTCCAAATTTCGAACCTCCTCTTCCAAAATACCATCCAGCAGCTGCTAAGCAATTTTAGGAGGAGCCCTTCCATTTCCATCGCCTGGAAATCCTTCAAAAATCGTGGCAAAGTAGGGTGAGGAACTACCCTGTTTCTTTCTGGAAAAAACTAGTTTGGTTCTACTTTTGAGCATGGTGAAAAACGGCATGTTAGCATATGTTTCTTGAAACCTGTGATTTAAATGCTTACATGGTGTTTTTATGAGTCTCTCTGTAATTTTCCTTAAGCATGATGCATGTTTTATGTGGAAGATTTAAGCTTGTGAAAAGTAGTGCTCAAAAATCTGGGTAGAGATTTCCTCTGTTTTCTGGAAAATCGTGGGTTGGGAGTGTTTTTGAGGAGGTGTTATCATGCATGATAAGCTTATATATTGGAGAAACTTTGATGTAAAAACATGCTTGGTAGTTTTTTGAAACCCATGGCATGTTTAGTTGAGCACGGTTTATGATATATGTGTTAGTTTTAATAGCATGTAAAGAGGTGCTCAAGAATTCTGGAAATGAAAATGTGCCCTGTTTCCAGAAAAAAAGTTGATCCAGTACTTGTTTAAATGATCGATGTTTATGCATGTAGGTTTATGCTAAGGGTGTATATTTGGTTTGAATACACTCAGGGTAGTGTAGTTCAAATGCTAGCATGATGGTCTTGGTATGTATATTGTCCTACATGTTAGATTTAAGGGTATGATTATCGGTGTTAAGCAATTCTGGAAAATCGCCAAAGGAACGAGGTTGGCGATCGATCGCCAAGGAGGCGCGATCGATCGCGACGTTCCAGTGGGTTTTGGCGATCGATCGCCAATATTGGGGCGATCGATCGCTGAATGATTTCTTTTGGTATGCGAGGCAGTAGCATCTCGCGATCGATCGGGGCTCATGGGCGATCGATCGCGAGATGATATTGAAGGATTTATTTGGTTTTTTTATTTGGTTTTGCTTCCGGATTATTATGAGGTGCCTAATATTGTGTTGTGTGGCTATGTAGAACCATCCCAGGTGCCAGCACAACCGAGGAGATAAAGTCGATTGACTCCTCTATCTTTTGAAAGGTACGTAAGCGACGTACGGGCATCCCAACGGTAACATGTACTTTATGTTTGTCTTTATGACACATGATGAATGCAATGTGGTGCATTAAGATTATGATACATGTTTTTATGCATTGTTTTTGCATATGTATGTTGTGAAATATAAGAGGTGTATTTCACGAGTCAAAGTTATCTTAGTAAGGATTTTAATGGCTTACGCTAAAGTCCATTGGAAGCGATGAAGAATTCCGCTTACATGGAGTAGCAACGCTAAAGTCCATTGGAAGCGATTAAGAATTCCGCTTACATGGAGTAGCAAGAAGCATTAAAATGTACTAATGATAAGGGCTCAGGATGAAATAAGGATTTAAGGGAAAAGGAATGTCATGACATTGCATATCCATACATTCATATAATGTGTTTCTATTATGAATTATGGTACAGGGACAACCAATGGGCGATATAAATGCTGGAAATACAGGAAGGACTTGTGTTTAAGATTTGCATTTATGCCTTACTTTCATATTATGTTAAATATGAATTGTGTTATGCTCATGTGTTGGGGGTTGTCTTTGTAGGTGCTTTTGTTGACGAGAACCAGGGCCGGGGTTGATATGCTGAGCTGTAAGGAGTGCTACAGGATTAGCATGTTAGAGTTTTTGTATAGCTTCTACTGAGTAGAGTAAGACTATGATGTAGTACCTTTGTAGGAAGTACGTCTTCCCTTTTGGAACATTTTAGTACTGTAATCTCTAAAGCTCAGGTTAATCAACACGGCACATTACTCTGATATAATCGCATGTATGTTTAGTTCTCTAAATTGCACCTTAATATCTTGATGTGATAACGGGGTCTCACATTTAGTGGTATCAGAGCAGTGGTTAGATAACCAGGGAAGAGTGAAGGGTAGCCTTTAGAGACAAGTTGGCTAGGTATTCATTTAGGCATGCTTATGCATGTGATGCATATGGTTGTATACGTGATATACTAACATGCTTTGAATATTTTACTCTTGTTATCTAACGGCTTATATTATGAACTGCTTTTGGTATTGTTGTTAACTATTGTGTTGAAAGCATGGCGGACCTCAATGAAGAGGTAGGAGATATGGACAGTAGACATGCCAGTATTGCTCAGCCGAACCCCTTACCACCACCTGCTGTGGGCGTGGAGCCCAGTGTACAGATATTACTGCCAGGGGAGCTCAGTTTGAAGCAGTTTCTGAGTTTCCATCCGCCCATGTTTGAGGGGACTGAGTCTGGTGAAGTAGCTGAGGAATGGTTGGAACGTATAGAGCAGATACTTGTGACTGCACCTTGTGCACTCACGGCATGGCTGAGGTTAGCAGAGTTTCAGCTGGCTAAGAAGCCTGCTATGTGGTGGAAGACCACCGTGATGGAGCTGAGAGCTCTAGGTATGGCAGTTGACTGGACTGTATTCCGGACCCGGTTCCTTAACCGGTATTTCTCTGCAGCTGCCAGACAATTGAAGGAGGATGAGTTCAACAGTTTGAAGCAGGGTAGCATGTCTGTAGCAGACTACGCTATGCAGTATTCCTCACTGCTGAGGTATGTACCTCATATTGCTGTCAGCAGCCATGCCAAGATGAGGAACTTTCTGAAAGGTCTGAGGCCGGAGCTATTCGATAGGGTTATCTCTAACAACCCCAGCTCGTTTGACGACGCCCTGACACGGGCAGAGTTGGCAGAGATTGCCGTAGACGCATACAAGGATGTTGTACCCCCTTTTGTACCATCACAGAGGCCTACTACTGATAGTCTGAAGCCACGAGGGGATCAGTTTAAGGCTCGTGGGGCCTCATCATCTTCCAGGTTTAGTGGGAAGAAGTCTCATGGACAGAAACAGAACACCCGGGGGCATCCACAGGGAAACAGGACAGAGGTAACCAGGTGTACCAACTGTGGAGGATGGCATTTGTTACGTGACTGTCGAGGTTGCTATATCTGTGGCAAGATGGGCCACATAGCTCGGGGTTTCCCCAATCGGGCAGTTCAGACGGATTCAGGGCCGAATAGGCCAAGGTTTGATGCTGGGAGGGCACCACAGAGGCAGCAGTTTGCACCACGACCCCTGGGAGGTCAGACGACAGGACCGCCGCAGGGACAGGTGTATGCACTGACCCGGGAGCAGGCCGAGGCAGCCCCAGAGGAGGTCATTGCTGGTGCGTGTCATTTACTTACGTACCCTGCACTTATATTGATAGATACAGGTGCTTCCCATTCCTTTGTATCTACTGCCTTTGTGGAAGGACACCATTTGTGCTCGTCTCTGTTACCCACGCCTCTCATGGTCTCGACACCCACGGGGAAGCATGTGATTGCGGATCGACAGTTATCAGATTGCCTCATTTATTTTGAGGGCAATGATCTGAGGGCCGATTTGATTCAGTTAGAGATGGCAGACTTTGACTGCATTATCGGCATTGATGTGTTGAGCAGATACCGAGCTATGGTAGATTGCCAAAAGAGGATGGTTCGTTTTCTGTCTGATCAGGGGTTCCAGTGGACTTTTTATGGGGACGGCTCTCGTCCAAGGATACCAGTAATCTCGGCGGTTAAGATGTCGCAGTTATTGGAACGTGGCCATACTGGGTACCTTATTTATGCTATGGATGCTTCAGAGGAGAAGGAAGTGAGAGCCGAGGACATTCCAGTTGTGGCGGAGTTCAGTGATGTGTTTCCAGATGAGATTCCGGGATTTCCGCCTGTCAGGGATGTGGAGTTTGCTATTGAACTGCTGCCAGGGACATCAGCCATTTCTCGTGCCCCATACAGGATGGCACCGGCAGAGCTGAGGGAGCTGAAGGTACAGTTACAGGAGCTCCTCGACAAGGGATACATCCGTCCTAGTGTATCGCCTTGGGGTGCGCCAGTCTTGTTCGTGAAAAAGAAGGATGGATCAATGCGTCTGTGCATTGACTACAGGCAACTGAACAAGGCTACAGTGAAGAACAGATATCCGCTTCCGAGGATTGATGATCTGTTCGACCAGCTTCAGGGTACGGAGGTGTACTCCAAGATAGATTTGAGATCAGGCTATCACCAGGTACGGGTTAGAGCTGGTGACGTCCAAAAGACGGCTTTTAGGACTCGGTATGGACACTATGAGTTCTTGGTGATGCCGTTCGGTGTGACAAATGCACCTGCAGTTTTTATGAGCCTGATGAACAGAGTATTTCAGGAGTACCTCGATCAGTTTGTGATCGTGTTTATTGATGACATCCTAGTCTATTCGAGGAATGAGGAGGATCATGCCGATCATCTGAGGATAGTACTCCAGATCCTCAGAGATCATCAGTTGTACGCCAAACTCAGCAAGTGTGAGTTTTGGCTGAACAGTGTTGCATTTTTGGGCCATATCATATCACGAGAGGGGATATCAGTAGACCCGAGGAAGATAGAGGCAGTTATGGATTGGTCTACCCCTACTTCAGTCAGTGAGATTCGAAGTTTTCTTGGTCTGGCTGGCTATTATCGACGTTTCGTCGAGGGTTTCTCAAAGATCGCCAAGCCACTTACACAGCTGACTCAGAAGGGAGTCCCATTTTGTTGGTCAGAGGCTTGTGAACAGAGCTTCCGGGAATTAAAGCACAGACTGACTACTGCGCCAGTTCTAGTGATACCCAAGGAGAACAAAGGATTTGTTCTTTATACCGATGCATCTCTACAGGGATTAGGGTGCGTGCTGATGCAGGACAGACATGTAGTGGCTTACGCTTCGAGACAGTTGAAGCCACATGAGACGAGGTATCCAGTCCATGATCTGGAGTTGGCAGCTATAGTGTTCGCCTTGAAGATATGGCGACACTACTTATACGGTACCTCATTTACCATCTTCACTGATCACAAGAGCCTGAAATTCTTGTTTACACAGGCTGAGCTGAACATGAGGCAGAGGAGATGGATGGACCTGCTGAAGGACTACGATTGTGAAATCGAATATCACCCGGGAAAAGCAAATTTGACAGCCGACGCTTTGAGTCGGAAGGTGAGGAGCACAGCAGAGGATGCTATGTCTCTGTCAGCTATGTTTGGCTCCTACTGCCATTTGGGATTCGATTATGATGTATCTTCTTCACCAGTACAGGTTTTGACCTTGCTAGCTGAGCCTGTTATATTTGATCACATCAGGAAGGCTCAGGGGACCGATGTAGAGGTTCAGAGATGGATGTTAGTGGTTCATTCAGGACAGCCATCGAGATTCAGAGTGGCTGATGACGGTTCTCTGAGGCTCGGCGACAGATGGGTGGTTCCAGATACACCCGAGTTACGCCAAGGTATATTACAGCGAGCTCATTGCAGCAGGATGAGTATCCATCCAGGTGGGAAAAAGATGTATAAGGATCTACGCAGCCAGTTCTGGTGGAGGCATATGAAACAGGATGTCACCTCTTTTGTCAAGCGTTGTTTGATTTGTCAGCAAGTGAAAGCTGAGAGACAAAGGCCTGGAGGTGAACTAAGAAGTTTAGAGGTACCCGAGTGGAAGTGGCAGCACGTATCTATGGATTTCGTGACCCACTTGCCGAGGACTGTTTCGGGTTTTGATGCCATCTGGGTAGTCGTGGACAGGTTGACTAAGAGTGCTCATTTCATTCCCTACTGTATGACCTTCACGCATTTAAGAATGGCGCAGTTATATGTCAAAGATGTGGTGAGACTGCACGGGATCCCTGTTTCGATTGTGTCAGATCGAGATCCGCGGTTTACATCTCACTTTTGGGAGGGTCTGCAGACAGCTCTAGGTACAGAGTTGAGGTTGAGCACAGCCTATCATCCCCAGACGGACGGACAGACCGAGCGTACGATACAGACGCTCGAAGATATGTTGAGGGCTTGTGTGCTGGAGTTCGACACTTCATGGCAGGACTCGATAGCCTTGGTGGAATTTTCTTACAACAACAGCTACCAGGCAAGTATTCAGATGGCTCCTTTCGAGGCCCTCTATGGTAGGCGTTGTAGGTCACCCTTGTGTTGGGATGACATGGACCGTAAGTCGGTTGGAGGACCTGAGTTGGTTCAGGAAATGGAAGAGAAAGTTAAGGTTATCAGAACAAAGATGAAGGCAGCTCAGGATAGACAGGCAGCATATGCCAATCAGCGGCGTAGACCGTTGGAGTTTCAGTTAGGCGACAGAGTGTTTTTGGGATGCGAGGGAAGTTATCCCCGAGGTATGTAGGGCCGTATGAGATCTTACAGCGTATTGGTACTCTGGCGTACCGGTTGGCTTTACCGCCCTCTCTGTCTGGCATACACGACGTTTTTCATGTGTCTATGCTGAGGAGGTATGAGCCAGATCCCTCACATGTGTTGCAGCCTTCAGAGGTTCAGATTGAGTCCGATGTTTCTTATGTGGAGCGGCCTATCAGGATTTTGGATAGAGCAGACCGCAGACTTCGGAACAAGGTTATTCCTATGATCAAGGTACAGTGGGATCGTAGGGGTGTCGAGGAGGCCACGTGGGAGACAGAGCGACACATGGTGCAGCACTATCCAGAGTTATTTTCTGGTATGCGTTTATATACTGTTTTATTTCTGGTTAGTAGCATGTTTGATTTCGGGACGAAATCCTATAAGTAGGGGAGTATTGTGATATCCCCGAAATGATTATGTGATTTTAATCATTTAAGTTATATTGTGATGTTAATGTGTTAATTCATGGGATTGGATGAATTATATTGGGGAGAATTACTTCAGGGTGCATGTAACATGTATTGGGTTTATGGGGTGTGTATTGTTGTTTTGGTAAAGCATGCAAAAGGGTAATTGAAGTATTTTGTTGAGAAAATACTATAAATATCATGTGGGGATATTTTAAATACATCATGCTAAATCGGGACCAAAACATAACACATCAAACCACCCAACACTTAACCACCCCCCCCCAACCCATACTTTGACTCAGCATGAGCTGGCCATGCTTCCACTTGGCTCAATAATTTAACACCTTTCCAGCACTCCAAATTTCGAACCTCCTCTTCCAAAATACCATCCAGCAGCTGCTAAGCAATTTTAGGAGGAGCCCTTCCATTTCCATCGCCTGGAAATCCTTCAAAAATCGTGGCAAAGTAGGGTGAGGAACTACCCTGTTTCTTTCTGGAAAAAACTAGTTTGGTTCTACTTTTGAGCATGGTGAAAAACGGCATGTTAGCATATGTTTCTTGAAACCTGTGATTTAAATGCTTACATGGTGTTTTTATGAGTCTCTCTGTAATTTTCCTTAAGCATGATGCATGTTTTATGTGGAAGATTTAAGCTTGTGAAAAGTAGTGCTCAAAAATCTGGGTAGAGATTTCCTCTGTTTTCTGGAAAATCGTGGGTTGGGAGTGTTTTTGAGGAGGTGTTATCATGCATGATAAGCTTATATATTGGAGAAACTTTGATGTAAAAACATGCTTGGTAGTTTTTTGAAACCCATGGCATGTTTAGTTGAGCACGGTTTATGATATATGTGTTAGTTTTAATAGCATGTAAAGAGGTGCTCAAGAATTCTGGAAATGAAAATGTGCCCTGTTTCCAGAAAAAAAGTTGATCCAGTACTTGTTTAAATGATCGATGTTTATGCATGTAGGTTTATGCTAAGGGTGTATATTTGGTTTGAATACACTCAGGGTAGTGTAGTTCAAATGCTAGCATGATGGTCTTGGTATGTATATTGTCCTACATGTTAGATTTAAGGGTATGATTATCGGTGTTAAGCAATTCTGGAAAATCGCCAAAGGAACGAGGTTGGCGATCGATCGCCAAGGAGGCGCGATCGATCGCGACGTTCCAGTGGGTTTTGGCGATCGATCGCCAATATTGGGGCGATCGATCGCTGAATGATTTCTTTTGGTATGCGAGGCAGTAGCATCTCGCGATCGATCGGGGCTCATGGGCGATCGATCGCGAGATGATATTGAAGGATTTATTTGGTTTTTTTATTTGGTTTTGCTTCCGGATTATTATGAGGTGCCTAATATTGTGTTGTGTGGCTATGTAGAACCATCCCAGGTGCCAGCACAACCGAGGAGATAAAGTCGATTGACTCCTCTATCTTTTGAAAGGTACGTAAGCGACGTACGGGCATCCCAACGGTAACATGTACTTTATGTTTGTCTTTATGACACATGATGAATGCAATGTGGTGCATTAAGATTATGATACATGTTTTTATGCATTGTTTTTGCATATGTATGTTGTGAAATATAAGAGGTGTATTTCACGAGTCAAAGTTATCTTAGTAAGGATTTTAATGGCTTACGCTAAAGTCCATTGGAAGCGATGAAGAATTCCGCTTACATGGAGTAGCAACGCTAAAGTCCATTGGAAGCGATGAAGAATTCCGCTTACATGGAGTAGCAAGAAGCATTAAAATGTACTAATGATAAGGGCTCAGGATGAAATAAGGATTTAAGGGAAAAGGAATGTCATGACATTGCATATCCATACATTCATATAATGTGTTTCTATTATGAATTATGGTACAGGGACAACCAATGGGCGATATAAATGCTGGAAATACAGGAAGGACTTGTGTTTAAGATTTGCATTTATGCCTTACTTTCATATTATGTTAAATATGAATTGTGTTATGCTCATGTGTTGGGGGTTGTCTTTGTAGGTGCTTTTGTTGACGAGAACCAGGGCCGGGGTTGATATGCTGAGCTGTAAGGAGTGCTACAGGATTAGCATGTTAGAGTTTTTGTATAGCTTCTACTGAGTAGAGTAAGACTATGATGTAGTACCTTTGTAGGAAGTACGTCTTCCCTTTTGGAACATTTTAGTACTGTAATCTCTAAAGCTCAGGTTAATCAACACGGCACATTACTCTGATATAATCGCATGTATGTTTAGTTCTCTAAATTGCACCTTAATATCTTGATGTGATAACGGGGTCTCACAGATGGAGTATTAGATTCATTTGATTTTGAATCATATGAAACTTGCGAATCTTGTTTAATGGGCAAGATGACTAAAGCCCATTTCAAGGGACATGTTGAAAGGGCAAATGTTTTATTGGGACTAATACATAGTGATGTATGTGGACCAATAAGTACACAAGCTAGAGGTGGTTTTCAATACTTCGTTACATTTTCTGATGACCTCAGTAGATATGGGTATGTGTACCTAATGAAACATAAACATGAAACCTTTGAAAAGTTCAAAGATTTCAAGAATGAAGTACAAAACCAACTTGGCAAAAGTATCAAAATCCTTCGATCAGATCGAGGAGGTGAATACTTAAGCCAAGAATTTCATGACTATCTAAAGGAGTGTGGGATAGTCCCACAACTCACTCCTCCGTATACTCCACAATGGAATGGTGTATCCGAGAGGAGAAATCGAACCTTGTTAGACATGGTCAGATCAATGATGAGTCATGCAGATCTTCCGATATCGTTTTGGGGACACGCTCTAGAAACAGCGATTTTCTTACTGAACCGTGTTCCATCTAAATCAGTGGACAAGACACCATATGAGATATGGACTGGGAAGCGTCCTAGTATGTCTTTTATGAATATTTGGGGTTGTGAGGCTTTCGTTAGACGTCACGCCACTAACAAACTTGGACCCAAATCTGATAAGTGTTTATTTGTGGGGTATCCTAAGGAAACGAAAGGATACTATTTCTATTATCCCACCGAGAACAAAGTAGTTGTTGCTCGGACTGGTGTATTTCTTGAAAGAGAATTTATTTCTAGAAAAACCAGTGGGAGAAAAATAGAACTTAGTGAAGTTCAACCACAAGAAAACACTGAACCTGAGATTGAGATGGAAACAGAGCAGGCACCGCAAGCTGTTGTGGAAGAAGCACCTGCTCAAGAGACACAAGCCCAGCGTAGGTCTGTAAGAGAACACCGGGAGCCACAAAGATATGGATTTCTTGTGACTCAACAAGGTGACTTACTACTTATTGATGAGGATGAGCCGTCATCTTATCAACAAGCTATAATGGGCAATGATTCTGAGAAATGGCAAGAGGCCATGAAATCTGAGATGGAATCCATGTATACAAACCAAGTATGGAATTTGGTTGATCCACCTGAAGGGGTACGACCCATAGGGTGCAAATGGATTTTCAAGAAAAATACCGACATGGATGGTAACGTACAAACCTATAAAGGTCGGCTGGTTGCAAAAGGATTCAAACAAATTCATGGTATTGACTATGATGAAACCTTTTCACCAGTGGCCATGGTTAAATCCATAAGGATCTTACTTGCAATAGCTGCATTTCATGATTATGAAATCTGGCAGATGGATGTCAAAACAGCTTTCCTTAATGGAAATCTGCTCGAGGATGTGTACATGACACAGCCCGAGGGTTTTGTCGATCCAAAGGATGCTGGAAAGATATGCAAGCTACAACGATCCATTTATGGATTGAAGCAAGCTTCTCGGAGTTGGAATCTTCATTTTGATGATGCAATCAAAGAGTTTGGTTTTATCAAAAATTAAGATGAACCTTGTGTCTACAAGAAGGTCAGTGTGAGCGTAATCATTTTCCTAGTGTTGTATGTAGATGACATACTTCTTATTGGAAATGATATCCCTGCCTTGCAATCTGTAAAGATTTGGCTAGGGAATTGCTTTTCGATGAAAGACTTGGGAGAAGCCACCTATGTATTAGGAATCAAGATCTATAGAGATAGATCGAGAAGGCTTCTTGGTCTAAGTCAAAGTACATACATAGACAAGGTGCTTAAAAGGTTTAGCATGCAAGAATCCAAGAAAGGATTCGTGCCTATGACACATGGTATTTATCTCTCAAAGGAACAGTGTCCTTCAACACCAGATGAGAGACAACGCATGAGTAAGATTCCATACGCGTCAGCTATTGGATCTATCATGTATGCCATGATATGTACTCGTCCCGATGTATCGTATGCTTTGAGCATGACGAGCAGATATCAAGTTGATCCAGGTGAAGGTCACTGGATTGCTGTCAAGAATATCCTAAAGTACTTGAGAAGGACTAAGGATACATTCTTGATTTATGGAGGTGAGGAAGAGCTCAATGTAATGGGTTACACTGATGCAAGCTTCCAAACCGACAAAGATGATTTTCGATCTCAATCTGGATATGTGTATTGCCTGAATGGAGGTGCTGTGAGCTGGAAGAGTTCAAAGCAAGAAACAGTAGCCGATTCTACAACGGAAGCTGAGTATATTGCTGCCTCGGAGCAAAGGAAGCTGTTTGGATGAGGAAGTTCATTACTGAACTTGAAGTGGTGCCTAGCATCAAAAATCCAATAGAACTCTATTGTGACAACATTGGAGCGATCGCATTGGCTAAGGAACCAAGATCTCACCAAAGATCCAAGCACATACTTAGGCGTTTCCATTTCATTCGAGAAATCGTTGAAAGGGGGGATGTTAAAATATGCAAAGTACCAACAGATGATAATGTATCTGACCCATTGACGAAGCCGCTGTCACAGCAGAAGCATGATCATCATACTAGATCTCTAGGCATTAGGTATATGTCTGAGTGGTCTTAGTGCAAGTGGGAGATTTGTTGGGATATGCCCTAAGACAAGTCATTAGATGATTGTTTAAGACATACAATGTTTATGGTTTTATGAATGGCAATTCACTATTATATATTATTCTTTTAACTGTGCATTGTGAATTAATATATATGTTAATGTCCTTAGAATAATATTGTATTATTCTTAAAGATGTCCCTAGTCAAGTATTATCATGAATAGGGATAATGATAATACGTAGAGACTAGTATATGTTGATCGATGAATTGTTCATTGATATGAGATATCAAATCAACATATGGGTACATGTTAGAGAACGATGTACTGGACAGACCCACCATGAGAATGCAACATGGATAGTTATATGATCGTCATATGCAATTCTCATAGTGATAATAATGTATGCAATCCTTACGACTTGTGATCATCAGAGATCCCAACATAAGGAGTTATGTATCTTGATATCGTCAAACGTTACCCGTAACAGGGTATACTATAAAGGCGACTATTGGATACACTACGAATTATGTAGAGGGATGTTGACTGATCGAGATAGGATTTGTCCCTCCTATATAACAGGAGATGTGTTTGGCCCTTGATCAAGTGAGAACTAAAATGCATGGCCATGCTCGAATGAGTCGATATGAGATATCGAGCTTATTCGTTTATTCTAGTTCTACTTGGGGATCAAGAAATAAAGATTGGATATACAAGTATGACTATTCCATGACTCGTGTTCAATCTAAACACAAAGGACAAAGGGATTAAGTTACATGGTTAAAAGTGATATCCGTTATACTTTAATTGGGTACGACTTAACTAGGTTATCTCAATAGGATTGGGAACCTAGAGGCATGGTTGGATTTTAATTCATTTGATGAATTGAACAAAGCGTTGTTCGTCCAACTATCCAAGAATTATATGTGATATAATTGACAAAGTGTTGTCTACCTAAATAACCGAGTCTTGGGCGATTAGCCAAAGCTAACTCAAGATTAAGTGAAATATGGATCTTGGCCCACTAAAGGTTTCGAGGGTTGATATTTTTCAAACAAAATAGTGGGAGTATCATTTAATATAAGACCATGTTAAATGATTTAAATCATAAACTTATTTTGCATGTTTATATTGTAGATATCCATGGCAACTAACAACGTTACTAGCACTTTATCACTGCGATCGGTCCTTGAGAAGGACAAACTAAATGGAACGAATTTCCTAGACTGGCATAGGAACTTGAGGATAGTCCTCAAACAAGAAAAGAAACAATATGTCCTAGAGGAACCCTTACCCGCTGAGGAACCTCCCCTAACGGCTACAAGAACCGAAAAAGATGCTTACAAGAAGCATCAGAGTGACGCACTTGATGTTGGGTGCCTCATGCTTGCCACCATGAACTCTGAACTTCAGAAGCAACATGAGGAAATGGAGGCGTTCGATATGATTGAACACTTAAAGCAGTTGTACCAACAGCAAGCAAGACAAGAGAGGTATGACGTCTCTAAGGCGTTATTTCAGTGCAGGATGGTAGAAGGAAGCTTGGTTGGAACTCATGTGCTCAAGATGATTGGGTACATTGAGAATCTGGACAAGCTGGGTTTTCCATTGGACCAAGAGTTGGCCACCGATGTGATCTTGCAATCGTTGCCTGAAAGCTTCAGTCAATTTGTAGTAAATTACAATATGACTGACATGGAAAAGACTTTACCACAATTGCTTGGTATGTTGAGAACATATGAAGCAAATACTAAGAAGACTAAGGCCACAAATGTCCTTATTGTGAATAAGGGCAAAGGAAGGGCCAAAGCTAAAGGCAACAAGAAAGCAAAGAAGGTCTTTGCTAAATCTAAGCCAAAGTCTCATGCACTGAAACCAAAGGGAGGGATAGCAAAGGAAGGGAACTGTTTCCATTGCGGTGAGACCGGCCATTGGAAAAGGAACTGCAAAGTATATCTGGAGGATCTAAAGAAAGGAAGTGTGACTTCCGCTTCAGGTATTTTTGTTATAGAAGTCAATTTATCTACTTC
This sequence comes from Haberlea rhodopensis, assembly GCA_907163345.1. NCBI lineage: Eukaryota > Viridiplantae > Streptophyta > Magnoliopsida > Lamiales > Gesneriaceae > Haberlea > Haberlea rhodopensis. Next base: position 2,491,656 of record CAJQUN010000058.1, on the reverse strand, counting down.
TTCATCATGGGTATTAGATACTGGATGTGGATCTCACATTTGTGTAAATGTGCAGGATCTCAAAAGGAGTAGGACATTGGCGAAAGCTGAAGTTGATCTCCGAGTTGGAAATGGAGCAAGAGTTGCTGCATTAGCTATAGGAGATTATCATTTAGCTTTACCTTCTGGTTTATCACTGATTTTAAAAGACTGTTATTTTGTGCCTTCAATTACTAAAAACATTATTTCTATTTCTTGTTTGGACAAGTATGGTTTTTCATTTATAATAAAGGACAATTGTTGTTCTATTTATTTAAATGATATGTTTTATGCTAGTGCACAAATGGTGAATGGTCTTTATGTATTAAATCTTGATATGCCTATCTATAACATAAATACTAAAAGGATTAAAAATAATGATTGTAATCCGACTTATCTCTGGCACTGTCGCTTGGGCCACATAAACGAGAACCGCATATCTAAACTTCATAAGGATGGAGTATTAGATTCATTTGATTTTGAATCATATGAAACATGCGAATCTTGTTTAATGGGCAAGATGACTAAAGCCCCTTTCAAGGGACATGTTGAAAGGGCAAATGTTTTATTGGGACTAATACATAGTGATGTATGTGGACCAATAAGTACGCAAGCTAGAGGTGGTTTTCAATACTTCGTTACATTTACTGATGACCTCAGTAGATATGGGTATGTGTACCTAATGAAACATAAACATGAAACCTTTGAAAAGTTCAAAGATTTCAAGAATGAAGTACAAAACCAACTTGGCAAGAGTATCAAAATCCTTCGATCAGATCGAGGAGGTGAATACTTAAGCCAAGAGTTTCATGACTATCTAAAGGAGTGTGGGATAGTCCCACAGCTCACTCCTCCGTATACTCCACAATGGAATGGTGTATCCGAGAGGAGAAATCGAACCTTGTTAGACATGGTTAGATCAATGATGAGTCATGCAGATCTTCCGATATCGTTTTGGGGACACGCTCTAGAAACAGCGATTTTCTTACTGAACCGTGTTCCATCTAAATCAGTGGAAAAGACACCATATGAGATATGGACTGGGAAGCGTCCTAGTATGTCTTTTATGAAGATTTGGGGTTGTGAGGCTTTCGTTAGACGTCACGCCACTAACAAACTTGGACCCAAATCTGATAAGTGTTTATTTGTGGGGTATCCTAAGGAAACGAAAGGATACTATTTCTACTATCCCACCGAGAACAAAGTAGTTGTTGCTCGGACTGGTGTATTTCTTGAAAGAGAATTTATCTCTAGAAAAACCAGTGGGAGAAAAATAGAACTTAGTGAAGTTCAACCACAAGAAAACACTGAACCTGAGATTGAGATGGAAACAGAGCAGGCACCACAAGCTGTTGTGGAAGAAGCACCTGCTCAAGAGACACAAGCCCAGCGTAGGTCTGTAAGAGAACACCGAGAGCCACAGAGATATGGATTTCTTGTGACTCAACAAGGTGACTTACTACTTATTGATGAGGATGAGCCGTCATCTTATCAACAAGCTATTATGGGCAATGATTCTGAGAAATGGCAAGAGGCCATGAAATCTGAGATGGAATCCATGTATGCAAACCAAGTATGGACTTTGGTTGATCCACCTGAAGGGTTACGACCCATAGGGTGCAAATGGATTTTCAAGAAAAAGACCGATATGGATGGTAACGTACAAACCTATAAAGGTCGGCTGGTTGCAAAAGGATTCAAACAAATTCATGGTATTGACTATGATGAAACCTTTTCACCAGTGGCCATGGTTAAATCCATAAGGATCTTACTTGCAATAGCTGCATTTCATGATTATGAAATCTGGCAGATGGATGTCAAAACAGATTTCCTTAATGGAAATCTGCTCGAGGATGTGTACATGACACAGCCCGAGGGTTTTGTCGATCCAAAGGATGCTGGAAAGATATGCAAGCTACAACGATCCATTTATGGATTGAAGCAAGCTTCTCGGAGTTGGAATCTTCGTTTTGATGATGCAATCAAAGAGTTTGGTTTTATCAAAAATGAAGATGAACCTTGTGTCTACAAGAAGGTCAGTGGGAGCGTAATCATTTTCCTAGTGTTGTATGTAGATGACATACTTCTTATTGGAAATGATATCCCTGCCTTGCAATCTGTAAAGATTTGGCTAGGGAACTGCTTTTCGATGAAAGATTTAGGAGAAGCCACCTATGTATTAGGAATCAAGATCTATAGAGATAGATCGAGAAGGCTTCTTGGTCTAAGTCAAAGTACATACATAGACAAAGTGCTTAAAAGGTTTAGCATGCAAGAATCCAAGAAAGGATTCGTGCCTATGACACATGGTATTTATCTCTCGAAGGAACAGTGTCCTTCAACACCAGATGAGAGACAACGCATGAGTAAGATTCCATACGCGTCAGCTATTGGATCTATCATGTATGCCATGATATGTACTCGTCCCGATGTATCGTATGCTTTGAGCATGACGAGCAGATATCAAGTTGATCCAGGTGAAGGTCACTGGATTGCTGTCAAGAACATCCTGAAGTACTTGAGAAGGACTAAGGATACATTCTTGATTTATGGAGGTGAGGAAGAGCTCAATGTAATGGGTTACACTGATGGTAGCTTCCAAACCGACAAAGATGATTTTCGATCGCAATCTGGATATGTGTATTGCCTAAATGGGGGTGCTGTGAGCTGGAAGAGTTCAAAGCAAGAAACAGTAGCCGATTCTACAACGGAAGCTGAGTATATTGCTGCCTCGGATGCAGCAAAGGAAGCTGTTTGGATGAGGAAGTTCATTTCTGAACTTGGAGTGGTGCCTAGCATTAAAGATCCGATAGAACTCTATTGTGACAACAATGGAGCGATCGCATTGGCTAAGGAACCAAGATCTCACCAAAGATCCAAGCACATACTTAGGCGTTTCCATTTCATTCGAGAAATCGTTGAAAGGGGAGATGTTAAAATATGCAAAGTACCAACAGATGATAATGTATCTGACCCATTGACGAAGCCGCTGTCACAGCAGAAGCATGATCGTCATACTAGATCTCTAGGCATTAGGTATATGTCTGAGTGGTCTTAGTGCAAGTGGGAGATTTGTTGGGATATGCCCTAAGACAAGTCATTAGATGATTGTTTAAAACATACAATGTTTGTGGATTTATGAATGGCAATTCATTATTATATATTATTCTTTTAACTGTGCATTGTGAATTAATATATATGTTAATGTCCTTAGAATAATATTGTATTATTCTTAAAAATGTCCCTAGTCAAGTATTACCATGAAAATGGATAATGATAATACGTAGAGACTAGTATATGTTGATCGATGAATTGTTCATTGATATGAGATATCAAATCAACATATGGGTACATGTTAGAGAACGATGTACTGGATAGACCCACCATGAGAATGCAACATGGATAGTTATATGATCGTCATATGCAATTCTCATAGTGATAATAATGTATACAATCCTTACGACTTGTGATCATCAGAGATCCCAACATAAGGAGTTATGTATCTTGATATCGTCAAACGTTACCCGTAACAGGGTAATCTATAAAGGCGACTATTGGATACACTACGAATTATGTAGAGGGATGTTGACTGATCGAGATAGGATTTGTCCCTCCTATATAACAGGAGATGTGTTTGGCCCTTGATCAAGTGAGAACTAAAATGCATGGCCATGCTCGAATGAGTCGATATGAGATATCGAGCTTATTCGTTTATTCTAGTTCTACTTGGGGATCAAGAAATAAAGATTGAATATACGAGTATGACTATTCCATGACTCGTGTTCAATCTAAACACAAAGGACAAAGGGATTAAGTTACATGATTAATATTATCACAAGTTCTAAAGGTTATTTATGTCACTGCCAACATTACGAGATCCTATCGGGTCGCACAAAAGATTAAATTGAGAAGGGAAATTAAATTCATGGGATGAATTAAATAATTAAGAGGAGTCTTAATTAATAATCATAAGGATTAATTAAATCATGGGCTTAAGCCCATGAAGCTTTAAGAAAGCCTTTAATTATCATATATAATATGATTGCAAGGTGTTTAATGGTAAGACAACCATCAAACTAACCTAAAAGAAGGAGAGACACGGCCTCCATCCAACCACAAAGTGCTCTCGGCTTTTCTTCATAGCCGAAGGGAAAATTTGAGGTTTTGGGCGTGCCATTCGATTTAGAATCGAGTGTTCTTTCTTGTTCCGGTTTAGTAACTTGTCTAGCAACTTGTTATTAAACCATCCCTTCACTCGATTTGATCGTGTGGATTCCGTTGAGGCAAAACCAATCGAGTTTTGCTATTGACTCGGAGAAGGCGTAGGACGTGGTGCTGCTCCGTGGATTCTGCTTCAAACACGCTACAAGGGTGAGACTCTTATGTATTCTCTAATCCGATATGAATCCCTATGTATAGATCCGGTGTTAGTAATCCCAAAATTTTATTCCACTGCGCTGTATGCTCATGGGGTTACTTACATTAGATGGTCGGACCCATTTGGTTCATGTTTTGAGTAGCATTAAGTTTCGTGGCATTTGATGTCCCGAGCGTACGATAATTTCATAAATTTATTTTATAGTTTTATTGGGATTAAATTTTAAAATGTTTAGAATTTAATTCATTAATTGTTATTGCATGTTATATGTGTTGTTTGAGCATGGTGCATGGTTATAGTCCTTTAACCTATTAGATAGGATTTTTGAATGTTTGTATTTAAATACGTCCTGCGTGTCGTGCCTTCTCTATTTTATTCTAAATGCTATTCCCTCCCCTATGCTCCCCCTCGAATGTAACTCGAGGAATTCTCTAAATAATGTAAATGTTATATAGTTTAGTTAGAATTTTCTTTGATGGAGATCAACGAAGACGAACCATGGTGCCGGGATGAGGAGGCCATTCACAAAAGGGAGCCAAAGAGGTGCCTGGAGAAGTTACCTTAGGTTGACCTTTAGGATTTTCTCATTGGCTTGAGAAAATCATTAGTTGGGGCTATAACCATGTCACGTTTACTTTATGTTGATGTATGAGATGCATATTTACTGTTTTATTTAATATTGATGCTTATATAGATATGTAGATATGTATATATTCATATATGTACTGGACATATTTTCAATATTAATAAAATCATGAGATCAATAAATCCCTCTTATAATATTAAGTTTAAGATGCCTTCCAATTAAAAATACTCGTCAATACTTCGATTGAACATGTGTGGGTTTGCCAAAGCAAAGCACCGTGACAATCTTAGTAAGACGCGAAAAGATAAAAGCGATATCCGTGTTATTTTAAATTTGGGTTTGACTTAACTAGCGTTATCTCAATAGGATTGGGAACCTAGAGGCATGGGGTTGGATAATAATTCATTTGATGAATTTGAACAAAGCGTTCGTCGTCCAATCATCCAAGAATTGCATGTGATTGTAATTGACAATGTGTTGTCTACCTAAATAACCGAGTCTTGGGCTATTAGCCAAAGCTAACTCAAGATTAAGTGAAATATGGATCTTGGCCCACTAAAGTTTTCGAGGGTTGATAATTTTAAACAAAATAGTGTGAGTGTCATTTAATATAAGACCATATTAAATGATCAAAATCATAAACTTATTTTGCATATTTATATTGTAGATATCCATGGCAACTAACAACGTCACAAGCACATTATCATTGCGATCGGTCCTTGAGAAGGACAAACTTAATGGGACAAATTTCCTAGACTGGTATAGGAATCTGAGGATTGTCCTCAAACAAGAAAAGAAGGGATATGTCCTTGAGGAACCCTTACATGCTTTGGAACCTCCCCTGACGGCTGCTAAAGCCGATAAAGATGCTTACAAGAAGCATCAAAATGACGCACTTGATGTTGGGTGCCTTATGCTTGCCACCTTAAACTGAGCTTCAGAAGCAACATGAGGAAATGGAGGCGTTCGATATGATCGAACATCTAAAGCAACTGTACCAACAACAAGCAAGACAAGAGAGGTATGACGTCTCTAAAGCGTTGTTCCAGTGTAGAATGGTAGAAGGAAGTCTAGTTGGAACTCATGTACTCAAGATGATTGGGTATATTGAGAATCTGGAGAAGCTGGGTTTTCCTTTGGACCAAGAGTTGGCCACTGACGTGATCTTGCAATCGTTGCCTAAAAGCTTCAGTCAATTTGTCTTAAATTACAATATGATTGAAATTTAAAAGACTCTACCACAGTTGCTAGGCATGCTGAGAACTTTTGAAGCTAACATCAAGAAGTCTAAGCCTACTAATGTTCTTATTGTGAATAAGAGCAAAGGAAGGGCTAAAGCAAAAGGCTTAAAGAAGAACAAGAAAGTCTTTGTCAAAACTAAGCATCATACTGCTGCACTAAAGCCAAAGGGAGGAGTGGCAAAATAGGGGAAATGTTTCAATTACGGTGAGACCGGTCATTGGAAAAGAAACTGCAAAGTATATCTGGAAGATCTTAAGAAGACAAAGGGAAGTGTGACTTCCACTTCAGGTATTTTTGTTATAGAAGTCAATTTATCTACTTCTTCATCATGGGTATTAGATACTGGATGTGGATCTCACATTTGTGTAAATGTGCAGGATCTCAAAAGGAGTAGGACGTTGGCGAAAGGCAAAGTAGATCTCCGAGTTGGAAATGGAGCAAGAGTTGCTGCATTATCATTTATCTTTGCCTTCTGGCTTATCATTGATTTTGAAAGACTGTTATTTTATGTCATTTATTACTAAAACATTATTTCTATTTCATGTTTGGACAAGTGTGGATTTTCATTTATGATAAAGGACAATTGTTGTTCTATTTATTTAAATGATATGTTTTATGCTAGTGCACAAATGATTAATGGTCTTTATGTATTAAATCTTGATATGCCTGTCTATAACATAAATACTAAAAGGATTAAAAATAATGATTGTAATCCAACTTATCTCTGGCATTGTCGCTTGGGCCACATAAACGAGAACTGCATATCAAAACTTCATAAGGATGGAGTATTAGATTCATTTGATTTTGAATCATATGAAACATACGAGTCATGTTTAATGGGCAAGATGACTAAAGCCCCTTTCAAGGGACATGTTGAAAGGGCAAATGTTTTATTAGGACTAATACATAGTGATGTATGTGGACCAATAAGTACACAAGCTAGAGGTGGTTTTCAATACTTCGTTACATTTACTGATGACTTCAGTAGATATGGGTATGTGTACCTAATGAAACATAAACATGAAACCTTTGAAAATTTCAAAGATTTCAAGAATGAAGTACAAAACCAACTTGGCAAAAGTATCAAAATCCTTCGATCAGATCGAGGAGGTGAATACTTAAGCCAAGAGTTTCATGACTATCTAAAGGAGTGTGGGATAGTCCCACAACTCACTCCTCCGTATACTCCACGATGGAATGGTGTATCCGAGAGGAGAAATCGAACCTTGTTGGACATGGTTAGATCAATGATGAGTCATGCAGATCTTCCATTATCCTTTTGGGGACATGCTTTAGAAACAGCAATATTTATACTGAACCGTGTTCCATCTAAATTAGTGGAAAAGACACCATATGAGATATGGACTGGGAAGCGTCCTAGTATGTCTTTTATGAAGATTTGGGGTTGTGAGGCTTTCGTGAGACGTCACGTCTCTAACAAACTTGGACCCAAATCTGATAAGTGTTTATTTGTGGGGTATCCTAAGGAAACGAAAGGATACTATTTCTATTATCCCACCGAGAACAAAGTGGTTGTTGCTCGGACTGGTGTCTTTCTTGAAAGAGAATTTATTTCTAGAAAAACAAGTGGAAGACAAATAGAACTTAGTGAAGTTCAACCACAAGAAAACATTGAACATGATATTGAGATGGAAACAGAGCAGACACCACAAGCTGTTGTGGATAAAATGCCTGCTCAAGAGACACAAGCCCAGCGTAGGTCTGTAAGAGAACACCGGGAGCCACAGAGATATGGATTTCTTGTGACTCAACAAGGTGACTTACTACTTATTGATGAGGATGAGCCGTCATCTTATCAAGAAGCTATAATGGGCACTGATTCTGAGAAATGGCAAGAGGCCATGAAATCTGAAATGGAATCCATGTATGCAAACCAAGTATGGACTTTGGTTGACCCACCTGAAGGGGTGAGACCCATAGGGTGCAAATGGATTTTCAAGAAGAAGACCGACATGGATGGTAATGTACAAACCTATAAAGGTCGACTGGTAGCTAAAGGTTTCAAACAAATTCATGGTATTGACTATGATGAAACTTTTTCACCATTTGCCATGGTTAAATCCATAAGGATCTTACTTGCAATAGCTGCATTTCATGATTATGAAATCTGGCAGATGGATGTCAAAACAGCTTTCCTCAATGGAAATCTGCTTGAGGATGTGTACATGACACAGCCCGAGGGTTTTGTCGATCCAAAGGATGCTGGAAAGATATGCAAGCTACAACGATCCATTTATGGATTGAAGCAAGCTTCTCGGAGTTGGAATCTTCGTTTTGATGATGCAGTCAAAGAGTTTGGTTTCATCAAAAACGTAGATGAACCTTGTGCCTACAAGAAGGTCAGTGGGAGCATAATTATCTTCCTAATATTGTATGTAGATGACATACTTTTAATTGGTAATGATATCCCTGCCTTACAATCTGTAAAGATTTGGCTAGGGAATTGCTTTTCTATGAAAGACTTGGGTGAAGCCACCTATGTATTAGGAATCAAGATCTATAGAGATATATCAAGAAGATTACTTGGCCTAAGTCAAAGTACATACATAGACAAAGTGTTAAAACGGTTTAGCATGCAAGAATCTAAGAAAGGATTCGGGCCTATGACACATGGAATATATCTCTCGAAGGAACAGTGTCCTTCAACACCAGATGAGAGACAACGCATGAGTAAGATTCCATATGCATCAGCTATTGGATCTATCATGTATGCCATGAATATGTACTCGTCCCGATGTATCGTATGCTTTGAGCATGACGAGCAGATATCTAGTTGATCCAGGTGAAGGTCACTGGATTGCAGTCAAGAACATCCTGAAGTACTTGAGAAGAACTAAGGATACATTCTTGATTTATGGAGGTGAGGAAGAGCTCAATGTAATGGGTTACACTGATGCAAGCTTCCAAACCGACAAAGATGATTTTTGATCGCAATCTGGATATGTGTATTGCCTAAATGGAGGTGCTGTGAGCTGGAAGAGTTCAAAGCAAGAGACAGTAGCCAATTCTACAACGGAAGCTGAGTACATTGCTGCCTCAGATGCAGCAAAGGAAGCTGTTTGGATCAGGAAGTTCATTTCTGAACTTGGAGTGGTGCCTAGCATTAAAGATCCGATAGAACTCTATTGTGAAAACAATGGAGTGATCGCATTGGCTAAGGAACCTAGATCTCACCAAAGATCCAAGCACATACTTCGGCGCTTTCATTTCATTCGAGAAATCGTTGAAAGGGGAGATGATAAAATATGCAAAGTACCAACAGATGATAATGTATCTGACCCATTGACGAAGCCACTGTCACAGCAGAAGCATGATCGTCATACTAGATCTCTAGGCATTAGGTATATGTCTGATTGGTCTTAGTGCAAGTGGGAGATTTGTTGGGATATGCCCTAAGACAAGTCATTAGATGATTGTTTATGACATACAATGTAATATGATTTTATTAATGGGAAATCATTAGTATATATTATTCAAATATCTGTGCAATATGAATTGATATATAAGTTAATGTCCCTAGAATAATATTGTATTGTTCTTAAAGATGTCTCTAGTCAAGTATTATCATGAATCGGGATAATGATAATACGTTGACTAGTATGTTTTGATTGATGAATTGTTCATAGATATGAGATATCAAATCAACATATGGGTACATGTTAGAGAACAATGTACTGGACAGACCCACCATGAGAATGCTACATGGATAGTTATATGAGTGTCATAAGCAATTCTCATAGTGATAATAATGTATGTAATCCTTACGACTTGAGATCATCAGAGATCCCAACATAAGGAGTTATGTATCTTGATATTGTCAAACGTTACCTGTAACAGGGTAAACTATAAAGGCAACTATTGGATACACTACGAATTATGTAGAGGGATGTTGATTGATCAAGATAGGATTTGTCCCTCCTATATAACAGGAGAAGTGTTTGGGCCCTTGATCAAGTAAGACTAAAATGCATGGTCGTGCTCGAATGAGTCGATATGTGATATCGAGCTTATTCGTTTATTCTAGTTCTACTTGGGGATCAAGAAATAGAGATTGAATATACGAGTATGACTATTCCATGACTCGTGTTCAATCTAAACACAAAGGACAAAGGGATTAAGTTACATGGTTAATATTATCACAAGTTCTTAGGTTATGTCGAGTCATTGACATTCTTGTAATTTGGGTAGCATTGATGTGTTGCTAGATACCGCTCATTGTTTGCGACATAAAATGAGATTTTATGTCACTACCAACATTGCAAGATCCTATAGGGTCACACAAAAGATTAAATCGATAAAGGGAAATTAAATTCATTGGATGAATTAATTAATTAAGAAAAGTCTTAATTAAATAATTATAAGATTATTAGAATTTAATTAAATCATGGGTTGGGCCCATGAGACTTTGAGAAAGTTTTGAACTTTTAATTAAAGCCTAATATATATAATTAAGCTATCAAGTGAAGATGAATTCATTCCAACCAAGCAACTTGAAAAGCTAACCTAGCCACGGCCGCCACCTATATCCCAAGGTCTCGACTTCCATTGCCGTCAATCTTGAAATTTTTGTTGCCGGTTTTCGATTGTGAATCGAGTGTGGTTTTTGGTTCCGGTTTAAGAACGAGTCTAGCAACTTGTTCTTAAACTATCACTTTGTTCGATTTGATCTTGTGGATACCGTAGAGGCAAGACCTTGGAGGTGTTGCTATTGACTCGGAATTCGTTGAACGTGGTGCTTCGTGGAATCTGCTCAAACACGCTACAAGGGTGAGACTCTTATAATCCTTTATCCGATATGACAACTTTGTATAGATCCACGGTTCAAGTAATCCAAAATTTTAAATTCCGCTGCGTTGTATGCATGTGTGGATTACTGACAACGCCCACCATGTGACTAAGCATTTCGCCATTATAATTAATTCCAACATATTAAATCAATTAACACCATAAACAATCACATAGTCATAATTAATACTCAAATTGCAATTAATTATTTCGGGGATATCACAACATGTTTTTAATTAAACCCCCCACCTTTATACCCCACTAACCCCACCTCACCTTTCACTTTACCAATCCCCACATCACTCTTCCAAACCCTATCCCCTCACCATTTTCGAAATTAGCTTAAAAGAGGAGGAGAAATCTTCACAAAAGCTTGGTTTGTGAAATTCTTGGTGAGATTTAGAGTCCATAAGAGGTATGGACCCCTCCTTGATGTTTTAATGGTGTTGGTTTTGATTTTGAAATGGTTTTGGTTGTTTTGAAATGGGTTGGTATTTTGGGATTTATATGGGTTTGTTTTTGGGTATGTGTTGTATGTGGTTGGGTTATGATTTTTGAAATGTTCCATGTTGGTTTTATGGAGTTATTGTGGTATTGAATTGTTGATGTTTTATTTGAGATTTTTGGTGTTTGGATGTTAATGGTGGGGAAAGATTTGAAGTAAAATGGGTTGGGGAAGATGAGGTGTGGAGAAAATGGCCAAAATTGCGTACAGACTTTGGCGATCGATCGGGACATTTTCCCGATCGATCGCGAGCCACAGGGAGGCTCTAGTGAGCTTGCACAATCGATCGCGAGTTTGGCGCGATCGATCGGCAAAGCCGCAATCGATCGGCACGAACTCAGCGATCGATCGTGGATGGGATTTTTTTGGGCATTTCGGCTGCTGGACCTCGCGATCGATCGAGGCGTTATACCGATCGATCGTGAGATACCAAAATTGTATATTTTGGTTATTTTTGTAGGATTTTTGGTATTGGACTATTATTGGGTTCTAATATTGGTTTGTGTGAATGTGTAGAACCATCCCAGGTGGCAACACAACCAAGGAAGTGAAGTCCTACCACATCCTACTTTTGGAAAGGTACGTAGAAGACGTACGGGCACCCAACGGTAACATGTAATTTATATACGCATTGGGATATGCATTGTGGATGCAAGTGTATATTGTATTGTGCATTGTGGATGCAAATACATGTTGATCTATGCATTATGTTTGCATATGTATGTGTTGATTGTTTGGTGCACATCCCATGAGTCATGGTTATATAGATTGATGATTTTAATGCTTTGTCGCTGTCACTTGAAGCGATGATAGAATACTTGCCGCTGTCATATTGTAGCGAGGAAAGAATATTTGCCGCCAAATGTTGAAGCGAGGGTATTGCCTCATGTCGCATTTGCGCGAGGTTATTCAATGCCGCTAATATGTCGAAGTGAGGTGTATTAGTGCCGCTGTCATGACAAGCGAGGTGCATTAAAATACACTATTATAACAGACTAGGGATTGGTGATTGGTGATAATGAAATGGTAACTGTCATGACATGTGTAGAACCATTAAATAATCTATTGAATATACTCATGAGTTATGGTCCAGGGACAACCAAAAAGTGAGCGTTTAAAATGCATGGGAAAAACAGGAAGTGTTTTATTACGGTTTATGCATTTACGCCTTACATTCATATTGTGTTGAATATGGATTATTATATGCTCATGTTTTGGGGGTTGTCCTTGTAGGTACATTTTGGCATGATAAAGGGGCTAAGGCGGGTTGAGGCGGTGAGCTTGTGAAGAACGCTTTTGATAAGGAAGGACATGATTGTTTTTGTATAGTGTCTACTCTAGGAGTAGTGTAAAGCTATAGTGAATAACATTCATTTGATTGAGAATGTAATTAATCCATTTGAAAGTCCTTAACTTGGCATGTAATTCTTAAGGCTCAAAGTCTCAACACGAATTTTTATACTCTCATAACTTATGTTAGCTCTAATTATGCCTTTAATCCACACTTAAGGAACTAGGGTCCTTACATTATGTTGATTTTGTTTAACTGGTTCAAGGAGATATGTATTTGTGCAAATATGTTGGTTAAAGATTTGGGATATGTTCTGATGCATCATGAGGAGATGATTGCATATGCTTGAGATAGTTGACGCTGAAAGAATCATGATATCCTGTTCATGAAATTGAGCATGTAGCCATTAGTTTTGCCTTGAAGATGTGGCAACGTTACCTGTATGGCGAACAACTCATGCTATACTCTGATTTTATGAGTTTAAAATATATATTATTCAATCAGAGTTAAAAAGTTAAACTTGAGATAGAAGCGATGACTAGATTTATTAAAGAATTTGACTTTGATAGTCAATAGAAATAAGGAAAATAAAAATAATAGAAGATGCACTGAACCGAAAAGTGCAAGGTGCACTGATAGCATCAATGTATGCTTTGGAGTTGAGTCACCTCTGATTTTGACGATCAGAAAAACTCGAAGGACAGACTCATACAGATATTGATTTAAGAAATTGGTTCTGTCTCATCAACCCAGTAGATTTAGTATGTCATTTAGTGGTGATTGCGTATGAAAAATCAGTAAATAGCATCGAATTTTACTGATTCAAAAGACGTATTACAGCAGAAAGCACACTATAGAGAACATAGTGTTATTCTGGGAATGATGAGATGTATCATTCTTGATATCATAATTATGATGGAATGTCATAAATAAAAAAAATTTGGAATTCGTGGAAACTTGTTTGACATGCCAGCAGGTCAAGATAAAAATACGAGACCTAATGGGATAGTACAGAATTTGTAAGTACCACAATGAATTTGGGAAATTTCTAGTTTTGAGTTTTATAGCTCAAATTGTTTAGAACAAACAGAGATTGTGAAACAAGTTGAATCGGAATTGATTGACTATTCAATACAAGATATTGATTTCATATGATAGTCTATATGTCTATGAGAAGAGGACATGTTTAAGATATGGATAATGTGGTTTAGTTACAGTGAGTTTCTGTAACAGATGTATCTGATTGAGATCCGAGGACAGTATAAGAATTCGAAAACTATTTTCAGAATGTCATGGGTACTAAGTTAACAATGAGTATTGTTTAGCATACCCATACAGATGGATCCACTGAGAAAATACCCAGACCTTGGAAGTTATGTCTCGATTAATAGTGGTGAATTTAGTGGGAATTGACAGAAATCACTATTCACCAGTACAATTTTTCTATAATTTAAGTTTCAGACAACTTTTGGGATGGCATCGGTTCAGGTTTTGTAGAATCAGAATTATCGATCGCTGATATGATGATAGAAAATTGATAAGGAATTTTGGCATAACTTAAGATTCTTGAGAAAAATGCCAGGAACGATAAAAATTTCTGCGAAAACATTGAAATTTGTCTTGAGGTGAGCAGATTTGCTGTAAGGACCCCAAGCCCTTAACCCTTGATTAGTGTATTAACCACTATGTGTGGTACATGCTTTCTATAAAAAGTCAATCGGGAAGCTCAGATGATACTTTACCATTGAATGTCAATTACAAAACTTCCTTTGATACTCAATGTTGTAAGATCATCATCCTAACAATAAAAGACTCATATGATTGCCCTTTACCAACCTCTTGGTGCCATTTTTCACATTGTGAACTTTTATAAAAATTTGGGCAGAGTCTCCCCATAAATAGAGCTATCCCAAAAAAAAAGAGCACAGCACATAACATAATTCCCGGCCAGGGAACACATAATACTCATCAGAAAGCAGTAATACAAGTAAATTCCCAGCCAGGGAAGACACCACACATATGACGACAAAAGTGGGTTTCAACACCCACATAATACACCAATGACTCTCTTAACATTTAGCAATTCTACTTCTAATTGCATGCAACATAGAATGAAAGAGAGAAAGGCTCATGCCTTTACATACAACCCATATGCAAGTATAATCGTGCTCACATGCGAGCATCATAAATATGTATAAAATCATCATGGGTATATAGGTACTCTATACGATACCGTGCTCCATCAAGCCCTGGTACCACGATCCTGGGAGTACATCCAATCAACAGCTCGAGCTCATCTCCAAAGCCATCGATGTACCTGTTCACCTGTCCCAACAGAGACAGCCCCCAACGGGGTGAGCATACCAATTCCACAATTTCATAATCATAATGACATAATACATAATTTACGAAAATGTAAATATTGTGGAACATATGTGACACTTCCTGGATGGTATCATCCTCATCCTAGCGTACCCCTGTAATAACCCTGTTCTCAAAACAGATAAATCATCAAATCTTGAATATGCAGTTAATCATCATATTGGTTAACCCTAACCAGTTTCGAATTAACAACATTTCATAACATCTTTCTTTATCTAGCAATTATCGTAATTCTAGATATCATATTGGGACTTCCTTAACTTCCGATACTAGTTAATCACTTCTCTGATTAACTACGTCTCTGTTCCTATTCATTACCAATAGGGAATAAAATACAGATATCCTAGATATCTAATCAACACCACATTTTCATTTCTTACTTCAAAGTAGCGTCATACTACTGGTGTTCGCTCCGTAGCGACCACACCCATCGTTTGCTCGCTTCATAGCGGCACCAAGCATTTCACCATGTGATGCAACATAACGTAACCAAGTCACGGTGCCATAGTAAAGCATTTCATGTATTTTAAATCATGCATCATACTTGTAAAACATCATTTAAGTTATGCTCGTACGCTAAACGTACCTTAAATCCTCGAAGTCCGAGCCAAACCTTGCTCGAGTTCCATGTCCCGAGGAATGATGTGCTAACACGATAAATAATTCACAATTATTTACGAACATGCAACCCATGCTCAAGCACACCCATAACCCTCAAAATATTGTCAACACACGACAATTAACCTTTAAAAAGACCCGGGGCAGGGTACATGTAGGGAGGGAACAAATGAGACTATCGAAAAATTGCTCAAGAACAACTTCAATAATTCGAACCCTAGCATCACGATTCGAACCCAACCAAACATCATAAATCATCTAAAACATGTAATAAACAATCCCTAACATGAATCATCAACCCATAGCCAAAACCCCCAAAATCGAAATCAAACCCTCACCAAATTAGGGCAATTTCGAACCCTAAATTCACAAAATCAGCGTTCAAAAATCGAATCCATAAGCAACAAATTTCGACCCATGAAAGTATGAAATATACGACTCAAAAGCAGCACAAAAACGCCCCTAAAACATCGGGAGAAAAGCCCCAAAAACGTACCAAAATCGGGCCACAAAATCGGAGAGAAAATCAGTGACGAACCCTAGCGTTTTCTGCAGAAATCCGAGCTCGATTCTCGACGAAACTTCGAATTGTTGGTACGTATAGAAGCGCCTGGAAGAGACGATTCCAACGGCGGGTGGCACGCGCCGAACGGCGGCCGGACGGCGGCGGGCGGTGGCCTTTTATGCGCGGGGTCAAAAGGGGATCGGGAAACCGGTGTGCGCGAGGAGAGAGAGAGAAGGTGAGGAAAATGGCTCCGATAATTAAAATCTCGGGCTCAACTGGTATTTATAGCAAAAATACCCCGAAATACTAATAGCCCCACAAATACATCATGATTCATTAAAAATCATCTGTTTTCAAAAACTCTCTCTCTAACTCAAAAACCCCCTACCGGTGCCCACACCAAGCACCCGAGATCCCGAGACGCATTAAAAACCCAACTCACAGGTTTTCACCGAAATGAGAATACAATCTCAACCTCGAGATCCAACGATCCCAACTACTCAAATAGACGAGCCCAGAAGGCCCAACACCGCGATTAAACTCCAAATCGCTACGTAAAACAACTTTAGAGGTTATTAACACCCCGGGATTAACATCTATAATCCCTGGTCATCACAATATCCCCCACTAAAAGAATTTCGTCCTCGAAATTAGTACCGGTGTATCACATAACACCCAGGCTACACAACAACATGAAGTCATAACCTCGATTCTTGACCATATCAGAATCGTCTTAATAAACGCGAGGATACTTACCTCACATCAACTCTGAAACAGGGCGACTTACCCAAAACCAATATATCACCCAAGAGGCAAACGTACCTCGATGCGGGTCATCCCAAAAGTCAGTCCCTCATGACTGCAAAATAACCGATACTTACGACTGTAGATCGGACAATCATCCTTCGTTCTAATACAACCAGTAAGGACGCATCCTGAATGACACCTCAACCGTGGGGACGTTGACCTCGTGTCAACCCTGAAGTGGAATAGACTTCCAAATCCATCATAACGTCAAAAAGCGTCAGCGCAACCCACGCTAACAATCCAAAAGCAGTTAGTCAACTGAAACTGCGAGGATCCGAATCGCTCCCGATTCCATCGTAGATATCATTCAATGACATCTCTTATCATGACTCACGATGTCTAACATACATCGTTACGAGGGAAACACTAGTATCCCACGGTGTACACACACCAAACCTGGTTTCCACTTTCAAACCTCCTCTGTCGAAGGAGCAGTCGCATCATTGCAACTCAAATTGGGCAACTCACGGCCACAGATTCACACAAAAGATATCTCATAAGATGTCCACCTCTGGATATCCCAAGAACCACATCCTGGTCATAAACAAACAATCGAGACTCCTCAGAGTTTCAAACTTGAAAGGACATGCAATAAACCCATTGCATCCCAAATACATGGATTCCCAGATCGAATCAACGACGACTTGATGACTCTCTTGTTGGTACTCCAACATCATGAGCTGTCACAGACAAGTCTCACCAAGATTAAACATAACGTATACACGTTTCAGTGAGGCATGCACAACCTCAACCTCGATGACATGGTGACTACTAGAGTCCACCACAATCCACATCGTATCACCTTACGATTTGCCACACTTGGTTCCTACGAGCAGTATAACGGCTCTAACAAGCCCCTCTTGGTGCTGCACACACACGGCAGACAAACTAGTCGCTGCCTCTCTAGGTTCACCTCAAACCTACCAATAAGATGGACGTTTCCGCACGGCATAGTAGTGGGTCTTTACCCAACATTCCTCTAATGCCTATACACCTTGGGCACTCCAATGTCCCTGTTTCATAGCCATGCATATAGTCATTAATTCTTGACATGAATGATTAAAATCATCATCTTATAATTATCACCATCTTATAACATCTTCATCATATGAGTATCATCATTTCATAAATATCATCATCTTATAACATCATCATCACATAAGCATCGTCATCTTATAGCATCATCATCTTATACATCATCATCTTATAAGCATCGTCATCTTATACATCATCATCTTATAGCATCATCATCTTATACATCATCATCATATAAGCATCATCATCTTATACATCATCTTATACATCATCATCTTATACATCATCATCATATAAGCATCATCATCTTATACATCATCATCTTATACATCATCATCATATAAGCATCATCATCTTATACATCATCATCTTATACATCATCATCATATAACATCATCATCTTATAAGCATCGTCATCTTATACATCATCATCATATAAGCATCATCCTCTTATACATCATCATCTTATACATCATCATCATATAAGCATCATCATCTTATACATCATCATCTTATACATCATCATCATATAACATCATCATCTTATAAGCATCGTCATCTTATACATCATCATCATATAAGCATCATCATCTTATAGCATCATCATCTTATACATCATCATCTTATACATCATCATCTTATAGCTATAACAGTAAATGTACGAAATCATAGCTGAGTAAGCTTGCTGGTTATTCATTAACTTCTTTTCATTTTCCCTGGTTCATATTCATGCACATGGGCATCTTACCCTGTGGCATCTTACCACATAATAACATCGTATGGCCTCTTACCATATGGGCATCTTACCCCGTGGCGTCTTACCACGCATAATAACATTGTATGGCCTCTTACCATATGGGCATCTTACCCTGTGGCGTCTTACCACATAATAACATCGTATGGCCTCTTACCATATGAGCATCTTACCCTGTGGCGTCTTACCACATAATAACATCGTATGGTCTCTTACCATATGGCATCTTACCCCGTGGCGTCTTACCACATAATAACATTGTATGGCCTCTTACCATATGGGCATCTTACCCTGTGGCGTCTTACCACATAATAACATTATATGGCCTCTTACCATATGGGCATCTTACCCTGTGGCGTCTTACCACATAATAACATTGTATGGTCTCTTACCATATGGGCATCTTACCCCGTGGCGTCTTACCACATAATAACATTGTATGGTCTCTTACCATATGGGCATCTTACCCTGTGGCATCTTACCACATAATAACATTGTATGGTCTCTTACCATATGGGCATCTTACCCTGTGGCGTCTTACCACATAATAACATTGTATGGTCTCTTACCATATGGGCATCTTACCCTGTGGCGTCTTACCACATAATAACATTGTATGGTCTCTTACCATATGGGCATCTTACCCTGTGGCATCTTACCACATAATAACATTGTATGGTCTCTTACCATATGGGCATCTTACCCTGTGGCGTCTTACCACATAATAACATCGTATGGTCTCTTACCATATGGGCATCTTACCCTGTGGCGTCTTACCACATAATAACATCGTATGGTCTCTTACCATATGGGCATCTTACCCTGTGGCATCTTACCACATAATAACATTGTATGGTCTCTTACCATGTGGGCATCTTACCCTGTGGCGTCTTACCACATAATAACATCGTATGGTCTCTTACCATATGGGCATCTTACCCTGTCATATGACGTCTTACCATATCATAAACATTGTGTGGCATCTTACCACATGGGCATCTCACCCAAGCATATGGCGTCTTACCATATCATAAACTTTGTGTGGCATCTTGCCACATGGGCACCTTACCCAATCTCATATACGTCATCATAAACATCGTCATAATCATCATCATCGTAAACATCATCATAAAGATCATATCATCTTTACTCATCATAAACATTATCATCATAACTTACTTATCATAATCATCATCATAAACATCATATCATCTTTACTTATCATAAACATCATCATCTTAACTTACTTATCATAATCATCATCATAAACATCATATCATCTTTACTTATCATAAACATCATCATCTTAACTTACTTATCATAATCATCATCTTAACATCATATCATCTTTACTTATCATAAACATCATCATCTTAACTTACTTATCATAATCATCATCATAAACATCATATCTTTCTTTTCCCTGATTTTCTTCAAAATCAGGTTCCTTAGCACGTAGCATATAGAGTGTTAGACATCGCTATTAATGCCATCCTATCGTGTTCCACACGATTCCTGCAACCACAATGGTTAGCAATACCACTTTTCATATCATATAAGCACATAAACAATTAGTCATGTCGTATAACATTAATGCCCTCATGCATAAATATGTGCTATCAATAACTTCCTAGGCCCTCAACAGCCCCAATGAGCAACCACTGCTCTGATACCACTAATGTAAGGACCCCAAGCCCTTAACCCTTGATTAGTGTATTAACCACTATGTGTGGTACATGCTTTCTATAAAAAGTCAATCGGGAAGCTCAGATGATACTTTACCATTGAATGTCAATTACAAAACTTCCTTTAATACTCAATGTTGTAAGATCATCATCCTAACAATAAAAGACTCATATGATTGCCCTTTACCAACCTCTTGGTGCCATTTTTCACATTGTGAACTTTTATAAAAATTTGGGCAGAGTCTCCCCATAAATAGAGCTATCCCAAAAAAAAAGAGCACAGCACATAACATAATTCCCGGCCAGGGAACACATAATACTCATCAGAAAGCAGTAATACAAGTAAATTCCCAGCCAGGGAAGACACCACACATATGACGACAAAAGTGGGTTTCAACACCCACATAATACACCAATGACTCTCTTAACATTTAGCAATTCTACTTCTAATTGCATGCAACATAGAATGAAAGAGAGAAAGGCTCATGCCTTTACATACAACCCATATGCAAGTATAATCGTGCTCACATGCGAGCATCATAAATATGTATAAAATCATCATGGGTATATAGGTACTCTATACGATACCGTGCTCCATCAAGCCCTGGTACCACGATCCTGGGAGTACATCCAATCAACAGCTCGAGCTCATCTCCAAAGCCATCGATGTACCTGTTCACCTGTCCCAACAGAGACAGCCCCCAACGGGGTGAGCATACCAATTCCACAATTTCATAATCATAATGACATAATACATAATTTACGAAAATGTAAATATTGTGGAACATATGTGACACTTCCTGGATGGTATCATCCTCATCCTAGCGTACCCCTGTAATAACCCTGTTCTCAAAACAGATAAATCATCAAATCTTGAATATGCAGTTAATCATCATATTGGTTAACCCTAACCAGTTTCGAATTAACAACATTTCATAACATCTTTCTTTATCTAGCAATTATCGTAATTCTAGATATCATATTGGGACTTCCTTAACTTCCGATACTAGTTAATCACTTCTCTGATTAACTACGTCTCTGTTCCTATTCATTACCAATAGGGAATAAAATACAGATATCCTAGATATCTAATCAGCACCACATTTTCATTTCTTACTTCAAAGTAGCGTCATACTACTGGTGTTCGCTCCGTAGCGACCACACCCATCGTTTGCTCGCTTCATAGCGGCACCAAGCATTTCACCATGTGATGCAACATAACGTAACCAAGTCACGGTGCCATAGTAAAGCATTTCATGTATTTTAAATCATGCATCATACTTGTAAAACATCATTTAAGTTATGCTCGTACGCTAAACGTACCTTAAATCCTCGAAGTCCGAGCCAAACCTTGCTCGAGTTCCATGTCCCGAGGAATGATGTGCTAACACGATAAATAATTCACAATTATTTACGAACATGCAACCCATGCTCAAGCACACCCATAACCCTCAAAATATTGTCAACACACGACAATTAACCTTTAAAAAGACCCGGGGCAGGGTACATGTAGGGAGGGAACAAATGAGACTATCGAAAAATTGCTCAAGAACAACTTCAATAATTCGAACCCTAGCATCACGATTCGAACCCAACCAAACATCATAAATCATCTAAAACATGTAATAAACGATCCCTAACATGAATCATCAACCCATAGCCAAAACCCCCAAAATCGAAATCAAACCCTCACCAAATTAGGGCAATTTCGAACCCTAAATTCACAAAATCAGCGTTCAAAAATCGAATCCATAAGCAACAAATTTCGACCCATGAAAGTATGAAATATACGACTCAAAAGCAGCACAAAAACGCCCCTAAAACATCGGGAGAAAAGCCCCAAAAACGTACCAAAATTGGGCCACAAAATCGGACAGAAAATCAGTGACGAACCCTAGCGTTTTCTGCAGAAATCCGAGCTCGATTCTCGACGAAACTTCGAATTGTTGGTACGTATAGAAGCGCCTGGAAGAGACGATTCCAACGGCGGGTGGCACGCGCCAAACGGCGGCCGGACGGCGGCGGGCGGTGGCCTTTTATGCGCGGGGTCAAAAGGGGATCGGGAAACCGGTGTGCGCGAGGAGAGAGAGAGAAGGTGAGGAAAATGGCTCCGATAATTAAAATCTCGGGCTCAACTGGTATTTATAGCAAAAATACCCCGAAATACTAATAGCCCCACAAATACATCATGATTCATTAAAAATCATCTGTTTTCAAAAACTCTCTCTCTAACTCAAAAACCCCCTACCGGTGCCCACACCAAGCACCCGAGATCCCGAGACGCATTAAAAACCCAACTCACAGGTTTTCACCGAAATGAGAATACAATCTCAACCTCGAGATCCAACGATCCCAACTACTCAAATAGACGAGCCCAGAAGGCCCAACACCGCGATTAAACTCCAAATCGCTACGTAAAACAACTTTAGAGGTTATTAACACCCCGGGATTAACATCTATAATCCCTGGTCATCACATTTGCTACACCAAAATTGAGACATCTCGTATGATTTAATTTATTGAGTTATAATCATTAATTTAAAAAGATTTCGAGGACGAAATCTTTTTAAGAGGGAAAGAAATGTAAGGCCCCGATGCTAATTAATCCGGATTAACGATGATTAAGCGAACCCGGATAATTAAAAGTGCAAATTTGAATTAAGAAATTTCGGACTACGATGAGTCAACCAACTAATGGAACATGTTTTAGTGCATGAGCATGTGCATGATCACATGGCACTTGGAGAACACGTATCACTAATTAATTTAACTCATGTTTAATACATATTTTGGATTATTAATCTTGCAAGCTGATGATGTATTGACATATGGATTCCACAATACATCAAATAAATTAAAAATCACAATCTTGGCTTAGAAACTCACGCCCATGCCTTGCATTTCAGAATTGGGATTCATTTTTTTTTTTTACTAGCTCTTCTCTATCTTGAAACATAACTCCTCCTTCTCTCCTCACTTGTTCGAACCTTCAGCCTATTTAATCACCAAAATCCTTGTGAGAATTTGAGTGCATGTCACATGCATTTGGAGATTAAGAAGCTACAAGGTTAGGGATGAAGAACCCAACAAGAATTTTCAAGTTTGGAGAAAGTATATGCAAGATTTTCGAGTAGCGGCAGATTTGGGGTAAGATTTTCGATCATGGCTCGTTTTTGTGGATGATCAAGCTTTAAATCTTGAAGATAAATGAAGGTATATCATCATCCTTGAGTTTTATCAACTTGCATGTAGGATTGAGTGTCGAACCATGGTGTTCATGTGATACCCCGGAAATAATTATATGCATTTGGGCATTAATTATGTTTATGTGATTAATTATGGTGATAATTAAATTATGTGTTGGAATTAATTATCATGGTTTAAATTGTGATGGTTGATAATTATTTGGCGAAGCATGTGCTTAAATGGGAATTTGGTGCATTTTGGCAAAATGCTTTTAAAATATCATGTTGGGGTATTTTATACATCATGTTAATTGTTTGGGGTATAATTTTTAACTAACCCCTTATACCCCCACTACCCCTCAACTTACCATCACTTTACCAATTCCCAAATTCACTCCCAACCCTAACCCCTTACCCATTTTCGAAATTGGGTCCAAGGAAGGAGGGAAATCCTTCCAAAAACTTGATTTGAGTGATCTTTGGTAGGATTTGGAGTCCTTAAGAGGTATGGATACCTCCTTGATACTTTAATGGTGTTTAGTTTGGAATTTTGTTTTGGTATGTTGAGTTTTAAAATGGGTTTGTGTTGGGTTGTTATTGGTATTGGTTGGGAGTTGGATTTTTGGTTGTTAATGGTGTATATTGAAGGTTTAAGGTGTTTTTATGTTTTTGGTTTGTTGGTATAAGTGTTGGTGAGATTGGTGAAGAATTTATGGTGCAAAAATGGTGTTTCTCGCAACACAGACAGCGGCGATAGATCGCTCGAATCAAGGAGATAAAGTTCTTCAACTTCTCCACTTTTGAGACTAAGGTACGTAGTGGGACGTACGGGCATCGGACGGTAAAATGTGTTCTTACGCTTTTGGCTATATATATATCGTGGACAAGTATGGATTACGAAATGTGTTGATATATATTGAGATAATGGTGATGCATTATGAATGTGGACTCAAGTGTTGTGTTTATTTATATGTGGTTTGAAATGCTTGTTTGTTCCGGTAGTTGTTATATACGAGCGAGGGAGGTACTTGCCGCTGTCATATGAAGCGATGGTAATATGATATTTGCCGCTGTCATGTCGAAGCGATGTACATGCCGCTGTCATTGTCGAAGCGAGGGATATCATATGATGCCGCTATATGTCGAAGCGAGGGGTCCTAAAATTCCGCTGTTGTAACAGGACCGGAACAGTCACATTTCTAGTGATTAATGTGGAATATTGTGGTTATAACTGGAACGTGGTATCGATCATTATATTATGAACTAATGATTTTGTGCATGAGTTTATGAAACAGGAACAACAATGAAAAATGTACTAATGTGGTAAATCAGGGAGCATACATACATATATATCTCATGCAATTATTTATGTTATTGTGCTTGGATTTTGTTGAATAGTGATGTATATGCTCATGGTGAGTTGTTCATGTAGGTACACCTTTTAGACTTGGAGGGTTATGGGCCGGGTTGAGGCAGTGAGCTACGAGGAGCATTACGGAATTAGGATACAGGATTTTTGGATAGTCTCTACTCTATGAGTAGTGTAAATCAATAGTATTAAGTGCTAACATGCAAATAACTCACAATTAAACATAGGCATGCAATCACGTGCCCAAGCACGTTCACAATTTCCAAACATATCGTCCATCCATGACGATTACCAAAATGAAAGCCCCCCGGCTAAGCATGCATAATACCCAAAATATTCCATTTTTCATGTTTAAAAGATAGCCAAAAACCCAAACGAGAATTCCGTTTTATTAAATTTTGGCTCCAACCAATCCAATTAAAGGTATAGCATTCTCATTGGAATGTAGACATTGCCCCGGAAATGGGCTAATTAAACCTCGATTCCAAAATCCCGATATTTTTCCAAAATTTTGAAAAAACACATAACACTTCGGGCGCGATCGATCGCCGCATCTCTCGTGATCGATCGCGCGCACCCGCTGCCAAACAGAAACCTTCCGCGATCGATCGCCAATCGCCTCGCGATCGATCGCCGAGACTTGGCGATCGATCTCCAGCACTGTACATCATCACCAATTTACAGCTGCTCATCGCGATCGATCGCGACCTGCGATTTTCCGAAAAACTCGAGCTTTAATGGTGTTTTTCACACCCAAACTCAAAACCAACACCCTATACACCTCCAACACCTCAAATACTCCATTAAAACTCAATAAAAACTCCAACAACAAACTTTAAGATTTTTTCCCAAAATCCATAAATCCAAATCTAACATAAATACCCAACCAAAATCAACAATACTACTACCAAATCGAAGACAATGGTGAGGGGAAGATGAATACCTGATTATCTTCGAGAAATCCGGCTCCCGATCCAAGCTACCAACGATTCTTCTCACCAAGGGAGAAGAGGGGAAATGGGGGAAGGGTTTGAGCGTGGAGAGAGGGGAGAGAGGGAAGGTTCTGGAAGGACCCTAGTTCCTTAACGGTGAAATCAAGATGTAAACAGGGCTAAACATGTATTAGAGACATCTTAGAGTTCTGGTTGTTATGTAAGCTCAATGCAATTACAGGCCAAAAATAAAACTTCAATAGTTAGTTAATTACATTCCCAAAATGAATGTTAAGACTAACAAAAAATTCTATAATCTATCTTCTTTCAAGTCTCTTTCAGCTCACAGTTCAACCCAACCCTGAGCCCCTTCGTCCAAAAGCGTACCTACAGGAACAACTCGCCATGAGCATATATATATCACCATTTAACACAATTCAACTTAACAAATAATTAAGCGCATGCGGCAAATAATAGATATGCTCCTTGATCACCACATTAGCACATTTCACTGTTGTTCCTGTTTCACAAATTTATGCACAAAATCATTAGTTCACGACATAATGATCGATAACGCGTTTCCAATTATATCCACAATATTTCACATTAATCACTAGAATTGTGACTGTTCCGGTCCCAATACAACAGCGAAATTTTAGGACCCCTCGCTTCGACATATAGCGGCATCATATGATATCCCTCGCTTCGACAATGACAGCGGCATGTTACTTCGCTTAGACATGACAGCGGCAAATATCATACTACCATCGCTTCATATGACAGCGGCAAGTACCTCCCTCGCTCGGAGATAAAGGCTACCGGAACATTCATCAATTCTCCACAATAAGCAAACAAAATTGATTCCAATATCATGATATAACACTATCATTTCACATATTCCTTCACATATAAGGACACACTATTCACAATATGCATCATTAAAGTTGTAATACGATTTACCGTCCGATGCTCGTACGTCTCACTACGTACCTTAGTTTCAAAAGTGGAGAAGTTGTATAACTTTATCTCCTCGACGTTGTTGGCACCTGAGATGGTTCTACACAACCATACAATTCAATATTAGAAGCCAAATAATAGTCGAATACCAAAAATTCGTCAAAAGAAATCATTTTACAAAATTTCACAGCTGGCGATCGATCGCTTCTCTGAGGCGATCGATCGCCTCAAATTTTTCTTCTTGGCGATCGATCGCGCCAAATATGGCGATCGATCGCCTATCCCTTGAATTGGCTACTGCCTCTCGGCGATCGGTCGCCTCATTTCAGGCGATCGATCGCCTGCCCTGCACTTTGGCTACTGCCCTTAGGCGATCGGTCGCCTCTTTTCAGGCGGTCGATCGCCTCGCACAGACACGCGATTTCACCATTTTTGCACCAAATTTCTTCCCAACTTCCACAACACTTATACCAACAAACTCAAAACACAAAAACACTTTAAACCTTCAATACTCATCATAAAACAACCCCAAAATCCCACACCCAACCACAAAACATACCAACCCAAATAAACCCATTTTCAAACTCCAAACAACAACCCAAATTCACAATAAACCTCACAAAACAACAAGGAATGATATGTATATACTTCCTAGGCCCCAAATCTTACCAAGAAATCACAAAAATAAAGTTTTGCAAGAACTTCTCTTCCACCTTGGAGTTCAACTCGAAAATGAGAGGAGGAGGGTAGGGTTTGAAAAGTGTTGGGGGTTGAATAATGTGAGGGGGTAAAGAGGATATGAGGTTATAGTGGGTTATGATAGTTTAATTAAATTTTACACCCCATTTCCTAACATGATGCAAATTATGCCCAACATTGTATTTTAGACACATTTCACCACAATGCGCCAAATATCAATTAAATGCATGTTTCACTAAATAAATGACTACCAACACATGTAAGCCATTGTACCACCCAAATACCCAACATGCATAGTATGCACCCTGAAATGCTCTACCAGCCCACATGACCAAGCATTTCCACATGGCAATTAATTCTAACACATAAGGCAATTACCACCATAAATAAATCATATTTAAACATATGAACACAATTAATGCCTTAAACACGATTAATTATTTCGGGGACATCACAATACTCCCCTACTTAGAAGATTTCGTCCTCGAAATCGCATGCACTTACCCCAAAAGAAATTAAACATAAACACATACCAGAGAATAGTTCCGGGTAGTGCTGCACCATATGCCGTTCCGTCTCCCACGTGGCCTCTTCGACACCCCGACGATCCCACTGAACCTTGACCATCGGTATAACCTTGCTTCGAAGTCTGCGATCCTCTCGATCCAAAATTCTGACTGGCCGTTCAACATAGGACACATCTGAACTCAACTGAACCTCTGAAGGCTGCAACACATGAGACGGGTCTGGTTCATACTTCCTCAACATAGATACAAGGAAGACATCATGTATACATGACAAGGACGGTGGTAGGGCCAAACGGTAAGCCAAAGTGCCGATGCGCTGCAATACCTCGTACGGCCCAACATCTCTCGGAGACAACTTCCCGCGCATACCGAAACGAACTACACCTCTGAAAGGTGAGATTTTCAGAAAGACTCTGTCTCCCACTTGGAATTCCAATGGTCGCCGTCGTTTATTAGCATAGGCCGCTTGCCTATCTTGAGCCACTTTCATTTTCTGACGGATCACTTTGATTTTCTCTTCCATTTCACGAATCAATTCCGGTCCTCCGACCGCCTTACTAGTCAAATCTTCCCAGTACAACGGTGACCTACATCGTCGACCGTAAAGGGCCTCGAATGGAGCCATCTGAATGCTCGCCTGATAACTGTTGTTATAAGAGAATTCCACTAGTGGCACTGAATCTTGCCACGGAGTATCGAACTCCAAAACACACGCCCTCAATATGTCCTCAAGCGTCTGTATGGTACGCTCTGTCTGACCATCTGTCTGAGGGTGATAAGCCGTACTCAGCCTCACTTCCGTACCCAAAGCCGATTGAAGACCCTCCCAAAAGTGCGATGTGAACCGCGGGTCTCTATCAGACACAATCAAGACTGGGATGCCATGCAATCTCACCACGTCCCGTACATACAACTGGGCCATCTTTAAGTATGTAAAAGACATACTATATGGGATGAAGTGAGCCACCTTCGTCAGTCGATCTACAATCACCCAGATCGCATCGAATCCCGAGGCAGTCCTTGGCAAGTGGGTCACGAAATCCATAGAGATGTGCTCCCACTTCCACTCTGGTATCTCTAAACTCTTCAACTCACCTCCGGGCCTCTACCTTTCTGCTTTCACTTGTTGGCAAATTAGGCACTTCTTAACGAATGACATAACGTCTCTCTTCATCCGTCTCCACCAAAATTGATCACACAAGTCCTTGTACATCTTCCTCCCACCTGGATGGATGCTAAATCTGCTACTATGAGCATGATGCAAGATTCCTTGACGCAACTCTGGTGCCCTTGGCACTACCCAACGGTTACCAAGCCTCAAGGAACCATCTTCTGCTACTCTGAACTTCGATAACTGACCCAGACGCAAATATGATAACCATCTCTGTACCTCAACGTATGTCATTTGAGCTTTCCTGATAAGTTCAAAGATGTCCGGTTCTGCCAATAGGGTCGATACCAGCACCGGCGATACATCTAAATCAAAATCATATCCCAAATGACAACAAGAGGTCATCAAGGCCGACAACTGAATAACATCATCTGCCGTACACTTCACCTTCCTACTTAAGGCGTCAGCTGTCAGGTTCGCCTTCCCTGGATGGTACTCTATCTCGCAATCATAGTCCTTGAGCAAGTCCATCCATCTCCTTTGCCTCATATTCAGTTCCGCTTGGGTAAATAGGAACTTCAAGCTCTTATGATCCGTGTAAATGGTGAAAGAAGTACCATAACGATAATGCCGCCAAATTTTCAAAGCAAAAATAATGGCCGCCAGTTCTAAATCATGAACCGGGTATCTGGTCTCATGAGGCTTCAACTGCCTCGATGCATAAGCCACCACATGCTTATCCTGCATCAGTACACAGCCCAAACCCTGCAGTGATGCATCCGTGTACAAAGCAAACCTTTCGTTCTCCGAGGGGATCACCAGAACAGGTGCTGTAGTCAACCGGTGCTTCAACTCTAGGAAGCTTTGCTCACATGCCTCAGACCAAGAAAACGGAACACCCTTCTGAGTCAACTGCGTCAATGGCTTAGCGATCTTAGAGAATCCCTCGACGAAACGTCGGTAGTAACCCGCTAAACCGAGGAAGCTAGGGATCTCGGGCACAGATGTAGGCGCAGACCAATCCATCACTGCTTCCACTTTCCTGGGATCCACAGAAATCCCATCACTAGAGATCACATACCCCAAAAATACCATGCTGCTCAGCCAAAATTCACACATGCTCAGCTTTGCATACAACTGATTGTCCCTCAGAATCTGGAGCACTGTCCTCAAATGATTCTTGTGATCTTCCTCGCTCCGAGAATAGATAAGTATATCGTCAATAAATACGATGACGAATTGATCCAAATAGGGTTGGAACACTCGATTCATCAAGCTCATAAACACAGCCGGGGCGTTTGTCACTCCAAACGGCATGACCAAAAACTCATAGTGACCATAACGGGTCCGGAAGGACGTCTTCTGCACATCATCCTCTCTAACTCGGATCTGGTGGTACCCCGACCTCAAATCAATCTTACTGTACAACCTCGTGCTCTGCAACTGATCAAACAAGTCGTCGATCCGCGGAAGAGGGTATTTATTGTTCACTGTGGCCTTATTCAATTGCCGGTAGTCGATGCACAATCTCATCGACCCATCTTTCTTTTTCACAAATAACACAGGCGAACCCCAAGGTGATACGCTGGGGCGTATGTAACCCTTATCAAGTAGTTCCTGTAGCTGCTCTTTCATCTCTCTTAACTCCGCTGGTGCCATCCTGTAAGGGGCACGAGAAATAGCAGATGTCCCCGGTAATAATTCGATCCCGAATTCAACTTCCCTAACCGGCGGGAATCCGGAATCTCCTCCGGAAATACATCGGCAAACTCGGCAACCACGGGTATATCTTCAACTCTTAACTCTTCTTTCTTGCCAGCAATGTCAATGGCGTAAATAAGATAACCCTCGTGCCCACGTTCCAATAACTGAGTCATTTTTAAAGCCGATATCAATGGAATTCTTGAGCGGGAACCATCCCCATAAAAAGTCCACCGAACCCCTAAATCAGATCTGAACCGTACTGTCCTCTGACTGCAGTCCACTACTGCCTGGTATCTGTTCAGCACATCAATACCCACAATGCAGTCGAAGTCCGACATTCCCAGAACAATCAAATCTGACTTCAACTCGTTGCCCTCAAAATAAATGAGGCCGCCATCAACAAACTGATCTGCAATCACACTCTTTCCAGCGGGTGTCGAAACCACAAGAGGCGTGGGTGACGGAGTCGTGCATATACGGTGCCTCTCCACAAAACTCGTCGACACAAAGGAGTGTGACGCACCTGTATCTATCAAAATATAAGCAGGGTGCGTAAATAAATAACACGTACCCGCTATCACTTCCTCAGGAGCTGTTGTAGCCTGCTCCCTGGTTAGGGCGTACACTTGCCCTTGAGGTGGCCCCAACGGTTGTCCTCCCAACGGCCTCGGTGCAAATGGTGGTCTCTGATGTGCTGGCCTGTCTGAAGGTCTCCCCATAGTATTCTGTGGCCCTCCCCGGTTAGGACAATTTCGGGCCAAGTGACCATGTTTCCCACACTCATAACAAGCAGAGCATCCTTTCACTGAATGGGGTCCCCCGCACAGAAAACACTTAACCTTCTCAAAATTGCTAGCTTGAGACTGTCCCCTATGAGACGGAGCATTACTTCCACGACCACCCCTTCCACGAGCATCTTGCCATCTACCACTGAATCTGGAAGATGATGAGTTTCCCTTTGGCTTAAAATGGTCGCCCCTTGGTTTCAAGTTTTCAGGGGTCGGTCTCTGAGATGGTGCTGGAGGCGGTGCCACAGTCGGATATGCACCCACTCCTAATTCTGCCAGTTCAGCTCGTGCTAGGGCGTCATCAAAACAAGTAGGGCCATAAGTGATCACCCTATCATACAACTCCGGCCTCAAGCCTTTCATAAAATTCGTCATCTTTGCTTGGGTGCTAGAGGCGATATGAGGCACATATCTGAGTAAGGAACAGTACTGGAGAGCATAGTCAGACACCGGCATAGTACATTGCCTCAAGCCATTGAATTCATCCTCTTTAGCCTGCCGTGCCGCTGCTGAGAAGTATCGGGTCAGAAATCGAGTCCTAAACAGCTTCCAGTTTATTTCCTGACCCAGAGCCTCATGTTCAATTACTGTGGTCTTCCACCACATCAGCGCCTTTTTGGCCAATTGAAATTCTGCTAGCCGTATCCAAGCTGTCTTTGCGCACGGGGCAGCTTCAAATATCTGCTCCAACCTCTCTAGCCATTCCTCAGCCTTCTCCCCTGTTTCAGTCCCTTCAAAAGTCGGGGGCCTATAAGCTAGAAATTGCGTCAAACTCAGTTCTCCCGGCAATAACTGTTGTTCGGACGGCTCTTCGCCCAAGGCTGGCGGCGGTAGGGGATTTGTATGCCTAGCACTAGCATTTACACTTATTGCATCACCAACATCGACATTTGCTGCCATACTGCAACATAAGGGTTAACAACAATATCCGAGACAATTCACATAATATATCGTTAGAAAACCATAACATGTTAGCATAACAGTCACATACTTCATATGCGCACAACATGTTTAAAAGTAAACGCCTAGCCAACTTATTGCTAAGGCTACCCTTCACTCGTTCCCGGGTTCTCTAACCACTGCTCTGATACCACTAATGGAAGGACCCTAGTTCCTTAACGGTGAAATCAAGATGTAAACAGGGCTAAACATGTATTAGAGACATCTTAGAGTTCAGGTTGTTATGTGAGCTCAATGCAATTACAGGCCAAAATAAAACTTCAATAGTTAGTAAATTACATTCCCAAAATGAATGTTAAGACTAACAAAAAATTCTGTAATCTATCTTCTTTCAAGTCTCTTTCAGCTCACAGTTCAACCCAATCCTGAGCCCCTTCGTCCAAAAGCGTACCTACAGGAACAACTCGCCATGAGCATATATATATCACCATTTAACACAATTCAACTTAACAAAATAATTAAGCGCATGCGGCAAATAATAGATATGCTCCTTGATCACCACATTAGCACATTTCACTGTTGTTCCTGTTTCACAAATTTATGCACAAAATCATTAGTTCACGACATAATGATCGATAACGCGTTTCCAATTATATCCACAATATTTCACATTAATCACTAGAATTGTGACTGTTCCGGTCCCAATACAACAGCGGAATTTTAGGACCCCTCGCTTCGACATATAGCGGCATCATATGATATCCCTCGCTTCGACAATGACAGCGGCATGTTACTTCACTTAGATGTGACAGCGGCAAATATCATACTACCATCGCTTCATATGACAGCGGCAAGTACCTCCCTCGCTCGGATAAAGGCTACCGGAACATTCATCAATTCTCCACAATAATCAAACACAATTGATTCCAATATCATGATATAACACTATCATTTCACATATTCCTTCACATATAAGGACACACTATTCACAATATGCATCATTAAAGTTGTAATACGATTTACCGTCCGATGCTCGTACGTCTCACTACGTACCTTAGTTTCAAAAGTGGAGAAGTTGTATAACTTTATCTCCTCGACGTTGTTGGCACCTGAGATGGTTCTACACAACCATACAATTCAATATTAGAAGCCAAATAATAGTCGAATACCAAAAATTCGTCAAAAGAAATCATTATACAAAATTTCACAGCTGGCGATCAATCGCTTCTCTGAGGCGATCGATCGCCTCAAATTTTTCTTCTTGGCGATCGATCGCGCCAAATATGGCGATCGATCGCCTATCCCTTGAATTGGCTACTGCCTCTCGGCGATCGGTCGCCTCATTTCAGGCGATCGATCGCCTGCCCTGCACTTTGGCTACTGCCCTTAGGCGATCGGTCGCCTCTTTTCAGGCGGTCGATCGCCTCGCACAGACACGCGATTTTCACCATTTTTGCACCAAAAATTCCTTCCCAACTTCCACAACACTTATACCAACAAACTCAAAACACAAAAACACTTTAAACCTTCAATACACATCATAAAACAACCCCAAAATCCCACACCCAACCACAAAACATACCAACCCAAATAAACCCATTTTCAAACTCCAAACAACAACCCAAATTCACAATAAACCTCACAAAACAACAAGGAATGATAACCCTAAACCCTAAACCCTAAACCCCAAGAAATCACAAAAATAAAGTTTTGCAAGAACTTCTCTTCCACCTTGGAGTTCAACTCGAAAATGAGAGGAGGAGGGTAGGGTTTGAAAAGTGTTGGGGGTTGAATAATGTGAGGGGGTAAAGAGGATATGAGGTTATAGTGGGTTATGAAAGTTTAATTAAATTTTACACCCCACTTCCTAACATGATGCAAATTATGCCCAACATTGTATTT
Organism: Haberlea rhodopensis; assembly: GCA_907163345.1. NCBI lineage: Eukaryota > Viridiplantae > Streptophyta > Magnoliopsida > Lamiales > Gesneriaceae > Haberlea > Haberlea rhodopensis. The sequence continues at coordinate 2,456,970 of CAJQUN010000058.1, read as the reverse complement.
TAGACACATTTCACCACAATGCGCCAAATATCAATTAAATGCATGTTTCACTAAATAAATGACTACCAACACATGTAAGCCATTGTACCACCCAAATACCCAACATGCATAGTATGCACCCTGAAATGCTCTACCAGCCCACATGACCAAGCATTTCCACATGGCAATTAATTCTAACACATAAGGCAATTACCACCATAAATAAATCATATTTAAACATATGAACACAATTAATGCCTTAAACACGATTAATTATTTCGGGGACATCACAGGTTCCGTGCCAAATGACGGAATATCGAGTCCATTTGGTATATATAGTACCAAAACTCGAAAATACTAATCCTTCCACATACATCATGACTCATTAAAAATCATATGTTTTCAATAATTACCTCCAATCTCTATTTCCATTATCTGCCCCAGTACAAAGTACTCCGGACCCCAAAACCCACTAAAGACCAAATTCCAAGGTTATCACCACGATGAGAATACAATCTCATCCCTCGGATTCAACGACTCCAAATATCGGATTTAAAATCCTGAGAGTCTACAAACCGCAATTAATTCATAAGTGCCACAAATAAAATCCATTAAGGATCATTACCACTCTGCGATTAACACCATTAATTCCCGGGCATCACAATTAACCCCCACTAATAAAATTTCGTCCCCAAAATTTGCACGGCGAACTCCACGAATTGCCGAGATTACAAAATCCAAACTGATTCACATCGTCGAATCATGAACATGACATGAACGACACACCAACCACGAGGATACCGACCTCGCACCAAAACCTGGAATGGAGTTATCTCCCAAAATGACACAAATTCATGAAAGACATCAGCATTCCTCGATGCTAACCATTCGAAGAGCAGTCAGCCAAACTTAACTGCAAGCCAAACGAATCATTCGTTATTCCAAAATAGATATCGTCCCACAGATATCTCTACGTTATAGCCAACGATGTTAAACATACATCGTTACCAAATTGATCACCAGTACACTACAGTGTACCTGGCCTACATCTGGTTCCCAATCTCCAATACCACCTCCATCAAAGGAGCAGTTGTACCACTTTGCAACACGGATCGGGCAACTCACCACTTCCGATCAACACAAAGCACATCTCTAAAGATGTCTACATCCGGGTGTTCCAAGAATCATATCTTGGTCCAAACACACAACCGAGACTCCACAAGGTCTCAAGTTCTTGAAAGGACATTGTAAGGCCCCAACACTTAAACTCGTCATTAGTTCATTTATGACGTCGTATGTGTATAAATTTTTCATTTTCTTTTCATTCTTTAAAACGAATCATTACTTGTTTCCCATCATCCCAAGACACAAACAAATGCTCAACATAATATGTTCATCTTTGCCAACAAATAGACTCAGGGGATTCACCCAATATCATCCCCATCATACCACTTTTGCATTGTGGGTTTTTATAAAAATTTGGGCAGAGTCTCCCCATAAACTAGGCTATCCGGAAATAAAACTCATCACATAATATAATTCCCGACCAGGGACAACGCAATATTAAACAGAATATAGAAACACAAGTAAATTCCCGCCAGGGAAGTCACTACACTAATAAGACAACGAAAGTGGGTTTCAACACCCTTATACAGTCCATATACACATACAAGTGCTCACAGAAGAGCAACGAATAACGGATATTCATCCGGATGCATAGTTAGTATAAATACCAACCGCTCAACCTCGTATATCGGCTCAATCTCATACTATGCTCCTGGAAGCATCATCCAACAAGGTGCGAGCCTAGCACGCCAAAGCAGCATCGTACCTGTTGTACCTGTTTCAACAGAAACAGCCCCCACACAGGGTGAGCACACTCCAACTCAATATTCGATCACAAAGCAACGTATGAAATCATAATGCAACAATTTAGATTATTCAAAACTCATAAAATATACTCCCTGTACAATTCCGAATCTGTATAGCTTCCACACACTGTTCCTGTTTCAAACTCACGGACTTTCATAATGTCAAGTTCAGTATTATCATCAAAAATATGATATCCAACAACATTATGAATTCAATACAACAACAATGCATCATTTATGCTCAACATAAATAATTCAACATCATGTAAACCTGGCTATCCCAATGTAACCCTGGTTATCCCACTATCTCGTTCTCGATATTTTCTCATATCGTTCATGCCCACGGCATCACTACTCAACAAGTAACATTGGATCACGTACCACTACGTGTCCCCCATAACTCATATATGGAGCTCAATTATTAAAGTCAAACACATACCTGAATCATCATATTCAAAATTGCATGTATACATGAATGTATAGATACTAGATATACCTGCTCGTACGTCACCACGTACCTTATAGTAGACAACATGAATAAGCTATCATCAACGTCCGAAGTCTCCTGTAGAGTCTATATCGAACATCAATTCAATATTAGCTCATAATCCGAGCAATGAACATCCATCAAATAGTTCTTACTTTCATTTCTATATCACAAATCAATAACTCAATATTATGAATCAAATCATAATCAATACTTTGGATGCACACATCCTCACATGAATCATGATATCACATTGGTAATGCAAAACCCCATCATCTCCCATCACCCGCTACATCACACACATGATGCGGGATACACACACCCATACGTGCAAGTTCACGCCAAACTCACATAGTAGTTCACTAGACACGCAAGTTCAACAGAGGGAAGAAAGTGCAAGGGTGTATGTATAATAATATTGTGATGCCCCGAAATTAATTAATGGTAACTTGGACATTAATTATGTTTATATGATGTATCATGTGTTGATGGATTTATGTGTTGGGTATTAAGATGTTAACATGATTAATTGTGTTAAAATATCAAATATGAGGAAGATGTGATTTTAAATGAAGTTTAGAGCATTGTTGAAAAATGCTTTTGAAATACCAAGTAGGGTATTTTATACATCATGTTAAGTTTGGGGTACAATTTTTATTAAGTTATTACAACCCTTTTTAAATCCCTCACACATCACTTTAACCCCCCACATTACCATTCACCTTTTAAAAATCCCCAAACCACTTCCCAACCCCAAACCCTACCCATTTTCGAATCTCACCAAAAGAGGAGAAGGAAAGTTCCACAAAAACCTTGTTTGTGTGATCTTTGCTAGGATTTGGAGCCTACAAGAGGTATGGAACCATTCCTATAAGTTTTATGATGTTTGGTGTTGAAATGGGTTAAGTTTTTGATGTTTTATGTGGGTTTGTTTGGGTATGTGTTGTTTTTGGTTGGGGTATGATTTTTGAAGTGTTTTATGTTGGTTTTAGTGGGTTTTGATGTTATTGATGTTTTATGGAAGTTTGGTTTTGGGGTGGCATGTGAAAGAGCTTGAAAAATGAGCATTAATGGCGAAAATCCGATGTACAGCACTCGGCGATCGATCGCCCGTTCTTGGCGATCGATCGCGAGCGTCCAGTACCAGCCAGAGGCATTTGGCGATCGATCGCCACTTTTGGGCGATCGATCGGCGAGCCTGGCGATCGATCGCGCCAAAAGTGGCGATCGATCGCCAAGAAGGAAATTTTGCCCCCTCGTCCAGTGTGGTCTCGCGATCGATCGCGCCTGGGCGGCGATCGATCGCGAGCTGAAGAAAAGTGGATTTTTGATATTTTTGTGGGATTTTTGGATATTGGACTATGTTTAGCTTCTAATATCAATTTGTATGGTTGTGTAGAACCATCCCAGGTGCCCACAACATCCAGGAGATAAAGCTCTCCAAATTCTCCACTTTTGGGAATTAAGGTACGTAAGAGACGTACGAGCATCGGACGGTAAACCATGCCCTTACATATTATGATGATGTTTAAGATGATGTTTGCGATGATGACGTTTAAGATGATGTTATGATGATGATGCTTATGATGATGTTACGATGATGATGCTTACGATGATGTTATGATGATGATGCTTAAGATGATGTTTATGATAACGATGTTTATGAGGACGTCTATAATGACGAAGTTTATGATAAGGTCATACGACGTGTATGGTTGGGTAAGACGCCCATGTGGTGAGACACCACCCAAAGCATATGATTGGGTAAGATTCCTACGTGGTAAGATGCCACGCAATGTTTATGATATGGTAAGACGCCATATGATTGGGTAAGATGCCCACGTGGCAAGATGCCACGCAATGTAAGGACCCCAAGCCCTTAAACCTTGATTAGTGTATTAACCACTATGTGTGGTACATGCTTTCTATAAAATGTCAATCGGGAAGCTCTGATGATACTTAATCATTGCCTGTCAATGAAAGACTCATATGTTTGCCCTTTACCAACCCCTTGGTGCCACTTTTCACATTGTAAACTTTTATAAAAATTTGGGCAGAGTCTCCCCATAAATAGAGCTATCCCAAAAAAAAAAGAGTACAACACATAACAAAATTCCCGGCCAGGGAACACATAATACTCAACAGAAAGCAGTAATACAAGTAGATTCCCAGCCAGGGAAGACACCACACATATGTCAACAAAAGTGGGTTCCAACACCCACATAATACACCAATGACTCTCATATCATTCTAGCAATTCAACCTAATTGCATGCAACCTTAAATGAAAGAGAGAAAGGCTCATGCCTTTATATACAATCCATATACAAGTATAATCGTGCTCACATGCGAGCATCATGAATATGTATAAATCCTCAGGTGTATATATAGGTACTCTATACGATACCGTGCTCCATCAAGCCCTGGTACCACGATTCTGGGAGTACCTCAAATCAACAGCTCGAGCTCAGCTCCATAGCCATCGATGTACCTGTCCACCTGTCCCAACAGAGACAGCCCCCAACGGGGTGAGCATACCAATACACAAAATCCCATAATCATAATAATGAAATTCATAATTTACAACACAAGTAAATACTAATGAATTTAAATGATACTCCCTGGATGGCAACATCCTCATCCGGGATTCCGTGTACTGTCCCTGTTCTCACAACATCAAACTCATCAAATCTCATAAATCAGTAAATCAACGCATTGATTAACTCATCGCATGCCTAATCCTCGAATATCAACATATAGTGATTACAAATTCATTAAACATGCAATTACAGATATCACAATACCTAATACTGATTTCACAACCTTGCTATCAATCACAGATAGCTCAAATGCCTTAGCATTTATTTTACCAATCCTTCATTATACTTAGACATCTCAAGTGTCTTATAATGAATACATGAGTCTACAAACCTAGACATCTCAAATGTCTTATAATGAATACACGATTCTACGAACTTAGACATCTCAAATGTCTTACGAAGAATACATGATTTTACGATCATTCCCAGGCATCTCAAATGCCCTAATATAGTCAAATAAACCCAGTACCCCATATATCATGCAAGAGTCATCCTACTCTAGTGTCACGCACGCTACAAGCGGCGATATCAAGATTTGGGTCATTCCTTGGCTATATCAACATATATATATAAAATCCTCATGCGCGATTATTCAATGAAATCAAATTTTCATTATGCATTCACATATGCCTTAAAATATAGAAATGCTCGTACGTCGCACGTACCTTAAATCACCGAAGTCCGAGCCAAACCTTGCTCGAGTTCCATGCCCCGAGGAATGATGTGCTAACACGATAAACAATTCACCATTATTTACGAACATGCAACCCATGCTCAAGCACACCCGTATCCCTCAAAATATTGTCAATACACGACAATTATCCTCTTAAAAGACCCGGGGCAGGGTACATGCAGGGAAGGAAATAAATGAGACAATATCGAAATTTGTTCAAGAATGCCCTACAAAAATCGAACCCTAATCTCACAATTTCGAACCCAATTAAATACCATAATTTATCTAAAATGTCAATTAAGCTATCCAAGCAAGAATCAACATCCCTTGACAAAAACTCCACATTTTCGAACTCACCCCCTTAAATTCGAACCCAAACAAGCCTTTAAATCCCAACTCTTAAAATTCTTCAAATTTGAACCAAAGCTTCTCAATTCGATCTCAATCAAGCATCATAATACTCTTAAAACATGCAATAATCGATCAATTGCACGAAATAATACCCCTGCCAAAAACCCCCAAATTTTCGAAATCAAACCCTACAATTTTCGAAAATTATTTCGAACCAAAATCACCAAAAAGCAGGGAAAAGCACGAAAAAGAAGAACAAGGGGTAAGGGAGATTACCCAACGAAAATCGGAAGCAAAATCGTTCAAAATCGATGAACCCTAACTTTTGGGGATCGACGCCTTTCTGTAAAATCCGACTCCAGGACGCGACGAAACCTTCAATTGACAGAGGGGAAAGGAGCGCCTCGTCGAGACGAAGCCGTGGGTAGGTCGCACGCGCCGATCGGCGGCCGGACGGCGGCTGGCGGAGCGCCTGAAACGGCGGGGCAGGGGAGGTGACGGGAATCGCATGCGGGGAGAGAGAGAGAGGAATTTGAGGCTGAAATTGAGATTATGTCTAAAATTTTGGGTTTAAATGGTATTTATAGCAAAATACCCCGAAAAATTAATAGCCCCACAAATACATCGTGATTCATTAAAAATCATCTGTTTTCAAAAACTCTCTCTCTAACTCCAAAACCCTCTACCGGTGCTCACATAGCACCCGAGATTCCGAGACACATCAAAAACCCAACTCTTAGGTTTTACACCGTAATGTGAATACAATCTCAACCTCTGGGTCCAACGATCCCAACTGCCCAAATAAACGAGCCCAGAAGGCCCAACACCTCTCTTAAATTTCAAATCGCCACGTAAAACCACTTTAGGGATTATTAATACTCCGGGATTAACACCTATAATCCCTGGTCATCACAATATCCCCCACTAAAAGAATTTCGTCCTCGAAATTAGCACTGGTGTATCACGTAACACCCAGGCTACACAACAACATGAAGCCATAACCTCGATTCCTGACCATATCAGAATCGTATTAATAAACGCGAGGATACTTACCTCTCATCTAACTCTGAAACAGAGCGACATACCAAAACCAACATATCACCCAAGAGGTAAAACGTACCTCGATGCGGGTCATCCCAAAAGTCAGTCCCTCATGACTGCGAAACAACTGATACTTACGACTGTAGATCAGACAGTCATACTTCGTTCTAATACAACAGTACGAACACATCCTGAATGACACCTCAACCGTAAGAACGTTGACCTCGTGTCAAACTCTGGAGTGGAATAGACTTCCAAATCCATCATAACGTCAAAGAGCGTCAGCACAACTCAACGCTAACAGTCCAAAAGCAGTTAGTCAACTGAAACTGCAAGGATTCGAATCGCTCTTGATTCTATCGTAGATATCATCCAATAATATTTTACTATGACTTACGATGTCTAACATACATCGTTACGAGGGAAACACTAGTACAACCACGGTGTACACATATCAAACCTGGTTTCCACTTTCAAACTTCCTCCATCGAAGGAGTAGTCGCCTCATTGCAACTTAATTTGGGCAACTCACGGCCACAAATTAAAACAAAAGACATCTCACAAGATGTCCACCTACGGACGTTCCAGGAATCACGTCCTGATCATAAATAACAACCGAGACTCCGCAGAGTTTAAAATTCTTAAGGGGCATGCAATAAACCCATTGCATCCTCAACGCTTGTGTCGTCAGCGACACTCAACCAATCCGAAATCCTGCCATCCCTTGAAAATCCTCGGATTTAACAATCCAAACTTGGGAAGGCTGTCGCATAACTCGAAGGAAAACACCAACAAGGGAAATACCTTAACCCTCACAAGAAAATCCCTCTTCAAGGGAGTCAACTAACTTCACGATCATTCCTCATAATCATCGTGCCATGGAGATTCCCAATCTCAAGGTGTTCCATATCTCACATCAGAGATTTAACCATCCTAAAATAGCATAACTCTATGCTTAACAGAGAGGAAATCAATAACTGGCATCCGTATACTCACCGGTATACCTGCCTAAGCACTGATGTCGCATGCATACTCAATGCACTCGGCTCGGGTATCTACCACAGATCCCTAAGCCCCAAACACAACCGTCAATTCTGAGTCATTCCTTACTCAGTGGAGGATGATAATCGACGATTAATAATACACGGTGTGATTCCCAAAATCAACACCACTTGCACCAACTTAACGAATCTTTCAAAGATTCCCAAATAGGTATAATACTACCTCCTTCCTCGCAAGGGAAGCGCCATTGAACTCGAGATCCACAAGTCTCGAACCATCGTTCGGAAAAACTGGATATAATAACACCCATTGTATCCCAATACACGGGTTCCTTTAGATTGAGTCAATAACAACCTGATGACTCTCTTGTTGGTACTCCAACATCCTGAGCTGTCCCAGACAAGTCTCCAAGATTATACATAAATGTATACACGTTTCAGCGAGGCACGCACAACCTCAAATGATGTGGTGACTACTAGAGTCCACCACGATCCACATCGCATCACCTTACGATTGCCAAACTTTGTTCCAACGAGCAGTATAACGGCTCTAGCAAGCCCATCACGGTACTACACACACGTGGCAGACAGCCTAGTCTCTGCCTCTTTAGGTTTACCTCAAACCTACTAACAAGACGGACGTTTCCACATGGTATAACATACTATGGGAAGAAAACTCAATAGAGTAGTGGGTCTTTATCCAACACTCCTCAATGCCGATACACCCTGGGCACTCCAATGTCCCTATGTACTTAACATAACCTGATCCTACTCCCTTAGGACCCATCCTACACCCTCAAGGGTGGTGTGACCATGTCCACCACATGTCACATCGACAGAAAGCGAGTACTTTCCTCCATGATTACTCCTGTCGTCAAATCACATGGCCAAAAGCCATTCCAACGAGCATACCTCAAGGGTATCACCACTCGTAAAATGATCCCCCAATCGCAAGCTGCGGTACAATCACATGTACAGCGCATCCAACCATTCCTCGAGCAACCCGCTCGGTATAAGGGTCACGTCCATCGGTGTCGCACACACCACCTTGTGCTCGGTACTGGCACCCAAGGCATACCACTGAATACGTATACTCAACGCATCGATCATCGTAACGATGATGCATGTCTAATAAGACATCTCCTACACCATCGTCATCGTCATCCCGTGACGACACATGCCAACTCATGGCATCTAAAACATTGCCCACTAGTGACGATACATGTACATCAGCGTATGTCAATCCACTATCATGCTAGTAAAATAGGCATAATAAAACATGTATATCAATGCATGCCAGCTAAAATAAAGCTAATAAAATAGCAATATCTCATACCTCATCGCTAGCAATATAGCGTCATACCTGTCTCCGTCGCTCAATAATAGTGCGTAATCAGCACCCATCGCTCGAAGGCGGCAAAATCCTGTGCTGAGTACATAGTGGCAAAATCCCTCGCTATAGAATCGACGGCATGACACCTCGTCATATAATAAGTGGCATGAAACCTCGCTATACTCCTGAGCATGAATCATCGTCCACATAGTAGCGGAAAGAGGCATCGCTATCAATACACCTGGCGGAATGAACCATCGCCAATCAATATAGCGGAATGAACCGTCGCTATAAATACACCTGGCGGAATGAACCATCGCCAATAGATATAGCGGAAAGAACCATCGCTATAAATACACCTGGCGGAATGAACCATCGCCAATAGATATAGCGGAATGAACCATCGCTATAAATACACCTGGCTGAATGAACCATCGCCAATAGATATAGCGGAAAGAACCATCACTATAAACTGTGTCCTCATAGAGAAATGAATATAAATCGACACAGCGGGACACATCACCGCTATCATCCGTGTCATCACAAAGGAATGAATCATCATCCTAACAAGCGGCATCTCATCCTCGCTTCTTCATACAAGCGGTATCTCATCCTCGCTTCGTATGGCATACCCCGCCTCCATGTGCAAGCGAGCATCCCCTCCCGCTCCACATTTTTAGCGGTACAAGCATAAGCTTCTTCATACAAGCGGTATCTCATCCTCGCTTCGTATGGAATACCCCGCCTCCATGTGCAAGCGAGCCTCCCCCCTCCCGCTCCACATTTTTAGCGGTCAAGCGTAAGTATAAAAATTCTCACTGTCATAAGCAGGACTCCTGGAATGTATAATCATCATTCCTTTTTATACTCCATATTTCCTGTAACCTGCAACCATCAGGGTTAACAACAATAGCCATATACGCTATGCATCCACATTCAATTCATAATAAAAACACATTATGAGAATGTATGGTTCACAAATAAATGTCATGATATCCTTCTTTAAATCCTTATTTCAATCCTGAGCCCTTATCATTAGTACATTTTAATGCTTCTTGCTACTCCATGTAAGCGGAATTCTTCCTCGCTTCCAATGGACCTTAGCGTAAGCCATTAAAATCCTTACTAAGATAACTTTGACTCAAGAAATACACCTCTTATATTTCATAACATGCATATGCAAAAACAATGCACAATAACATATACCATAACCTCAATGCACCACTTTGCATTCATCATGTGTCAACAAGACAACGTAAAGTACATGTTACCTCGGAAATATCCCTTTACTGGATTTTCTTAAAACCAGCTTCCTTGGCACATAATACACGGAGTGCCAGACATCCCTATAAATGTCATCCTATCGTGTTCCACACGATTCCTGCAACCACAATGGTTAGCAATACCACTTTTCATATCATAAGAGCACATAAACAATTAGTCATGTCGTATAACATTAATGCCATCATGCATAAATATGTGCTATCAATAACTTCCTAGGCCCTTAACAGCCCCAATGAGCAACCACTGCTCTGATACCACTAATGTAAGGACCCCAAGCCCTTAAACCTTGATTAGTGTATTAACCACTATGTGTGGTACATGCTTTCTATAAAATGTCAATCGGGAAGCTCTGATGATACTTAATCATTGCCTGTCAATGAAAGACTCATATGTTTGCCCTTTACCAACCCCTTGGTGCCACTTTTCACATTGTAAACTTTTATAAAAATTTGGGCAGAGTCTCCCCATAAATAGAGCTATCCCAAAAAAAAAGAGTACAACACATAACAAAATTCCCGGCCAGGGAACACATAATACTCAACAGAAAGCAGTAATACAAGTAGATTCCCAGCCAGGGAAGACACCACACATATGTCAACAAAAGTGGGTTCCAACACCCACATAATACACCAATGACTCTCATATCATTCTAGCAATTCAACCTAATTGCATGCAACCTTAAATGAAAGAGACAAAGGCTCATGCCTTTATATACAATCCATATACAAGTATAATCGTGCTCACATGCGAGCATCATGAATATGTATAAATCCTCAGGTGTATATATAGGTACTCTATACGATACCGTGCTCCATCAAGCCCTGGTACCATGATCCTGGGAGTACCTCAAATCAACAGCTCGAGCTCAGCTCCATAGCCATCGATGTACCTGTCCACCTGTCCCAACAGAGACAGCCCCCAACGGGGTGAGCATACCAATACACAAAATCCCATAATCATAATAATGAAATTCATAATTTACAACACAAGTAAATACTAATGAATTTAAATGATACTCCCTGGATGGCAACATCCTCATCCGGGATTCCGTGTACTGTCCCTGTTCTCACAACATCAAACTCATCAAATCTCATAAATCAGTAAATCAACGCATTGATTAACTCATCGCATGCCTAATCCTCGAATATCAACATATAGTGATTACAAATTCATTAAACATGCAATTACAGATATCACAATACCTAATACTGATTTCACAACCTTGCTATCAATCACAGATAGCTCAAATGCCTTAGCATTTATTTTACCAATCCTTCATTATACTTAGACATCTCAAGTGTCTTATAATGAATACATGAGTCTACAAACCTAGACATCTCAAATGTCTTATAATGAATACACGATTCTACGAACTTAGACATCTCAAATGTCTTACGAAGAATACATGATTTTACGATCATTCCCAGGCATCTCAAATGCCCTAATATAGTCAAATAAACCCAGTACCCCATATATCATGCAAGAGTCATCCTACTCTAGTGTCACGCACGCTACAAGCGGCGATATCAAGATTTGGGTCATTCCTTGGCTATATCAACATATATATATAAAATCCTCATGCGCGATTATTCAATGAAATCAAATTTTCATTATGCATTCACATATGCCTTAAAATATAGAAATGCTCGTACGTCGCACGTACCTTAAATCACCGAAGTCCGAGCCAAACCTTGCTCGAGTTCCATGCCCCGAGGAATGATGTGCTAACACGATAAACAATTCACCATTATTTACGAACATGCAACCCATGCTCAAGCACACCCATATCCCTCAAAATATTGTCAATACACGACAATTATCCTCTTAAAAGACCCGGGGCAGGGTACATGCAGGGAAGGAAATAAATGAGACAATATCGAAATTTGTTCAAGAATGCCCTACAAAAATCGAACCCTAATCTCACAATTTCGAACCCAATTAAATACCATAATTTATCTAAAATGTCAATTAAGCTATCCAAGCAAGAATCAACATCCCTTGACAAAAACTCCCCATTTTCGAACTCAACCCCCTTAAATTCGAACCCAAACAAGCCTTTAAATCCCAACTCTTAAAATTCTTCAAATTTGAACCAAAGCTTCTCAATTCGATCTCAATCAAGCATCATAATACTCCTAAAACATGCAATAATCGATCAATTGCACGAAATAATACCCCTGCCAAAAACCCCCAAATTTTCGAAATCAAACCCTACAATTTTCGAAAATTATTTCGAACCAAAATCACCAAAAAGCAGGGAAAAGCACGAAAAAGAAGAACAAGGGGTAAGGGAGATTACCCAACGAAAATCGGAAGCAAAATCGTTCAAAATCGATGAACCCTAACTTTTGGGGATCGACGCCTTTCTGTAAAATCCGACTCCAGGACGCGAAGAAACCTTCAATTGACAGAGGGGAAAGGAGCGCCTCGTCGAGACGAAGCCGTGGGTAGGTCGCACGCGCCGATCGGCGGCCGGACGGCGGCTGGCGGAGCGCCTGAAACGGCGGGGCAGGGGAGGTGACGGGAATCGCATGCGGGGAGAGAGAGAGAGGAATTTGAGGCTGAAATTGAGATTATGTCTAAAATTTTGGGTTTAAATGGTATTTATAGCAAAATACCCCGAAAAATTAATAGCCCCACAAATACATCGTGATTCATTAAAAATCATCTGTTTTCAAAAACTCTCTCTCTAACTCCAAAACCCTCTACCGGTGCTCACATAGCACCCGAGATTCCGAGACACATCAAAAACCCAACTCTTAGGTTTTACACCGTAATGTGAATACAATCTCAACCTCTGGGTCCAACGATCCCAACTGCCCAAATAAACGAGCCCAGAAGGCCCAACACCTCTCTTAAATTTCAAATCGCCACGTAAAACCACTTTAGGGATTATTAATACTCCGGGATTAACACCTATAATCCCTGGTCATCACACGCAATGTTTATAATATGGTAAGACGCCATATGATTGGGTAAGATGCCCACGTGGTAAGATGCCACACGATGATTATGATATGGTAAGATACCATACAATGGGGTAAGACGCCCTAATATATGAATAAGAGCCAGGGATAACAAAGGAAGTCGAAGGACGACCAATAACCTTTACTTAACTAGGATGTTATGCATTATTGTATGCTTTTATGTAATGTTAAGTAAACATGTGTATGCTCATGATGTGTTATCCCTGTAGGTACACTTTTGGACCAAGGGCCTAGGGTCGGGTTGAGGAAGTGAGCTAAAGGGAGCATGATGAACGTAGGAAGGAGGATTTTGATAGTCTCTACTCTAGGAGTAGTGTAAATCTATAGCTTTAACATTCTTTATTGGGAATGTAATTAAATAGCTTTTGAAAACTTTATTTTGGCCTGTAATCTCCTTAGCTCAAGCTACAACCGGAACCCTTAAGAGGTTATAAATGCATGTTCTGTCCAATTTATGTGTACTAAATGATATTAAGGTAGGAAGACCCTACATTAGTGGTATCAGAGCAATGGTTAGATAACCCGGGAATGAGTGAAGGGTAGCCTTAGCAATAAGTTAGCTAGGTGCCTACTTTCGAACATGTTTTGTGCATAAGTTGCATATGAAGTATATGATGTTATGCTAACATGTTTTGTTTATCTAACAAAGTATTATACGAACTGCTTTTGGATCTTGTTGTTAATCCTTGCGTTGCAGTATGGCAGCAAATGTGGAGGTAGGTGACGCAGTGAGCGTCAATGCAAGCGCGGGGCGTACGAATCCTCTACCCCCGCCAGCTTTTGATGATGAACCGGCCGAACAACAGTTGTTGCCAGGGGAGCTAAGCTTAACTCAGTTTCTTGCTTACCGACCCCCAACCTTTGAAGGAACCGAAACTGGGGAACGAGCTGAGGAATGGTTGGAAAGAATAGAGCAAATCTTTGTGGCAGCCCCATGTGCGAAGACAGCATGGATACGGTTAGCAGAGTTCCAGTTGGCCAAGAAGGCGCTGATGTGGTGGAAGACCACTGTGGTAGAGCAAGAGGCTCAAGGTCATGAAGTTAACTGGAAAATGTTTCGAACTCGCTTCCTGAACCGTTATTTCTCGGCTGCAGCACGACAGGCTAAGGAAGATGAATTCACTCACCTCAAGCAAGGTAATATGTCGGTATCGGATTATGCTCTTCAGTTTTGCTCCTTGCTCCGATATGTGCCTCACATTGCCATGAGCACGCAAGCAAAGATGAGGAATTTCATGAAAGGATTGAGGCCGGAGCTATACGATAGGGTGATCACTTATGGCCCTACTTGTTTTGATGATGCACTCTCAAGGGCTGAGCTAGCCGAACTAGGAGTGGGTGCATACCCTGATGTTGTACCACCGTCGGCACCCTCTCAGAAATCCACTCCGGATAATTTGAAGCCGAGGAATGATCAGTTCAAGTCAAGGGGGAACTCCTCAGCGTCAAGGTTTAGTGGTAAGAAGTCCGACAATAGGTGGAAAGGAAACCGAAGAGGTGATGCCCCATCTGGAAGGGGGCAGTCTCAGGGAGACAGATCCGGGAAGATCCAATGCACTCTTTGTGGGCAATCACATCTGGCGAAAGACTGTATAGGGTGCTATGTTTGTGGCGACAAGGGCCACTTTGCTAGACAGTGTCCCAACAGGGGAAGTCAACAGGGTTCTGCGGGGAGGCCTGCAGATAGGACAGCACAGCACAGACCCCCATTTGTGCCGCGTCAGCATGGAGGTCAGCCCATGGGGCCACCTCAAGGACAAGTCTATGCATTGACAAGGGAGCAAGCTTCAGCGGCTCCGGAGGAGGTTATAGCGGGTACGTGTCTTTTATTTACGCACCCTGCTTTTATATTGATCGACACAGGTGCGTCACACTCTTTTGTGTCGACAAGTTTTGTGGAAAGGCACCACTTATGCACTTCTCCGTCGCCCACGCCTCTTATAGTATCGACCCCCGCTGGAAGAAGTATGATTACGGATCGGATCGTCTACAATGGCCTCATTTATTTTGAGGATAAGGAACTAAGGTCAGATTTGATTGTTCTAGGAATGTCAGATTTTGATTGCATTCTGGGCATTGATGTTCTGAACAGGTATCAGGCAGTTGTGAACTGCAGGCAGAGAACTGTACGGTTTAAATCCGATATGGGAGTTCCCTGGACGTTCTATGGGGATGGTTCCCGCTCTAAGATTCCGTTGATATCTGCTGTCAAGATGGCGCAGTTGTTGGAACGAGGTCATTCAGGATATCTCATTTATGCCGTCGATGTTACGGAAAAGAAAGGAGAAGTGAAAGTTGAGGATGTGCCCGTAGTGGCGGAGTTCCCTGATGTCTTTCCGGAGGAGATTCCCGGATTCCCGCCGACGAGAGAGGTCGAGTTTGGGATTGAGTTATTACCGGGGACGTCGGCCATTTCTCGTGCCCCTTATAGGATGGCACCAGCGGAGCTAAGGGAATTAAAGATTCAGTTGCAAGAGCTCCTTGATAAGGGCTATATACGCCCTAGCGTATCGCCCTGGGGAGCACCAGTGTTATTTGTGAAGAAGAAAGATGGTTCGATGCGTTTGTGCATCGATTACAGACAACTGAACAAAGCCACAGTGAAGAATAAGTACCCACTTCCGAGGATCGATGATTTATTTGATCAGTTACAGGGTACGAGGCTCTACAGTAAGATCGATCTGAGGTCGGGGTACCATCAGATTCGAGTGAGAGAAGAGGATGTCCAGAAGACAGCCTTCAGAACTAGGTATGGGCACTATGAGTTCCTAGTCATGCCTTTTGGGGTGACAAATGCCCCGGCTGTTTTCATGAGTTTGATGAACAAGGTGTTCCAGCCGTATTTGGATCAATTCGTCATAGTTTTCATTGACGACATACTCATCTACTCTAGGACTGAAGAAGATCATGTACGGCACTTGAGGACAGTACTTCAGATCCTTAGGGATCATCAGTTGTATGCTAAGCTTAGCAAGTGCGAATTCTGGTTAGACAGCGTGGTGTTCCTAGGCCATGTCATATCTAGCCAAGGGATATCTGTGGACCCGAGGAAGATTGAAGTTGTGATGGAGTGGGCAGCACCCACTTCTGTACCCGAGATACGGAGTTTTCTTGGCTTAGCAGGTTATTACCGACCTTTTGTCGAGGGATTTTCCAAGATCGCTAAGCCATTGACACAGCTGACTCAGAAAGGAGTCCCGTTCTTCTGGTCCGAAGCTTGTGAGGAAAGCTTCCAAGAATTGAAGCGTCGTTTGACGACAGCGCCAGTGTTGGTGATTCCGTCTGAGGATAAGAGGTTTGCCTTGTACACGGATGCATCATTGCAGGGTTTGGGCTGCGTATTGATGCAAGACAGACAAGTAGTAGCCTATGCTTCGAGACAGTTGAAGCCTCATGAGACCAGGTACCCAGTCCATGATCTGGAACTGGCAGCTATCATTTTCGCCTTGAAGATTTGGCGTCATTACCTTTATGGTACTACGTTTACCATTTTTACGGACCATAAGAGCCTGAAGTTCTTGTTCACTCAGGCAGAGTTGAATATGAGGCAAAGGAGGTGGATGGATTTACTCAAGGATTATGACTGTGAAATTGAGTACCATCCTGGTAAGGCAAATTTGATAGCAGACGCCTTAAGTCGTAAGGTGAAGAGTACTGCTGAGGACGTTATGTGTTTATCAGCTTTGATGATTTCTTATTGCCATCTGGGCTATGATTTCGATGTAGACACGTCGCCGGTGCGAGTGTCGACCTTATTGGCCGAGCCAGACGTATTTGAGGCAATCAGGAAAGCCCAGAGGTTGGATGATGAAGTTCAGAGATGGTCATCAATAGTACTTCGAGGTCAGCTAACAAAGTTTAGTGTGGCTGAAGATGACTCTTTAAGATTGGGCAACCGATGGGTGGTCCCAGATGCGCCAGGATTGCGTAAAGGAATTTTAGAACGGGCTCATAATAGCCGGTTCAGTATCCACCCTGGAGGAAGAAAGATGTATAAGGACCTAAGTGGTCAATTCTGGTGGAGACGCATGAAGCGTGATGTGATCAGCTTCGTTAAGAGATGTTTGATCTGCCAACAAGTAAAGGCAGAAAGGCAGAGGCCTGGTGGCGAGCTGAAGAGCTTGGATGTACCTAAGTGGAAGTGGGAGCATATATCTATGGACTTCGTGACCCACTTGCCAAGGTCGGCCTCTGGATTTGATGCGATCTGGGTGATCGTAGATAGGCTGACGAAGGTAGCTCATTTCATCCCTTACAGTATGACTTTCATGTATTTAAAGATGGCCCAATTATATGTACGGGATGTAGTGAGGTTGCATGGGATTCCAGTCTCGATCGTGTCTGACAGAGACCCAAGGTTTACTTCTCATTTCTGGGAGGGTCTCCAGACAGCCTTGGGCACCGAGGTGAGACTAAGTACAGCCTATCACCCTCAGACTGATGGCCAAACGGAGCGTACTATACAGACGCTCGAAGATATGCTGAGGGCATGTGTTTTGGAGTTGATACTCCGTGGCAAGAATCTATACCACTGGTTGAGTTCTCATACAATAACAGCTATCAGGCGAGCATTCAAATGGCCCCTTTTGAAGCTCTTTACGGACGACGATGTAGGTCACCGCTGTATTGGGAGGACTTGACGAGTAAAGCGGTCGGAGGACCGGATATGATTAAGGACATGGAGGAAAAGATTAAGATGATACGCTTAAAGATGAAAGCGGCCCAAGATAGGCAAGCAGCCTATGCAAATAAGCGGCGACGGCCGCTAGAATTTCAAGTGGGAGACAAGGTCTTCTTGAAAATCTCACCCTTCAGGGGTGTTGTTCGATTTGGTATGCGGGGGAAGTTATCCCCGAGGTATGTTGGACCGTATGAGGTGTTACAGCGTATCGGCACTTTGGCTTACCGATTAGCTCTACCACCGTCCTTATCTGGAATTCATGATGTCTTCCATGTTTCTATGTTGAGAAAGTATGAGCCAGATCCGTCTCATGTTTTACAGCCTACTGAAGTGCAGTTAGACTCAGATGTATCCTACGTTGAACGACCAGTCAGAATTCTGGATCGTGAGGATCGCAGACTACGGAGCAAAGTTATACCGATGGTCAAAGTTCAGTGGGATCGTCGGGGTGTCGAGGAGGCTACGTGGGAGACGGAGCGGCATATGATGCAGCATTACCCCGAACTATTTTCTGGTATGATTTATGTTTAGTTTCTTTTGGGTAAGTGCATGCGATTTCGAGGACGAAATCTTGTAAGTAGGGGAGTAATGTGATGCCCCGAAATTAATTAATGGTAACTTGGACATTAATTATGTTTATATGATGTATCATGTGTTGATGGATTTATGTGTTGGGTATTAAGATGTTAACATGATTAATTGTGTTAAAATATCAAATATGAGGAAGATGTGATTTTAAATGAAGTTTAGAGCATTGTTGAAAAATGCTTTTGAAATACCAAGTAGGGTATTTTATACATCATGTTAAGTTTGGGGTACAATTTTTATTAAGTTATTACAACCCCTTTTAAATCCCTCACACATCACTTTAACCCCCCACATTACCATTCACCTTTTAAAAATCCCCAAACCACTTCCCAACCCCAAACCCTACCCATTTTCGAATCTCACCAAAAGAGGAGAAGGAAAGTTCCACAAAAACCTTGTTTGTGTGCTCTTTGCTAGGATTTGGAGCCTACAAGAGGTATGGAACCATTCCTATAAGTTTTATGATGTTTGGTGTTGAAATGGGTTAAGTTTTTGATGTTTTATGTGGGTTTGTTTGGGTATGTGTTGTTTTTGGTTGGGGTATGATTTTTGAAGTGTTTTATGTTGGTTTTAGTGGGTTTTGATGTTATTGATGTTTTATGGAAGTTTGGTTTTGGGGTGGCATGTGAAAGAGCTTGAAAAATGAGCATTAATGGCGAAAATCCGATGTACAGCACTCGGCGATCGATCGCCCGTTCTTGGCGATCGATCGCGAGCGTCCAGTACCAGCCAGAGGCATTTGGCGATCGATCGCCACTTTTGGGCGATCGATCGGCGAGCCTGGCGATCGATCGCGCCAAAAGTGGCGATCGATCGCCAAGAAGGAAATTTTGCCCCCTCGTCCAGTGTGGTCTCGCGATCGATCGCGCCTGGGCGGCGATCGATCGCGAGCTGAAGAAAAGTGGATTTTTGATATTTTTTGTGGGATTTTTGGATATTGGACTATGTTTAGCTTCTAATATCAATTTGTATGGTTGTGTAGAACCATCCCAGGTGCCCACAACATCCAGGAGATAAAGCTCTCCAAATTCTCCACTTTTGGGAATTAAGGTACGTAAGAGACGTACGAGCATCGGACGGTAAACCATGCCCTTACATATTATGATGATGTTTAAGATGATGTTTGCGATGATGACGTTTAAGATGATGTTATGATGATGATGCTTATGATGATGTTACGATGATGATGCTTACGATGATGTTATGATGATGATGCTTAAGATGATGTTTATGATAACGATGTTTATGAGGACGTCTATAATGACGAAGTTTATGATAAGGTCATACGACGTGTATGGTTGGGTAAGACGCCCATGTGGTGAGACACCACCCAAAGCATATGATTGGGTAAGATGCCCACGTGGTAAGATGCCACGCAATGTTTATGATATGGTAAGACGCCATATGATTGGGTAAGATGCCCACGTGGCAAGATGCCACGCAATGTTTATAATATGGTAAGACGCCATATGATTGGGTAAGATGCCCACGTGGTAAGATGCCACACGATGATTATGATATGGTAAGATACCATACAATGGGGTAAGACGCCCTAATATATGAATAAGAGCCAGGGATAACAAAGGAAGTCGAAGGACGACCAATAACCTTTACTTAACTAGGATGTTATGCATTATTGTATGCTTTTATGTAATGTTAAGTAAACATGTGTATGCTCATGATGTGTTATCCCTGTAGGTACACTTTTGGACCAAGGGCCTAGGGTCGGGTTGAGGAAGTGAGCTAAAGGGAGCATGATGAACGTAGGAAGGAGGATTTTGATAGTCTCTACTCTAGGAGTAGTGTAAATCTATAGCTTTAACATTCTTTATTGGGAATGTAATTAAATAGCTTTTGAAAACTTTATTTTGGCCTGTAATCTCCTTAGCTCAAGCTACAACCGGAACCCTTAAGAGGTTATAAATGCATGTTCTGTCCAATTTATGTGTACTAAATGATATTAAGGTAGGAAGACCCTACAAATATCCAACTGGTGTCTAACTAAACAATCCAATTAAGCCAATTAACACGTTCCACAATTATTCAAACTCACACCGAGGTGATTCAAACCAAGACACGAAAGAAGGGATCCATGTAGATAAGAGATTCTATCCCTTTAATCCAATTCCCTTAATCCCAACACAAAGTCATTTATTGATTAAATTCAACTTTAACAATTTAAAGATGCATTGGTTCCATAATTCTTGATTTAGAACTCACTACTAAGGGTGGTAATTCAATAAAGTGACATAAATCATTAATACATGTCATGCTATCCACTTGAGCATAAATATCACCATAACTCTATTCCATGTCAACACATACTAGCATGAATCTAGTCTTCACCTTTTAACAACAATGACTCTAAGTCACGACATTTAATCACCAATTCATTTTCAACAATTATCCGTTCAATAATGTGAGTTATGATTAAATCCCTACAATTAATAACATTTTCATGCTATCCAATTCCCAATTGTTCATACTCAATTTATCGTCACATAACCGCCTTAACCCATTACACTAATTTAAGTTAACCTTTTACATGAACAAAACATCATCCAACCACAAGGCACAACATATATAGAAGCCTTGTACCTATACCAATACATGTTGGAACACACATACACACCATCTTCATCCACAAACACATGCTGGACACACACCCACACGCAGAAACACACACACGCACACACACTGCTGCACACACTGCACACACTCGAGCAACCCTACCAAAAATGCCATCAAAATCGAACCAAAGTTCATCAAAAATTCGTGGGATTTCAGGGGAATAACGACTAAGGGACGACGAGAATTACCCACAAAACAATCGGAAGAAAATCGCTCCAAAATCGGACGAAATCGTGATTTTGAACCGCGCACTTTCTTGCAAGATCCGGACGCGATCGGCGACGAAACTTCACGATATTGGTATGGAAAGAAGCGCCTGGGAGATACGAAGGCGGCGGCGGTTCGGACGCGCCGGAAGGAGCTCGGACGGCGGCGGGCGCGGCGGTTTAGTGGCGAGGGGTCAGGTATCGCGCGGGAGGAGAAGGGGTTCGGGATTTCTGTGCGCGATTTTACACCTTTTAATATGTGTCCGAAAATGCCAACATAACATATTTATTTTTTTTTGTATCCTAACCCGGTTTTGTACATCGAAGTGTCACTGGTGCACTGATAAATTATTTTTAGACAACGATTGGGATTTATACACACCCCAAAAACCCAAAACTTAAGTTCTTCATTTTAATTAATTTATCTCTAAAATATTATCGGAGTATATTTTACAATCTCAAAATATTTTAGGATCCGATTAATTTGCCAGTTGACCTTCACTTGGTCAATTCCACTTCTAATTAATTCTAAAATTAATTATAAAATTCAAATCATATTTAGTCCAACAAATGATTAATAATAATCTGGACATCAATTCTCCCCAACATATAGAATTTCGTCCTCGAAATTTCAACGCATGCTTACCATAAAAGCCAACTGTAAAATTTACGTACCGTATATAGCTCAAGATAGAGACTTTATCATCCGTAGGATGACAGTCATCGGAATCATCGTGGCTCACACATATGCCCCATTGCACCAATGATCGCAATACTGCAATTCACATCACTTTACTCCATCCCAACATTAGTATTTAATAATCTAATACATGAATTCCTCTATTCATGTAATCAATACGAGGTTAACATCATACTTGCCTTGTTCAATTTGTTTACATTTCAAAAGTTCATTCCTATAATTAACTTATCAAGGAAATTGCTAACAGTTCATAAAAGTCAACACTTACACCGTTTAGCAATCAAGAACTTCTTGTCATACTTCAGTACCTGTGTAATCGCATCGTTACAGTTTCCTTGCACAAGATCTAAATCCGTCACAGTTTACTTTCATCATAGTACACATCATAAAATCGATAAATCATGCAATCCATGCATATCATGTATATTCAAGAATATATGACCATACATCAACATTTATCTTAATTAACTTCATACCTATGTCGCTGCAAATGCATGCAACTTATCCGCACATCATCACCATCGTCCGTATGAAGTAACGGTACTCTTGAGCCTTTATGCATCAATCTTTCATATATCATCTCATGGCTATTATCTGGTGCAAGGTAATGACTAGAAAACCCATTAGTTATTCTCACATACGCATATACACATTATACACACCAATAGCCACAGACCATCAGTATCAAATCATGATAAATGGCTTAACACCAATATTTTCATGTCACGATTATACTCATCTAACACAAGGCATCAACATCAATATCGAATAGTTCGTGACATACCTTTGTAGATGGAATCATCTACAATACACAATGGCACCATAATATCATGTTAATCACAGCACTCACATACTCTTAAGTATCAACATTTCCATATTACTACACCCAATTATTATCTGTCATAGGACAAGTACCAAAATAATCCCGTTAGTATTTCTCAAATACTAGTAACATAACACGTACCTTGTCATTTACGCATTTCGACATCCATAATGTTTCTGTCATCAAACACTAATTCCTGTATCATAAGTTTCTCGCAGTTCTATACACAACATGTTACTGCACACTATCACATAGGGTGATTGAAATTTAACATAAGAATAAGTTGCATGCTTTAATGACGCAATTTATATCAATCTTTAACTCATCCTCGAAACATAATAATTCATTAATCATGAATATTCACAATGAACACATGTCCACACACGACATTCGTAGTAATCACGCGTCATCCCGTGACATACTCATGCCATCCCGTGACGACACATGCCCACTCATGGCATCTAAGGTATCGTCAACTAGTGACGATACATGTCCACAATGACATCTAAACAACCCAGTCAACTCGTGACGGTCCATGTACATCAACATATGTCATCCATCATCATGCTAGTAAAATAGTCATAATAAAACATGTATAACAACGCATGCCAGCTATAATAATGCTAGATAGAATAGCAATATCTCATACCTCATCGCCAACAAGATAGCGGCATACCTATCTCCGTCGCTCAATAATAATACGTAATCAGTACCCATCGCTCGAAGGCGGCAAAATCCTGTGCTGTATATATAACGGCACAGTCCATCGCTATAGAATCGACGGCATGATACCTCGTCATATAATAGGTGGCATGAAACCTCGCTATACACCTGAGCATGAATCATCGTCCACATAATAGCGGAGAGAGGCATTGCTATCAATACCCGGCGGTATAACTCATCGCCAATCAATATAGCGGAATGGACCATCGCTATCAATACATCTGGCGGAAAGAACCATCGCCAATCAATATAGCGGAATGAGGCATCGCTATCAACACATCTGGCGGAAAGAACCATCGCCAATCAATATAGCGGAATGAGCCATCGCTATCAATACATCTGGCGGAAAGAAGCATCGCCAATCAATATAGCGGAATGAACCATCGCTATCAATACATCTGGCGGAAAGAACCGTCGCCAATCAATATAGCGGAATGAACCATCGCTATCAATACATCTGGCGGAAAGAACCATCGCCAATCAATATAGCGGAATGAACCATCGCTATCAATATATCTGGCGGCACTAATCATCGCCAATCCTCATAGAAGAATGAGTCATCGTAAATCCACATAATAGCGGAATGGGGCATCGCTATTAACATATCCGGCGGCATAAACCATCGCCAATCCTCATAAAAGAGTGAGCCATCGTAAAATAGCGGAATGAGGCATCGCTATCATCATAAACATCATCATAATCATCATATCATCTTTACTCATCATAAACATCATCATAAACATCATATTCACATATATACTCACAACAAACTATGTTAATTAGAAATGGGACTGTCCGGGTTCCATTATGACAGCGGCACAATTGGCCCCCTCGCTCGACATAACACATCGTATGATACCCATCGCTACGCCTTGATAGCGGATGTATCTCTTTATTCAGCGGATGATACCCATCGCTACGCCTTGATAGCGGATGTACCCTATCGCTCAGCGGATGATACCCATCGCTACACCTTGATAGCGGATGTACCCTATCGCTCATCAGCGGATGATACCCATCGCTACACCTTGATAGCGGATGTACCCCATCGCTCATCAGCTATGTGAGCGGCAAGACCTTCCTCGCTTGCCCATAATGACCACCGGACATTCAACCATTCTAAGTAACATAGTTAAACATACATTATCATCTTGTAACATCATCATCATATAAACATCATCATCTTATAGCATCATTATCTTAGAGATATAACAGTAAATGTACGAAATCATAGTTGAGTAAGCTTGTTGGTTATTCATTAACTTCTTTTCATTTTCCCTGGTTCATATTCATGCATATGGGCATCTTACCCTGTGGCATCTTACCACCTTATAAACATCATATCATTCTATAAACATCATATTAACATCATCATTACTTATTATAGTCATCATCGTAAACGTCATACCATCTTCATTTATCATAACATCATCATCATAAACTTATTTATAATAACATCATCGTAAACATCTTGTCATCTTTATTCATCGTAGAAATTATCTTCATCTATCATAATATCGTCGTAAACATCTTGTCGTCTTTATTCATCATAGACATCATCATCATAAACTTACTTATCCTAATCATCATCATAAACATCGTAAATACTTCTGTAATTATAGCATAGTCATAGTGTAAGAATATGTTACCGTCTGATGCCCGTACGCGTCTTACGTACCTTCCTTGCTTGAACATTACATGAACAAACGCATTAGTATATTCAATAATAATTGAGACCATACCGAAGTATTCCACTGTCGGTTGTCCACCCAGTCTGTTCTCAGACAATACATCATATCTTTCTTTTCCCTGATTTTCTTACCAATCAGTTCCTTGGCACGTAACATATAGAGTGTTAGACATTACTATTAATGCCATCCTATCGTGTTCCACACGATTCCTGCAACCACAATGGTTAGCAATACCACTTTTCATAACATAAAAGCACATAAACAATTAGTCATGTCGTATAACATTAATGCCATCATGCATAAATATGTGCTATCAATAACTTCCTAGGCCCTCAACAGCCCCAATGAGCAACCACTGCTCTGATACCACTAATGTAAGGCCCCAACACTTAAACTCGTCATTAGTTCATTTATGACGTCGTATGTGTATAAATTTTTCATTTTCTTTTCATTCTTTAAAACGAATCATTACTTGTTTCCCATCATCCCAAGACACAAACAAATGCTCAACATAATATGTTCATCTTTGCCAACAAATAGACTCAGGGGTTTCACCCAATATCATCCCCATCATACCACTTTTGCATTGTGGGTTTTTATAAAAATTTGGGCAGAGTCTCCCCATAAACTATGTGAGACCCCGTTATCACATCAAGATATTAAGGTGCAATTTAGAGAACTAAACATACATGTGATTATATCAGAGTAATGTGCCGTGTTGATTAACCTGAGCTTTAGAGATTACAGTACCAAAATGTTCCAAAAGGAAAGACGTACTTCCTACAAAGGTACTACACCATAGCCTTACTCTACTCAGTAGAAGCTATACAAAAACTCTAACATGCTAATCCTGTAGCACTCCTTACAGCTCAGCATATCAACCCCGGCCCTGGTTCTCGTCAACAAAAGCACCTACAAAGACAACCCCCAACACATGAGCATAACACAATTCATATTTAACATAATATGAAAGTAAGGCATAAATGCAAATCTTAAACACAAGTCCTTCCTGTATTTCCAGCATTTATATCGCCCATTGGTTGTCCCTGTACCATAATTCATAATAGAAACACATTATATGAATGTATGGATATGCAATGTCATGACATTCCTTTTCCCTTAAATCCTTATTTCATCCTGAGCCCTTATCATTAGTACATTTTAATGCTTCTTGCTACTCCATGTAAGCGGAATTCTTCATCGCTTCCAATGGACTTTAGCGTTGCTACTCCATGTAAGCGGAATTCTTCATCGCTTCCAATGGACTTTAGCGTTGCTACTCCATGTAAGCGGAATTCTTCATCGCTTCCAATGGACTTTAGCGTAAGCCATTAAAATCCTTACTAAGATAACTTTGACTCGTGAAATACACCTCTTATATTTCACAACATACATATGCAAAAACAATGCATAAAAACATGTATCATAATCTTAATGCACCACATTGCATTCATCATGTGTCATAAAGACAAACATAAAGTACATGTTACCGTTGGGATGCCCGTACGTCGCTTACGTACCTTTCAAAAGATAGAGGAGTCAATCGACTTTATCTCCTCGGTTGTGCTGGCACCTGGGATGGTTCTACATAGCCACACAACACAATATTAGGCATCTCATAATAATCCGGAAGCAAAACCAAATTAAAAACAAAATTAATCCTTCAATATCATCTCGCGATCGATCGCCCATGAGCCCCGATCGATCGCGAGATGCTACTGCCTCGCATACCAAAAAAAAACATTCAGCGATCGATCGCCCCAATATTGGCGATCGATCGCCAAAACCCACTGGAACGTCGCGATCGATCGCGCCTCCTTGGCGATCGATCGCCAACCTTGTTCCTTCGGCGATTTTCCAGAATTGCTTAACACCGATATTTATACCCTTAAATCTAACATGTAGGACATAATACATACTAAGATCATCATGCTAGCATTTGAATTACACTACCCTGAGTGTATTCAAACCAAATATACACCCTGAGCATAAACCTACATGCATAAATATCGATCATTTAAACAAGTACTGGATCAACTTTTTCTGGAAACAGGGCACATTTTCATTTCCAGAATTCTTGAGCACCTCTTTACATGCTATCAAAACTAACACATATAACATAAACCGTGCTCAACTAAACATGCCATGGGTTTCACAAAACTACCAAGCATATTTTTACATCAAAGTTTCTCCAATATATAAGCTTATCATGCATGATAACACCTCCTCAAAAACACTCCCAACCCACGTTTTCCAGAAAAACAGAGGAAATCTCTACCCAGATTTTTGAGCACTACTTTTCACAAGCTTAAATCTTCCACATAAAACATGCATCATGCTTAAGGAAAATTACAGAGAGACTCATAAAAACACCATGTAAGCATTTAAATCACAGGTTTCAAGAAACATATGCTAACATGCCGTTTTTCACCATGCTCAAAAGTAGAACCAAACCAGTTTTTCCAGAAAGAAACAGGGTAGTTCCTCACCCTACTTTGCCCCGATTTTTGAAGGATTTCCAGGCGATGGAAATGGAAGGGCTCCTCCTAAAATTGCTTAGCAGCTGCTGGATGGTATTTTGGAAGAGGAGGTTCGAAATTTGGAGTGCTGGAAAGGTGTTAAATTATTGAGCCAAGTGGAAGCATGGCCAGCTCATGCTGAGTCAAAGTATGGGTTGGGGGGGGTGGTTAAGTGTTGGGTGGTTTGATGTGTTATGTTTTGGTCCCGAATTAGCACGATGTATTTAAAATATCCCCACATGATATTTATAGTATTTTCTCAACAAAATACTTCAATTACCCCTTTTTGCATGCTTTACCAAAACAACAATACACACCCCAAAAACCCAATACATGTTACATGCACCCTGAAGTAATTCTCCCCAATATAAGTTATCCAATCCCATGAATTAACACATTAACATCACAGTATAACTTAAATGATTAAAATCACATAATCATTTCGGGGATATCACAAACTAGGCTATCCGGAAATAAAACTCATCACATAATATAATTCCCGACCAGTGACAACGCAATATTAAACAGAATATAGAAACACAAGTAAATTCCCGGCCAGGGAAGTCACTACACTAATAAGACAACGAAAGTGGGTTTCAACACCCTTATACAGTCCATATACACATACAAGTGCTCACAGAAGAGCAACGAATAACGGATATTCATCCGGATGCATAGTTAGTATAAATACCAACCGCTCAACCTCGTATATCGGCTCAATCTCATACTATGCTCCTGGAAGCATCATCCAACAAGGTGCGAGCCTAGCACGCCAAAGCAGCATCGTACCTGTTGTACCTGTTTCAACAGAAACAGCCCCCACACAGGGTGAGCACACTCCAACTCAATATTCGATCACAAAGCAACGTATGAAATCATAATGCAACAATTTAGATTATTCAAAACTCATAAAATATACTCCCTGTACAATTCCTAATCTGTATAGCTTCCACACACTGTTCCTGTTTCAAACTCACGGACTTTCATAATGTCAAGTTCAGTATTATCATCAAAATATGATATCCAACAACATTATGAATTCAATACAACAACAATGCATCATTTATGCTCAACATAAATAATTCAACATCATGTAAACCTGGCTATCCCAATGTAACCCTGGTTATCCCACTATCTCGTTCTCGATATTTTCTCATATCGTTCATGCCCACGGCATCACTACTCAACAAGTAACATTGGATCACGTACCACTACGTGTCCCCCATAACTCATATATGGAGCTCAATTATTAAAGTCAAACACATACCTGAATCATCATATTCAAAATTGCATGTATACATGAATGTATAGATACTAGATATACCTGCTCGTACGTCACCACGTACCTTATAGTAGACAACATGAATAAGCTATCATCAACGTCCGAAGTCTCCTGTAGAGTCTATATCGAACATCAATTCAATATTAGCTCATAATCCGAGCAATGAACATCCATCAAAGAGTTCTTACTTTCATTTCTATATCACAAATCAATAACTCAATATTATGAATCAGATCATAATCAATACTTTGGATGCACACATCCTCACATGAATCATGATATCACATTGGTAATGCAAAACCCCATCATCTCCCATCACCCGCTACATCACACACATGATGCGGGATACACACACCCATACATGCAAGATCACGCCAAACTCACATAGTAGTTCACTAGACACGCAAGTTCAACAGAGGGAAGAAAGTGCAAGGGTGTATGTATAATAATATCCAACTGGTGTCTAACTAAACAATCCAATTAAGCCAATTAACACGTTCCACAATTATTCAAACTCACACCGAGGTGATTCAAACCAAGACACGAAAGAAGGGATCCATGTAGATAAGAGATTCTATCCCTTTAATCCAATTCCCTTAATCCCAACACAAAGTCATTTATTGATTAAATTCAACTTTAACAATTTAAAGATGCATTGGTTCCATAATTCTTGATTTAGAACTCACTACTAAGGGTGGTAATTCAATAAAGTGACATAAATCATTAATACATGTCATGCTATCCACTTGAGCATAAATATCACCATAACTCTATTCCATGTCAACACATACTAGCATGAATCTAGTCTTCACCTTTTAACAACAATGACTCTAAGTCACGACATTTAATCACCAATTCATTTTCAACAATTATCCGTTCAATAATGTGAGTTATGATTAAATCCCTACAATTAATAACATTTTCATGCTATCCAATTCCCAATTGTTCATACTCAATTTATCGTCACATAACCGCCTTAACCCATTACACTAATTTAAGTTAACCTTTTACATGAACAAAACATCATCCAACCACAAGGCACAACATATATAGAAGCCTTGTACCTATACCAATACATGTTGGAACACACATACACACCATCTTCATCCACAAACACATGCTGGACACACACCCACACGCAGAAACACACACACGCACACACACTGCTGCACACACTGCACACACTCGAGCAACCCTACCAAAAATGCCATCAAAATCGAACCAAAGTTCATCAAAAATTTGTGGGATTTCAGGGGAATAACGACTAAGGGACGACGAGAATTACCCACAAAACAATCGGAAGAAAATCGCTCCAAAATCGGACGAAATCGTGATTTTGAACCGCGCACTTTCTTGCAAGATCCGGACGCGATCGGCGACGAAACTTCACGATATTGGTATGGAAAGAAGCGCCTGGGAGATACGAAGGCGGCGGCGGTTCGGACGCGCCGGAAGGAGCTCGGACGGCGGCGGGCGCGACGGTTTAGTGGCGAGGGGTCAGGTATCGCGCGGGAGGAGAAGGGGTTCGGGATTTCTGTGCGCGATTTTACACCTTTTAATGTGTGTCCGAAAATGCCAACATAACATTTTTTTTTTTTTTGTATCCTAACCCGGTTTTGTACATCGAAGTGTCACCGGTGCACTGATAAATTATTTTTAGACAACGATTGGTATTTATACACACCCCAAAAACCCAAAACTTAAGTTCTTCATTTTAATTAATTTATCTCTAAAATATTATTGGAGTATATTTTACAATCTCAAAATATTTTAGGATCCGATTAATTTGCCAGTTGACCTTCACTTGGTCAATTCCACTTCTAATTAATTCTAAAATTAATTATCAATAAAATTCAAATCATATTTAGTCCAACAAATGATTAATAATAATCTGGACATCACAGACATGCAAGAACAATCAATTGTATTCCCGCCACACGTGCCAACCACGACACTTAACCAATCCGAAAATTGGACATCCCTCGTTTACCCTAGGATTCAAAAATCTTAACACATGGACGTTATCAAATTCCTCAGAAATGGATTACCATGGCCTAAAGTATGACAATCCCACCTCAGGGGAAGTCAACCAACCCTCACGGTCGTTCATCAGAACACATCGTGCCATCGAGAATACCAATCTCAAAGTGCCACAATCTCAAACCGGAGATTCATTCATCTAAGCATATTGACCGATGCTTGACGAGTACCAAGAAAATGCTGGCATTCGTCTACCCGCACCGGCATACATGCCTAAGCACCAACACAACATGCACACTCCATGCAATAGACTTGGGTATCTCCAATCATACCCAAAATCCCAAACCAACTGTCAATCCTCAATTATTCTCACTCCACGGAGAATGATGGTTGACAAAAAGGGTGTGGTTTCAACATCAACACCACACAAACCAAAACAACGAATCTCCCAAAAGATTCAAATTGTAATACCCCCGAAATGTTATTTGATTATGTGCTATGATGACAATTTATGTTATGTTTAAGGGTTGTGGTGTATTTAAATTGGGGAGTATAATTATGATATGATGATATGATTTAGGGGGCATGTTGAGTGTTTTAAAGGATGTATTAATTAAATGAAGTTAGAAAATATCTAGTGATGATATTTTAATACATCGTAATAAATACCGGGACACAATTAAAACACCACATGGCACCCCAACCACACCACCCCACCCCCACCCCTCGGTCACCACCCATCCCCCACTTGTTCAACACCCATACCTCCACTTGCCTCAACCCATGCTATGACCATTGTCTTGCAATCATTTCCCCCTCCACCTCCTTCTCCCTCTCTTTCACTCTCAAAATCGGTGGAGTAAGCTGTTTGTAGGAGGAGGAATAAGCTGGTGATTTTGTGTGCAAAAGCCTACCAAAGAAGAGGGGTAAAGTTTAATACTCTATTTTTTAGAGTTTTCTTTGGGGTTTGGTTTTTGGTGGGAGGTTTTATTGCATGATAGGTATAAGTATGGGTGGAACCTTGGTAGGGATGCTTACATGGTAGTATTATGTAACTACTAGCATGGTTGTTCGAGCTCTTTACATGATTTATGTGATAGATTTCTTGTTATGAAACTATATGCTCGAAAATCTGGGAAAAGATAAGCATGCTCTGTTTCTGTTTAAGGTTGGTTGAGGATGAAGATTATGATGATGTTATGAAGCATGTTAGCTCATGTTTTGCTAAACCTTTAATTTGAATACATACATGGTAATTTTATGAAGCTGGTAACATTTTTGTTCAAGCATGTTTTATGCCTTATGAAGTAGAAATGATGGTGTGAAAAGAGGTGCTCAAAAATCTGGGGAAGTCCCGATTTTTTTAGAGCTCTCGATCGATCGAGATTTGGTCCCGATCGATCGAGCGAGACAGAAGGTTTAAAGCATGTTTTGAATTTCAGGTGCCGATCGATCGAAGGATTTCTCGATCGATCGGTGAAGCTCCTCGATCGATCGGTAAAATGTTTCGATCGATCGATCGAGGCAGAATGGTTGAGCACTGTTGTGCACAGTTTCTCGATCGATCGAGACCTCGGAGCCGATCGATCGAGAGAGGCAGAATGTTGAAAAATAAAATGATGTTTTATTTTGTTAAGTTTATGATGTGAGATGGTATTGAGGCATCTAATATGGTATTGTGTGGTCTTGTAGAGCCACTCCAGGTACCAGCACAATCAAGGAGATAAGTCTGTTGACTCCTCCTCCTTTTGAAAAGGTACGTAAGAAGCGTACGGGCATCGGATGGTAACGCACTCCTAACTCTGACCATGCATTAATTTCATAAGTATTTATGATGATGATGTTAGTGAGGATGAGTATGATAAGTAAGTTTATGATGATGATGATTATGATGATGATGTTTATGATAATGATGCTTACGATGATGATTATGATAATGATGTTTATGATGATGATGCTTACGATGATGATTATGATGATGATGTTTACGATGATGATGCTTACGATGATGATTATGATAATCATGTTTACGATGATGATGCTTACGATGATGATTATGATGATGATGTTTATGATGATGATGTTTACGATGATGATTATGATAAGTAAGTTTATGATGATGATGTATATGATGATGATGTTTATGATGATGATTGTGATAAGTAAATTTACAATAATGATATACGATGTTTATAAGGGTAAGATGCCCATATGGTAAGATGCCATACAATGTTATAATGTGGTAAGATGCCACGGGGTAAGATGCCCATATGGTAAGATGCCATACGATGTTATTATGTGGTAAGATGCCCATATGGTAAGATGCCATACGATGTTATTATGTGGTAAGATGCCACGGGGTAAGATGCCCATATGGTAAGATGCCATACGATGTTATTATGTGGTAAGATGCTACGGGGTAAGATGCCCATATGGTAAGAGGCCATATGATGTTATTGTGTGGTAAGATACCACGGGATAAGATGCCCATATGCACGAAGATAAATCAGGGTTAACAAGAAGAAGTTAACGAATAACCAGCAAGTTACTTAACCAAGACTTCGTACATTTATTGTTGTATTTTGTTATGATGTTTAAATGATGACGATGTTATAAGATGATGACGTTATAAGATGATGATGAGTTATAAGATGATGATGCTATAAGATGATGATATAAGATGATGATGCATATATGATGTTATAAATGATGATATGTATAAGATGATAATGCTTATATGATGATGATGTTGTAAGATGACGATATTTATAAGACGACGATTTTAATCATTCATGTCAAGAATTAATGATTATATGCATGGCTATGAAACAGGGACAACCAAAGTGGGTTAATGCAATTAACCAGGAAGTATACGTTACCAATTATTTTCATGCATTTATTTATATGCCATTGCCTTATGATGTTAAGTAACGATATACATGCTCATGATGGGTTGTTCCTGTAGGTACACTTTTGGACTAAAGGACTAAGGGCCGGGTTGAGGCAGTGAGCTATGAGGAGCATGAAAGATGTTAGGATTCAGGATTTCTGGATAGTCTCTACTCTAGTAGTACTATAATTCTATCGCTTTAACATTCATATTGAGAATGTCATTAATTAAGGTTGAAAGCTACAATCTGAACCCTAAGACGTTATTAATGCTTGTTTAGTCCATAAATTGTGTATTAAGATGAGATTAAGGTAGGAAGACCCTACATTAGTGGTATCAGAGCAGTGGTTAGATAACTCGGGAATGAGTGAAGGGTAGCCTTAGCAATAAGTTGGCTAGGTGCTTACTTTTGAACTTGTTTTATATGTATGTTGCATATGAAGTTCATATGTTATGCTAACATGTTTAATTATCTAACGATGTGCTTTATATGAACTGCTTTTGGGTATTGTGGTTAACCCTTGTGTTGCAGCATAGCAGCGAATGCAGAAGTAAACGATGCGATTTCATATGCACTTCTCCGTCGCCCATGCCTCTTGTAGTCTCGACCCCCGCAGGAAGAAATTTGACTACGGATCAGATTGTCTATGATGGCCTCATTTATTTTGAGGATAATGAGTTAAGATTAGATTTGATTGTGCTGGGAATGACAGACTTCGAATGCATTGTGGGCATCGATGTGCTGAACAAGTATCAGGCAGTTGTGGACTGCAGACAAGGACTGTCCGATTCAGGTCTGATATGGGAGTCCAATGGACATTCTATGGGGATGATTTCCGTTCAAGGATTCCGTTAATATCTATTGTCAAGATGGCACAGTTATTGGAACAAGACCATAAAGGATATCTCATCTATATTGTTGTTATTACTGAAAAGAGGGAAGAGTTCAAGGTTGAGGATGTGCCCGTAGTGGCGGTGTTTCCTGATGTATCTCCGGAAGAGATTCCCGGATTCCCACCGACAAGAGAGGTTGAGTTTGGGATTAAGTTACTATCAGGAACGTCTACCATTTCTCGTGCCCCGTATAGGATGGCACCAACGGAGCAAAAGGAGTTAAATGTTCAGTTGCAGGAGCCCCTTGACAAGGGCTATATACGCCTTAGCGTATCGCCCGGGTGCACCAGTTTTATTTGTTAAGAAGAAAGATGGTTCGATGCGGCTGTGCATCGATTTCAGACAACCGAACAAAACCATGATGAAGAATAAGTATCCGCTTCCGGGGATTGATGATTGGTTTGATCAAATGCAGAGTACGAGGCTCTACAGTAAGATCGATCTGAGGTCGGAGTATCATCAGATTCGAGTTCAAGAGGATGATGTACAGAAGACAGCTTCCAGGACTAGATATGGGCACTACGGATTCTTAGTCATGCCTTTTAGGGTGACGAATGCCCCAGTTATTTTATGAGCCTGATGAACAGAGTGTCCCAACCATGTATGGATCAGTTCGTCATAGTTTCCATTGACGATGTGCTTATTTACTCTCGAACTGAAGAGGAACACGTAAAGCACTTGAGAACAGTACTCCAGATCCTTAGGGATTGCCAGAACCCTGACACAGTTGACTCAGAAAGGAGTGTCGTTCTATTGGTCCGAAGCTTGTGAGGAAAGCTTCCAAGACCACGACACCTATGTTGGTGATTCCTTCTGAGAATAAGAGGATTGCCTTGTACACGAATGCATCACTGCAGGGTTTGGACTGTGTGTTGATGCAAGATAAGCATGTGGTGGCTTATGCATTGAGGCAGTTGCAACCACATGAGAATGGGTACCCAGTCCATGATTTGGAGCTGGCAGCCTTTATACTTGCTTTGAAGATTTGGAGGCATTACATGCATGGTACGTCGCTTACCATCTACACGGACCATAAGAGCCTGGAGTTTTGTTCACACAGGCTGAGATAAGTATGCGACAAAGAAGATGGATGTCATGAATTTATCAGCTATGATGACCTCTTGTTGCCATTTAGGCTATGATTTTGATGTGGACACGTCGCAGGTGCGAGTGTCGACCTTGTTGGCTGAGCCAGACATATTTGAGGCTATTAGGAAAGCCCAGAGGTCAGATGATGAGGTTTAGAGGTGGTCGTTTTTTTTTTAGTGATTCGGGGACAGCCATCAAAGTTCAGAATGGCAGAAGATGATTCCTTGAGGCTGGGCAACCGATGGGTAGTCCCAGATACGCCGGAGTTGCTTAAAGGAATATCGGAACGGGCTCATAGTGGTCGGTTCAATATCCACCCAGGAGGAAGGAAAATGTATAAGGACCTAAGTGGTCGGTTCTGGTGGAGACGCATGAAGCACGATGTGATCACTTTCGTTAAAAGATGTTTGATCTGCCAACAGGTAAAG
Source organism: Haberlea rhodopensis (assembly GCA_907163345.1). Lineage (NCBI taxonomy): Eukaryota > Viridiplantae > Streptophyta > Magnoliopsida > Lamiales > Gesneriaceae > Haberlea > Haberlea rhodopensis. Next base: position 2,420,239 of record CAJQUN010000058.1, on the reverse strand, counting down.
GCAGAAAGACAGAGGCCTAGTGGCGAGCTGAAGAGCTTGAAGGTACCTAAGTGGAAGTGGAGGCATATCATTATGGACTTTGTGACCCACTTACCAAGGACGGCCTCTGGATTTGATGCGATATGGGTGATCGTAGATAGGCTAACGAAGGTAGCTCACTTCATCCCCTATTGTATGACTTTTGCGTATCTAAAGATGGCCCAATCATACGTGTGGATGTGGTGAGGTTGCATGAAGTTCCAGTCTCGATTGCGTCTGACAGAGACCCAAGGTTCACTTCACATTTCTGGGAGGGTTTCCAGACAGCTTTGAACACCGAGGTGAGACTGAGTACAGCTTATCACCCTCAGTCAGACGGCCATACAGAGCGTACCCTTCAGACGCTCGAGGACATGTCGAGGGCATGTGTTTAGGACTTTGATACTCCGTGGCAAGATTCAGTGCCAATGATGGAGTTCTCCTATATTAGCAGCTATCAGACGAGCATTCAAATAACTCCTTTTGAAGCTCTTTACGGACGACGATGTAGGTCACCGCTGTATTGGGAGGACTTGACTAGTAAAGTGGTCGGAGGACCGGATGTGATTAAGGATATGTAAGACAAGATTAAGTTGATACGCTAAAAGATGAAGGCGACCCAGGATAGGCAAGCAGCCTATGCCAACAAGCGGCGACGACCGCTAGGATTCCAAGTAGGAGATAGGGTCTTCTTGAAAATCTCACCCTTCAGGGGTGTAGTTCGTCTTGGTATGCGGGGGAAGTTATCCCCGAGGTATGTTGGGCCGTATGAAGTTTACAGCGTATTGGTACATTGGCCTACCGTTTGGCTCTACCGCCGTCTTTATCTGGCATACACGATGTTTTTTCATGTCTCTATGTTACAGAAGTATGAGCCAGGCCCGTCTCATGTCTTACAGCCTACTGAAGTTCAGATAGACTCAGATGTGTCCTGCGTGGAACGACCAATTAAGACTCTGGATCAAGAGGATCGCAGATTTCGAAGCAAAGTTGTACCGGTGGTCAAGGTTCAGTGGGATCATCGGGGTGTCGAGGAGGCTACATGGGAGACGGAACGGCATATGGTGCAGCACTATCCGGAACTATTCTCTGGTATGTTTTTATGTTTAGTTCCGTTATGACGATGCATGTGGATTTCGAGGACGAAATCTTATAAGTAGGGGAGTAATGTAATACCCCCGAAATGTTATATGATTATGTGCTATGATGACAATTTATGTTTTGTTTAAGGGTTGTGGTGTATTTAAATTGGGGAGTATAATTATGATATGATGATATGATTTAGGGGGCATGTTGAGTGTTTTAAAGGATGTATTAATTAAATGAAGTTAGAAAATATCGAGTGATGATATTTTAATACATAGTAATAAATACCGGGACACAATTAAAACACCACATGGCACCCCAACCACACCACCCCACCCCCACCCCTCGGTCACCACCCATCCCCCACTTGTTCAACACCCATACCTCCACTTGCCCCAACCCATGCTATGACCATTGTCTTGCAATCATTTCCCCCTCCACCTCCTTCTCCCTCTCTTTCCCTCTCAAAATCGGTGGAGTAAGCTGTTTGTAGGAGGAGGAATAAGCTGGTGATTTTGTGTGCAAAAGCCTACCAAAGAAGGGGTAAAGTTTAATACTCTGTTTTTCAGAGTTTTCATTGGGGTTTGGTTTTTGGTGGGAGGTTTTATTGCATGATAGGTATAGGTATGGGTGGAACCTTGGTAGGGATGCTTACATGGTAGTATTATGTAACTACTAGCATGGTTGTTCGAGCTCTTTACATGATTTATGTGATAGATTTCTTGTTATGAAACTATATGCTCGAAAATCTGGGAAAAGATAAGCATGCTCTGTTTCTGTTTAAGGTTGGTTGAGGATGAAGATTATGATGATGTTATGAAGCATGTTAGCTCAGGTTTTGCTAAACTTAATTTGAATACATACATGGTAATTTTATGAAGCTGGTAACATTTTTGTTCAAGCATGTTTTATGCCTTATGAGTAGAAATGATGGTGTGAAAAGAGGTGCTCAAAAATCTGGGGAAGTCCCGATTTTTTTAGAGCTCTCGATCGATCGAGATTTGGTCCCGATCGATCGAGCGAGATAGAAGGTTTAATGCATGTTTTGAATTTCAGGTGCCGATCGATCGAAGGATTTCTCGATCGATCGGTGAAGCTCCTCGATCGATCGGTAAAATGTTTCGATCGATCGATCGAGGCTGAATGGTTGAGCACTGTTGTGCACAGTTTCTCGATCGATCGCGACCTCGGGGCCGATCGATCGCGACCTCGGGGCCGATCGATCGAGAGAGGCAGAATGTTGAAAAATAAAATGATGTTTTATTTTGTTAAGTTTATGATGTGAGATGGTATTGAGGCATCTAATATGGTATTGTGTAGTCTTGTAGAGCCACCCCAGGTACATGCACAATCAAGGAGATAAGTCTGTTGATTCCTCCTCCTTTTGAAAAGGTACGTAAGAAGCGTACGGGCATCGGATGGTAACGCACTCCTAACTCTGACCATGCATTAATTTCATAAGTATTTATGATGATGATGTTAACGAGGATGAGTATGATAAGTAAGTTTATGATGATGATGATTATGATGATGATGTTTATGATAATGATGCTTACGATGATGATTATGATAATGATGTTTATGATGATGATGCTTACGATGATGATTATGATGATGATGTTTACGATGATGATGCTTACGATGATGATTATGATGATGATGTTTACGATGATGATGCTTACGATGATGATTATGATGATGATGTTTATGATGATGAATTTACGATGATGATTATGATAAGTAAGTTTATGATGATGATGTATATGATGATGATGTTTATGATGATGATTGTGATAAATAAATTTACAATAATGATATACGATGTTTATAAGGGTAAGATGCCCATATGGTAAGATGCCATACAATGTTATAATGTGGTAAGATGCCACGGGGTAAGATGACCATATGGTAAGATGCCATACGATGTTATTATGTGGTAAGATGCCACGGGGTAAGATGCCCATATGGTAAGATGCCATACGATGTTATTATGTGGTAAGATGCCACGGGGTAAGATGCCCATATGGTAAGATGTCATACGATGTTATTATGTGGTAAGATGCCACGGGGTAAGATGCCCATATGGTAAGAGGCCATATGATGTTATTGTGTGGTAAGATACCACGGGATAAGATGCCCATATGCACGAAGGTAAATCAGGGTTAACAAGAAGAAGTTAACGAATAACCAGCAAGTTACTTAACCAAGACTTCGTACATTTATTGTTGTATTTTGTTATGATGTTTAAATGATGATGATGTTATAAGATGATGACGTTATAAGATGATGATGAGTTATAAGATGATGATATAAGATGATGATGCATATATGATGTTATAAATGATGATATGTATAAGATGATAATGCTTATATGATGATGATGTTGTAAGATGACGATATTTATAAGACGACGATTTTAATCATTCATGTCAAGAATTAATGATTATATGCATGGCTATGAATTAGGGACAACCAAAGAGGGTTAATGCAATTAACCAGGAAGTATACGTTACCAATTATATTCATGCATTTATTTATATGCCATTGCCTTATGATGTTAAGTAACGATATACATGCTCATGATGGGTTGTTCCTGTAGGTACACTTTTGGACTAAAGGACTAAGGGCCGGGTTGAGGCAGTGAGCTATGAGGAGCATGAAAGATGTTAGGATTCAGGATTTCTGGATAGTCTCTACTCTAGTAGTAGTATAATTCTATCGCTTTAACATTCGTATTGAGAATGTCATTAATTAAGGTTGAAAGCTACAATCTGAACCCTAAGACGTTATTAATGCTTGTTTAGTCCATAAATTGTGTATTAAGATGAGATTAAGGTAGGAAGACCCTACACAAATGGTAGGTATATCAATACCGCCTTCCTCCCAAGGAAACTGTCATGAATCCATGACCCTCCAACCTCGAACCACTGTTAGGAAAACCTGGATATATTTATACCAGAATATATTCCGGAACCCAGAAATACACAACTAGTTAGAATAGTGCATCAATGCCACTATTACCAAATCGAAACCCGTATACACAATGTATACTCGTTCTAACAATGCTCTGTACTAATACCATAGTACTTCACAACCTCGAGCATTACCCCGGAGACGTCTCCTCGAACGTCTCACTCGAGGTACGAAGCCATCAACTACACCAACACTAGTAGGGCTTACCCTGATCGATTCACAATCAACCCTCAACCACTACCAGCTGTCTCCATGAAAGTACAATCCAAATCTCACCAAGAGGTCAAATCAATATAGTAGTGTTACCCCACCCACAATTCCAATTGTGATTCCCGTTGCATTCCATATGCAAGGATGCTCAACCAGAGCTAACAACGACTTGCCGACACTCACGTTGGTACTCCCAACAAAATTGGGCTGTCCCAGAACAAGTCCCTTAATATTTGACGTATAAACGTCCCCGTGAGGCACTCCCTGCCTCAATCATCGTGCCACATAGAGACTACAAGAGTCTACCATAAACCCTCATCGTATCACCGTACGATTCACCAAACTCAGTCCCAACGTGCAGTATAATGGCTCCAACAAGCACACTATATCACTGCCACAATATCTGGCTAGCAAAATCGCTGCCTCCATAGGTTTATATCAAGCCTACCTACGTAATATACGTTCCCTTCGGTATACCATACCGTAACAACCATTTAGAGTAATGGGTCATCACCCAATATTTCTCTAAAACACCAAAGCATAATGGACATCCCGATGTCCTTGCTCAACCATGGTGCAATCCTAATCCATTAGAACTTATTCCACACCCTCAGGGTGGGTGTAACCATGTCTACCACACATCACAACGACAAGCGGGTAGTTTCCTCAATGACTACTCTTACCACCAATCACTTGGCCTTAGCCATTCTAGCGAGTATACCCAAAGGTATCACTACTCGACAATATTTACCTCTATTACATGATGCGGTACACTCACCGGTACAACGCATCCAATTATCCATCGAGCAAACCTGCTTAGCAGAACAGTATCGTCAACCAGTGACGTAGACATCGCCTAGTGCCCATCAACAACACTCAAACCATATGATCAAATACGTACACCTAGACATATTATTCGTCGTCACGACGCTATACGTCTACATAGAATATCCACTATGACACCGTCATCCAGTGACGGTATATGCCAACATATGACATCCAAAATGACATCGTCAACTCGTGACGGTACATGTCGACACCTGACATTCACAATCTCATCGTCAAACACGTGACGGTATATGTAGATACACGACATCCATATTCTCATCGTCAAACACATGACAGTATATAACAACACATGGTATGCACAATAATGTTAATAAAACAGTAATATACCATACCTCATCGCTATCAAGATAGTGGCATACCTGTATCCATCGTCCACCAGCGGTACACAAGCAGCACCCATCGCTCGTAGGCGGCGTAATCCAGTGCTACACACTAGCGGTATAACCCATCGCTATAGAATCACGGCGTGATCCCTCGTCATAGAGTCAGCGGTATAAAACATCGCTATAGATATCCATCGGTATGAACCATCACCATAGATGTAGCGGATGTACCATCGATGTATAATACCCAGCGGCATGAACCATCGCCAATAGAATAACGGAATAAACCGTCGCTATGAATACCTGTAAGGACCCTAATCCTTAAGTGCGGAATTAAGGCATAATAGAGCTAATAACAATGATCAGAGTATAATAAACAAGTGGAGTCTATGAGCTTAAGTATTTACATGCCAAGATAAAGGACTACCAAAAGGATTAATTACATTCCAGTCAATGAATGTGTTCACTATAGTTTTACGCTACTCCTAGAGTAGGCACTATACAAAAGAATCCTGTCCTTTCATCTACCAAAGATGCTCTTGAAGCTCACTGTCTCAACCCGTTCAAGCCCTTCTATCATGCCAAAAAGGTACCTACAAGGACAACCCCCAAACATGAGCAATAATAATCATTCATATTCAACACAATATGAAGATAAAGCGTAAATGCATAATCAATATAAAACACTTCCTGTTTTCCATGCATTTCAAACGCTTCCCATTTGGTTGTCCCTGTACCACAACTCATGAGTATAATCAACAGATTATTTTTAATGGCCAAAACATGTCATGACATCATATACCATCTCAGCTGTACCACATATTGGTCACCATTCCCTAGTCTGTCCATCACAGTGTATTTTAATGCCCCTCGCTTATATTCATATGGGCGGCATAGGATAACCTCGCTACAATGGACATGCGGCGCTCCCACCCCTCGCTTCACAGAGAGCGGCAAATACCCTTTCCTCGCCCCATATGACAACCACGCTCAAATGTGACATGCGGCGCTCCCACCCCTCGCTTCACATTTAGCGGAACCAATACAAAAAGCGGCAAGCATTAAAATCATCAAAGGATGACCACGACTCATGGAATGTGCATCCAATAATCATAATATGCATCTAACATCAATATGCATAATTACCATGTATATGCATCCACAATGCAATACCTCATATGGCATAAATCAACATGTATATGCATCCACAATGCAATACCACATATATACTCGCATCCACAATGCATAAACAATGAGCATATAAAATACATGTTACCGTTGGGTGCCCGTACGTCCACTACGTACCTTTCCAAAATGTAGGATATGGTAGGACTTCAATGCCTTGACTGTGTTGCCACCTGGGTTGGTTCTACATATTCACAAATACCAATATTAGAACCCAATAATAGTCCAATACCAAAAATCCCACAAAAAAATCCAAAAATACAAAATTCTGGCCTTCGCGATCGATCGCCCCTCACGGCGATCGATCGCCAAACCCTACTGCCTGAGTACCAAATTTGCACCCCTTCGGCGATCGATCGCCACCCCTGGCGCGATCGATCGCCAGACCCGCCGATCGATCGCCCAAGAGTGGCGATCGATCGCCAAAGGCTTGAAAAGCCCACTGCCTGGGCGCGATCGATCGCCTGGAATGGGCGATCAATCGCCATCCCCTGTAACCCGAAAATCCACCATTTTTGCATCTCAAATCCATTTCAACCCATTCCAACTCTTAACCAACAAACCAACAACTCAAATAACAACATAAACTTCCAAAATGCACCTTAAAACAACCAAAAATCCAACCATTAACCAAACCCACAACAACCCAACAAAACCCATTTTAAAACCAATCAAAACCAAACCAAACTCAAACAAAACTTCACAAAATTAAAGCATGAGGTACCCATACCTCTTGGGGATCTCAAATCACCCAATATGCTCCACAAATCAAGATTTTTGAAAGGTTTCTCCTCAACCCTAGGCTTGAGCTCGAAAATGTGAAGAAGAGGGAAGGGTTTGGGTGTTGGAAATGATTTTGGTAAAGTGAGATAAGAGTTGGGAATAAAAGGGTGGGTTTTATTAAATCAAATGCATACCAATTAATTCCATGGTGTATAAAACACCCCAACAAGATATTTTCAAAGCATTTACTCAAAATACACCAAATATCAATTAAACACATGATTTCCAATTAATTGCTAACCAATGCAAATAAATCATGCTTCCAATAATATTTACCCAACATGCACCACAAGCACCCTAAAATGCAATCCCGGGTCAACCCTACCACATGACCATGCATTTCCATATAAGGTAAATAAATCCCAACACATAATCAATTACCACATAATTAATCATGTAAACATAATTAGAGCCAAATAGTAATTAACCATTTCGGGGATGTCACAATACTCCCCTACTTATAAGATTTCGTCCTCGAAATCACATGCACTTACCCCAACAGAAACTAAACATAAACTCATACCAGAGAATAGTTCCGGGTAGTGCTGCACCATATGCTGCTCCGTCTCCCACGTAGCCTCCTCGACACCCCTGCGATCCCACTGAACTTTGATCATCGGTATCACTTTGTTCCGAAGTCTACGGTCTGCTCTGTCCAGAATTCTAACAGGCCGTTCCACATAAGATATATCTGACTCTAACTGAACTTCGGAAGGCTGTAACACGTGAGACGGATCCGGCTCATACTTTTGCAACATTGATACATGAAACACATCATGTATCCCAGATAAAGAAGGCGGCAAAGCCAGTCGGTAAGCCAATGTGCCAATGCGCTGCAAAATCTCGTACGGTCCCACAAACCTCGGAGACAGTTTCCCGCGCATCCCAAACCGCACAACGCCTCTGAAAGGTGAGATCTTCAAAAAGACCTTATCTCCCAACTGAAACTCTAACGGTCTCCGCCGTTTATTCGCATAAGCTGCCTGTCTGTCTTGGGCCGCTTTCATTTTCTTCCTTATAGTCTTTATCTTCTCTTCCATTTCCCGGATCAACTCAGGCCCTCCGACTGATCTACTGTCCAAATCATCCCAACACAAGGGCGATCTACATCTTCTGCCATAAAGAGCTTCAAACGGAGCCATCTGAATACTTGCCTGGTAGCTATTGTTATACGAAAACTCTACCAAAGGCACTGAATCCTGCCAAGAGGCATCGAACTCCAAAACGCAAGCTCTTAACATGTCCTCGAGCGTCTGAATAGTGCGCTCGGTCTGGCCATCCGTCTGAGGATGATAAGCAGTACTCAATCTGACCTCAGTTCCCAAAGCTGACTGAAGGCCTTCCCAGAAATGAGATGTGAATCGCGGATCTCGATCTGACACAATGGAAACGGGGATCCCATGCAATCTCACCACATCTCTAATATACAACTGCGCCATCCTCAGGAATGTAAATGTCATGCTATAGGGGATAAAGTGGGCTACCTTAGTCAATCTGTCCACAATCACCCAAATAGCATCGAAGCCTGAAGCACTCCTCGGCAAATGAGTCACGAAGTCCATGGAAATGTGCTCCCACTTCCACTTCGGTATCTCCAAGCTTCTCAACTCGCCGCCAGGTCTCTGTCTCTCTGCCTTAACCTGCTGGCAGATCAAACACCTCTTCACAAAAGCGACGACATCGGACTTCATTCTCTTCCACCAAAACTGACCACGCAGATCTCTGTACATCTTCTTCCCGCCTGGGTGGATGCTAAGTCTACTACTGTGAGCTCGCTCCAAGATTCCCTTACGCAACTCCGGCGTACTCGGAACTACCCAGCGGTTACCCAATCTCAAAGATCCGTCGTCGGCCACTCTGAACTTCGTCGGCTGACCAAGATGCACTATAGACAACCATCTCTGAACCTCAGCATCTGATCTCTGAGCTCTCCTGATGTTCTCATAAATATCTGGTTCAGCTAATAAGGTAGAGACATACACCGGTGATGCATCTATGTCAAAATCATAGCCGAGATGGCAATAGGAGGTCATCATAGCCGACAAACGAATGACGTCCTCAGCAGAACTCCTCACTTTCCGGCTCAAAGCGTCTGCTGTCAAATTGGCTTTCCCCGGATGGTACTCTATCTCACAGTCATAGTCCTTGAGTAGGTCCATCCATCTCCTCTGTCTCATGTTCAGCTCCGCCTGAGTGAATAGAAACTTGAGGCTCTTGTGATCCGTGTATATGGTGAATGAAGTACCATATAAATAATGCCTCCAGATCTTCAGGGCAAAGATGATAGCCGCCAATTCCAAGTCATGAACTGGATATCTGGTCTCATGCGGCTTCAACTGCCTCGATGCATAAGCTACCACATGCTTATCTTGCATCAGAACACACCCAAGGCCCTGAAGCGATGCATCAGTATACAACACAAATCTGGAGTTCTCCGTAGGAATCACTAATATTGGCGCCGTCGTCAACCGGTGCTTCAACTCCTGGAAGCTCTCCTCACAAGCTTCTGACCAAAAGAAAGGCACTCCCTTCTGAGTCAACTGAGTCAGCGGCTTGGCAATCTTCGAAAAGCCCTCGACAAAGCGCCGATAATACCCGGCCAAACCAAGAAAGCTCCGAATCTCAGGCACAGAAGTGGGGGCAGCCCACTCCATCACAGCCTCAATCTTCTTGGGGTCCACTGATATCCCGCTGCTCGAAATGACATGCCCCAGAAACACTACTCTGCTCAGCCAAAACTCGCACTTACTGAGCTTAGCATACAACTGATGCTCTCTGAGAATCTGAAGCACTGTCCTCAAGTGTTTCACATGATCTTCCTCACTCCGGGAGTAGATAAGAATGTCGTCAATGAACACGATGACGAACTGATCAAGATACGACTGAAACACTCTGTTCATCAGACTCATAAAGACGGCCGGGGCGTTCGTTACACCGAACGGCATTACTAAGAACTCATAATGCCCGTATCGAGTCCGGAATGCTGTCTTCTGTACATCTTCCTCTCTGACCCGAATCTGATGATATCCGGATCTCAAATCAATCTTGCTATACACCCTGGTACCTTGCAACTGATCAAACAAGTCGTCTATCCTTGGGAGAGGATACTTGTTTTTCACTGTAGCCTTGTTCAGCTGCCGGTAATCGATGCACAACCGCATCGAACCATCCTTCTTCTTCACAAAGAGAACTGGTGCGCCCCATGGCGACACGCTCGGGCGTATATAACCCTTGTCAAGGAGATCCTGCAACTGCTCTTTCAACTCTCTCAACTCTGCCGGTGCCATCCTATAAGGTGCACGAGAGATAGCGGATGTCCCTGGCAGCAACTCGATCCCAAATTCAACTTCCCTGGCCGGTGGAAATCCTAGGATCTCTTCTGGAAATACATCAGCAAATTCTGCCACAACTGGTACATCCTCAACCCTCAGTTCTTTACTCTTTCCAGACGTGTCCACGGCATAAATAAGATAGCCCATGTGCCCACGTTCCAACAGCTGAGACATCTTGATCGCTGAAGTCAACGGAATCTTCGCACGAGACCCGTTGCCAAAGAAAGTCCACTGACTGCCCAACTCAGGTCTGAACTTCACTGTTCTCTGCCGGCAATCTACCACTGCCTGATATTTGTTCAGAACATCAATTCCCAAGATGCAGTCAAAGTCTGACATACCCAGCACAATCAAGTCTGATCTCAACTCGTTGCCCTCAAAATAAATGAGGCAGTCTGCCATAAACTGATCAGCAACAACATTTCTTCCAGTGGGTGTCGAGACCAATAGAGGCGTGGGCATAAGAGACGTGTGCATATGGTGTCTTTCCACAAATCCCACAGACACAAAGGAATGGGAGGCACCTGTATCTATCAAAACAAAAGCAGGGTACGTAAATAAATGACACGTACCGGCAATCACCTCCTCTGGAGCTGCCTGAGCCTGCTCCCTGGTCAGTGCGTATACTTGCCCCTGGGGTGGTCCCACTGTCTGACCTCCCGATGGACGAGGCCCAAACTGCTGCCTCTGCTGCACTGTCCTGTCCTCAAACCTTGGCCTGTTGCCCTGATACTCTGACTGGCCTCCCCTGGTGGGACAATACCGAGCAATGTGGCCCATCTTGCCACAGACATAACATGCAGGACACTTATTTGAAGAATGCGGTCCTCCACAATTGTTGCACCTAGGCTCTCCCGGCCTCTCCCCTTGTGAAGATCCTCGATTGGCCGACCAATTACCCTTCTTGTTATCCTGCTTCTGTCCAAAGTGTTTCTTCCCACCATACCGCGAAGATGAAGAGGCACCACGGGGCTTAAATGGCTCACCCCGAGGCCTCAAACTGTCACTAGTCTGCCTCTGTTGCGGTACCGGTGGTGGCATGGCATAAGCTCCCACTCCTAGCTCAGCAAGCTCCGCTCTTGTGAGAGCATCATCAAAAGAAGTTGGGTTATTGATGATAACCCGGTCATAGAGCTCCGGTCGCAGTCCTTTCATGAAATTTCTCATCTTGGCACGTCCATCAGAGGCAATATGGGGGACATACCTAAGTAGTGATGAGTACTGTGTGGCATAGTCTGCCACTGTCATGTTCCCCTGCCTCAGACTTGCAAATTCATCCTCTTTTGTCTGCCTTGCTGCCGCGGAGAAGTATCGGTTCAAGAACCTGGTCCTGAAGAGCGTCCAGTCAATCACAGCACCCAGTGCTCTCATTTCCATTACTGTGCTCCTCCACCACATCAGTGGTTTCTTGGCTAATTGAAACTCCGCTAGCCTCAGCCAAGCCGTCACAGCACAAGGAGCCGATACAAAGATCTGCTCAAGTCTTTCTAACAACTCTTCAGCCTCTTCTCCGGACTCTGTCCCCTCAAACCGGGGCGGATGATAAGACAGAAACTGCGTCAAGCTAATCTCACACGGTAGCAATAACTGGACCACTGGTTCCATTCCCACAGCCGGTGGAGGTAGAGGATTAGCCTGTCCAATACTCGCATTCACACTCCCAACATCTCCGACTTCCTCATTAGCAGCCATGCTGTAACATAAATGTTAACAACAATCCAAAGCAATATATATATCATGTCGTTAGATAACAGGAGTGATATAAGCATGTTAGTATAACCAAATATACACCAATATGCACCACATGCATAAACATGCTTCAAATGTAAGCACCTAGCCAAACATGCTAAGGCTACCCTTCACTCGTTCCCGGGTTCTCTAACCACTGCTCTGATACCACTAATGTAAGGACCCTAATCCTTAAGTGCGGAATTAAGGCATAATAGAGCTAATAACAATGATCAGAGTATAATAAACAAGTGGAGTCTATGAGCTTAAGTATTTACATGCCAAGATAAAGGACTACCAAAAGGATTAATTACATTCCAGTCAATGAATGTGTTCACTATAGTTTTACGCTACTCCTAGAGTAGGCACTATACAAAAGAATCCTGTCCTTTCATCTACCAAAGATGCTCTTGAAGCTCACTGTCTCAACCCGTTCAAGCCCTTCTATCATGCCAAAAAGGTACCTACAAGGACAACCCCCAAACATGAGCAATAATAATCATTCATATTCAACACAATATGAAGATAAAGCGTAAATGCATAATCAATATAAAACACTTCCTGTTTTCCATGCATTTCAAACGCTTCCCATTTGGTTGTCCCTGTACCACAACTCATGAGTATAATCAACAGATTATTTTTAATGGCCAAAACATGTCATGACATCATATACCATCTCAACTGTACCACATATTGGTCACCATTCCCTAGTCTGTCCATCACAGTGTATTTTAATGCCCCTCGCTTATATTCATATGGGCGGCATAGGATAACCTCGCTACAATGGACATGCGGCGCTCCCACCCCTCGCTTCACAGAGAGCGGCAAATACCCTTTCCTCGCCCCATATGACAACCACGCTCAAATGTGACATGCGGCGCTCCCACCCCTCGCTTCACATTTAGCGGAACCAATACAAAAAGCGGCAAGCATTAAAATCATCAAAGGATGACCACGACTCATGGAATGTGCATCCAATAATCATAATATGCATCTAACATCAATATGCATAATTACCATGTATATGCATCCACAATGCAATACCTCATATGGCATAAATCAACATGTATATGCATCCACAATGCAATACCACATATATACTCGCATCCACAATGCATAAACAATGAGCATATAAAATACATGTTACCGTTGGGTGCCCGTACGTCCACTACGTACCTTTCCAAAATGTAGGATATGGTAGGACTTCAATGCCTTGACTGTGTTGCCACCTGGGTTGGTTCTACATATTCACAAATACCAATATTAGAACCCAATAATAGTCCAATACCAAAAATCCCACAAAAAAATCCAAAAATACAAAATTCTGGCCTTCGCGATCGATCGCCCCTCACGGCGATCTATCGCCAAACCCTACTGCCTGAGTACCAAATTTGCACCCCTTCGGCGATCGATCGCCAGACCCGCCGATCGATCGCCCAAGAGTGGCGATCGATCGCCAAAGGCTTGAAAAGCCCACTGCCTGGGCGCGATCGATCGCCTGGAATGGGCGATCGATCGCCATCCCCTATAACCCGAAAATCCACCATTTTTGCATCTCAAATCCATTTCAACCCATTCCAACTCTTAACCAACAAACCAACAACTCAAATAACAACATAAACTTCCAAAATGCACCTTAAAACAACCAAAAATCCAACCATTAACCAAACCCACAACAACCCAACAAAACCCATTTTAAAACCAATCAAAACCAAACCAAACTCAAACAAAACTTCACAAAATTAAAGCATGAGGTACCCATACCTCTTGGGGATCTCAAATCACCCAATATGCTCCACAAATCAAGATTTTTGAAAGGTTTCTCCTCAACCCTAGGCTTGAGCTCGAAAATGTGAAGAAGAGGGAAGGGTTTGGGTGTTGGAAATGATTTTGGTAAAGTGAGATAAGAGTTGGGAATAAAAGGGTGGGATTTATTAAATCAAATGCATACCAATTAATTCCATGGTGTATAAAACACCCCAACAAGATATTTTCAAAGCATTTACTCAAAATGCACCAAATATCAATTAAACACATGATTTCCAATTAATTGCTAACCAATGCAAATAAATCATGCTTCCAATAATATTTACCCAACATGCACCACAAGCACCCTAAAATGCAATCCCGGGTCAACCCTACCACATGACCATGCATTTCCATATAAGGTAAATAAATCCCAACACATAATCAATTACCACATAATTAATCATGTAAACATAATTAGAGCCAAATAGTAATTAACCATTTCGGGGATGTCACAATACCCAGCGGCATGAACCATCGCCAATAGACTAGCGGAATGAACCATCGCTATATAGATACCCGGTGGCATGAACCATTGCCAATAAACTAGCGGAATGAACCATCGCTATATAGATACCCGGCGGCATGAACCATCACCAATAAACTAGCGGAATGAACCATCGCTATATAGATACCCGGCGGCATGAACCATCTCCAATAAACTAGCGTCATGATATCCCTGGCTAAGAAGCGGCAAATATCCCTCTTCGCTACTTCGCTTCGACATACCAGCGGCATAATATCCCTCGCTTAAGCGGCAAATATCCTCCGTCGCTATCATATGACAGCGGAAAGTTCATCGTTACGCCATATTAGCGGTATAATACCCTCGCTTAAGCGGCAAATATTCTTCATCGCGGTGGTAGTCAAGCGGCGCCACTACTCCTCATTTTATCATGACAGCGGAAATACCCCTCGCTTCGACATATTAGCGGCATAATATCCCTCGCAATAGTAATATGACAGCGGAATTATCCTTCGCTTCGACATATTTGCGGCAAATATTCTTCATCGCTATAATATGACAGTGGCAAGCATTCACATCGCTACGCCATGCATGCAACCGTAATGCATAACTCGTATTCCAATAAACATCGCCATGAGTGTATTTTAATGCACCTCGCTTCAAATGTGACATGCAGAATTTTACCATCGCTTCAACATTTAGCGGCAAATCATTAAAATCATCACTCCGATATATATGCAACCGTAATGCATAGTCCATGTCTCATTTGACCCTGAAACCACCATGGTTAGCAACAACATATTCCAATTATGAACACATATCATAATCGCACATAAGCAATATAGTTGTGCCACACAACACTAACTACTATCATGCATAAGTATGTGCTTCTCATTCTCATTAACATGTTCTTAGGCCCTCAACAGCCCCAAAGAGCAAACCACTGCTCTGATACCACTAATGTAAGGACCCCCGTGCCCTTAACCCGTTATTAGTGTATTAATACATGCCATTAGCGCATACAATCATATTATCATGGGAAGTAAACTACATGAAAGCATAACATCATATACCATCTATAAAATTTCTTGCATTAGAACCCCATAATGTTCAACTTTCCCAACCAAAACCATTTTCATAGTATGCGCCCTAATAATACACTAACATACTGTAAGGACCCTAGTTCCTTAAATGCGGATTAAAGGCGTAAATAAATTTTTCATACATAAACGGAGTATAAAAGTAGTGTTGATGCCTTGAGCTATTAGATTACATTGCCAAAATAAAGTTCCAAAAGGGATTAATTACATTCCCAACCAATGAATGTTAATCCTATAGCTTTACACTACTCCTAGAGTAGATACTATACAAAAGAATGTGCCTGCTACCAAAAGCACTCCTCACTAGCTCACCGCATCAACCCGCCTTAGCCCGTCCGCCCAAAAGTACCTACAGGAACAACCCCAAAACCATGAGCATGTATATAAATCATATTCACAATAATATGATAGCAAATCAAATGCATAAACCGTAAATGCGATTCACTTCCTGTATTTAATACATTTAAAAGCTCCCTTTGGTTGTCCCTGTACCACAATCATAATCAATGGATTATAAAACGAGTAATTTATGTCATGACATGCACTCATTCCATGTATACCAATGGCCAGTTCCAGTCTTATTATATCAGTGGCATAATACCCCTCGCGTTTACATGACAGCTGCATTAATACCCCTCGCTTCGACATATTAGCGGCATAATATCCCTCGCATCAACATGACAGCGGCATTATCCTTCGCTTCGACATGTTTGTGGCAAATATTCTTCATCGCTATAATATGACAGCGGCAAGTATTCCATCATCGCTTCGACATGAAGGCGGCAAGTATTCTTCATCACTGGAATATAATCTCGACTCACAATCACATGCAACCACAATGCATATCCAACCATGTATGCAACAATAATGCATAACTAAGACCATCTATGCAACCATAATGCATAACCAATTCAAAGCGTAATAAATACGTTTTACCGTCCGATGCTCGTACGTCTCACTACGTACGTTAGTTCCAAAGTGGAGATATCGTGGACCTTATCTCCTAAGCTGTGTGGCCACCTGGGATGGTTCTACACATTCACACAAATCAATATTAGGAGCCAATAATAGTTCAATATCAAAAATTCCACAAAAATATCCAAAAATACCATATTTTGCCTTTCGCGATCGATCGCCGGTGACGGGTGATCGATCGCGAGACCTTACTGCCCGATTCTCAAAATTTCTGGATTTTGTGATCGATCGCCACATTTGGCGCGATCGATCGCCAGTCTCGCTAATCGATCGCCCAAGAGTGGCGATCGATCGCCAGATACTCCAAACGCGCACTGCCAGCGCGTGATCGATCGCCTGAAATGGGCGATCGATCGCCAGTGTCTGTAACCCGAAAATTCACCATTTTTGCTCCAAAATTCCTTTCCGATCCATACCAACTCTCCTACCTTCAAACCAACAACATCAAACACATAATAACCTTCAAAATACACTTTAAACATCCCAAAAATCCAACATCCAACCAAAATAATACCAACCCGAAACAACCCATTTCAAAACCATTCAAAACCATAACAAACCCAATCCAAACACAACAAAAACAACAAGGAGGTATCCATACCTCTTGGGGACTCCAAACCTCCCAACAAATTCCACAAATGAGACTTTTGTCAAGATTTCCCCTCCACTTTTATGCCAAAAACGAAAATAGAGGAGGATGAGGGTTTGGGTGGATGATTTTGGGGAAAGTAGAAAAGTGATGGGTATAGTGGGGGTATTAAGTGGGTTATTAAATTAAATTGTACTCCCACAATTTACATGGTGTATAAAATACCCCAACATGATATTTTAAAAGCATTTACCAAAATGCATCAAAATCCCAATTAAAATCATGCTTCACCAAAAATACAAACCATCACATTTAAACCATTAAAACACCCAATTCCCAACATGCATAACATGTACCCTGAAATGCTCTACCGGGTCACGCCTACCATGTGACTAAGCATTTCACCAAGATAATTAATTCCAACACATAATTTAATCATCACCATAATTAATCACATAAACATAATTAATGCCCAAATTGCATATAATTATTTCGGGGATATCACAATAACCCCTACTTACAAGATTTCGACCTCGAAATCATATGCACTTACCCAAACGAAACTAAACATAAATCACATACCAGAGAATAGTTCCGGGTAGTGCTGCACCATATGCCGCTGTGTCTCCCACGTGGCCTCCTCGACACCCCTACGATCCCACTGAACCTTGATCATCGGTATCACCTTGTTCCGAAGCCTGCGATCAGCCCTATCCAGAATCCCGACTGGCCGTTCCTCATAGGATACATCAGAATCCAGCTGAACCTCAAAAGGATGCAATACATGTGATGGATCTGGCTCATACTTCCGCAGCATAGATACATGGAACACGTCGTGAATACCAGACAACGACGGTGGCAGTGCCAAACGGTAAGCCAAGGTACCGATGCGCTATAAAATCTCGTACGGTCCCACATACCTCGGAGACAATTTACCACGCATACCAAACCAAACCACACCCGTGAAAGGTGAGATCTTCAAAAAGACTCTGTCTCCCAACTGAAACTCCAACGGTCTCCGCCGTTTATTCGCATAGGCTGCCTGCCTGTCCTGGGCTGCCTTCATTTTCTGACGGATAACCTTACCTTATCCTACATCTCCCGAATCAGTTCGGGTCCTCCCACTGTTTTACTGGTCAAGTCATCCCAGTATAATGACGACCTACAATGCCTACCATACAAAGCCTCAAACGGTGCCATCTGAATACTCGTCTGATAGCTGTTATTGTATGAGAACTCTACCAAGGCCAAAGAATCTTGCCATGAGGCATCAAACTCCAACACACAAGCTCGTAGCATGTCCTCGAGCGTCTGTATAGTACGCTCAGTCTGACCATCCGTCTGGGGATGATATGTCGTACTCAATCTCACCTTAGTACCCAAAGCTGACTGAAGACCTCCCCAGAAATGAGATGTGAACCGTGGATCTCTGTCAGATATAATGGACACTGGAATCCCATGTAGTCTTACTATGTCCCGGACATTCAGCTGAGCCATCCTCAAATATGTGTACGTCGTGCTGTAGGGAATGAAGTGAGCTACCTTCGTCAGCCTGTCAATGATCACCCAAATGGCATCACAACCCGAAGTAGTCCTCGGCAAGTGGGTCACAAAGTCCATAGATATGTGTTCCCACTTCCTCTCCGGTATCTCTAAACTCCTTAGTTCGCCACCGGGTCTCTGCCTCTCTGCCTTAACCTGCTGACAGATCAAACATCTCTTGACAAAAGCGATCACATCACGCTTCATCCGTTTCCACCAGAACTGATCACATAAGTCCTTATACATTTTCCTCCCTCCTGGGTGGATACTGAATCGACTACTATGAGCTCGCTCCAAAATTCCTCTACGCAACTCCGGCGTACATGGAACTACCCATCGGTTACCAAGTCTCAAAGAACCATCCTCAGCCACTCTGAACTTTGATGGCTGTCCTTGAAGTGTCAATGATGTCCATCTATGAACCTCATCATCTGTCCTCTGAGCTCTTCTGATATTCTCATAGATATCTGGCTCAGCCAATAAGGTCGATACCCAAACCGGCGATGCGTCCACATCGAATTCATAGCCCAGATGGCAACAAGAAGTCATCATAGCTGACAAATGCATGACATCCTCAGCAGTATTCTTCACCTTCCGACTCAAGGCGTCTGCTGTCAAATTGGCTTTCCCCGGATGGTACTCTATCTCACAGTCATAGTCTTTAAGTAGATCCATCCATCTCCTGTGACGCATATTCAACTCCGCCTGAGTGAACAAGAACTTCAGGCTCTTATGATCTGTATATATGGTGAAAGATGTACCGTACAGATAATACCTCCAAATCTTCAGGGCAAAGATAATAGCCGCCAATTCCAAATCATGAACTGGGTACCTAGTCTCATGCGGATTCAACTGCCTCGATGCATAAGCTACCACATGCTTATCTTGCATCAATACACACCCCAAGCCCTGTAGTGATGCGTCAGTATAAAGGAGAAACCTCTTGTTCTCTGAGGGGATCACCAATATCGGCGCCATCGTTAATAGGTGCTTCAACTCTTGGAAGCTCTCCTCGCAAGCCTCTGACCAAAAGAAGGTACTCCCTTTTGGGTCAACTGCGTCAGTGGCTTAGCAATCTTAGAAAATCCCTCGACGAAGCGTCGGTAATAACCAGCCAGACCAAGAAAACTCCGAATCTCGGGCACAGAAGTGGGTGCAGCCCACTCCATCACAGCCTCAATCTTCCTGGGGTCCACTGAAATCCCACTGCTAGATATGACATGCCCCAGAAATACTACACTGCTCAACCAAAACTCACACTTGCTGAGCTTGGCATATAATTGGTGATCTCTGAGGATCTGGAGTACTGTCCTCAAGTGTCTCACGTGCTCTTCCTCGCTCCGGGAGTAGATGAGTATATCATCAATAAACACAATGACGAACTGATCCAGATAGGGTTGGAATACCCGGTTCATCAAGCTCATAAAGACAGTCGGGGCGTTCGTCACACCGAACGGCATCACTAAGAACTCGTAGTGCCCATATCGAGTCCGAAATGCTGTCTTCTGTACATCCTCCTCCCTGACCCGTATCTGATGGTACCCGGATCTCAAATCAATCTTGCTATACAGCTTAGTACCTTGCAACTGATCAAATAAATCATCTATACTTGGGAGAGGATACTTGTTCTTTACCGTGGTCTTGTTCAGTTGCCGGTAATCGATGCAAAACGCATCGAACCGTCTTTCTTCTTCACAAAGAGAACCGGTGCGCCCCAAGGCGATACGCTTGGGCGTATATATCCTTTATCAAGGAGCTCCTGCAACTGCTCTTTTAGTTCTCTTAACTCTGACGGTGCCATCCGGTAAGGGGCACGAGAGATAGCGGATGTCCCCGGTAATAACTCAATCCCAAACTCGACTTCCCTTGCCGGTGGGAATCCGGGAATCTCCTCGAGGAACACATCAGCAAACTCCGCCACCACTGGTACATCCTCAATCCTCAATTCTTTACCCTTTCCCGACGTGTCCACGGCATAGATGAGGTAGCCCGTGTGTCCACGTTCAAACAATTGGGACATTTTGATTGCCAAAATCAACGGAATCTTCGCACGAGACCCGTTGCCATAGAAAGTCCACTGAACTCCCAAATGAGATCTGAACCGAACTGTCCTCTGCCGACAATCTACCACTGCCTGATATCTGTTCAGAATGTCGATGCCCACAATGCAGTCGAAATCTGGCATACCCAAAACCATCATGTCTGCCCTTATCTCATTGCCCTCAAAATAAATGAGGCAGTCCATCAAAAACTGATCCGCAACAACTTTCTTCCAGTGGGTGTCGAGACCAATAGAGATGTGGGTAACAGAGACGTGCACATATGATGTCTCGCCACAAAGTCCGCAGACACAAAGGAGTGTGAAGCACCTGTGTCTATCAAAATAAAGGCGGAATATGTAAATAGAAGGCACGTACCAGCTATCACCTCCTTTGGGGCTGCATCGGCCTGCTCCCTGGTCAATGCATAGACATGTCCCTGACGTGGCCCCATCGCCTGTCCTCCCATCTGTCGAGGCACCATCGGCTGCCTCTATTGTACCGTACCACTAGAAAACCTCCCTCGACCTTCCCTGAGGTCCGTCTCCTTCCCGATTGGGACAATGCCGAGCAATGTGGCCCGACATGCCACATATGTAGCACGCAGAACAGTCACGCATCAAATGCGGCCCTCCGCAAAAGTGACACTTAAGATCTCCAACTCTACCAGCTTGAGTTGGTCCCCCATAAGTAGATGCACCATGTGATGTCCTGGATTAATGGTGTTAATACCGGTATGGTAATAATCCTTGATGGATTTTTATTTGTGGCAATTAGGAATTAATTGCGGTTTTGGGTCTCCCGAGGTTGGATAATCGGGCATTTGGGATCGCTGGATCCAAAGTTTGAGATTGTATTCTCATTTCGGTGGAAAACCTATGAGTTGGGTTTTCGGTGGGACTTGGAGTCCGGGGTGCTTTATGTTGGGGCTGGTATGGGGATTTGGTGTTGGAGAGAGAGTTTTTGAAAACATATGATTTTTAATGAATCATGATGTATTTGTGGAGGTATTGGTGTGTTGGGGTATTTTTGCTATATATACCCGTTGGACACGAGATTTCCGTCATTTTGGCACGGAATCACTTCTCTTCCTCTCCTCTCCCCCCCCCCCCCCCCCCCCCCCCCCCCCCCCCCCCCCCCCCCCCCCCTTATCGTGTAACACCCATCCCCAAACCCTTTTCCCCTTCCTCCTTCAAGGAAATCGACTGAGGCTCGATTTAGGAGCCAGATTCTTCGAAGATAAGTTGGTAATCTCCTTCCCCTCGCTTTTATCTTCGTTTGGATTGTGATTTTGTTGGTTTTGGTTGAGTTTTTGGTTTAGTTTGATTTGGGTGATTTTGGTAAAAATCATAAATCTTTTGGGTTTGCTTTATTTTGAGTTGAACACCCTTGTTGGGGGTCCTTGTGTGTGGATTTGTTGTGGTTTTGGATTGGGAGGAGTTGGGGTATGTATTGTTGAGGTTTCAAGCTTTTGAAAATGGAGATTTTCGTGTTGCAGGTCGTAGCGATCGATCGCCCGCTGGCAGTAGGCTTTTATGCATTGTGGCGATCGATCGCCACTTTTGGGCGATCGATCGCCTCGCGCCAGTAAGGTCTGGCGATCGATCGCTATATCGAGCGATCGATCGCCGAGGGGCTAGCGATCGATCGCCCGGCATAGCGATCGATCGCCAGCAAGGTTTGGTTGGTTTTCTTGGCTTTTTCGTGGGATTTTGGATTTGCGACTTAAATGGTCGGCTTCCGGGGCAATGTTCACATTCCAATGGGAATGTTAAACTTTTAAAATGGTTAGGTTGGAGCCAAGTTAAATTAAACGGAACTCTCGGTTGAGTTTTTGGCTATCTTTTAATCATATAAATGGTATATTTTGGGTATTATGCATGCTTAGCTGGGGGGCTTCTATTTTGGTAATCGTCATGGATTGACGATGGGTTTTGAGGTTACAAACGTGCGTGGGCACGTGATCACATGCTTATTCTTGATTGTGAGTTGTTTATGTGTTTTAGCACATATTCTCGGGGCATGGAACTCAAGCAAGGTTCGGCTTGGACTACGGAGACTTAAGGTACGTATGACGTACGAGCATGGCCTATTGTAGTGTCGCAATTGTAAAAATGCATGGTATGTGATAATTATACTAAATGGGTATTGGAACACATGGTGTGTAGTAATTGCGTTGTATGGACATTGAAATATGTGGCATGTGGTAATTGCATCGGATAGGTATTGAAATGCATGGTGCATGATATTTGCTGTAAATAGGTAACAATATGCATGGTAAATAGTATTTGCGTCGAATGGTTATACATTGGGAACCATATGGTGCCGCTATTGAGCGAGCAATGATTTGGGATGCGATCGCCGTTGAGCGACCATCGGTTATGACGCCGCTAGTGTTGAGCGTGCGCGAGGTTTAGTATGCCGCCATTGTGGAGCGAGAAATGAGACAGGAATATGGAATTATTGGTTAGATATATGTGATATCTATGGTCCTTTACATTATGTTTTTACCCTATTGATCATGGAACTGGCATGATAGAACGGTATTAGTTAATCTATGTGACGATTAACTGGCTTTGGGAATTTGATGAGTTTGGTTATTTTGAGAACAGGGACAATACAGGATCCCGGATGAGGGTATTACCATCCAGGGAGTATCATTTAAATTATAGCATTTACATTCTGTATTTGAATTACAATGTTATGCTTATTGGATTGGTGGTATCGGTATGCTCACCCCGTGTGGGGGCTGTCTCTGTTGGGGCAGGTAATACAGGTGCAGCAGTAGCTTTGGAGTGGAGCTCGGGCTGTTGATAGAGGTACTTCTAGGATCGAGGTACCAGAGCTGGTTGAATAAGTACACAGATCCAGTGATTGAGATCAAGTTGTGCTTGGGAGGTGCTTCCAGGATTGAAGTACCAGTAACGGTATACGGTAGAGTGTTTTATACATCAGATACATGCTTATTCATTGGGTGCTCTTATGTGAGTACAATTTTACGTGTATATGGAATGTATAAATGGGCTACGGCTTCTCTCTGTTCATTATGGTTTGCATGCAATTAAATGTGGAATTGCTAAATGAACTGAGAGCATGTTAGTGAATTATGAGGGTGCATGTCCTATATGTAATCTTGGTTGGGGGGATTTGCATATTATGTGGATTGAATGCAAGAAATTTTATGGATGCCTAATATGGTATAGCACTTGCATATGGCTTTTCCCCATGATAGTATGATTATATGCACTAATGATATGGATTAATACACTAATAACGGGTTAAGGGCACGGGGGTCCTTACACACCACCCCTTCGGTCCCCTTGCTTCCGGCCATCCGGCCGCCTTCCGCTAAACCGGGAAAAAGAAGAAGTCCCTCTTGACTTGAAAGATCCTCCCCGGGTCCTCAGATTCTCGGATGTAGATCTTTGTGATGTCCAGATTTATTATAATCATTTGTTGGACTAAATATGATTTAGATTTTATTGATAATTAATTTTAGAATTAATTAATAAGAAGTGGAATTGACCAAGTGAAGGTCAACTGACAAGTTAATCGGATCATAAAATATTTTGAGATTGTAAAATATACTCCGATAATATTTTAGAGATAAGTTAATTAAAATGAAGAATTTAAGTTTTGGGTTTTTGGAGTGTGTATAATCCCAATCGTTGTCTATAAATAATATATCAGTACACCGGCGACACTTCGATGTACAAAACCGGGTCAGGATACAAAAATAAATATGTTATGTTGGGCATTTTCGGACACACAGTAAAACGTGTAAATGTAAATAACCCCATGAGCATACAGCGCAGCGGAATAAAAATTTAGGGATTACAAACCAGCGATCTATACATAGGGATTCATATCGGATTAGAGAATTACAAGTGTCTTACCCTTGTAGCGTGTTTGAGGCCGAATCCACGGAGCTGCACCACGTCTTACGCCTTCTCCGAGTCACTAAGCAAAACTCGATTGGTTTTGCCTCAACGGTATCCACACGATCAAATCGAATGAAGGGATGATTTAATAACAAGTTGCTAGACAAGTTATTAAACCAATACACGAAGCAAACTCGATTCTAAATCGAAAACGGTTCGAACACCTCCAAGCCCCCTACGGCTATCAAGCAAACCGAGAGAGAGAGGGAGAGCGGCGGCCGATGCTTCCTATGGTGTAGGTTTTTAGTGATATTAAAATTGTCTTACAATTAAAAACCATGCAATCATATTAAATATGATTAATTAAAGGCTTTCTTAAAGGTTCATGGGCTTAAGCCCATGATTTAATTAATCCTTATGATTATTAATTAAGACTCCTCTTAATTATTTAATTCATCCCATGAATTTAATTTCCCTTCTTGATTTAATCTTTTGTGCGACCCGATAGGATCTCGTAATGTTGGCAGTGACATAAAGTCTCATTTTATGTCGCAAGCATCGAGCGGTATCTAGCAACACATCGATGCTACCCAAATTACGAGAATGTCAATGACTCGACATAACCTTTAGAACTTGTGATAATATTAATCATGTAACTTAATCCCTTTGTCCTTTGTGTTTAGATTGAACACGAGTCATGGAATAGTCATACTCGTATATCCAATCTTTATTTCTTGATCCCCAAGTAGAACTAGAATAAACGAATAAGCTCGATATCTCATATCGACTCATTCGAGCATGGCCATGCATTTTAGTTCTCACTTGATCAAGGGCCAAACACATCTCCTGTTATATAGGAGGGACAAATCCTATCTCGATCAGTCAACATCCCTCTACATAATTCGTAGTGTATCCAATAGTCGCCTTTATAGTATACCCTGTTACGGGTAACGTTTGACGATATCAAGATACATAACTCCTTATGTTGGGATCTCTGATGATTACAAGTCGTAAGGATTACATACATTATTATCACTATGAGAATTGCATATGACGATCATATAACTATCCATGTTGCATTCTCATGGTGGGTCTGTTCAGTACATCGTTCTCTAACATGTACCCATATGTTGATTTGATATCTCATATCAATGAACAATTCATCGATCAACATATACTAGTCTCTACGTATTATCATTATCCCTTTCATGATAATACTTGACTAGGAACATCTTTAAGAATAATACAATATTATTCTAAGGACATTAACATATATATTAATTCACAATGCACAGTTAAAAGAATAATATATAATAATGAATTGCCATTCATAAATCCATAAACATTGTATGTCTTAAACAATCATCTAATGACTTGTCTTAGGGCATATCCCAACAAATCTCCCACTTGCACTAAGACCACTCAGACATATACCTAATGCCTAGAGATCTAGTATGACGATCATGCTTCTGCTATGACAGCGGCTTCGTCAATGGGTCAGATACATTATCATCTGTTGGTACTTTGCATATTTTAACATCTCCCCTTTCAACGATTTCTCGAATGAAATGGAAACGCCTAAGTATGTGCTTGGATCTTTGGTGAGATCTTGGTTCCTTAGCCAATGCGATCGCTCCATTGTTGTCACAATAGAGTTCTATCGGATCTTTAATGCTAGGCACCACTCCAAGTTCAGAAATGAACTTCCTCATCCAAACAGCTTCCTTTGCTGCATCCGAGGCAGCAATATACTCAGCTTCCGTTGTAGAATCGGCTACTGTTTCTTGCTTTGAACTCTTCCAGCTCACAGCACCTCCATTCAGGCAATACACATATCCAGATTGCGATCGAAAATCATCTTTGTCGGTTTGGAAGCTTGCATCAGTGTAACCCATTACATTGAGCTCTTCCTCACCTCCATAAATCAAGAATGTATCCTTAGTCCTTCTCAAGTACTTTAGGATATTCTTGACAGCAATCCAGTGACCTTCACCTGGATCAACTTGATATCTGCTCGTCATGCTCAAAGCATACGATACATCGGGACGAGTACATATCATGGCATACATGATAGATCCAATAGCTGATGCGTATGGAATCTTACTCATGCGTTGTCTCTCATCTGGTGTTGAAGGACACTGTTCCTTCGAGAGATAAATACCATGTGTCATAGGCACGAATCCTTTCTTGGATTCTTGCATGCTAAACCTTTTAAGCACCTTGTCTATGTATGTACTTTGACTTAGACCAAGAAGCCTTCTCGATCTATCTCTATAGATCTTGATTCCTAATATATAGGTGGCTTCTCCTAAGTCTTTCATCGAAAAGCAATTCCCTAGCCAAATCTTTACAGATTGCAAGGCAGGGATATCATTTCCAATAAGAAGTATGTCATCTACATACAACACTAGGAAAATGATTACGCTCCCACTGACCTTCTTGTAGACACAAGGTTCATCTTCATTTTTGATAAAACCAAACTCTTTGATTGCATCATCAAAACGAAGATTCCAACTCCGAGAAGCTTGCTTCAATCCATAAATGGATCGTTGTAGCTTGCATATCTTTCCAGCATCCTTTGGATCGACAAAACCCTCGGGCTGTGTCATGTACACATCCTCGAGCAGATTTCCATTAAGGAAAGCTGTTTTGACATCCATCTGCCAGATTTCATAATCATGAAATGCAGCTATTGCAAGTAAGATCCTTATGGATTTAACCATGGCCACTGGTGAAAAGGTTTCATCATAGTCAATACCATGAATTTGTTTGAATCCTTTTGCAACCAGTCGACCTTTATAGGTTTGTACATTACCATCCATATCGGTCTTTTTCTTGAAAATTCATTTGCACCCTATGGGTCGTACCCCTTCAGGTGGATCAACCAAAGTCCATACTTGGTTTGCATACATGGATTCCATCTCAGATTTCATGGCCTCTTGCCATTTCTCAGAATCATTGTCCATTATAGCTTGTTGATAAGATGACGGCTCATCCTCATCAATAAGTAGTAAGTCACCTTGTTGAGTCACAAGAAATCCATATCTCTGTGGCTCCCGGTGTTCTCTTACAGACCTACGCTGGGCTTGTGTCTCTTGAGCAGGTACTTCTTCCACAACAGTTTGTGGTGCCTGCTCTGTTTCCATCTCAATCTCAGGTTCAGTGTTTTCTTGTGGTTGAACTTCACTAAGTTCTATTTTTCTCCCACTGGTTTTTCTAGAGATAAATTCTCTTTCAAGAAATACATCAGTCCGAGCAACAACTACTTTGTTCTCGGTGGGATAGTAGAAATAGTATCCTTTCGTTTCCTTAGGATACCCCACAAATAAACACTTATCAGATTTGGGTCCAAGTTTGTTAGTGGCGTGACGTCTAACGAAAGCCTCACAACCCCAAATCTTCATAAAAGACATACTAGGACGCTTCCCAGTCCATATCTCATATGGTGTCTTTTCCACTGATTTAGATGGAACACGGTTCAGTAAGAAAATCGCTGTTTCTAGAGCGTGTCCCCAAAATGATATCGGAAGATCTGCATGACTCATCATTGATCTAACCATGTCTAACAAGGTTTGATTTCTCCTCTCGGATACACCATTCCATTGTGGAGTATACGGAGGAGTGAGTTGTGGGACTATCCCACACTCCTTTAGATAGTCATGAAACTCTTGGCTTAAGTATTCACCTCCTCGATCTGATCGAAGGATTTTGATACTTTTGCCAAGTTGGTTTTGTACTTCATTCTTGAAATCTTTGAACTTTTCAAAGGTTTCATGTTTATGTTTCATTAGGTACACATACCCATATCTACTGAGGTCATCAGTAAATGTAACGAAGTATTGAAAACCACCTCTAGCTTGCGTACTTATTGGTCCACATACATCACTATGTATTAGTCCCAATAAAACATTTGCCCTTTCAACATGTCCCTTGAAAGGGGCTTTAGTCATCTTGCCCATTAAACAAGATTCGCATGTTTCATATGATTCAAAATCAAATGAATCTAATACTCCCTCCTTATGAAGTTTAGATATGCGGTTCTCGTTTATGTGGCCCAAGCGACAGTGCCAGAGATAAGTCGGATTACAATCATTATTTTTAATCCTTTTAGTATTTATGTTATAGATAGGCATATCAAGATTTAATACATAAAGACCATTCACCATTTGTGCACTAGCATAAAACATATCATTTAAATAAATAGAACAACAATTGTCCTTTATTATAAATGAAAAACCATACTTGTCTAAACAAGAAATAGAAATAATGTTTTTAGTAATTGAAGGCACAAAATAACAGTCTTTTAAAATCAATGATAAACCAGAAGGTAAAGCTAAATGATAATCTCCTATAGCTAATGCAGCAACTCTTGCTCCATTTCCAACTCGGAGATCAACTTCACCTTTTGCCAATGTCCTACTCCTTTTGAGATCCTGCACATTTACACAAATGTGAGATCCACATCCAGTATCTAATACCCATGATGAAGAAGTAGATAAATTGACTTCTATAACAAAAATACCTGAAGCGGAAGTCACACTTCCTTTCTTTAGATCCTCCAGATATACTTTGCAGTTCCTTTTCCAATGGCCGGTCTCACCGCAATGGAAACAGTTCCCTTCCTTTGCTATCCCTCCCTTTGGCTTCAGTGCAGAAGACTTTGGCTTAGATTTAGCAAAGACTTTCTTTGCTTTCTTGTTGCCTTTAGCTTTGGCCCTTCCTTTGCCTTTATTCACAATAAGGACATTTGTGGCCTTAGTCTTCTTAGTGTTTGCTTCATATGTTCTCAACATACCAAGCAACTGGGGCAGAGTCTTTTCCATATCAGTCATATTGTAATTTACTACAAATTGACTGAAGCTCTCCGGCAACGATTGCAAGATTACATCTGTGGCCAACTCTTGGTCCAATGGAAAACCTAGCTTGTCTAGATTCTCAATGTACCCAATCATCTTGAGCACATGAGTTCCAACTAAGCTTCCTTCTACCATCCTGCACTGGAATAACGCTTTAGAGACGTCATACCTCTCTTGTCTAGCTTGCTGTTGGTACAACTGCTTTAAGTGTTCGATCATATCGAACGCCTCCATTTCCTCATGTTGCTTCTGAAGCTCAGAGTTCATAGTGGCAAGCATGAGGCACCCAACATCAAGTGCGTCACTCTGATGCTTCTTGTAAGCATCTTTTTCAGCTCTTGTAGCTGTTAGGGGAGGTTCCTCAGCGAGCAAGGGTTCCTCTAGAACATATTGTTTCTTTTCTTGTTTGAGGACTATCCTCAAGTTCCTATGCCAGTCTAGGAAATTTGTCCCATTTAATTTGTCCTTCTCAAGGACCGATCGCAGTGATAAAGTGCTAGTAACGATGTTAGTTGCCATGGATATCTACAATATAAATATGCAAAATAAGTTTATGATTTAAATCATTTAACATGGTCTTATATTAAATGATACTCCCACTATTTTATTTGAAAAATATCAACCCTCGAGACTTTTAGTGGGCCAAGATCCATATTTCGCCTAATCTTGAGTTACCTTTGGCTAATCGCCCAAGACTCGGTTATTTAGGTAGACAACACTTTGTCAATTACATCACATATAATTTTTGGATAGTTGGACGAACAACACTTTGTTCAATTCATCAAATGAATTATAATCCAACCCATGCCTCTAGGTTCCCAATCCTATTGAGATAACCTAGTTAAGTCGTACCCAATTAAAGTATGACGGATATCACTTTTATCCTTTCGCGCCTTACTAAGATTGCCACGGTGCTTTGCTTTGGCAAACCCACACATGTACAATCGAAGTTATTGACGAGTACTTTTATTTGGAAGGCATCTAAAACTTAATATTTTAGAGGGATTTATTGATCTCATGATTAATTTGATAATTTAAAATATGTCCACTACATATAGTTGTATACATATCTACATATATGTGTAATACTATTATCAAACTAAAACATAAGATAAATCATGCATCAACATACATAATTAAAACGTGACATGGTTATAGCCCCTACTAATGAGTTTCTCAAGCCAATGAGAAACTCCTATGAGTCAACCTAAGGTAACTTCATAAGCACCTTCCTATGGCTCCAATTTGTGAATGGCCTCCTCATCCCGGCACGATGCTCCATCTTCATTGATCACCATCAATAAAATAAACTTATACTATTTACAAGATATAGAATTTCTCGATTCACATTCGAGGGGAACATAGGGGAGGGATTACATTTAGAATAAAATAAAGAAAGGCACGACTCGCAGGTCGTATTATAAATTACAATCATTCACAAATCCTATCTAATAGGTCAAAGGGCTATAACCACGCACCATGCTCAAACAACACATAAAGCATGCATTAACATTTAATTAATTAAATTCTAAACATTTTAAATTTAATTTTAATTAAAACTGTAATATAATTTTTGAAAAATTATCGTACGCTCGGGACATCACATGCCACGAACTAAAGCGACTAAAACACGAACCACCATGGTTCGAACCAAAACCCACGGCTGGACCAATAGTGGGCCTAGGGTTCGAAACCCTAGCCCATGGCCGAGCCATGGTCCATGCGGCGGCGGCACTAGGTTTCCAACCCTAGCCGCCTCGCACCCTTTTGATGTTTTTATCGAGCCATCTTGTTTTAAACGCCGGAATTTGTTAGCCACGAGTCACGGTCATGCCATGCACGGGGTTCGCTCAACCATCTCGAGCTAAGGGTTCGAAAATCCTTGCTCTCATGTGGTAAAGTTACTAATCCATGCATGCATAAACCATTATCGAGTCAAGGAGTTCAAAACTCATCCAAGCATCAAAATTTAAGAAAATAGGGCGATGATGGCCGAGCCATGCACGGCTATTAGGGTTCGAAACCCTAGCCGTCATGTGCTAGCCGTCATGCCCAATGGGTTCTAAACCCTAATTAATTTTCGACACTTCCATGCACAATTATTAGCCACAACGACTAAGCCATCTCGAGCAAAGGGTTCCAAAACCCTAGCCCTCATGTGGCTAGCCATGGTGACATTTGTGATGGTGGTGGCCGAAAGTTTATGCTCAATAAATAATTTTATTCGCCAATTATATCAAATACAATTACTACGATGATTTTCATAAACTAAAATTAATTTCATATCAAATATGAATTTAAACAGTTTAATTAACATGCAATATTAATTCTAACATGATTAAACTATTTAACCACATAAATCCGATATGAGCCTTGTACACGGCTCTGATACCACTGTAAATAACCCCATGAGCATACAGCGCAGCGGAATAAAAATTTAGGGATTACAAACCAGCGATATATACATAGGGATTCATATCGGATTAGAGAATTACAAGTGTCTTACCCTTGTAGCGTGTTTGAGGCCGAATCCACGGAGCTGCACCACGTCTTACGCCTTCTCCGAGTCACTAAGCAAAACTCGATTGGTTTTGCCTCAACGGTATCCACACGATCAAATCGAATGAAGGGATGATTTAATAACAAGTTGCTAGACAAGTTATTAAACCAATACACGAAGCAAACTCGATTCTAAATCGAAAACGGTTCGAACACCTCCAAGCCCCCTACGGCTATCAAGCAAACCGAGAGAGAGAGGGAGAGCGGCGGCCGATGCTTCCTATGGTGTAGGTTTTTAGTGATATTAAAATTGTCTTACAATTAAAAACCATGCAATCATATTAAATATGATTAATTAAAGGCTTTCTTAAAGGTTCATGGGCTTAAGCCCATGATTTAATTAATCCTTATGATTATTAATTAAGACTCCTCTTAATTATTTAATTCATCCCATGAATTTAATTTCCCTTCTTGATTTAATCTTTTGTGCGACCCGATAGGATCTCGTAATGTTGGCAGTGACATAAAGTCTCATTTTATGTCGCAAGCATCGAGCGGTATCTAGCAACACATCGATGCTACCCAAATTACGAGAATGTCAATGACTCGACATAACCTTTAGAACTTGTGATAATATTAATCATGTAACTTAATCCCTTTGTCCTTTGTGTTTAGATTGAACACGAGTCATGGAATAGTCATACTCGTATATCCAATCTTTATTTCTTGATCCCCAAGTAGAACTAGAATAAACGAATAAGCTCGATATCTCATATCGACTCATTCGAGCATGGCCATGCATTTTAGTTCTCACTTGATCAAGGGCCAAACACATCTCCTGTTATATAGGAGGGACAAATCCTATCTCGATCAGTCAACATCCCTCTACATAATTCGTAGTGTATCCAATAGTCGCCTTTATAGTATACCCTGTTACGGGTAACGTTTGACGATATCAAGATACATAACTCCTTATGTTGGGATCTTTGATGATCACAAGTCGTAAGGATTACATACATTATTATCACTATGAGAATTGCATATGACGATCATATAACTATCCATGTTGCATTCTCATGGTGGGTCTGTTCAGTACATCGTTCTCTAACATGTACCCATATGTTGATTTGATATCTCATATCAATGAACAATTCATCGATCAACATATACTAGTCTCTACGTATTATCATTATCCCTTTCATGATAATACTTGACTAGGAACATCTTTAAGAATAATACAATATTATTCTAAGGACATTAACATATATATTAATTCACAATGCACAGTTAAAAGAATAATATATAATAATGAATTGCCATTCATAAATCCATAAACATTGTATGTCTTAAACAATCATCTAATGACTTGTCTTAGGGCATATCCCAACAGTAAATACACGCACAAAAACCCGATCCCCTCTTTTCTTCTCTGCACCATCGCGCATTCAGACCCCTCGCCGCTAAAGCCGCGTGCCCGCCGCCGTCGGACCTCCTTCCGGCGCGTCCGAACCACCATCGTCTTCGTCTCTTCCAGGCGCATCTTTCCATACCAAGAACATGAAGTTTCGTCGTGGATTGCGTCCGGATCTTGCAAGGAAGCGCAGCGGTTAAAATTTCCAAATTCGTCCGATTTTGGGACGATTTTCTTCCAATAATTTTGTGAGTAATCCTCCTCATCCTTCAATCGTTTCTCCCCTGAAATCCCTCGATTTTTTATGAAGCATTGGTTCGATTTTGCTAGCATTTTGGAAGGGTTTGCTAGTGTGTGTTCGTGTGTGTGCAGCAGTGTGCGTGAGTGTGTTTCTGCGCGCGTGTGTGTGTCCAGCATGTGATTGTGTGTGAAGATGGTGTTTATGTATGTATTCCTTCATGTATTGAAGTATTGTAATTGGGAATGGGAATGGGATAGCATGAGGAATGTTTTGATTGTTGGAAGTTAATTGGGGCTCACTTTATTGAATGGTTAATTGTTGAAAATAAATTGTGGAATATGTCTTGGCTTAGTATTATTATTGGTTAAAAGATGAAGATTAAAATCATGCATGGAATGTGTTTGTTAATAGGCTTAAATGAGATTCAAGTGTGGGTCTAAGTCTTGTTAGTGGGGTGGAAATGACTAACTTTTATGGCTTGTAGCCAATGTGATATTTGGTGGATGTTGGGCTATGGTATGAGATGTGTTACAATTGGAAGCATGTGTAGTGTGTAAATAAATGGGTTAGATGCATGCTAGTATGTATTATAACATGGAATAGAGTTATGGTGATATTTATGCTCAAATGGATAGCATAGCATGTATTAATGATTTATGTCACTTTATTGAGTTTCAAATCTTAATAGTACTAAATCAAGAATTTTGGAATCCAATGCATCTTTAAATTGTTAAAGTTGAATTTAATCAATAAATGACTTTATGTTGGGATTAAGGGAATTAGATTTAAAAGGGTAGAATCTTGTATCTACATGGATCCTTCCTTTCATGTCTTGGTTTGAATCACCTCTGTGTGAGTTTGAATGTTTGGAACATGTTAATTGGCTTAATTGGATTGTTTTAGTTAGACACTGGTTGGATGTTATTATTCAAACACCCTACACTCCCTTTCCCCCTGTTGAACTGATGTGGCTAGTGAACTGCTATGTGAGTTGGGCGTGATCTAGCATGTATGGGTGTGTGTTTTCTGCATCATCTGTGTTGATGTAGCGGTTGGCGGGAGATAATGGGGTTTTGCATTACCACTGAAATATCATGATTCATGTGAGGATGTGTGTATCAAAGTATTGATTATGACTTGATTCATATAATTGAGTTATTGATTTGTGATGTGGAAATGAAAGTAAGAACTAATGATGGATATCCATTGCTTGGATTATGAGCTAATATTGAATTGATATTCGATATAGACTCTACAGGAGACTTCGGACGTTGATGATAGCTTGTTCATGTTGTCTACTATAAGGTACGTGGTGACGTACGATCAGGTATATCTAGTATCTATACATTCATGTCTACATGCAATTTTGAATATGATGATTCAGGTAAGTGTTTGACTTTAATAATTGAGTTTCATATACGAGTTATGGGGGACACGTAGTGGTACGTGATCCGATTTTACTTGTTGAGTAGTGATGTCGTGGGCATGGGCGATATGAGAAAATATCGAGAATGAGATAGTGGGATAACCAGGTTTACATTAGGATAACCAGGTTTACATTGATGTTGAACTATTTATGTTTGAGCATAAATAATATATTGTCATTGTATTGAATTCATAAGCGTTGTTGAGTATTACATTTTCAGTGACCATACTAAACTTGACATTATGAAGTGCGTGAGTTTGAAACAGGAACAGTGTGTGGAAGCTATCCAAATTCGGACTTGTACAGGGAGTATATTTATGAGTTTTGAATAATCTAAATTACTGCATTATGATTCGTATGTTGATTTGTGATTGAATATTGAGTGGGAATGTGCTCACCCTGTGTGGGGGCTGTTTCTGTTGAAACAGGTACAACAGGTACGATGCTGCTTTGGAGTGCTAGTCTCGAACCTTGTTGGATGATGCTTCCAGAAGCATAGTATGAGATTGAGCCGATATACGAGGTTGAGCGGTTGGTATATATACTAATTATGCATCCGGATGAGTATCCGTTATTCGTTGCTCTTCTGTGAGCACTTGTATCTGTATATGGACTGTATAAGGGTGTTGAAACCCATTTTTGTTGTCTTATTAGTGTGGTGTCTTCCCTGGCTGGGAATTTACTTAGTGTTTCTGTATTCTGTTTAGTATTGTGTTGTCCCTGGTCGGGAGGAGTTATATTATGTGATGTGTTTTTATTTCCGGATAGCTCAGTTTGTGGGGAGACTCTGCCCAAATTTTTATAAAAACCCACAATGTAAAAGTGGTGTAATGGGGATGGTATTGGGTGAAACCCCTTAGTCTATTTGTTGGTCGAGATGATCATATAATGTTGAACATTGGTTATGTCATGGGATTATGGGAAACATGAAATGATTCTTTTTTTCAAGAATGAAAAGAAAATGAAAAATTTATACACATACGACGTCATAAATGAACTAATGACGAGTTTAAGTGTTGGGGCCTTACATTAGTGGTATCAGAGCAGTGGTTGCTCTTTGGGGCTGTTAAGGGCCTAGGAAGTTATTGATAGCACATATTTATGCATGATGGCATTAATGTTGTATGACACAACTAGTTGTTTATGTGCTTTTATGATATGATAAGTGGTGTTGCTAACCATTGTGGTTGCAGGAATCGTGTGAAACGCGATAGGATGACATTAACAGTAATGTCAGGCACTCCGTATGTTATGTGCCAAGGAATCTGATTTTGTAAGAAAGTCAGGTAAAGGGATATTCCCGAGGTAACATGTATTTGATATACGTATTGACTTGCAAGTGGTTGCATATATGTATTGAATGTTTGATGCATAGCATAAATGGTTATTGTTGCTAACCATGATGGTTGCAGGTCACAGGAAATATGGTAAGATGCCATACGATGTTTATGATGTGGTAAGATACCACAGGGTAAGATGCCCATATGGTAAGATGCCATACGATGTTTATGATGTGGTAAGATGCCACATGGTAAGATTCCCATATGGTAAGATGCCATACGATGTTTATGATGTGGTAAGATGCCACAGGGTAAGATGCCCATATGGTAAGATGCCATACGATGTTTATGATGTGGTAAGATGCCACAGGGTAAGATGCCCATATGGTAAGATGTCATACGATGTTTATGATGTGGTAAGATGCCACAGGGTAAGATGCACATATGGTAAGATGCCATACGATGTTTATGATGTGGTAAGATGCCACAGGGTAAGATGCCCATATGGTAAGAGGCCTTACGATGTTTATGATGTGGTAAGATGCCATATAATATTATGTGATGACCAGGGATTAAAGATGTTAATCCCGTAGTGTTAATAACCCCTAAAGTTGTTTTAAGTGGCGATTTGGAGTTTAATCGAGGTGTTGGGCCTTCCGGGCTCGTCTATTTGAGTAGTTGGGATCGTTGGATCCCGAGGTTGAGATTGTATTCTCATTTCGGTGAAAACCTATGAGTTGGGTTTTTAGTGTGACTCGGAACCTCGGGTGCTTTGTGTGGGCACCGGTAGGGGGTTTTTGGAGTTAGAGAGAGAATTTTTGAAAACAGATGATTTTTAATGAATCATGATGTATTTGTGGGGCTTTTAGTATTTCGGGTATTTTTGCTATAAATACCAGTTGAACCCGAGATTTTAATTTTAGAAACCATTTTCCCTCACATTGCCGTCTCTCTCTCCCCGCGCACCTGCACATCCCGTTTTTCCCCAACCCTCGCCGCTTCAAGCGCCGCGCCCGCCGCCGTCCGGCCGCCCTCCGGCGCGTGCGACCCGCCATCGGCTTCGTCTCGTCCAGGCGCAGCTTCGCACACCGGCAATCGAAGTTTAGTCGCGATTTGAGTTCGGATTTTTGCAGAATGCGTCGATCCCCAATTTCTAGGGTTCTTCGATTTTCGAACGATTTCTTTCCAATTTTCGATTGGGTAACCTTCCTTACCCCTTTTTCATGCTTCTCATGTATTTCCCTACCATTTTGTGATTTATGGTTCGAATTAATTCTCGAATTTCGTAGGGTTTGGGGTTCGAATTTGGGGGTTTTGGCAGGGGTGTGGCGATTCTTGTTATGGGTCGTTTATTACATGTTTTAGATGTATTATGTTGCTTAATTGTGTTCGAATTTAAGGAATTGGGTTCGAATTTAGGGCTTTGAGTTCGAATTTTGGGGGTTTTGGCATGTGGGGCGATTATTCATGTTGTTGATGGATTAATTCATGTTTTAGATGAATTATGGTGTTTAATTGGGTTCGAATTGTGGAGTGAGGGTTCGAAAATTTTAGGGGAGTTCTTGAGCAGTTTTCGTTGATGTCTCATTTGTTTCCCTCCCTGCATGTGCTCCACCCCCAGTATTTTAAATGGTTAATTGTCGTGTGTTGACAATTTTTTGAGGGTTATGGATGTGCCTGAGCATGGGTTACATGTTCGTAAATAATTGTGAATTATTTATCGTGTTAGCACATCGTTCCTCGGGGCATGGAACTCGAGCAAGGTTTGGCTCGGACTTCGGAGATTTAAGGTACGTGCGACGTACGAGCATTACTTTATATGAGAGCATTTGTGAAATGCATAATGTATTTTGATTGCATTGAGGGTTGTGCGTATGGTTATATATATGTGTTGATATAGTTATGGAACGACCCAACCTTGACATCGCCGCCACAAGCGTGCGTGATACTAGAGTAGTATGACCTTATAAGAGATATGGGGTACTGGGTTTAAATGACTATTGTAGGGTATTTGAGATGCCTGAGAATGATCGTGGAATCATGTATTCATTATAAGACATGTGAGATGTCTAAGTATAATGGAGAATTTGTAAAATAAATGCTAGGCATTTGAGCTATCTTTGATTGGTAGCAAAGTCAAAAAATCAGTATTAGATATCGAGATATCTATATTTGTATGTATAATGAATTTGGAATCATTAATTATTGATACTTGAGAATCAGGCATGCTATGAGTTAAATCAATGTGTTGATTTTACTGATTTTTGAGATTTGATGAGTTTGATGATTGTGAGAACAGGGACAGTACACGGAATCCCGGATGAGGACGTTGCATCCAGGGAGTATCATTTAAAATTCATTAGTATTTACTTTTGTTGTAAATTATGAATTTCATTATTGTGATTATGGGATTTTGTGTATTGGTATGCTCACCCCGTTGGGGGCTGTCTCTGTTGGGGCAGGTGAACAAGTACATCGATGGCTGTGGAGCTGAGCTCGAGCTGTTGATTGGATGTACTCCCAGGATCGTGGTACCAGGGCTTGATGGAGCACGGTATCGTATAGAGTACTTATATACACCCTAAGGTTATATACATATTTATGATGCTCGCATGTGAGCACGGTTATGCTTGTATATGGGTTGTATATAAAGGCATGAGCCTTTCTCTCTTTCATTCTATGTTGCATGCAATTAAGAGTAGAATTGCTAATGATATGAGAGTCATGGGTGTATTATGTGGGTGTTGAAACCCATTTATGTTGTCTTATGTGTGGTGTCTTCCCTGGCTGGGAATTTACTTAGCGTTGCTGTGTTCTGTTGAGTATGTGTTTTCCATGGCCGGGAACTATATATTGTGATGTGCTTTTATTTCGGGATGGCTCTATTTATGGGGAGACTCTGCCCAAATTTTTATAAAAGTCCACCATGTAAAAAGTGGTGTAATGGGGATGAAAATGGGCGGAATCTATGAGTCTATTTGTTGGTAGAGATGATCTTAATGTTGAATATTAAAGAAATTTTGTAATTGCCATTCAATGGTAAAGTATCATCTGTGTTTCCCGATTGATTTTATTGAAAGCATGTGCCACACATAATGATTAATACACTAATCAAGGGTTAAGGGCTTGGGGTCCTTACATATTATGATGTTTATAATATGGTAAGATACCATAAGATGTTATGATGTTACGATATAGAAATATACCATATGACGTTATGATGTTTACGATGTGGTAAGATACCATATGATGCTATGATGTTAATCAATTACGTTAAGATCTAATGATTACGTGCATGAATATTTTAAACAGGGACAACAAAAGTGGGTTAATGTGTTTAACCAGGAAGTATACTTAACTATGATTCATGCATTTATTTATTTATGTACCTTTTCTATGATGATGGGCGATGATTCATGCCGCTAGACATGTGTTTAGCGATGGTGCATTCCGCTGATTCCATGGCGATGGTTCTTGCCGCCGATTATATATATAGCGACGTCTCATTCGGCTATTCTGTTGATGGTGTGTATATCAATTTGTGTATTGATATGAAATCATATTTTGTGGAATATTTACGTTGAGAGCAGAGACAATTTAAAGGATCAAGTGTGGATCAACTGTGTACAGTAAGTGTTAGTACATCTTGTTGTTTTAAGAATGCATATTCATTGTGATTATGGATATTATATGTATGCCAGTAGTGGCGATGTTATGTACCGCCGTAGGGCGATGAAGATTGATGCATTGCTATTGTGTTAGCAATGAATATTTTTAGTACCGCTATTGTGATTAGCGATGAATGCTGTTGTATCGCAATTGTGTTAGCAATGAGTATTGATGATGCTTTGATTGCAGATGGCAATAGAAGTTGTGCTATGTACAGTTATGTTATTGCTCATTGGGTATATGTGATTTAGGCCCAAGAAGATATTGGATCGATCCAGGAGGATGAAGTATCGAGGTAAACCGTTTCAGTTGGTCGAACATATTGATATATGTTGATTCAAGTTATTTTGTTGATTTATATTGATTTTGAAATCATGTACATGTAGAAAAGTTGATAATGGAATTGAAGTGGAACCTAGATGTGTCATTCATATTTTGTTGCGGTAATAAGGCAAGAAGGGGTGTAACATCTGTGATAACACTCTCATATCTACAGTGTATAGTGATGAGATATTGAAAATAGATGTTAATCATTTTGTGACGTTAATTATTGTTGTGAAAGCATGCTAGTTTTGTAGGTGGTAGGATTAATAATTGATTAATCACCTATTATGTTGAATAGAATACCATCAGATAGACATGAGTTCAATGAGCGTGTCACGGGATGACATGAGTATGTTGCGGGATGACGCGTGATTACTACGAATGTCGTGTGTGGACATGTGATCATTGTGAATATTCATGATTAATAAATTAATATGTTTCGAGGATGAGTTAAAGATTGATATAAATTGCGTCATTGAAGCATGCAATTGATTCTTATGTTAAATTTCAATCACCCTATGAGTGTGCAGTAGCATGTTGTGTATAGAACTGCGAGAAACTTCTGATGCAGGGAATTAATGTTTGATGACAGAAACATTATGATGTCGAAATGCGTAAATGACAAAGTACGTGTTATGTTACTAGTATTTGAGAAATACTAACGAGATTATTTTGCACTTGTCCTATGACAGATAATAATTGGGTGAAGTAATGTGGAAATGTTGATACTTAAGAGTATGTGAGTGCTGTGATTAACATGATATTATGATGCCATTGTGTATTGTAGATGATTGCATCTACAAAGGTATGTCACGAACTATTCGATATTGATGTTGATGCCTTGTGTTAGATGAGTATAACCGTGACATGAAAATATTGGTGTTAAGCCATCTATCATGATTTGATACTGATGGTCTGTGGCGGTTGGTGTGTATAATGTGTATATATGTGAGAATGACTAATGGGTTTTCTAGTCATTACCTTGCACCAGATAATAGCCAGGAGATGATATATGAAAGATTGATGCGTAAAGGGTCAAGAGTACCGTTACTTCATACGGACGATGGTGATGATGTGCGGATAAGTTGCATACATTTGCAACGACACAGGTATGAAGTTAATTAAGATAAATGTTGATGTATTGTCATATATTGTTGAATATACATGAAAGCATGGATTGCATGATTTAACGAGATTATATGATGGGTACTGTGATAAAAGTATATGAAGGGGAAATAAGATTGTGCATTGGAATTGTGTCGATGAAAGTACACAGGTAGTGAGATATGACAAAGAAGCTTGACGGTTAAACACTTCTTGCGATCGTTGGTGCAATGGGGCACATGTGTGAGCCACGATGATTCCGATAACTGTCATCCTAAAGATGGTAAAGTCACTATATCGAGCTATATAGGATACGTAATTGTGATGTCCCCGAAATGATTAATTACATTTAAGGCATTGATTATGTTCATATGATTAATTATGTGGATAATTGATTTATGTGTTGGAATTAATTATCATGTGGAAATGCTTGGTCACATGTGGTCTTGACTCGGTATAGCATTTCAGGGTGCATGTTAAGCATGTTGGGTAATGGGGCGTTTTAATGGCTTACATGTGTTGGTAATCAATTATTTGATGAAACATGCATTTAATTGGGATTTTGGCGCATTGTGGTGTAATGCTTTTAAAATACCATGTTGGGGTATAAAATACATCATG
This sequence comes from Haberlea rhodopensis, assembly GCA_907163345.1. Classification (NCBI taxonomy): domain Eukaryota; kingdom Viridiplantae; phylum Streptophyta; class Magnoliopsida; order Lamiales; family Gesneriaceae; genus Haberlea; species Haberlea rhodopensis. Next base: position 2,377,923 of record CAJQUN010000058.1, on the reverse strand, counting down.
CTAATTGTTGGAGTACAAGTTTAATTAAAAAGGTTTTAACCCTTTACCCCACCACCTTTACTTCACTTTATCTCTTTACACACTAAATCCCCAAATCATTTCCCAAACCCTCACTTTCCCCTTCAATCTCGATTTTGGCTTCTAAGTGGACAAGAAGTTCTTGTAAAAGCTTTATTTTGTGCTTCTTGGTAAGATTTAAGACCTGGGATGTATATATATCATTCCATGTTGTTCTTGTAGTGTTTGGTTTGAGTTTTGGAATGGTTTTGAAGGGTTTTGTATTGGGTTTGTTTGGGTTGGTATGATTTTTGGTAGGATGTTAGATTTTTGGGTGGTTTATTGATGTTTGGTGAAGGTTTAAAGTGTTTTTATGTTTTTTAGTTGTTGGTATAAATGTTGTTGAGGTTGGTGAAGGTTTTAATGTGCAATAATGGTGAAAATCGCGACTTCTGGTTGTGGCGATCGATCGCTACAAATGCAGCGATCGATCGCCGAGAGTCAGTGGGCAAAACGAGCGTAGGCGATCGATCGCCTCAAATGGCGCGATCGATCGCCGATGGCCAGTAGCCATTTACACAGCAGGCGATCGATCGCCTCAAATGAAGTGATCGATCGCCGCGAAGTGAACAACCAGGCGAGGATCGCCATGTTTTGAAGCGATCGATCGCCACTGTGAAAAAGTTGGAAAATGTTGAATTTTGATGAATTTTTGGTATTTGGCTATTGTTTAGCTTCTAATATTGATTTGTATGGTTGTGTAGAACCATCCCAGGTACCAACAACATCTAAGGAGATAAAGTTATACAACTTCTCCACTTTTGAAACCAAGGTACGTAGTGAGATGTACGAGCATCGGACGGTAAAACGTGTTACACCTTTAATTATGTATATCGTGGATAATGAATCCTTACATGTGGTGATATACGTGAAATGATAGTGATATAGTGTGATATTGGAATCAACTGTTGTGTTTGAGTATTGTGGTAGAATTGATGAATGTTCCGGTAGCCTTTATCTCTGATCGAGGGAGGTACTTGCCGCTGTCATATGAAGCGATGGTAGTATGATATTTGCCGCTGTCATGTCTGTCATGCCTCGATATGACGTATACATGTGTTATGTGTTTATGGTGGAATGATGATTAATTACAGTACGAGGTGGACTCGGATTTCGGGTTAAACCGAGCACGACAAATGTTATGTTTGAATGAAACAGATATGAAAGAGCATGAACATGTGCTAGAGGGACTTAACATTATTATGTTATAATGGAAAAGAGACTTAAAATCATCACATAGTTGAATCTTCATATGTCTTGCATTTAACATGAATTTGGGGAGCATATGAGTTGCATGTAATGTGCATTTGAATTTGAGGTGAGGAGGTTATATGAAGATAGAATCAGATTTGACAAACATACAACACCTAAACTCACCTACAAATCTCTACACATACTCTCTAGTGTCTCTTGGTGTCTTTGTTTGGTTCTAGCTTGGAAGCATGTTCAACATGCAGTATGGGGTGAGGAGAAGTTGCATACTCTACTTTATGTAGTTAGTTGGTTTAATAACTTAGTTATGATGCTTTGTATGCAATTTAAGAAGCATGTGATTGTTAGAAAGAAGATGGAATTCATATGTTATTGAATTCAATGAACTAAGTTGTATTGTGATAGAAACATGTTTATATGAGGTTAAAGTATGCATATATCAAGTTTTTGATGGTTTAACTTGAGGTGTAGGTTGAGAACCATGAATATAAGCATTAAAAATCGCCATGGTTTTGAAAATCAGTTGTCGACCGATCGATCGCTAGGATCGTACCGATCGATCGGTAGAAACAGGGGAAGTAATGCAGTTCATGTACCGATCGATCGCTGAAAGCGACCGATCGATCGGTGAAATGCCATAGCATTTTTGAGAAATTCAAACAAGCGATTGCTCGCTAGCTTCTGACCGACCGATCGCTAGGGTTATTTGTTTGGACCGATCGATCGCTAGAGTGACCGATCGATCGGTAGACTTAAAATGTTGAACAACATTATTTTATTGTGGAAATGAATAGTTCAACCTCTTTTAACATGATATTGTTGGTATTGTTGTAACATCATCACAGGGGACAGGGCAAAGAGGCAATTAGCCATCAACGCCTGATTTATCGCTTTAGTTGTCATATACCAGGTACGTGTTGACGTACGGAGTATAGATATGATGTGATGATGATGCTATGGTTTTGATATCATATGATTTATGTTATCTTTGTGTCATATGATTTGTAGTATCATATGCATGTGCATACATGGATTTCATATGATTGAGAGGATGCCTTGATAGATATGTGTATATGCTTTGGTGAGATCATTGCCTTGATAGATATGCCAGGTGTGGTATATGCTTTGGCTGGGATCGTTGCCACGATATATATACTACATATGCTTTGGCTTGAGAGAAATACGCCTGGTTTGGGTATATGCTCTGGCTATTATCACAGATGAGTATGGTACTATGATATGTGCTGCTAATATGAAGATGTGATGTGGTTCCACTGACATATTGAGCTGAATAGGCATATCATATGGGGCTCGTGATAATAGGGTGATTGTTGAGACATGTCATGACATAGTGCATTTGTTGATGCATGATACAGAGCATTCACTATTGATGATTTTATTGTGCTTTATCATTGATGTTATTGTTTTGATTGCACTGAGATAGTTGTTATCTATACTCACGTTGTGTGAATGTTTCTGTAGGATTTCATAAACGTGGGAATCGTGAGTCTTATTCCGCTGCGAGGTGAACCACTGCATAGGAGTTGTACTGGATTAGGTTGTTAATTTACATATAATGTATGTGAAAAAGTTATTTGGTTTTTGTACTTGTGGTTTTGGTACATCTGTAACAACTTAACTAGTAAGATACTCTTCATCAGTGCATGTTATTACTTAATTCAGACTCACATATGTATGTTAACATGATACATAATGGATTAAGTAACGAGGACCCCACATTAGTGGTATCAGAGCAGTGGTTCGAGAACGGGATGAACAAGGGTAGAATAAGTGAGTTAGGGAGTTACCTAATCACTTAAAGGCATGTGATACTTATGATATAGTGTCTGGGAACATGCTTTGTTTTGTATCTGTTATTGTTAACCCTTGTTTTGCAGGATGATAGTATGATTTAGTATGAATCCTTATGCGTGTCATAAGTGATGTTGTGGGTGTACCCGTGATTGGTATACCGGGTTTCTGTACTATCATTTGCTACCGGGTTTCTGTACTATCACTTGGCTGGGGAAACATGATATGTTTCGCGGGAGCTATTCCACTGATTTCGTGGTAATGGTATTTAGGTCGATACGGAATCGGAAGAGTAAGTTGTACAGTGGTTGGAGCATGAAAAGCAAAGCTTGGTATCAGCTCCATGTGCAAAGTCAGCCTGCATGAGATTGTGTATCCGACCTAATGATGGACTGGCCGTTGACACATGATGTGTGAATGGAAGTAAAGATACAGGTTAGTGATCACTGTATCTAGTTCAGGGGCAAGTCGGGATATTGTAGTATGTGGTTGCATTGTCAGTTCGACATGTATGGTCTGAATGGGAATGTAATACTTTGCTCTTGATCTGTGGATAGTATGGCTAACGCAGTGTGTTTATATTGGGAGATGATGCAGACATGGGTTACTTATGGTACTCAGATGGTACATGTAGCGACTGCGAAATTAGTGTACAATCATAGTATTCTTTATTGTGGTATTTCACAGTGGTAATTGGTGATTTGTGAAATCATCGTGGTGATGATTATCTTGTCAGGGTATCATCTGTGTATGGTTCTGAGGTATGTATGTGTGTGTTGAACTCTATGTTTGTTGTCATGTAGTTGACAAGGGTGACAAGGAACATGAAATTGGGAGAGTTCAATGATAGTGACGCTAAGACGTATTGATGGAGCAGTATAACCGCAGTAACTGTGAGTTCTACTGTTTGATTGTTATCAGCCTATGTCGTTTACGTCACCTGTGTTTTGGTGACTGGTTCACGGACTGTTTGATCCTTTCTGTGTATTAGCTACTTGTGTTCGTTCTTGTTATATTATATGGATTTGAGCATGGAAGTCTTTCAGATTGAAAGAAAATGAGTACCGGCGAAGATTGCAGTGATGCAATGATCACCGGCAAAGATTGTTGTGACGTCTGCACATGTGATCTTTGTGATGGCTAGACAGAGACATACATGGTGCGATGTGGCCATGTAGGATATCTGGCAAGTGTATAGTGATGGGAATGGATATCATTGTTTTGATGTGAACTCCGTCCGAGTTCTAAGGTTGTCCGTATGATATGTGGTATGTGTGGCAGCCATGGGTGTCTTTGATTGACACGAGATACCTCACGTGCATACAGTTGTGTATGGGATGTTGCATATGAACAGCTAGTTCTATGTTTGTGAACTGTATATATGAAGTTGAAATTGGTTGGTCTGCTTGGAACAGAGTGTGAGTATCGATGTTGTTGTTGAGAGCATTGGATGTTTGTATGGCTTCTGGATACAGAAAAGGACGTCATGATAGACATCCGTAAACTGATTCTTTAGTGGAACTGTGTTGACATCTTGTCATATTCTGGATTCTTATATGACAGTCGTGTGATCTGTACACGGGAGACCAACATAGAGCGGTTGGCAATGTGAGTATCCGGTAAGCATTGAGTGTGAGTTATTGTATGATAGCATAGCTTGGTGGCTATGCTGTATGGTTCATAAGTATGATGTTGAATGTCCAAGTTTCCAGATTAAGGAAGTTTGAGTTTCCGTAGATTGCTTGTACACTACGACTGTAGTGCTGATGTAATCAGAGTTTCCGTTGTGTTGTGATTGTACTAGGCGTTTGACATGAATTCATATATTCTTGAATCAGGACGGAAGATGTATGACTGATGGGATCGTGATTGTGATATGCCGACTGAGTCATGTGATTAGTTTGCATAGTTGATTGGTTTGCATTTTGTGCTCGATACATGTTGGGTTGATATCTATTGATGGACAGTCTGCGAATATGTTTCATGCATAGCAGATGGTTATGAGAAGGCTGAAGAAGCGCACACGTATGAGATAGTGTGATGGGATTTGATTTGTCCATGAAATGAATGAGTTCTTGAGCTTGTTAGTACACATATGTGTATAGCATTGAAGTTTGTGTCATGATATAGTGGTACGACCAATATGAAACTGATTTGATGTAGGGTCTTCCTACCTTAACATCATCTTAATACACAATTTATGGACTAAACAAGCATTAATAACGTCTTAGGGTTCCGATTGTAGCTTTGAGCTAAAAAGATTTCAGGCCAACAATGAAATTTCAAAACTTAACTCATTACATTCTCATTAATGAATGTTAAAGCGATAGAATTATACTACTCCTAGAGTAGAGACTATCCAAAAGTCCTGTATCCTATCTTCTTTCATGCTCCTTTTAGCTCACTGCCTCAACCCGACCCTTAGCCTTTTGGTCCAAAAGTGTACCTACAGGAACAACCCATCATGAGCATGTACATCGTTACTTAACATCATAAGGCGATGGCATATAAATAAATGCATGAAAATAATTGGTAATGTATACTTCCTGGTTAATCGCATTAACCCTCTTTGGTTGTCCCTGTTTCATAGCCATGCATATAATCATTAATTCTTGACATGAATGATTAAAATCATCATCTTATAATATCATCATCTATAAGCATCATCATTTATGGCATCATCATCTTATAACATCATCATCATCTTATAACATCATTATCATATAGCATCATCATCATATAAGAATCATCATCTTATAGCATCATCATCTTATAACATCATCATCTTATAACATCATCATTATAACATCATCATCATATAGCACCATCATCATATAAGCATCATCATCATATAGCATCATCATCATATAGCATCGTCATCATATAAGCATCGTCATCTTATAGCATCATCATCTTATAACATCATCATCATATTGCATCATCACCATATAAGCATCATCATCATATAAGCATCATCATCTTATAGCATCATCATCTTATAACATCATCATCATCATCATATAAGCATCATCATCTTATAGCATCATAATCTTATAACATCATCATCTTATAACATCATCATCATATAGCATCATCATCATATAAGCATCATCATCTTATAAATATAACAGTAAATGTACAAAATCATAGTTAAGTAAACATGCGGGTTATTCGTCAGTTTCTTTTTGTTGACCCTGATTCACATTCGTGCATATGGGCATCTTACCCCATCGTATGGCATCTTACCATATCATAACATCGTGTGGCATCTTACCACGTGGGCATCTTACCCTATCGTATGGCATCTTACCATATCATAATATCGTGTGGCATCTTACCACGTAATAACATTGTATGGCCTCTTACCATATGGCATCTTACCCCGTGGCATCTTACCACATAATAACATTGTATGGCATCTTACCATATGGGCATCTTACCCCGTGGCATCTTACCACGTAATAACATCGTATGGCCTCTTACCATATGGGCATCTTACCCTTTTTATAAACATCGTATAACATCATTATAAACTTACTTATCATATCATCTTCACAAACATCATCATCTTAAACTTATTTATCACAATCACCATCATAATCATCATAAATACTTATGCAATAAATGCATGGTCAGAGTTAGGAGTGTGTTACCGTCCGATGCCCGTACGCTTCTTACGTACCTTAATTCCAAAAGTGGAGAAATTGAAGAACTTTATCTCCTGGATGTTGTGGGTACCTGGGATGGTTCTACACAACCATGCAAATCAATATTAGAAGCTAAATAATAGCCTAATACCAAAAATTCCATCAATTAAGCCAAGAAAATCATCTTCAGCAAAATCGCTTTAGCGATCGATCGGTCACCCTTACCGATCGATCGGTAACTGTTCATATTTAAATTTTAAGCTACGGCATTTCACCGATCGATAGGTCCAAGCTACCGATCGATCGTTAATCACCCACCGATCGATCGGTCACTTCCACCGATCGATCGGTAAACGAAGAGATTTCACCCCTCGCTTCGCACATGCACCGATCGATCGTTGCCCTGCTACCGATCGATCGGTCGCTGCGACTTTTTTGGGTAAACTCCATTTTTTGGCACAAAACTACCAAATAAACCAATACATCTTAAACCAAATACATCCCAACAACTTATCATCACAAAAACCTCATAAAACCATACCCCAAACCCATACAACACATACCCAAAACAAACCCATTTCAAAACCCTCCAAAACCATATCAAACTCAAAATAAAACTTTACAAAAACAACAAGGAGGTATCCATACCTCTTGGGGACTCCAAATCTCCCAACAATTTCCACCAATCAAGTTTTTGGAAGGATTCCTCTTCTTCTTTAAGCCCAAAAACGAAAATGGAAGGGTTTTGGGTTGGGAAGGGATTTTGGGGATTTTTAAGAGTGATGGATTAAAATGAATGAAGTGGGTTGGGTATAGTGGGGTATGGGTTAATTAAATTATACCCAATAATTAACATGATGTCTAAATTACCCCAACATGGTATTTTAAAAGCATTCTTTACAAAAATGCAACCAACTTCATTAAATCCATACCTTCCTCATAATTAAAATCAACACAATTAAATCATGCTAACACTTCATTTTCCACGCACAACTTAATCATCTTAATAATTCATCATATAAACATAATTAATGCTTTAATTGCAATTAATCATTTTGGGGACATCACATTGCTCCCCTACTTATAAGATTTCGTCCTCGAAATCGCATGCACTTACCCCAAAAGAAACTAAACATAAATCACATACCAGAGAATAGTTCCGGGTAGTGCTGTACCATATGCCTCTCCGTCTCCCACATAGCCTCCTCGACACCCCGACGATCCCACTGAACTTTAATAATCGGTATAACTTTACTTCATAATCTGCGATCCTCACGATCCAGAATTCTGACCGGTCGTTCAACGTAGGATACCTCTGAATCCAACTGCACTTCAGTAGGCTGTAAAACATGAGACCGGTCTGGCTCATACTTCCGTAGCATAGAAACGTGGAAAACATCATGAATCCCAGATAAAGATGGCGGTAGAGCCAAACGGTAGGCCAAAATACCGATACGCTGCAATACTTCATACGGTCCGACATATCTCGGAGATAATTTTCACCGCATACAAAACGAACCACAACCCTGAAGGGTGAGATTTTTAAGAAAACTTTGTCTCCTACTTGGAATTCTAGCGGCCGTCGCCGCTTATTGGCATAGGCTGCTTGCCTATCTTGGGCCGCTTTCATCTTTAAATGTATCATCTTAATCTTCTCTTCCATGTCCTTAATCATATCCGGTCCTCCGACCGTCTTACTCGCCAAATCCTCCCAATACAGCGGTGACCTACATCGTCGTCCGTAAAGAGCTTCAAAAAGGGGCATTCGAATGCTCGCCTGACCACCAATGGCACTGCATCCTGTCATGGAGTATCAAACTCCAAAACACCTGCCATCAGCATATCTGTCTGAGCGTGATAAGCTGTACTCAGTCTCACCTCGGTGCCCAAAGCTGTCTGGAGACCCTCCCAGAAATGAGAAGTAAACCTTGGGTCTCTGTCAGACACAATCGAGACTGGAACTTCATGCAACCTCACCACATCCCACACATATGATTGGGCCTTCTTTAGATACGCAAAAGTCATACAGTAGGGGATGAAGTGAGCTACCTTCGCTAGCCTATCCACGATCACCCAGATCGCATCAAATCCAGAGGACGTCCTTGGTAAGTGGGTCACAAAGTCCATAATGATATGCCTCCACTTCCACTTAGGTACCTTCAAGCTCTTCAGCTTGCCACCAGGCCTCTGCCTTTCTGCCTTTACCTGTTGGCAGATCAAACATCTTTTAACGAAAGCGATCACATCGTGCTTCATGCGTCTCCACCAGAACTGACCACTTAGGTCCTTATACATTTTCCTTCCTCCTGGGTGGATACTGAACCGACTACTATGAGCCTGTTCCGATATTCCTTTAAGCAACTCCGGCGTATCTGGGACTACCCATCGGTTGCCCAGCCTCAAGGAATCATCTTCTGTCATTCTGAACTTTGATGGCGGTCCTCGAAGTACTAAAACGACCACCTCTGAACCTCATCATCTGACCTCTGGACTTTCCTAATAGCCTCAAATATGTCTGGCTCAGCCAACAAGGTCGACACTCGCACCGGCGACGTGTCCACACCAAAATCATAGCCCAAATGGCAACAAGAGGTCATCATAGCTGATAAATTCATGACATCCATCTTCTTTGTCGCATATTCATCTCAGCCTGTGTGAACAAAACTCCAGGCTCTTATGGTCCGTGTAGGTGGTAAACGACGTACCATGCAAGTAATTCCTCCAAATCTTCAAGGCAAATATAACGGCTGCCAGCTCCAAATCATGGAATGGGTACCTATCCTCATGTGGTTTCAACCGCCTCGATGCATAAGCCACCACATGCTTATCTTGCATCAACACACAGTCCAAACCCTGCAGTGATGCATTCGTTTACAAGGCAAACCTCTTATTCTCAGAAGGAATCACCAATATAGGTGTCGTAGTCAAACGACGCTTCAATTCTTGGAAGCTTTCCTCATAAGCTTTGGACCAATAGAACGACACTCCTTTCTGAGTCAGCTGTGTCAGGGGTCTGGCAATCCCTAAGGATCTGGAGTACTGTTCTCAAGTGCTTTACGTGTTCCTCTTCAGTTCGAGAGTAAATAAGCACATCGTCCATGAAAACTATGACGAACTGATCCAAACATGGTTGGAGCACCCTGTTCATCAGACTCATAAAACAGCTGGGGCATTCGTCACCCTAAAAGGCATGACTAAGAATCCGTAGTGCCCATATCTAGTCCTGGAAGCTGTCTTCTGTACATCATCCTCTCGAACTCGAATCTGACGATACTCCGACCTCAGATTGATCTTACTGTAGAGCCTCGTACTCTGCAGCTGATCAAACAAATCACCAATCCCCGGAAGCGGATACTTATTCTTCATCATGGCTTTGTTCAGTTGTCTAAAATCGATGCACAGCCGCATTGAACCATCTTTCTTCTTAACAAATAAAACTGGTTCACCCCAGGGCGATACGCTAGGGCGTATATAGCCCTTGTCAAGGAGCTCCTGCAACTGAACATTTAACTCCCTTAGCTCCGCTGGTGCCATCCTATACGGGGCACGAGAAATGGTAGACGTCCCTGGTGGTAACTTAATCCCAAACTCGACCTCTCTCGTCGGTGGGAATCCGGGAATCTCTTCCGGAAATACATCAGGAAACACCGCCACTACGGGCACATCCTCAACCTTTAACTCTTTCCTCTTTTCAGTAATATCAACAGCATAGATGAGATATCCTTTATGGTCTCGTTCCAATAACTGTGCCATCTTGACAGCAGATATTAACGGAATCCTTGGACGAGAACCATCTCCATAGAACGTCCACTGGATTCCCATATCAGATCTGAATCGGACAGTCCTCTGCCTGCAGTTCACAACTGCCTGATACTTGTTCAGCACATCGATGCCCACAATGCATTCGAAGTCTGACATTCCCAGAACAATCAAGTCTGTCCTCAGCTCGTTACCCTCAAAATAAATGAGGCCGTCATAAAAAATCTGATCAGTTATCAAACTTCTTCCAGCGGGTGTCGAGACTACAAGAGGCATGGGCGACGGAGAAGTGCATATGAAATCGCATCACTTACTTCAGCATCTGCTGCTATGCTTCAACACAAGGGTTAACAACAATACCCAAAAGCAGTTCATATAATACATCGTTAGAGAAACAAAACATGTTAGTACAACTTCGTATACTTCATATGCATAAAACATGTTTAAAAGTAAGCACCTAGCCAACTTATTGCTAAGGCTACCCTTCACTCATTCCCGGGTTTTCAAACCACTGCTCTGATACCACTAATGTAGGGTCTTCCTACCTTAACATCATCTTAATACACAATTTATGGACTAAACAAGCATTAATAACGTCTTAGGGTTCCGATTGTAGCTTTGAGCTAAAAAGATTTCAGGCCAACAAAGAAATTTCAAAACTTATCTCATTACATTCTCATTAATGAATGTTAAAGCGATAGAATTATACTACTCCTAGTGTAGAGACTATCCAAAAGTCCTGTATCCTATCTTCTTTCATGCTCCTTTTAGCTCACTGCCTCAACCCGACCCTTAGCCCTTCGGTCCAAAAGTGTACCTACAGGAACAACCCATCATGAGCATGTACATCGTTACTTAACATCATAAGGCGATGGCATATAAATAAATGCATGAAAATAATTGGTAACGTATACTTCCTGGTTAATCGCATTAACCCTCTTTGGTTGTCCATGTTTCATAGCCATGCATATAATCATTAATTCTTGACATGAATGATTAAAATCATCATCTTATAATATCATCATCATATAAGCATCATCATTTATGGCATCATCATCTTATAACATCATCATCATCTTATAACATCATTATCATATAGCATCATCATCATATAAGCATCATCATCTTATAGCATCATCATCTTATAACATCATCATCTTATATCATCATCATCATCTTATAACATCATCATCATATAGCATCATCATCATATAAGCATCATCATCATATAGCATCATCATCATATAGCATCATCATCATATAGCATCATCATCATATAAGCATCGTCATCTTATAGCATCATCATCTTATAACATCATCATCATATTGCATCATCATCATATAAGCATCATCATCATATAAGCATCATCATCTTATAGCATCATCATCTTATAGCATCATCATCTTATAACATCATCATCATCATCATATAAGCATCATCATCTTATAGCATCATCATCTTATAACATCATCATCTTATAACATCATCATCATATAGCATCATCATCATATAAGCATCATCATCTTATAAATATAACAGTAAATGTACAAAATCATAGTTAAGTAAACATGCGGGTTATTCGTCAGTTTCTTTTTGTTGACCCTGATTCACATTCGTGCATATGGGCATCTTACCCTATCGTATGGCATCTTACCATATCATAACATCGTGTGGCATCTTACCACGTGGGCATCTTACCCTATCGTATGGCATCTTACCATATCATAATATCGTGTGGCATCTTACCACGTAATAACATCGTATGGCCTCTTACCATATGGGCATCTTACCCCGTGGCATCTTACCACATAATAACATTGTATGGCATCTTACCATATGAGCATCTTACCCCGTGGCATCTTACCACGTAATAACATCGTATGGCCTCTTACCATATGGGCATCTTACCCTTTTTATAAACATCGTATAACATCATTATAAACTTACTTATCATATCATCTTCACAAACATCATCATCTTAAACTTATTTATCACAATCACCATCATAATCATCATAAATACTTATGCAATAAATGCATGGTCAGAGTTAGGAGTGTGTTACCGTCCGATGCCCGTACGCTTCTTACGTACCTTAATTCCAAAAGTGGAGAAATTGAAGAACTTTATCTCCTGGATGTTGTGGGTACCTGGGATGGTTCTACACAACCATGCAAATCAATATTAGAAGCTAAATAATAGCCTAATACCAAAAATTCCATCAATTAAGCCAAGAAAATAATCTTCAGCAAAATCGCTTTACCGATCGATCGGTCACCCTTACCGATCGATCGGTAACTGTTCATATTTAAATTTTAAGCTACGGCATTTCACCGATCGATCGGTCCAAGCTACCGATCGATCGTTAGTCACCCACCGATCGATCGGTCACTTCCACCGATCGATCGGTAAACGAAGAGATTTCACCCCTCGCTTCGCACATGCACCGATCGATCGTTGCCCTGCTACCGATCGATCGGTCGCTGCGACTTTTTCGGGTAAACTCCATTTTTTGGCACAAAACTACCAAATAAACCAATACATCTTAAACCAAATACATCCCAACAACTTATCATCACAAAAACCTCATAAAACCATACCCCAAACCCATACAACACATACCCAAAACAAACCCATTTCAAAACCCTCCAAAACCATATCAAACTCAAATAAAACTTTACAAAAACAACAAGGAGGTATCCATACCTCTTGGGGACTCCAAATCTCCCAACAATTTCCACCAATCAAGTTTTTGGAAGGATTCCTCTTCTTCTTTAAGCCCAAAAACGAAAATGGAAGGGTTTTGGGTTGGGAAGGGATTTTGGGGATTTTTAAGAGTGATGGATTAAAATGAATGAAGTGGGTTGGGTATAGTGGGGTATGGGTTAATTAAATTATACCCAATAATTAACATGATGTATAAATTACCCCAACATGGTATTTTAAAAGCAATCTTTACAAAAATGCAACCAACTTCATTAAATCCATACCTTCCTCATAATTAAAACCAACACAATTAAATCATGCTAACACTTCATTTTCCACGCACAACTTAATCATCTTAATAATTCATCATATAAACATAATTAATGCTTTAATTGCAATTAATCATTTCGGGGACATCACATTTGACATATACCAGATGGTGGATGGTATTTTTGCTATATGGTTGTACTTGACTTGAGTATTCTGCTATGATATCCTTTGATTGTACACAGAAGGTGTACTAGTAACAAATACGGTTACAGTATTGTGAAGGTATATATGATATGACAATTCTTTTGGGTCCGATTGCAGAGTCATAGTGCCAGAATGACCATGAGTGAGATGGTAATTTGATTGTCATTCATGTCAACAAGAATGTGTGGATTGTGTGATTGCAGTTGAGTTGGAATTTGTTACCTTCCATGTATTGTTGGATTGGTTATTCCTTCATGAACCAGAGGTAATAACGATTTGCTGGGAGCAGTCGTGTTTATTAGGAATGCATTCCAATAAAGAAAGTTTCAATGAATATGGCGAGGTAGACAACTGTTGGTTTCGATTATGTACTATATGCGATCATGCAATATATCTGAGTGATATATGCAATCATGTGTATGGATAGGTTCTTGAAGCAGAACGGAATGGGTTATCAGGTACCTGTGATATGTGGGACTTGTTGTCTAATACATGTAGCAAGTGAATTGCATATGCGGGGAAAACGTGTCGGTTGGAAAACATGTTGGTTTCCATTGCTACATGATATTTTGTGTTGATCATTACAGGGAATAGTGAATAGAAAGTAAGGAATCGTTGTAAAAGCTTGTCATACTCAAGAAGGTAGTCTTGGGGGAAATAATTGGTACAAAGACTGACATTTCCGGTACAAGGGTCAGGACAGGGAATATTGAACCACACAACTAGTGTGGAGAATTTCGATGAGACCATAGTCATTGGGTGAGATGACCATATACTCATATGGACATATGTATTGTACATGGCTTTGGTGTACATTATGCATTGATGACATATGAGTGTAATGTGGATTGCTTCTTATGGTTTGGTCAAGTTCGTGTCCAGTGTTTGTTCTGGACTGGTATCGTGTCCAGTGTTTAATCAAGACTAGAAGTCTGGCGTGGGAGATGAGTATGCAAACGATAGATGGATATGTTGTATCTATCACATGGTTTAATTCCATACTACAATACAACTTTGTGAAATGTTAGAACAGAGATGGTTCTGTGCACATTTGGATGTGTAGAATCTGGATGTGACAAGGACCGAAGTACTTGGTTTAGAGTATCTTGCTGATTTTGATATACACAGGAGTACAGACGAAAGGAAACATTCTAAACCGTTATACAATACACAACGCGGGTATGTGTGTTGCTGTGTTTCTAAAGTGTAGCATAATGTGTATGGAAAAGGCGTAATACCATGATTTAAACTATTGCCTGTATTCCTATGTGGTGACTAGTTGTCCAAGGAGGGACGGATGTATTCGACATTAGACGAACAGATGCTCCATTGGGGATCATTTGTATGTATCCAGCAGGAATAGGAATGGGCAGTGACTTGGTTAAGGGAACCCACCGGTAAAAAGAGTTGTATGAGATCAAGTCAAGTTGATGGAGACTGTTGTGTATAATAGGATATGTATATGTGCCAACATTCGGACATGATTTCTTGAGTATTCACTGAAATGTTTGTCTGTTGATGGTATTACAACGATGCATACATACTATCTATGCCCGGCTGGTGTAGAGTGTTGTGAGCATATGGCTACGTGGACAAAAGCGAATGGTAACAAACTGTTATGCGAGAACATGAGTAAGCAGTAGAATCCAAAGTACAATGTCTGGGATGTTTTCTTTTGGTTTCTTATACTGCTGGTTTGGTAAGTATCTGCTAGTTGAGCATGTTGAGTATGTAGCAGATTTGCTTTTGATTATTTGTTCCGGCAAATAATGTTGCATTTATAATGCATGTTTGTGCAAAGCTTATGGCTTTCTGTATGAGATTTAGATGAGATTCATATGATGAATATGTCATGCCTCGATATGACGTATACATGTGTTATATGTTTATGGTGGAATGATGATTAATTACAGTACGAGGTGGACTCGGATTTCGGGTTAAACCGAGCACGACAAATGTTATGTTTGAATGAAACAGATATGAAAGAGCATGAACATGTGCTAGAGGGACTTAACATTATTATGTTATAATGGAAAAGAGACTTAAAATGCATCACATAGTTGAATCTTCATATGTCTTGCATTTAACATGAATTTGGGGAGCATATGAGTTGCATGTAATGTGCATTTGAATTTGAGGTGAGGAGGTTATATGAAGATAGAATCAGATTTGACAAACATACAACACCTAAACTCACCTACAAATCTCTACACATACTCTCTAGTGTCTCTTGGTGTCTTTGTTTGGTTCTAGCTTGGAAGCATGTTCAACATGCAGTATGGGGTAAGGAGAAGTTGCATACTTTACTTTATGTAGTTAGTTGGTGTAATAACTTAGTTATGATGCTTTGTATGCAATTTAAGAAGCATGTGATTGTTAGAAGGAAGATGGAATTCATATGTTATTGAATTCAATGAACTAAGTTGTATTGTGATAGAAACATGTTTATATGAGGTTAAAGTATGCATATATCAAGTTTTTGATGGTTTAACTTGAGGTGTAGGTTGAGAACCATGAAGATAAGCATTAAAAATCGCCATGGTTTTGAAAATCAGTTGTCGACCGATCGATCGCTAGGATCGTACCGATCGATCGGTAGAAACAGGGGAAGTAAGGCGGTTCATGTACCGATCGATCGCTGAAAGCGACCGATCGATCGGTGAAATGCCGTAGCATTTTTGAGAAATTCAAACATTTGAGCGATCGCTCGCTAGCTTCTGACCGACCGATCGCTAGGGTTATTTGTTTGGACCGATCGATCGCTAGAGTGACCGATCGATCGGTAGACTTAAAATGTTGAACAACATTATTTTATTGTGGAAATGAATAGTTCAACCTCTTTTAACATGATATTGTTGGTATTGTTGTAACATGATCACAGGGGACAGGGCAAAGAGGCAATTAGCCATCAACGCCTGATTTATCGCTTTTGTTGTCATATACCAGGTACGTGTTGACGTACGGAGTATAGATATGATGTGATGATGATGCTATGGTTTTGATATCATATGATTTATTTTATCTTTGTGTCATATGATTGGTAGTATCATATGCATGTGCATACATGGATTTCATATGATTGAGATGGATGCCTTGATAGATATGTGTATATGCTTTGGTGAGACCATTGCCTTGATAGATATGCCAGGTGTGGTATATGATTTGGCTGGATTGTTGCCACGATAGATATACTACATATGCTTTGGCTTGAGATATACGCCTGGTTTGGGTATATGCTCTGGCTATTATCATAGATGAGTATGGTACTATGATATGTGCTGCTAATATGAAGATGTGATGTGGTTCCACTGACATATTGAGCTGAATAGGCATATCATATGGGGCTCGTGATAATAGGGTGATTGTTGAGACATGTCATGACATAGTGCATTTGTTGATGCATGATACAGAGCATTCACTATTGATGATTTTATTGTGCTTTATCATTGATGTTATTGTTTTGATATTGCACTGAGATAGTTGTTATCTATACTCACGTTGTGTGAATGTTTCTGTAGGATTTCATAAACGTGGGAATCGTGAGTCTTATTCCGCTGCGAGGTGAACCACTGCATATGAGTTGTACTGGATTAGGTTGTTAATTTACATGTAATGTATATGTGAAAAAGTTATTTGGTTTTTGTACTAGTGGTTTTGGTACATCTGTAACAACTTAACTAGTAAGATACTCTTCATCAGTGCATGTTATTACTTAATTCAGACTCACATATGTATGTTAACATGATACATAATGGATTAAGCAACGAGGACCCCACAATGTCTAAGCGAGGTAATATGCCGCTGTCATTGTCGAAGCGAGGGATATCATATGATGCCGCTATATGTCGAAGCGAGGGGTCCTAAAATTCCGCTGTTGTATTGGGACCGGAACAGTCACAATTCTAGTGATTAATGTGGAATATTGTGATTATAACTGGAAACGTGTTATCGATCATTATATTGTGAACTAATGATTTTGTGCATGAGTTTATGAAACAGGAACAACAATGAAATGTGCTAATGTGGTAATTGAGGAGCATATCTATTAATCGTCTCATGCGCTTATTTGTTTTATTAAGTTGGATTGTGTTAAGTGATGATGCATATGCTCATGGTGAATTGTTCCTGTAGGTACACTTTTGGACCAAAGGGCTGAGGGTCGGGTTGAGGCTGTGAGCTAAAAAGTGCATGAAAGAAGATAGGATATAGGATTTTTTGGATAGTCTCTACTCTAGGAGTAGTATAATACTATCGCCTTAACATTCATATTGGGAATGTAATTAATTAACTGTTGAAGTTTTATTTTAGCCTGTAATCTTATTAGCTCAAAACTACAACCGGAACCCTAAGAATGTCTTTAATGCATGTTTAGCCATATTTATGTCTTGATTTCACTGTTAAGGTAGAGAGGCCTTACAGTAATTTTTACAGTTGGCTTTTATGGTAAGCATGCGTTGAAATTTCGAGGACGAAATTTTATATGTTGGGGAGAATTGTGATGTCCAGATTTATTATAACCATTTGTTGGACTAAATATGATTTAGATTTTATTGATAATTAATTTTAGAATTAATTAATTAGAAGTGGAATTGACCAAGTGAAGGTCAACTGACAAGTTAATCGGATCATAAAATATTTTGAGATTGTAAAATATACTCCGATAATATTTTAGAGATAAGTTAATTAAAATGAAGAATTTAAGTTTTGGGTTTTTGGAGTGTGTATAATCCCAATCGTTGTCTATAAATAATATATCAGTACACCGGCGACACTTCGATGTACAAAACCGGGTCAGGATACAAAAATAAATATGTTATGTTGGGCAGTTTCGGACACACTGTAAAACGTGTAAATACACGCACAAAAACCCGATCCCCTCTTTTCTTCTCTGCACCATTGCGCATTCAGACCCCTCGCCGCTAAAGCCGCGCGCCCACCGCCGTCGGACCTCCTTCCGGCGCGTCCGAAACACCTTCGTCTTCATCTCTTCCAGGCGCATCTTTCCATACCAAGAACATGAAGTTTCGTCGCGGATTGCGTCCGGATCTTGCAAGGAAGCGCAGCGGTTAAAATTTCCAAATTCGTCCGATTTTGGGACGATTTTCTTCCAATAATTTTGTGAGTAATCCTCCTCATTCTTCAATCGTTTTTCCCCTGAAATCCCTCGATTTTTTATGAAGCTTTGGTTCGATTTTGCTAGCATTTTGGAAGGGTTTGTTAGTGTGTGTTCGTGTGTGTGCAGCAGTGTGTGTGCGTGAGTGTGTTTCTGCGCGTGTGTGTGTGTCCAGCATGTGATTGTGTGTGAAGATGGTGTTTATGTATGTATTCCTTCAAGTATTGAAGTATTGCAATTGGGAATGGGATAGCATGAGGAATGTTTGATTGTTGGAAGTTAATTGGGGCTCACTTTATTGAATGGTTAATTGTTGAAAATAAATTGTGGAATATGTCTTGGCTTAGTATTATTATTGGTTAAAAGATGAAGATTAAAATCATGCATGGAATGTGTTTGTTAATAGGCTTAAATGAGATTCAAGTGTGGGTCTAAGTCTTGTTAGTGGGGTGGAAATGACTAACTTTTATGGCTTGTAGCCAATGTGATATTTGGTGGATGTTGGGCTATGGTATGAGATGTGTTACAATTGGAAGCATGTGTAGTGTGTAAATAAATGGGTTAGATGCATGCTAGTATGTATTTTCACATGGAATAGAGTTATGGTGATATTTATGCTCAAATGGATAGCATAGCATGTATTAATGATTTATGTCACTTTATTGAGTTTCAAATCTTAATTGTACTAAATCAAGAATTTTGGAATCCAATGCATCTTTAAATTTTTAAAGTTGAATTTAATCAATAAATGACTTTATGTTGGGATTAAGGGAATTAGATTTAAAAGGGTAGAATCTTGTATCTACATGGATCCTTCCTTTCATGTCTTGGTTTGAATCACCTCGGTGTGGGTTTGAATGTTTGGAACATGTTAATTGGCATAATTGGATTGTTTTAGACACTGGTTGGGCGTGATCTAGCATGTATGGGTGTGTGTTTTCTGCATCATCTGTGTTGATGTAGCGGTTGGTGGGAGATAATGGGGTTTTGCATTACAAATGAAATATCATGATTCATGTGAGGATGTGTGTATCAAAGTATTGATTATGACTTGATTCATAATATTGAGTTATTGATTTGTGATATGGAAATGAAAGTAAGAACTATTGATGGATATTGATTGCTTGGATTAAGAGCTAATATTGAATTGATATTCGATATAGACTCTACAAGAGACTTCGGACGTTGATGATAGCTTGTTCATGTTGTCTACTATAAGGTATGTGGTGACGTACGAGCAGGTATATCTAGTATCTATACATTCATGTATACATGCAATTTTGAATATGATGATTCAGGTAAGTGTTTGACTTTAATAATTGAGTTTCATATACGAGTTATGGGGGACACGTAGTGGTACGTGATCCGATTTTACTTGTTGAGTAGTGATGCCGTGGGCATGGGCGATATGAGAAAATATCGAGAATGAGATAGTGGGATAACCAGGTTTACATTGGGATAACCAGGTTTACATTGATGTTGAACTATTTATGTTTGAGCATAAATAATATATTGTCATTGTATTGAATTCATAAGCGTTGTTGAGTATTACATTTTCAGTGACCATACTAAACTTGACATTATGAAGTGCGTGAGTTTGAAACAGGAACAGTGTGTGGAAGCTATCCAAATTCGGAATTGTACAGGGAGTATATTTTACACCAATCTGCGTTTGAGTTCGGATTGGAATTCTGATTCAAGTGAACAAAGAATAAACCTATTTATTTCTGATTCTAAGATTAGTAGTTCTAGCGGTCGACTCGGTTCTTTCAAATTGTTTCTCATTATTGAGAAAGGGTAACAAAGATAAAATACGAGCTTGTTTTATAGCAATAGTAAATAATCGTTGTTGTTTCAAGGTCAATCTATTCACTCATCTAGATAATATTTTTCCTTGTTCACTAATAAAAAGACTAATTAAACTCATGTTTCTATAATCAATTCGATCCCCCGATTCAATCGGGGGCAAACGCCTACGAAAAGATCGCTTGGACTTAAGAAAGGGTCGCTTTGATTTATCCATGGTTTGTTTGTTTAGTTTATTTCTTATTTTCTTATTCCGAAAATCCTATTTCTGAATATGAGTTTTGAATAATCTAAATTACTACATTATGATTCGTATGTTGATTTGTGATTGAATATTGAGTGGGAATGTGCTCACCCTGTGTGGGGGCTGTTTATGTTGAAACAGGTACAACAGGTACGATGCTGCTTTGGAGTGCTAGGCTCGAACCTTGTTGGACGATGTGATGTCCGGGGACTAATGGTGTTAATCCCAGTGTAGTAATAATCCTTGATGGATTTATAATTGTGGCAATTAGGAATTAATTGCGGTTTTGCGTCTCCCGAGGTTGTTAAATCGGACATTTGGGATCGTTGGATCCAAAGGTTGAGATTGTATTCTCATTTTGGTGAAAACCTATAAGTTGGGTTTTTAGTGGGACTTGGAGTCCGGGGTGCCTTGTGTTGGGGCCAGTATGGGGATTTGAGGTTGGAGATAGAGTTTTTGAAAACAGATGATTTTTATTGAATCATGATGTATTTGTGGAGGTATTGGTTTGTTGGGGTATTTTGCTATATATACCCATTGGACTCGAGATTTCCGTCATTTGGCACGGAATCACTTCTCTCCCACTTCTCTCCCTCTCTTATCGTGAAACCCCTCTTTCCCCTAAACCCTTCCCCTCTTTCTCCTTCAACAAAATCGTTGGAAACACGATTTAGGGGCCGGATTTCTTGAAGAAAAGCTGGTGATCTCTTTATCCTCTCTTGTAGCTTTGATTTGATAGTAATTTTGTTGAATTTGATTGAGTTTTGGGGTTGGTTTGGGTTCGGTGATTTTGGTGAAAATCTTGGAATCTTTTGGGTTTGTTTTAATTCAAGTCTAACACCCTTCTTGGAGGTTCTTGGGTGTTGTTTTGTTGTGGTTTTGAGTTGGGAGGAGTTGGGGTATGAATTGTGGAGGTTTCAAGCTTTTAAAAATGGTGGTTTTCGAGTTGCAGGGCATGGCGATCGATCGCCCGTAGCAGGCGACCGATCGCATGCAGGCAGTACGCTTTTCAGCATTGTGGCGATCGATCGCCACTTTTGGAGTGATCGATCGCCTCGCGCCAGAGAGGTCTGGCGATCGATCGCCATATCTAGCGATCGATCGCCAAGGGTCTAGCGATCGATCGCCATCAGGTGATTTTTGGAATTCTTGGCTTTTTCGTGGGATTTGGATTTGCGACTTAAATGGTCAGCTTCTGGGGCAATGTTCTCATTCCAATGGGAATGCTAGACTTTTAAAATGGTCTGGTTGGAGCCAAGTAAATTAAATGGAATTCTAGGATGAATTCTTGGCTATCTTTTTAACTTGTTGAATGGTATATTTTGAGTATTATGCATGCTTAGCCGGGTGGCTTTTATATTGGTAATCGTCATGGTTAGACGATAAGTTTAGAAGTTTGAACGTGCTTGGGCACGTGGTAGCATGCTTGTTGTTGATTGTGAGTTTTGTGTGTTAGCACATAATTCATCGGATCGTGGAACTCGCGAAGTCGGACTCGAACTACGGAAAGTATAAGGTACGTATAACGTACGAGCATAGCCCTTTATTTTTAAATGCAATTGTTGAGTGCATGACACACTGTATTGCAATCAATGTATATGGAAATGCCTGATACATGGTTTTAGCAATAAACGGATATTAACGGATATTGGAATACATGGCTAATGGTAATTGCTACAAATGGATGTATATGCATTGGAAATTGCATGGTGCCGCTTTTGAGCGAACAATGATTGGATGTGGTCGCCTTTGAGCGAACATCGGTTGTGACGCCACTGCTGTTGAGCATTCGTGAGACTGAAATGCCGCCATTGTAGAGCGAGCAATGAAATAGAACTGTGAGCAGGTATATCTGCCCCATGTAAGAACTAATGATGGATATTGGTATGCTCAACCCCCATGTAAGAACTAATGATGGATATTCATTGCTTGGATTATGAGCTAATATTGAATTGATATTCGATATAGACTCTTCAGGAGACTTCAGACGTTGATGATAGCTTGTTCATGTTGTCTACTATAAGGTACGTGGTGACGTACGAGCAGGTATATCTAGTATCTATACATTCATGTATACATGCAATTTTGAATATGATGATTCAGGTAAGTGGTTGACTCTAATAATTGAGTTCACATACGAGTTATGGGGGACACGTAGTGGTACGTGAGCTGACTTTACTTGTTGAGCAGTGATGCCGTGGGCATGGGCGATATGAGAAAATAGCGAGAATGAGATAGTGGGATAACCAGGTTTACATTGGGATAACCAGGTTTACATTGATGTTGAACTATTTATGTTTGAGCATAAATAATATATTTTATTGTATTGAATTCATAAGCGTTGTTGAGTATTATATTTCAGTGACAATACTAAACTTGACATTATGAAGTGCGTGAGTTTGAAACAGGATCAGTGTGTGGAAGCTATACAAATTCGGAATTGTACGGGGAGTATATTTTATGAGCTTTGAATAATCTAAATTACTGCATTATGATTCGTATGTTGATTTGTGATTGAATATTGAGTGGGAATGTGCTCACCCTGTGTGGGGGCTGTTTCTGTTGAAACAGGTACAACAGGTACGATGCTGCTTTGGAGTGCTAGGCTCGAACCTTGTTGGATGATGCTTCCAGAAGCATAGTATGAGATTGAGCCGATATACGAGGTTGAGCGGTTGGTATATATACTAATTATGCACCCGGATGAGTATCCGTTATTCGTTGCTCTTCTGTGAGCACTTGTATCTGTATATGGACTGTATAAGGGTGTTGAAACCCACTTTTGTTGTCTTATTAGTGTGGTGTCTTCCCTGGCTGGGAATTTACTTAGTGTTTCTGTATTCTGTTTAGTATTGTGTTGTCCCTGGTCGGGAGTTATATTATGTGATGTGTTTTTATTTCCGGATAACTCAGTTTGTGGGGAGACTCTGCCCAAATTTTTATAAAAACCCACAATGTAAAAATGGTGTAATGGGGATGGTATTGGGTGAAACCCCTGAGTCTATTTGTTGGTCGAGATGATCATATAATGTTGAACATTGGTTATGTCATGGGATTATGGGAAACATGAAATGATTCTTTTTTTCAAGAATGAAAAGAAAATGAAAAATTTATACACATACGACGTCATAAATGAACTAATGACGAGTTTAAGTGTTGGGGCCTTACAATCTTTGTGATGGAACGGGTGAGGGTATGACCTCGGGATAAGCGCTCACCCCTATCTCTGCTAACTCCGCTCTAACAAGTGCATCATCAAAAGATTTCGGGTTGTTAGAAATAACCCGATCAAATAATTCCGATCGTAGCCCTTTCAGAAAGTGCCTCATCTTGGCATGCTCGTTTGTAGCGATGTGTGGCACATACCTCAATAGTGATGAGTAGTGCATGGCATAGTCCGAAACTGTCAGGCTCCCTTGTTTCAAGTTTGTAAATTCATCCTCCTTAGTTTGCCTAGCCGCAGCAGAGAAGTACCGGTTTAGAAACCGGGTTCTGAATAAGGTCCAGTCAATTACCATGCCTTGGGCCCTCAATTCCATCACAGTCGTCTTCCACCACATAGAAGACTTCTTTGCCAGTTGGAATTCTGCCAGTCTTAACCAAGCCGTCCTAGCACACGGCGCAGACACGAATATCTGTTCCAATCTCTCTAGCCACTTCTCGGCCTCTTCCCCTGTCTCCGTTCCCTCAAACATAGGCGGGTGGAAGGTCAGAAACTGGTCAGACTAAGCTCCCCTGGT
The DNA here is from genome assembly GCA_907163345.1 of Haberlea rhodopensis. NCBI lineage: Eukaryota > Viridiplantae > Streptophyta > Magnoliopsida > Lamiales > Gesneriaceae > Haberlea > Haberlea rhodopensis. The sequence goes on along the minus strand of CAJQUN010000058.1, from coordinate 2,353,355 downwards.
AGTAGCAACTGAGCAACCGGTTCCATGCCCACAGCAGGTGGAGGTAAAGGATTTTCCAGACCAATGCTAGCATTCACGCTCCCAACATCACCCACCTCTTCATTGAGGTTCCCCACATTCATAGCCGCCATGCTGTAAATCAAAGATTAACAACAATTCCAAACAGTATATATGTTATGCCGTTAGACAACATGAACGATAATAAGCATGTTAGTATAACAATTTATACACCAATATGCACCACATGCATAAACATGCCCAAATGTAAACACCTAGCCAACCATGCTAAGGCTACCCTTCACTCATTCCCGGGTTCTCTAACCACTGTTCTGATACCACTAATGTAAGGACCCTAGTTCCTTAAATGCGGATTAAAGGCGTAAATAAATTTTTCATACATAAACGGAGTATAAAAGTAGTGTTGATGCCTTGAGCTATTAGATTACAGTGCCAAAATAAAGTTCCAAAAGGGATTAATTACATTCCCAACCAATGAATGTTAATCCTATAGCTTTACACTACTCCTAGAGTAGATACTATACAAAAGAATGTGCATGCTACCAAAAGCACTCCTCACTAGCTCCGCATCAACCCGCCTTAGCCCGTCCGCCCAAAAGTACCTACAGGAACAACCCCAAAACCATGAGCATGTATATAAATCATATTCACAATAATATGATAGCAAATCAAATGCATAAATCGTAAATGCGATTCACTTCCTGTATTTAATACATTTAAAAGCTCCCTTTGGTTGTCCCTGTACCACAATCATAATCAATGGATTATAAAGCGAGTAATTTATGTCATGACATGCACTCATTCCATGTATACCAGTGGCCAGTTCCAGTCTTATTATATCAGTGGCATAATACCCCTCGCGTTTACATGACAACGGCATTAATACCCCTCGCTTCGACATATTAGCTGCATAATATCCCTCGTACAACATGACAGCGGCATTATCATTCGCTTCGACATGTTTGCGGCAAATATTCTTCATCGCTATAATATGACAGCGGCAAGTATTCCATCATCGCTTCGACATGAAGGCGGCAAGTATTCTTCATCACTGGAATATAATCTCGACTCACAATCACATGCAACCACAATGCATATCCAACCATGTATGCAACCATAATGCATAACTAAGACCATGTATGCAACCATAATGCTAACCAATTCAAAGCGTAATAAATACGTTTTACCGTCCGATGCTCGTACGTCTCACTACGTACCTTAGTTCCAAAAGTGGAGATATCGTGGACTTTATCTCCTAAGCTGTGTGGCCACCTGGGATGGTTCTACACATTCACACAAATCAATATTAGGAGCCAATAATAGTCCAATATCAAAAATTCCACAAAAATATCCAAAAATACCATATTTTGCCTTTCGCGATCGATCGCCGGTGACGGGCGATCGATCGCGAGACCTTACTGCCAGATTCTCAAAATTTCTGGCTTTGGCGATCGATCGCCACATTTGGCGTGATCGATCGCCAGCCTCGCTGATCGATCGCCCAAGAGTGGCGATCGATCGCCAGACACTCCAAACGCGCACTGCCAGCGGGCGATCGATCGCCTGAAATGGGCGATCGATCGCCAGTGTCTGTAACCCGAAAGTTCACCATTTTTGCTCCAAAATTCCTTTCCAATCCATACCAACTCTCCTACCTTCAAACCAACAACATCAAACACATAATAACCTTCAAAATAAACTTTAAACATCCCAAAAATCCAACATCCAACCTGTCACGCCCCGAGACCGGGGTCACTAACACCGGCATTGATTTCCATTACAACTAGAAAACCAATAAGCCTCGTAATATCGTAACAAACGAAAACCAGTCTATTCTCCATAAATGAATAACCATTGTCTTTACATTTGAATAAAAACTGTGAAATTTAAAACTTAAACATCTTAAACGAATTAAAATCGTACTTATATAAAATCTAAATATTCAGATACGCAGCGGACTAAATCACCAACCCTAGAATTGGTGTTCTTCTTCAGCTTCAACCTCTTCTTCAGCTTTATCTGGGATGTAGAGTAAGGGGTTGAGTGCTTTGGAAAACACTCAGCAAGTGGGGGACAATCGATATCATACATATATATAATTTTCATAAACTTGGATCATAAAACTTGCATAAACCGATATGAATGTATCTTAACATACCTTGATTTGCCCTTACGAGCCATGACATAACATATCGTTTCATAATTTTCATATACTTAAGCACAGTAAAGCATTCTACTCTCTTCTTGGTACTGATATCAGTCTCTAGACTTATCCCTCCTAGAGATGAGGTCATAACATCGGCTAACCCACGAATAAAGGGTCTGGATAATCCAGAAACAACGGATTACCATCCGTATAAGGTTCTTTTAGCGGTTACACCCCACCGCATCAGGGTCATGGGGATCCAAATCCAATTAGATTTCGAGTTTAGCGTGCTTACAAAATAATACTTTCATAATTTCAACATAATACATATCGATTGGGAATTTTAAAACATACTATATGATTGTTTTAGAAAACGAAACGAATATATATAACAAAAGCCCACTTACAGTGCTTGGATGCGTGTTTGAGTAATCGACGGTACGAAACGAACGGGTTCAAATCTTCCTTGGCTTTCGATAACTATCCGAACAACAAGGGCTGAATTCTTAACCTTTCTCGAACCGGATTTTGATAGGATTTGATTCGAACAAGTGCTGGAACAATCGGTGGTTCAGGTGCTAATTTAAGGCCAAGATTCTCTCGGTTTTTATTTCACAAAACTCGCTGGTAAATCGATGGAACAAGGCGTTGACGATTGATCAAGGATCACTCGATTTCAGTGATGGAAAAACTTGATTAAATTCTTGAAAACAGACGTGAAGTCTGCGGCTTGCTGTCAAACAGCTTCTGCCAATGTTTCGTTCGATCAGAGACAGAAACACACGAACGGAACTTGCGGAATAAAACGATGGCTTAGATGTTGAGGCGTTTGTGTAAAAGCTTGGACGGAATTATGGCTCGATTCCTTGGTTATGGTTGCTGGAAACTTCGGTGGAATAAGGTGATGGTTTAATGTTGAACTTGGCTCGGTTATAGTCCTCGAAGATTTGCTGGAAATAGGTGCAGAATATTGAAGGAACTTGTTTCGAATTGTTGGACAGAAACCGTGGGTTTTTCTTCTCGATTTTATGGCTGGAATGAGATGACTTGTGATGAACAAATACTACCAAATGTTGGTTCTATTTATAGGCAAAAGTGGAGCCAAGTTGAGGTGTTTGAGTAGGACTCTAACTCGAAAATGTAGGGAGGAGATTTGTGCAGATTGTTGGTAGATGAGAGCATGGATTCTGCTCGATTTTCGTGGCTATGGCAGAGGTGGAAGATTTCGAAACTTAGTTGCACAAATTAGTTAAATTCTTGCTATGGCTAAATCGAGAATTTGAAGGAGAAGTATGAGGAGTTTTAGAGGTGAAAACTTTCGAAAATATAGAAGCAAATCTGTGCAGATTTGTTGTGATGAAAAACCAGATTTTGATTCGATCAATTGGCTGCTAAACGTGAGTTAATGGAAGAGTTATGATAGCTTGGGACACTTCGAACAAGTCATGGAAGGATGAGGTGAAATCCTTCGAGATTACCGAATAAAATATGTGCCGATTTGATTGATCAATGTTGAGCATTTAGAGATGGTTTAATGGAAGAGTTTGTATTGCTTATGGACTCCTTGAAGGATTGAAACTCTATGCTAGAGTTTAGAATTTTTCAAACTCTTCCTAGTCAAGTTTTAGTTACCCCTTAACTAAAATCCGGGTCTTTACATCCCTCCCTCCTTATTGGAAGTTTCGTCCTCGAAACTTGAGTCAACTTGATTTAGGAAAAGATAGGGGTATTTCTCCCGCATTGATTCTTCCATTTCCCAAGTAGCTTCTCTTTCCGTATGTTTGACCATTGGACCTTGACGTAAGGAATGGTCCTTCTTCTCAGGACTTGATCCTTGGTATCCAGAATACGGATTGGGATTTCTTCATAATTCAATGTCTCGTCTAAGTTCCCTTGAGTTACTAGGGGTTCTGCTTCAAGTACATGGCTTGGGTCAGCAATGTATTTCCTTAGTTGTGATACATGGAAGACATTGTTAATTCTCGACAGACTTGGTGGTAGTGCTACTTTATATGCTAGTGTTCCCACTTTTTCTAGAACCTCAAATGGTCCCACATATCTTGGATTCAACTTTCCCCTTTTGTCGAATCTAATTACCCATTTCATTGGTGAAATCTTTACATAGACTTTCTCACCAATCTCTATATCCACGGGTCTCCTTTTCAGATCAGCCCAACTTTTCTGTCGGTCCTGGGCTGTCTTAAGTCTATCTCTGATAATAACTATCTTGTCGGTAGTAGCTTGTACTAACTCCGATCCGGTGATAGCTCTTTCTCCTACTTCATCCCAATACAATGGTGATCGGCATTTGCGCCCATAGAGTGCTTCGTATGGCGCCATTCCGATACTACTATGGTAGCTGTTATTGTAAGCGAACTCGACTAGCGGTAAAAGCTCGCTCCAATTTGCAGTAAAATTCAATACACAAGCTCTTAGCATATCTTCGAGGGTTTGGATAGTCCTCTCTGTCTGGCCATCGGTTTGCGGGTGATAGGCCAGTGCTAAGAGTCACTTTACTTCCCATAGCTTGCTGAAAGCTTTTCCAGAAACGCGACACGGATCTGGGATCTCGGTCCGATAGTATGCTTACTGGGACTCCATGCATTCTCACTATATTGTCCATATATAGTGTTGCCAATTTATCTAAGTTGTAGTTCATGCGGACAGGTAGGAAGTGTGCTGACTTGGTTAGTCTATCAACAATTACCCATATTCCGTCGTGGCTCTGTTTTGATTTTGGTAGACCTACGACGAAGTCCATGGAGATGTGATCCCATTTCCATTCAGGGATTTCCAGAGGTTGAAGAAGTCCTCCGGGTCTTTGATGCTCCGCTTTCACTTGCTGACATACTAAGCATCGGGCAACAAATTCAGCTACGTCGTTTTTCATGGCGTTCCACCAAAAACTTTCCTTCAGATCCTTGTACATCTTTGTACTCCCAGGGTGGACTGAAAACTTTGACTTGTGCGCTTCAGACATTACTTCTTGTCTTATGTTGTTCACATCTGGCACGCATAATCGTCCTTTCATCCACAGGATTCCATTGTTATCGATCTCAAAGTCCGTAATTTTCTTCTCCCTGACTTGTTCTTTTAGCTTGGTTAGGCTCGGATCTTGATCTTGGCTTAGCTTGATGGTCTCTCGAAGACAAGGTTGAGCAGAGACCGTAGCTAAGATTATTTTTCCTTTGCCTTTTCGGCTCAAAGCATCTGCTACTTTGTTTGCCTTGCCGGGGTGGTAGCTAATAGTGAGATCGTAGTCTTTTAGAAGTTCGATCCATCGTCTCTGCCTCATGTTGAGTTCCTTTTGAGTGAACAAGTACTTGAGGCTTTGATGGTCCGTGTATACTTTGCACTTGGCGCCATACAGATAGTGTCTCCAGATTTTTAAGGCGAACACCACTGCGGCTAATTCGAGGTCATGCGTAGGGTAGTTTTGCTCGTGAGGCTTGAGCTGCCTTGAAGCATACGCAATTACTCTTCCTTCTTGCATGAGTACACATCCCAGTCCTTCCTTAGATGCATCACTATAAATAGTGAAATCCATGCCTTCAGTCGGTAATACCAATACCGGTGCAGATGAGAGCTTTTCCTTTAAAGTCTCAAAGCTCTTCTCACATTCTTCCTTCCATATGAACTTTGCGTTCTTTTGTGTGAGCCTGGTAAGAGGTACTGCTATTGACGAAAATCCTTCGACAAACTTCCGGTAGTAACCAGCTAATCCCAAGAAGCTTCGGATTTCAGTCACTGTCGTTGGTCTAGGCCAATCTAAAACTGTCTCTACCTTTTTAGGGTCCACTGCTACGCCTTCCTTTGATATTATGTGACCTAAGAAAGATACACTTTCTAGAGAAAATTCACATTTGTTAAACTTGGCGTAGAGTTCTTTCTCTCTTAGTGTCTGGTGTGTAAGACGAAGATGTCGTTCGTGTTCTTCATTGCTCGACGAGTAAATGAGTATGTCGTCGATGAACACTACTACAAAGTCGTCCAAGAATGGCTTGAATACACGATTCATTAAATCCATGAATACGGCTGGCGCGTTTGTTAAGCCAAATGGCATTACCGTGAACTCGTAATGCCCATACCGTGTTCTAAATGCGGTTTTCGGCACGTCTTCTGCTTTAATCTTTAGTTGGTGATAGCCTGTCCTTAAATCGAGCTTGGAAAACACTTTAGCGCCTTTGAGTTGATCGAACAGGTCATCTATCCTTGGAAGAGGGTACTTGTTCTTGATTGTGATCTTATTCAGCTCTCTGTAGTCGATACACAATCTCATGCTCCCGTCTTTCTTCTTTAAAAACAACACTGGAGCTCCCCATGGGGATACACTTGGTCTGATTTGTCTTTATGTCTAAGAGATCCTGAAGTTGTTCCTTGAGTTCTTTCAATTCGGCTGGAGCCATTCGATATGGTGCCTTTGAAACTGGTGCAGCGCCTGGCACCAAGTTGATTTCAAACTCCAATTCTCGGTTTGGAACGGAACCGGGCAGTTCTTCAGGAAAGACATCTGGAAACTCTTGTACCACCGCTATGTCTTCTATCCTGGGTTCATCTTCCTCTTTAACCTCGCTTATTGTAGCTAGGTAAACTTCTTCACCGTTCTTCACAGCTTTCCACGTTTGTGCTGCTGACATAAGGAATTTTCGTTCCTTAGTTTTGCCGTGGTATACGATCTCTTTCTCGTCTGGAGTTTGTAGTTTAACATTCTTGTTACGGCAGTCTACTACTCCATGATGTTTGGATAGCTAATCCATTCCCAATATAAAATCAAAATCCACCATTTTGAGTTGAATTAGCTCAGCATTAAACTTGATTTCATTAATACTAAGATTACAATCTCGGTGTATGCTATGTGCTATAAGGGTCTTATTGGCTGGTGTTGCTACGTTATATGGTTCGCTAAGCAGTTCAGACTTAAGGGCTAGTTTCTTAGCAAACCTCTTAGATATAAACGATTGCGTGGCACCAAAATCAAACAATGTATACGCAGGTAATTCGTTTAAATAAATGGTACCTGCCACAACGTCGTTTGCGTCCTCGGCCTCTTCTCGCGTTATAGCAAACACTCTGGCGTTCGGCTTAGTCTCATTTGGTTTACTAGGAGGGCCGTTATTCCTTACAGCCGTCCCCCTCATATCAGGTTCGGGACACTCAGCAATTCGGTGGCCTGTCTTCCCACATCGGAAACATGCACCTTTTCCTCTGAGACATTCTCCTAGATGGTTGAATCCACAGTTCGAACATTTAGGGTACCTCTGTTGAGTTGGGCCTACTGTGGGTCCCCTTTGCTGGTTGCTGGACGGACTAGGCCTCTTGAAGTTTTGATTACTAGAGGTATGCTGACTGGTGGAGGGTCGCTTGCGCTTAAACTCTTCCTCGCGACGCTTGATATCTGCTTCAGCCCTGATGGCGGCTCCCATTAAATCTCCGAAATTGGTTGTCTCGAAAATTGCCAGGGCGGATTGGATTTGACTGTTCAGTCCAATCCTGAAGCGATGTAACTTAAGGGACTCGTCTGCCATGATACTCGGTGCATACGTTCCCAGCGAATTAAACCTTGCGGTATAATCCACCACTGTCATATCTGTAGTCTGTGTCAGGTTTTCAAACTCTCGCAGCTTCTGGTTCTGGACCGCAGTTGGAAAGTACTGCTTCAGAAATGTGCTCCGGAACCTTTGCCATGTAACTGGTCCTGTTTCTTGCATTAATGGTGACACGTTTTCCCACCACTTTCCAGCTTGGTCGATGAGAAAAGACGTGGTAACTTCCACCCTTATATCCTCCGGTACTTCCAACAGTCTATGGTGGTTCTCTATTTGCTTCAGCCAGTTCTGGGCCATCTCCGAGTCTGAGTTGCCATCAAAGGTTGGAACTCTGTTCTTCCGCAACGATTCATAGTGGTATGTGCTGGCTGTGCTTGAGGTTGATTAGCAACAGGGTTATTCAAACCTCGTAGTGTCGTGGCCACAACGGTGGCTATTGCTGCCAAGTCCTCACGACTCAGTCCCACTCTCGGGGGTCGTTGGTTATCAGTAGACCTTTCCTCATCATTGTTATGAGGGGCAGCATAGTTTGGATTACGATTGTTGCGAGTAGGACGTCCGGCCATTTCCAACAATACATAAAGATCTAAAACCTTTGCGCAGAGAATATAACGATAGCGGAAAGATAAAGAAGACATGATAAACAAAAATGATAATTTTATTAATCACTGGGAAAAATGTTTATCACAACTACTGAAAAGGAAAATGCTGAACATCAAAATAATTCTTAAAAACAAAAAAAACTCCTAAACAAAGCTTTCTAGGAAACTATGGATCTATAACATCTCCACTTCCTAACTCCTCTACGATATCTTCCTCCATTGGTTCTTCATTTGGATCTTCATCCGAGTCTGAATCTACCACGTCCAGGATGTCTCGCATGTGATCATTGGCTTCCCGTAGATCACTATTGACGTTCTGGAGGTGAGTGATGATATTCCAGTATCCATTGCTTCTTATTGCCAAGCGATGGTTCGAAGCTTGAAGTGAGAGAACTCGCTCCGCCATTTGTTCCAGCTGTTGCATTTGCACTACGCATTTCTCGGCAGCAGTCCGATGGAGTTCATCTAGTCGAGCAACTTCTTTGCTAGCTTCCTTACTCTGCTCGTCGGCTTGATGGTGATAGTAGCCGAGTCTATGAAAATCGCCCTGCAGGTGGTCTACTACCTCAAGTAATTCCGAATTAGCTTCCTTGAGCTTTTCAACTTCTTGTTCCAGGCTAAGGATCTGGACTGTCTGAGCTCGGGTTGTCATCACCTAAACCCAATTACGGAACTAATTTAGTCAAATGAAATACTTGACAAAAATTATTTTAAAACAAGGATAAAAAATAAGAGCATAAATCTTCGATTTTGCAATCTGGAAATTATTATTTTTTTTTTTTTAAATTCGAAAATTAGGGTTCTTAATTCAAATAATAGGGGTTTCGAATTAATACCTAATCGAAGCTTGAAATCTGAAATTGACAGAGGGCTATCGATCGAATTGCTTGGAAGATCTCACGAAAATTTTTAATTTCAAAAACGATCGTGCGATGCTCGAGAAATCGAGAATCAAACAAAAATTGGGAATTAGGGTTCTTGAGCTTCGAACGAGAAATTGACAGAGCAAACGGAATCCGATCGATCCGAAACTTGGACAGTAGGGTCGACTGGAGAGGCGGGTCGATTGGTATACACGTCGACGGCTATCGTGGCGGCAGGCGGCGGCGACGGTTTAGCTAGGGTTTCGAATTTTCTGATTTTTCGAATTTCCGAAATTCTTTTAAAATTCTATTTTTTTTTTCGAAATAATTGAAAAAACAGAAACAAAAAAATTTTAAAAGTCGAAAAATTCATATTCACGTGATCAATCAGATTGGACTTCTGATTATCGTAATTATCGTGAATCGATATTTTTCCCCAACTGTAATTATCTCACCAGTTGGTCTATTTTAACCGGGATTTCTCTTCTAGTATTTTTATCAACTAGAATTCTTTTCTCAGCGGGATTATGGAACCTGGCTAGCTCTGATACCACTAAAGTGTCACGCCCCGAGACCGGGGTCACTAACACCGGCATTGATTTCCATTACAACTAGAAAACCAATAAGCCTCGTAATATCGTAACAAACGAAAACCAGTCTATTTTCCATAAATGAATAACCATTGTCTTTACATTTGAATAAAAACGTGAAATTTAAAACTTAAACATCTTAAACGAATTAAAATCGTACTTATATAAAATCTAAATCTTCAGATACGCAGCGGACTAAATCACCAACCCCAGAATTGGTGTTCTTCTTCAGCTTCAACCTCTTCTTCAGCTTTATCTGGGGATGTAGAGTAAGGGGTTGAGTGCTTTGGAAAACACTCAGCAAGTGGGGGACAATCGATATCATACATATATATAATTTTCATAAACTTGGATCATAAAACTTGCATAAACCGATATGAATGTATCTTAACATACTTGATTTGCCCTTACGAGCCATGACATAACATATCGTTTCATAATTTTCATATACTTAAGCACAGTAAAGCATTATACTCTCTTCTTGGTACTGATATCAGTCTCTAGACTTATCCCTCCTAGAGATGAGGTCATAACATCGGCTAACCCACGAATAAAGGGTCAGGATAATCCAGAAACAACGGATTACCACCGTATAAGGTTCTTTTAGCTGTTACACCCCACCGCATCAGGGTCATGGGGATCCAAATCCAATTAGATTTCGAGTTTAGCGTGCTTACAAAATAATACTTTCATAATTTCAACATAATACATATCGATTGGGAATTTTAAAACATACTATATGATTGTTTTAGAAAACGAAACAAATATATATAACAAAAGCCCACTTACAGTGCTTGGATGCGTGTTTGAGTAATCGACGGTACGAAACGAACGGGTTCAAATCTTCCTTGGCTTTCGATAACTATCCGAACAACAAGGGCTGAATTCTTAACCTTTCTCGAACCGGATTTTGATAGGATTTGATTCGAACAAGTGCTGGAACAATCGGTGGTTCAGGTGCTGATTTAAGGCCAAGAATCGGGGGAACAATCAGCACTGAAACTCGTTGGTAAATCGATGGAACAAGGCGTTGATGATTGATCAAGGATCACTCGATTTCAGTGCTGGAAAAACTTGATTAAATTCTGGAAAACAGACGTGAAGTCTGCGGCTTGCTGTCAAACAGCTTCTGCCAATGTTTCGTTCGATCAGAGACAGAAACACACGAACGGAACTTGCGGAATAAAACGATGGCTTAGATGTTGAGGCGTTTGTGTAAAAGCTTGGACGGAATTATGGCTCGATTCCTTGGTTATGGTTGCTGGAAACTTCGATGGAATAAGGTGATGGTTTAATGTTGAACTTGGCTCGGTTATAGTCCTCGAAGATTTGCTGGAAATAGGTGCAGAATATTGAAGGAACTTGTTTCGAATTGTTGGACAGAAACCGTGGGTTTTTCTTCTCGATTTTATGGCTGGAATGAGATGACTTGTGATGAACAAATACTACCAAATGTTGGTTCTATTTATAGGCAAAAGTGGAGCCCAGTTGAGGTGTTTGAGTAGGACTCTAACTCGAAAATGTAGGGAGGAGATTTGTTCAGATTGTTGGTAGATGATAGCATGGATTCTGCTCGATTTTCGTGGCTATGGAAGAGGTGGAAGATTTCAAAACTTAGTTGCACAAATTAGTTAAATTCTTGCTATGGCTAAATCAAGAATTTCAAGGAGAAGTATGAGGTGTTTTAGAGGTGAAAACTTTCGAAAATATAGAAGCAAATCTGTGCAGATTTGTTGTGATGAAAAACCAGATTTTGATTCGATCAATTGGCTGCAAAACGTGAGTTAATGGAAGAGTTATGATAGCTTGGGACACTTCGAACAAGTCATGGAAGGATGAGGTGAAATCCTTCGAGATTACCGAATAAAATATGTGCCGATTTGATTGATCCATGTTGAGCATTTAGAGATGGTTTAATGGAAGAGTTTGTATTGCTTATGGACTCCTTGAAGGATTGAAACTCTATGCTAGAGTTTAGAATTTTTCAAACTCTTCCTAGTCAAGTTTTAGTTACCCCTTAACTAAAATCCGGGTCTTTACACAACCAAAATAATACCAACCCAAAACAACCCATTTCAAAACCATTCAAAACCATAACAAACCCAATCCAAACACAACAAAAACAACAAGGAGGTATCCATACCTCTTGGGGTGTGATGCCCCGAAATTAATTAATTGCGATTAAGGCATTAATTGTGTTTATATGATGGATCATGTGGTAATTGATTTATGTGATGGGTAATAAGATGTTAACATGATTTAATTGTGTTGATTACTAAATATGAGGAAGATGTGAATTTAGAGGAAGTATATTGCATTTTACTAAATGCTTGTAAAATGCCATGAAGAAGTATTTTATGAATCATGTTAAGTTTGGGGTGTGATTTTAAATTAATCCCCAACCCCCTTTTTTTTAACCCTTCACCCATCATTTTAACCCCATTTCACCTTTACTCTTTTAAAACCCCCCAACTCATCATCAACCCTAAACCACTCCACATTTTCGAAACCCTTCTAAGGAGGAAGGAGGAAACTCCACAAAACTTGTGTTTGTGTGATCTTTGTTAAGATTTGGAGTCTTCAAGAGGTATGGAACCCTTCCTTAAATTTTTATGATGTTTGGTTTTGAAATGGGATGATTTTGAAGTGTTTTAGGTGGGTTTGTTTTGGGTGTATGTTGCAAGTGGTTGGGGTATGGTTTTATGAGGTTTTTGTGGTGATAAGTTGTTGGGATGTATTTGGTTTAAGATGTATTGGTTTATTTGGTAGTTTTGTAGGGTCTTCCTACCTTAATGTCATTTAGTACACATAAATTGGACAGAACAAGCATTTATAACTTCTTAAGGGTTCCGGTTGTAGCTTGAGCTAAGGAGATTACAGGCCAAAATAAAGTTTTCAAAAGCTATTTAATTACATTCCCAATAAAGAATGTTAAAGCTATAGATTTACACTACTCCTAGAGTAGAGACTATCAAAATCCTGCTTCCTACGTTCATCATGCTCCCTTTAGCTCACTTCCTCAACCCGACCCTAGGCCCTTGGTCCAAAAGTGTACCTACAGGGATAACACATCATGAGCATACGCATATTTACTTAACAATACATAAAAGCGTACAATAATGCATAACATCCTAGTTAAGTAAAGGTTATTGGTCGTCCTTCGACTTCCTCTGTTATCCCTGGCTCTTATTCATATATTAGGGCGTCTTACCCCATTGTATGGTATCTTACCATATCATAATCATCGTGTGGCATCTTACCACGTGGGCATCTCACCCAATCATATGGCGTCTTACCATATTATAAACATTGCGTGGCATCTTACCACGTGGGCATCTTACCCAATCATATGGCGTCTTACCATATCATAAACATTGCGTGGCATCTTACCACGTGGGCATCTTACCCAATCATATGCTTTGGGTGGTGTCTCACCACATGGGCGTCTTACCCAACCATACACGTCGTATGACCTTATCATAAACTTCGTCATTATAGACGTCCTCATAAACATCGTTATCATAAACATCATCTTAAGCATCATCATCATAACATCATCGTAAGTATCATCATCGTAACATCATCATAAGCATCATCATCATAACATCATCATAAGCATCATCATCATAAAATCATCTTAAACGTCATCATCGTAAACATCATCTTAAACATCATCATAATATGTAAGGGCATGGTTTACCGTCCGATGCTCGTACGTCTCTTACGTACCTTAATTCCCAAAAGTGGAGAATTTGGAGAGCTTTATCTCCTGGATGTTGTGGGCACCTGGGATGGTTCTACACAACCATAATATCCAAAGAAAATCCCACAAAAATCAAAAATCCACTTTTCTTCAGCTCGCGATCGATCGCCGCCCAGGCGCGATCGATCGCGAGACTACACTGGACGAGGGGGCAAAATTTCCTTCTTGGCGATCGATCGCCACTTTTGGCGCGATCGATCGCCAGGCTCGCCGATCGATCGCCCAAAAGTGGCGATCGATCGCCAAATGCTTCTGGCTGGTACTGGACGCTCGCGATCGATCGCCAAGAACGGGCGATCGATCGCCGAGTGCTGTACATCGAATTTTCGCCATTAATGCTCATTTTTCAAGCTCTTTCACATGCCACCCCAAAACCAAACTTCCATAAAACATCAATAACATCAAAACCCACTAAAACCCACATAAAACACTTCAAAAAGCATACCCCAACCATAAACAACACATACCCAAACAAACCCACATAAAACATCAAAAACTTAACCCATTTCAACACCAAACATCATAAAACTTATAGGAATGGTTCCATACCTCTTGTAGGCTCCAAATCCTAGCAAAGATCACACAAACAAGGTTTTTGTGGAACTTTCCTTCTTCCTTTTTGGTGGATTTCGAAAATGGGTAGGGTTTGGGATTGGGAAGTGATTTGGGGATTTTTAAAAGGTGAAAGTAAAGTGGGGGGTTTAAAGTGATGGGTAGGGGATTTAAAAGGGGTTGTAATAACTTAATAAAAATTGTACCCCAAACTTAACATGATGTATAAAATACCCTACTTGGTATTTCAAAAGCATTTTTTCAACAATGCTCTAAACTTCATTTAAAATTACATCTTCCTCATATTTGATAATTTAACACAATTAATCATGTTAACATCTTAATACCCAACACATAAATCCATCAGCACATGATACATCATATAAACATAATTAATGTCCAAGTTACCATTAATTAATTTCGGGGCATCACATTACTCCCCTACTTACAAGATTTCGTCCTCGAAATCGCATGCACTTACCCAAAAGAAACTAAACATAAATCATACCAGAAAATAGTTCGGGGTAATGCTGCATCATATGCCGCTCCGTCTCCCACGTAGCCTCCTCGACACCCCGACGATCCCACTGAACTTTGACCATCGGTATAACTTTGCTCCGAAGTCTGCGATCCTCACGATCCAGAATTCTGACTGGTCGTTCAACGTAGGATACATCTGAGTCTAACTGCACTTCAGTAGGCTGTAAAACATGAGACGGATCTGGCTCATACTTTCTCAACATAGAAACATGGAAGACATCATGAATTCCAGATAAGGACGGCGGTAGAGCCAATCGGTAAGCCAAAGTGCCGATGCGCTGTAATACCTCATATGGTCCAACATACCTCGGGGATAACTTCCCCCGCATACCAAATCGAACAACACCCCTGAAGGGTGAGATTTTCAAGAAGACCTTGTCTCCCACTTGAAATTCTAGCGGCCGTCGCCGCTTATTTGCATAGGCTGCTTGCCTATCTTGGGCCGCTTTCATCTTTAAGCGTATCATCTTAATCTTTTCCTCCATGTCCTTAATCATATCCGGTCCTCCGACCGCTTTACTCGTCAAGTCCTCCCAATACAGCGGTGACCTACATCGTCGTCCGTAAAGAGCTTCAAAAGGGGCCATTTGAATGCTCGCCTGATAGCTGTTATTGTATGAGAACTCAACCAGTGGTATAGATTCTTGCCACGGAGTATCAAACTCCAAAACACATGCCCTCAGCATATCTTCGAGCGTCTGTATAGTACGCTCCGTTTGGCCATCAGTCTGAGGGTGGTAGGCTGTACTTAGTCTCACCTCGGTGCCCAAGGCTGTCTGGAGACCCTCCCAGAAATGAGAAGTAAACCTTGGGTCTCTGTCAGACACGATCGAGACTGGAATCCCATGCAACCTCACTACATCCCGTACATATAATTGGGCCATCTTTAAATACGTGAAAGTCATACTGTAAGGGATGAAATGAGCTACCTTCGTCAGCCTATCTACGATCACCCAGATCGCATCAAATCCAGAGGCCGACCTTGGCAAGTGGGTCACGAAGTCCATAGATATATGCTCCCACTTCCACTTAGGTACCTCCAAGCTCTTCAGCTCGCCACCAGGCCTCTGCCTTTCTGCCTTTACTTGTTGGCAGATCAAACATCTCTTAACGAAGCTGATCACATCACGCTTCATGCGTCTCCACCAGAATTGACCACTTAGGTCCTTATACATCTTTCTTCCTCCAGGGTGGATACTGAACCGGCTATTATGAGCCCGTTCTAAAATTCCTTTACGCAATCCTGGCGCATCTGGGACCACCCATCGGTTGCCCAATCTTAAAGAGTCATCTTCGGCCACATTAAACTTTGTTGGCTGACCTCGAAGTACTATTGATGACCATCTCTGAACTTCATCATCCAACCTCTGGGCTTTCCTGATTGCCTCAAATACGTCTGGCTCGGCCAATAAGGTCGACACTCGCACCGGCGACGTGTCTACATCGAAATCATAGCCCAGATGGCAATAAGAAATCATCAAAGCTGATAAACACATAACGTCCTCAGCAGTACTCTTCACCTTACGACTTAAGGCGTCTGCTATCAAATTTGCCTTACCAGGATGGTACTCAATTTCACAGTCATAATCCTTGAGTAAATCCATCCACCTCCTTTGCCTCATATTCAACTCTGCCTGAGTGAACAAGAACTTCAGGCTCTTATGGTCCGTAAAAATGGTAAACGTAGTACCATAAAGGTAATGACGCCAAATTTTCAAGGCGAAAATGATAGCTGCCAGTTCCAGATCATGGACTGGGTACCTGGTCTCATGAGGCTTCAACTGTCTCGAAGCATAGGCTACCACTTGTCTGTCTTGCATCAGTACACAGCCCAAACCTTGCAATGATGCATCCGTGTACAAAGCAAACCTCTTGTCCTCAGACGGAATCACCAACACTGGTGCTGTCGTCAAACGACGCTTCAACTCTTGGAAGCTTTCCTCACAAGCTTCGGACCAGAAGAACGGGACTCCTTTCTGAGTCAGCTGTGTCAATGGCTTAGCGATCTTGGAAAATCCCTCGACAAAACGTCGGTAATAACCTGCTAAGCCAAGAAAACTCCGTATCTCGGGTACAGAAGTGGGTGCTGCCCACTCCATCACAGCTTCAATCTTCCTCGGATCCACAGATATCCCTTGGCTAGATATGACATGGCCTAGGAACACCACGCTGTCTAACCAGAATTCGCACTTGCTAAGCTTTGCATACAACTGATGATCCCTAAGGATCTGAAGTACTGTTCTCAAGTGCAGTACATGATCTTCTTCAGTCCTAGAGTAGATGAGTATGTCGTCAATGAAAACTATGACGAATTGATCCAAATACGGCTGGAACACCTTGTTCATCAAACTCATGAAAACAGCTGGGGCATTTGTCACCCCAAAAGGCATGACTAGGAATACATAGTGCCCATACCTAGTCCTGAAGGCTGTCTTCTGAACATCCTCTTCTCTTACTCGAATCTGATGGTACCCCGACCTCAGATCGATCTTACTGTAGAGCCTCGTACCCTGTAACTGATCAAACAAATCATCGATCCTCGGGAGTGGGTACTTATTCTTCACTGTGGCTTTGTTCAGTTGTCTGTAATCGATGCACAAACGCATCGAACCATCTTTCTTCTTCACAAATAACACAGGTGCTCCCCAGGGCGATACGCTAGGGCGTATATAGCCCTTATCAAGGAGCTCTTGCAACTGAATCTTTAATTCCCTTAGCTCCGCTGGTACCATCCTATAAGGGGCACGAGAAATGGCCGACGTCCCTGGTAATAACTCAATCCCAAACTCGACCTCTCTCGTCGGTGGGAATCCGGGAATCTCCTCGGAAAGACATCAAGGAACTCCGCCACTACGGGCACATCCTCAACTTTCACTTCTCCTTTCTTTTCCTTAACATCGACGGCATAAATGAGATATCCTGAATGACCTCGTTCCAACAACTGCGCCATCTTGACAGCAGATATCAACAGAATCTTAGAGCGGGAACCATCCCCATAGAACGTCCATGGAACCCCCATATCGGATTTAAACCGTACAGTTCTCTGCCTGCAGTTCACAACTGCCTGATACCTGTTCAGAACATCAATGCCCAGAATGCAATCAAAATCTGACATTCCTAGAACAATCAAATCTGACCTTAGTTCTTTATCCTCAAAATAAATGAGGCCATTGTAGACGATCCGATCCGTAATCATACTTCTTCCAGCGGGGGTCGAGACTATAAGAGGCGTGGGCGACGGAGAAGTGCATAAGTGGTGCCTTTCCACAAAACTTGTCGACACAAAAGAGTGTGACGCACCTGTGTCGATCAATATAAAAGCAGGGTGCGTAAATAAAAGACACGTACCCGCTATAACCTCCTCCGGAGCCGCTGAAGCCTGCTCCCTTGTCAGTGCATAGACTTGTCCTTGAGGTGGCCCCATGGGCTGACCTCCATGCTGTCTCGGTACAAAGGGTGGTCTGTGCTGTGCTGTCCTATCTGCAGGCCTCCCCGCAGAACCCTGTTGACTTCCCCTGTTGGGACACTGTCTAGCAAAGTGGCCCTTGTCGCCACAAACATAGCACCCTATACAGTCTTTCGCCAGATGTGGTTGCCCACAAAGAGTGCATTGGATCTTCCCGGATCTGTCTCCCTGAGACTGCCCCCTTCCAGATGGGGCATCACCTCTTCGATTTCCTTTCCACCTATTGTCGGACTTCTTACCACTAAACCTTGACGCTGAGGAGTTCCCCCTTGACTTGAACTGATCATTCCTCGGCTTCAAATTATCCGGAGTGGATTTCTGAGAGGGTGCCGACGGTGGTACAACATCAGGGTATGCACCCACTCCTAGTTCGGCTAGCTCAGCCCTTGAGAGTGCATCATCAAAACAAGTAGGGCCATAAGTGATCACCCTATCGTATAGCTCCGGCCTCAGACCCTTCATGAAATTCCTCATCTTTGCTTGCGTGCTCGTGGCAATGTGAGGCACATATCGGAGCAAGGAGCAAAACTGAAGAGCATAATCCGATACCGACATATTACCTTGCTTGAGGTGAGTGAATTCATCTTCCTTAGCCTGTCGTGCTGCAGCCGAGAAATAACGGTTCAGGAAGCGAGTTCGAAACATTTTCCAGTTAACTTCATGACCTTGAGCCTCTTGCTCTACCACAGTGGTCTTCCACCACATTAGCGCCTTCTTGGCCAACTGGAACTCTGCTAACCGTATCCACGCTGTCTTCGCACATGGGGCTGCCACAAAGATCTGCTCTATTCTTTCTAACCATTCCTCAGCTCGTTCCCCAGTTTCGGTTCCTTCAAAGGTTGGGGGTCGGTAAGCAAGAAACTGAGTTAGGCTTAGCTCCCCTGGCAACAACTGTTGTTCGGCCGGTTCATCATCAAAAGCTGGCGGGGGTAGGGGATTCGTACGCCCCGCACTAGCATTGACGCTCACTGCGTCACCTACCTCCACGTTTGCTGCCATACTGCAACACAAGGGTTAACAACAAGATCCAAAAGCAGTTCGTATAATACTTCGTTAGATAAACAAAACATGTTAGCATAACATCATATACTTCATATGTAACTTATGCACAAAACATGCTCGAAAGTAAGCACCTAGCTAACTTATTGCTAAGGCTACCCTTCACTCCTTCCCGGGTTATCTAACCACTGCTCTGATACCACTAATGTAGGGTCTTCCTACCTTAATGTCATTTAGTACACATAAATTGGACAGAACAAGCATTTATAACTTCTTAAGGGTTCCGGTTGTAGCTTGAGCTAAGGAGATTACAGGCCAAAATAAAGTTTTCAAAAGCTATTTAATTACATTCCCAATAAAGAATGTTAAAGCTATAGATTTACACTACTCCTAGAGTAGAGACTATCAAATCCTGCTTCCTACGTTCATCATGCTCCCTTTAGCTCACTTCCTCAACCCGACCCTAGGCCCTTGGTCCAAAAGTGTACCTACAGGGATAACACATCATGAGCATACGCATATTTACTTAACAATACATAAAAGCGTACAATAATGCATAACATCCTAGTTAAGTAAAGGTTATTGGTCGTCCTTCGACTTCCTCTGTTATCCCTGGCTCTTATTCATATATTAGGGCGTCTTACCCCATTGTATGGTATCTTACCATATCATAATCATCGTGTGGCATCTTACCACGTGGGCATCTCACCCAATCATATGGCGTCTTACCATATTATAAACATTGCGTGGCATCTTACCACGTGGGCATCTTACCCAATCATATGGCGTCTTACCATATCATAAACATTGCGTGGCATCTTACCACGTGGGCATCTTACCCAATCATATGCTTTGGGTGGTGTCTCACCACATGGGCGTCTTACCCAACCATACACGTCGTATGACCTTATCATAAACTTCGTCATTATAGACGTCCTCATAAACATCGTTATCATAAACATCATCTTAAGCATCATCATCATAACATTATCGTAAGTATCATCATCGTAACATCATCATAAGCATCATCATCATAACATCATCATAAGCATCATCATCATAAAATCATCTTAAACGTCATCATCGTAAACATCATCTTAAACATCATCATAATATGTAAGGGCATGGTTTACCGTCCGATGCTCGTACGTCTCTTACGTACCTTAATTCCCAAAAGTGGAGAATTTGGAGAGCTTTATCTCCTGGATGTTGTGGGCACCTGGGATGGTTCTACACAACCATACAAATTGATATTAGAAAATAAACATAGTCCAATATCCAAAGAAAATCCCACAAAAATCAAAAATCCACTTTTCTTCAGCTCGCGATCGATCGCCGCCCAGGCGCGATCGATCGCGAGACTACACTGGACGAGGGGGCAAAATTTCCTTCTTGGCGATCGATCGCCACTTTTGGCGCGATCGATCGCCAGGCTCGCCGATCGATCGCCCAAAAGTGGCGATCGATCGCCAAATGCTTCTGGCTGGTACTGGACGCTCGCGATCGATCGCCAAGAACGGGCGATCGATCGCCGAGTGCTGTACATCGAATTTTCGCCATTAATGCTCATTTTTCAAGCTCTTTCACATGCCACCCCAAAACCAAACTTCCATAAAACATCAATAACATCAAAACCCACTAAAACCCACATAAAACACTTCAAAAAGCATACCCCAACCATAAACAACACATACCCAAACAAACCCACATAAAACATCAAAAACTTAACCCATTTCAACACCAAACATCATAAAACTTATAGGAATGGTTCCATACCTCTTGTAGGCTCCAAATCCTAGCAAAGATCACACAAACAAGGTTTTTGTGGAACTTTCCTTCTTCCTTTTTGGTGGATTTCGAAAATGGGTAGGGTTTGGGATTGGGAAGTGATTTGGGGATTTTTAAAAGGTGAAAGTAAAGTGGGGGGTTTAAAGTGATGGGTAGGGGATTTAAAAGGGGTTGTAATAACTTAATAAAAATTGTACCCCAAACTTAACATGATGTATAAAATACCCTACTTGGTATTTCAAAAGCATTTTTTCAACAATGCTCTAAACTTCATTTAAAATTACATCTTCCTCATATTTGATAATTTAACACAATTAATCATGTTAACATCTTAATACCCAACACATAAATCCATCAGCACATGATACATCATATAAACATAATTAATGTCCAAGTTACCATTAATTAATTTCGGGGCATCACAAGTTTTGTACCAAAAAAATGGAGTTTGCTCGAAAAATCGCAGCGACCGATCGATCGGTAGCAGGGCAACGATCGATCGGTAGCAGGGCAACGACCGATCGGTGCATGTGCGAAGCGAGGGGTGAAATTCCTTCACTTACCGATCGATCGGTGAAAGCTACCGATCGATCGGTGGATGACTAACGATCGATCGGTGGCTTGGACCGATCGATCCGTGAAAGGCCGTAGCTTAAATCTTAAATATGAACAGTTACCGATCGATCGGTAAAGCGATTTTGCTGAAGGTTATTTTCTTGGCTTGATTGATGGAATTTATGGTATTAGGCTATTGTTTGGCTTCTAATATCAATTTGTATGGTTATGTAGAACCATCCCAAGTACCCACAACCTCAAGGAGATAAAGTTCTGCAATTTCTCCTTCTTTTGGAATTAAGGTACGTAAGAAACGTACGAGCATCGGACGGTAAACCATACTCCTACATTCAATGATGATACTTATGATGATGATGTTTATGATGATGTT
Organism: Haberlea rhodopensis; assembly: GCA_907163345.1. NCBI lineage: Eukaryota > Viridiplantae > Streptophyta > Magnoliopsida > Lamiales > Gesneriaceae > Haberlea > Haberlea rhodopensis. The sequence continues at coordinate 2,331,536 of CAJQUN010000058.1, read as the reverse complement.
TACGATGATGATGTTTATGATGATGTTTACGATGATGATGTTTATGATGATGTTTATGATGATGTTTACGATGATGATGTTTATGATGATATTTATGATGATGATGTTTATGATGATGTTTATGATGACGATGTTTATGATGATGATTATGATGATGTTTACGATGATGATGTTTATGATGAGTAAGTTTATGATAAGGTCATACGACGTATATGATTGGGTAAGACGCCCATGTGGTAAGATGCCACCCAATGTATGTGAGTGGGTAAGATGCCCCTGTGGTAAGATATCACACAATGTTTATAATATGGCAAGACGCCATATGAATGGGTGAGATGACCACGTGGTAAGATGCCACACGATGATTATGTTATGGTAAGATGCCATACAATGGGGGTAAGATGCCCTCATACATGAACAAGAATCAGGGATAACAAAAGAAGTTGAAGAACGACCAATAACTTTTACTTAACTAAGATGTTATGCATTACCGTATGTCTTTTAATATCATGTTAAGTAAATATGTATATGCTCACGATGTGTTGTCCCTGTAGGTACGCTTTTGGACCGAAGGGCCTAGGGTCGGGTAGAGGCGGTGAGCTAAAAGGAACAAGATGAATATAGGATGCAGGATTTTGATAGTCTCTACTCTAGGAGTGGTATAAATATATAACTTTAACATTCATTATTGGGAATGTAATTAAATAGCTTTTGGAAATTTTATTTTGGCCTGTAATCTTCTTAGCTCGAGCTACAACCGGAACCCTTAAGAGGTTATAAATTCATGTTCTGTCCATTATATGTGTATTATATGATGTTAAGGTAGGAAGACCCTACATTAGTGGTATCAGAGCAGTGGTTAGATAACCCGGGAACGAGTGAAGGGTAGCCTTAGCAAGAAGTTGGCTAGGTGCTTACTTTTAAACATGTTGTGTGCATATGTTGCATATGAAGTACATGCTCACATGTTATGCCTTTCTAACGATGTGTATATGAACTGCTTTTGGATCTTGTTGTTAACCCTTGTGTTGTAGTATGGCAGCAAACGTGGAGGTAGGTGACGCAGTGAGCGTCAATGCAAGTGCGGGGCGTACGAATCCCCTACCCCCGCCAGCTTTTGATGATGAACCGTCCGAACAACAGTTGTTGCCAGGGGAGCTAAGCCTAACTCAATTTATTGCATACCGACCCCCAACCTTTGAAGGAACCGAAACAGGGGAACGAGCTGAGGAATGGTTAGAAAGAATAGAGCAAATCTTTGTAGCAGCCCCTTGTGCGAAGACAGCATGGATACGGTTAGCAGAGTTCCAATTGGCCAAGAAGGCACTAATGTGGTGGAAGACCACTGTGGTAGAGCAAGAGGCTCAAGGTCATGAAGTTAATTGGAAAATGTTTCAAACTCGCTTTCTGAATCGTTATTTCTCGGCTGCTGCACGACAGGCTAAGGAAGATGAATTTACTCACCTCAAGCAAGGTATTATGTCAGTGTCAGATTATGCTCTTCAGTATTGCTCCTTACTCAGATATGTACCTCACATCGCCACGAGCACTCAAGCAAAGATGAGGAACTTCATGAAGGGCTTGAGGCCGGAGCTGTACGATAGGGTGATTACTTATGGCCTTACTTGCTTTGACGATGCACTCTCACGGGCTGAGCTAGCCGAACTGGGAGTGGGTGCATACCCTGATGTTGTACCACCGCCAGCACCCTCTCAGAAATCCACTCCTGATAATTTGAATGTGATATCCCCGAAACGATTAATTGCTATTTGGTGCATTAATTGTGTTTATATGATTAATTATGTGGTAATTAATCATGTGTTGGAATTATTATGTTGAAATGTTTAGTCACATGGTAGATGTGATCGGGTTGCATTTCAGGGTGCATGTTGAGCATGTTGGGAATTATGGTTGGAAGCATGATTTATTTGCCTTGGTTAGCAATTAATTAGAAATCATGTGTATAATTGATATTTTGGTGCATTTGGTTTAATGCTTTGGAAAATATCATGTTGGGGTGTTTTATACATCATGGGTTGTGGATTGCATTTTTAATTAAACCCAATCCCCTTTTATACCCTTATAACCCCCCACCTTTACCAACACCCACACTTTACCAAAAATCAAATCCACAAACCCTTCCTCCTTCCATTTTCGAGCTCAAGCTTGGGGTGAAGAGAAACCTTTCAAAAATCTTGATTTGTGGAGCTTGTTGGGTGATTTGAGGTCCCCAAGAGGTATGGATACCTCATGGTTAATTTGTAAGGTTTTGTTTGAGTTTGGTATGATTTTGAATGATTTTAAAATGGGTTTTTGTTGGGTTGTTGTGGGTTTGGTTATATGTTGGATTTATACTTGTTTTGAAGTATATTTTGGTGGTTTATGTTGCATTTGATGTTGTTGGTTTGTTGGGTTAAGTGTTGGTATGGATTGGAAGGTTTTTGGGAGCAAAAATGGTGAAAATCGCATGTCTGTGCGAGGCGATCGATCGCCTGAAAAGAGGCGACCGATCGCCAAGAGGCAGTAGACTTTTTTCGGGTTAGGCGATCGATCGCCTAAAATGAGGCGACCGATCGCCGAGAGGCAGTAGCCAAAGGAATGGCGATCGATCGCCATGTTTGGGGCGACCGATCGCCGCAGTGAAAATTTTGAGGCGACCGATCGCCTGGGTGAAGCGATCGATCACCGCCAGTGGATTTTTGAGAAATGCTTTCTTTTGTCAAATTTTTGGTATTTGGCTATTATTTGGCTTCTAATATGGGGTTGTGTGATTGTGTAGAACCATCCCAGGTAGCAACGCAACCGAGGAATTGAAGCCATATCAAATCCACTTTTGGAAAGGTACGTAGTGGACGTACGGGCACCCAACGGTACATGTATCTTATATACTCATTGTTTATGCATTGTGGATGCGAGTATATATGTGGTATTGCATTGTGGATGCAAATACATGTTATGCATGATGTTTATAGATGCATATGATTATTGGTGCACATCCCATGAGTCGTGGTCATCCCTTGATGATTTTAATGCTTGCCGCTATTTGTTTTGGTTCCGCTAAATGTGAAGCGAGGGGTGGGAGCGCCGCATGTCACATTTGAGCGTGGTTATCATATAGGGCGAGGAAAGGGTATTTGCCGCTCAATGAGAGGCGAGGGGTGGGAGTCCCGCATGTCCATTGAAGCGAGGTTATCCTATGCCGCCTATATGTAAATAAGCGAGGGGCATTAAAATACATTGTGATGGACAGACTAGGGATTGGTGATCAGTATTTGGTATTGATGAGATGGCATATGTCATGACATGTTTAGACCATTAAAAATAATCTATTGATTATACTCATGAGTTATGGTACAGGGACAACCAAACGGGAAGCGTTTGAAATGCATGGGGAAAACAGGAAGCATTTACGCTTTATCTTCATATTGTGTTGAATATGAATGATTATTATTGCTCATGTTTGGGGGTTGTCCTTGTAGGTACACGTTTGGCATGATAGAAGGGCTAGACGGGTTGAGACAGTGAGCTTGAGGATGCTTTTGTGAATTGAAGGACATGATTATTTTGCCTAGTGTCTACTCTAGGAGTAGTGTAAAACTAGTTGATAACATTCATTTGATGGGGAATGTAATTAATCCATGTTTGGAAGTCCTTATTTTTGGCTTGTAATACTTAAGCTCATAGACTCAACACGTTCTTTTACACTCTGATCTTTTATATTAGCTCTATTATGCCTTGATTCCGCACTTAAGGATTAGGGTCCTTACATTAGTGGTATCAGAGCAGTGGTTAGAGAACCCGGGAACGAGTGAAGGGTAGCCTTAGCATGATTGGCTAGGTGCTTACATTTGAAGCATGTTTATGCATGTGGTGCATATTAATGTATATCCTGTTATACTAACGTGCTTATTCTCATTCCTGTTATCTAACGGCATAACATATATATTTCTTTGGAATTGTTGTTAACATTTGTGTTACAGCATGGCTGCTAATGAGGAGGTTGGAGATGTTGGTAGTGTGAACGCAAGCGTTGGACAGGTGAACCCTCTACCTCCACCGGCCGTAGGCATGGAACCCGTAGCTCAGTTATTACTACCGGGTGAGATCAGTTTGACGCAATTTCTGTCTTACCATCCGCCCCGGTTTGAGGGGACAGAGTCCGGAGAAGAGGCTGAAGAGTGGTTGGAAAGACTTGAACAGATCTTTGTATCGGCTCCTTGTGCTGTTACAGCTTGGCTGAGGCTGGCGGAGTTTCAGTTAGCAAAGAAACCTCTCTTGTGGTGGAGGAGCACGGTGATGGAGCTAAGAGCACTGGGTGCTGTGATTGATTGGACACTCTTCAGGACTAGGTTTTTGAACCGGTACTTCTCCGCAGCGGCGAGACAGACAAAGGAGGATGAATTTACAAGTTTGAAGCAGGGGAACATGACAGTGGCAGACTATGCCACACGGTACTCTTCGTTGCTGAGGTACGTTCCCCACATTGCCACTAATGGGCACGCAAAGATGAGGAATTTTATGAAGGGGTTGCGACCGGAGCTCTATGACCGGGTTATTACCAATAACCCAACTTCTTTTGATGATGCTCTCACAAGAGCGGAGCTTGCCGAGCTTGGAGTGGGAGCTTATTCTAGTACTGTATCCCCACAAGCGTCCCAGCAGAGACAAGCTCCTGACAGTTTGAGGCCCCGGGGAGAACCATTTAAGCCTCGTGGCGCCTCTTCATCTTCACGGTTTGGTGGGAAGAAGTACTTTGGTCAGAAGCAGGAGGGCAAGAAGGGCAATTGGTCCGCCAATCGAGGGTCTTCACAAGGGAATAGGCCGGGAGAGCCTAGGTGCGACAATTGTGGAGGGCCACATTCTTCGGCCAAATGTCCTGCCTGTTATATCTGTGGCAAGATGGGCCACATCGCTCGGTATTGCCCCACCCGGGGAGGACAGTCAGAGTTTCAGGGCAACCGGCCGAGATTTGATGGGAGAGCAGTGCATCAGAGGCAGCAGTTTGGGCCTCGACCATCGGGAGGTCAGACAGTAGGACCGCCCCAGGGACAGGTGTATGCGCTGACCAGGGAGCAGGCCCAGGCAGCCCCAGAGGAGGTGATCGCCGGTACGTGTCATTTATTTACGTACCCTGCTTTTATTTTGATCGATACAGGTGCCTCCCACTCTTTTGTGTCTGTTGGTTTTGTGGAAAGACACCATATGCGCACGTCTTCTTTACCCACGCCTCTCCTTGTCTCGACACCCACTGGAAGAATGTCGTTGATGATCAGTTTATGGCAGACTGCCTCATTTATTTTGAGGGCAACGAGTTGAAGGCAGACTTGATCGTGTTGGGTATGTCGGACTTCGACTGCATCTTGGGCATTGATGTTCTGAACAGATATCAGGCAGTGGTAGATTGACGACAGAGGATAGTGAAGTTCATACCTGAGTTGGGCAGTCAGTGGACCTTCTATGGCAACGGTTCTCGTGCGAAGATTCCATTGATTTCAGTGATCAAGATGACTCAGTTGTTGGAACGTGGACACACGGGTTATCTCATCTATGTCGTGGACACGTCTGGGGAGAGTAAAGAATTGAGAGTTGAGGATGTGCCAGTAGTGGCAGAGTTTGCTGATGTATTCCCAGAAGAGATCCCAGGATTCCCACCGGCTAGGGAAGTTGAGTTTGGGATCGAGTTGTTGCCAGGGACATCCGCTATCTCTCGTGCACCTTATAGGATGGCACCGGCTAAGTTGAGAGAGTTGAAAGAACAGTTGCAGGATCTCCTTGACAAGGGATATATACGCCCGAGCGTGTCGCCATGGGGCGCACCAGTTCTCTTTGTGAAGAAGAAGGACGGTTCGATGCGGTTGTGTATCGATTACCGGCAACTGAATAAGGCTACAGTGAAGAACAAGTATCCTCTTCCAAGGATCGACGATCTGTTTGATCAGTTGCAAGGTACCAGGGTGTATAGCAAGATTGATTTGAGATCCGGATATCATCAGATTCGAGTCAGAGAGGAAGATGTGCAGAAGACAGCATTCCGGACCCGATATGGACATTATGAGTTCCTAGTGATGCCGTTCGGCGTGACGAATGCTCCAGCAGTCTTTATGAGTCTGATGAACAGAGTGTTTCAGCCGTATCTTGATCAGTTCGTCATTGTATTTATTGACGACATTCTCATCTACTCCCGGAGTGAGGAAGAGCATGTGAAACACTTGAGGACAGTGCTTCAGATTCTCAGAGAGCATCAGTTGTATGCTAAGCTCAGTAAGTGTGAATTTTGGCTGAGCAGTGTAGTGTTTCTGGGGCATGTCATATCGAGCAGTGGGATATCTGTAGATCCCAAGAAGATTGAGGCTGTGATGGAGTGGGCTGCCCCCACTTCTGTGCCTGAGATTCGGAGCTTCCTTGGTTTGGCCGGATATTATCGGCGCTTTGTCGAGGGCTTTTCGAAGATTGCCAAGCCGCTGACTCAGTTGACCCAGAAGGGTGTACCTTTCTTTTGGTCAGAAGCTTGTGAGGAGAGCTTCCAGGAGTTGAAGCACCGGTTGACGACGGCGCCAGTGTTAGTGATCCCTACGGAGAACTCCAGATTTGTTCTGTATACTGACGCATCACTTCAGGGCCTTGGGTGTGTTCTGATGCAAGATAAGCATGTGGTAGCTTATGCATCGAGGCAGTTGAAGCCGCATGAGACCAGATATCCAGTTCATGACTTGGAATTGGCGGCTATCATCTTCGCCCTGAAGATTTGGAGGCATTATTTGTATGGTACGTCGTTTACCATATACACGGATCACAAGAGCCTCGAGTTTTTATTCACTCAGGCAGAGCTGAACATGAGGCAGAGGAGATGGATGGACCTACTCAAGGACTATGACTGTGAGATAGAGTACCATCCGGGGAAAGCCAATTTGGCAGCAGATGCTTTGAGCCGGAAAGTGAGGAGTTCTGCTGAGGACGTCATCCATTTGTCAGCCATGATGACCTCCTATTGCCATCTGGGCTATGATTTTGACATAGATGCATCACCTGTGTATGTATCGACCTTGTTAGCTGAGCCAGATATATATGAGAACATCAGGAGAGCTCATAGGTCAGACGATGAGGTTCAGAGGTGGTTATCTTTAGTGCATCTTGGTCAGCCAACGAAGTTCAGAGTGGCCGATGACGGATCTTTGAGATTGGGGAACCGTTGGGTGGTTCCGAGTACGCCGGAGTTGCGTAAAGGGATCTTGGAGCGAGCTCATAGTAGCAGACTTAGCATCCACCCAGGCGGGAAGAAGATGTACAGAGATCTGCGTGGTCAGTTTTGGTGGAAGAGGATGAAATCTGATGTCGTCGCTTTTGTGAAGAGGTGTTTGATCTGCCAGCAGGTTAAGGCAGAGAGACAGAGACCTGGCGGCGAGTTGAGGAGCTTGGAGATACCGAAGTGGAAGTGGGAGCACATTTCCATGGACTTCATGACTCATTTGCCGAGGAGTACTTCAGGCTTTGATGCTATTTGGGTGATTGTGGATCGATTGACCAAGGTAGCTCATTTTATCCCCTATAGCATGACTTTCACCTTTTTGAGGATGGCGCAGTTGTATATTAGAGATGTGGTGAGATTGCATGGGATCCCCGTTTCCATAGTGTCAGATCGAGATCCGCGATTCACATCTCATTTCTGGGAAGTTTTCAGTCAGCCTTGGGAACTGAAGTCAGATTGAGCACTGCATATCATCCTCAGACGGATGGCCAGACCGAGCGCACTATTCAGACGCTCGAGGACATGTTGAGAGCTTGTGTTTTGGAGTTCGATGCTGTGATGACCAGGGATTATAGGTGTTAATCCCGTAGTGTTAATAATCCCTAAAGTGGTTTTACGTGGCGATTTGGAATTTAATCGAGGAGTTGGACTCGTTTAATTGGGTAGTTGGGATCGTTGGATCCAGAGGTTGAGATTGTATTCACATTACGGTGTAAAACCTAAGAGTTGGGTTTTTTTGATGTGTCTCGGGATCTCGGGTGCTGTGTGAGCACCGGTAGGGGGTTTTGGAGTTAGAGAGAGAGTTTTTGAAAACAGATGATTTTTAATGAATCATGATGTATTTGTGGGGCTATTAATTTTTCGGGGTATTTTTGCTATAAATACCATTTGAACCCCAAATTTTAGAAATTATTTCATTTCAGCCCCAATTTCATTCTCTCTCTCCCGCGCGCGATTCCTTCCCGCCTGCCCTGCACCCGCGCGACTTCCGACGCTTCGCCCGCCGCCGTTCGGCGCGTCCGACCTACCCACGGCTTCGTCTCGTCCAGGCGCTCATTTCCCCTCCGTCAATTTGAAGTTTCATCGCGATTTGAAGTCGAATTTTACAGAAGTGCGCCGATCCCCAATTTCTAGGGTTCTTCGATTTTGGTCCGATTTCTTCCGATTTTCGTTTGGGTAACCTTCCTAACCCCTTTTCCATGCTTGTGATGTGATTCCCTGCCTAATTGTGATTTATTGACTCGAATTTATTTCGAATTTCGTTGCCTTTGGTTCGAATTTTTGGATGTATGGGTGAAGTGGGTTCGAAAATTGTAATCTTTGGCAGGGGTGTGGCGATTCTTGTTATGGGTCGTTTCTTACATGCTTTAGTTGTATAAGGATGCTTAATTGTGTTCGAATTTAAGGAATTGAGTTCGAATTTAGGGCTTTGAAATTCGAAAATTTGGGTTTTTGGCAAGGATGATGATTCTTGCTATTGATGGTTTAATTCACATTTTAGATGAATTATGGAATTATTTGGGTTCGAAATTGTGAGATTCGGGTTCGATTTTTGTAGGGTGTTCTTGAACAATTTCGATATTGTCTCATTTATTTCCCTCCCTGTATGTACCCTGCCCCGGGTCTTTTAAAAGGTTAATTGTCGTGTGTTGACAATATTTTGAGGGATATGGGTGTGCTTGAGCATGGGTTGCATGTTCGTAAATAATTGTGAATTATTTATCGTGTTAGCACATCATTCCTCGGGGCATGGAACTCGAGCAAGGTTTGGCTCGGACTTCGGAGATTTAAGGTACGTGCGACGTACGAGCATTACTACATATTAGAGCATTTGTGAATGCATAATGTATTTTGATTTTATTGAATAATCGTGCACGAGGATTATTTATATGTGTTGCATGAGGATTATTTATATGTGTTGAGAAGCTATGAAGCGACCTAATCTTGATATCGCCGTCAGGGGCGCACGTGACACTAGAGTAGTGTAACTCTCATAAGTTATATGGGGTACCTGATGTATGTGACTATTGTAGGGCATTTGAGATGCCTGGGCATTTGAGATGCCTGAGAATGATCGTGGGATCATGTTTTCATTATAAGACATTTGAGATGTCTAGGTATAATGGAAAATTGGTAAAATAAATGTTAGGCATTTAATTCATTTATGATTAATAGCGAGGCTATGAAATCAGTGTTAGATATTGAGATATCTACTTTTGCATGAATGATGAACTTGGAATCATAATTATTGATATTCGAGAACTAGGCATGCAATGGGTTAAATCAATGTGTTGATTTACTGATTTATGAGATTTGATGAGTTTGATGATTGTGAGAACAGGGACAGTACACGGAATCCCGGATGAGGATGTTGCCATCCAGGGAGTATCATTTAAAATTCATTAATATTTACTTGTGTTGTAAATTATGAATTTCATTATTGTGATTATGAGATTTTGTGTATTGGTATGCTCACCCCGTTGGGGGCTGTCTCTGTTGGGGCAGGTGAACAGGTGCATCGATGGCTGTGGAGCTGAGCTCGAGCTGTTGATTGGACGTACTCACAGGATCGTGGTACCAGGGCTTGATGGAGCACGGTATCGTATAGAGTACTTATATACACCCGAGGTTTATATACACATTTATGCTGCTCGCATGTGAGCACGGACATTCTTGTATATGGGTTGTATATAAAGGCATGAGCCTTCCTCTCTTTCATTATATGTTGCATGCAATTGTGGTAGAATTGCTAATGATATGAGAGTCGTTAGTGTATTATGTGGGTGTTGAGACCCATTTATGTCGTCATATGTGTGGTGTCTTCCCTGGCTGGGAATTTACTTGGTATTACTGCTTTCTGATGAGTATTATGTTTTCCCTGGCCGGGAATTATGTTATGTGTTGTGCTTCTATTTCGGGATAGCTCTATTTATGGGGAGACTCTGCCCAAATTTTTATAAAAGTCCACAATGTGAAAAGTGGCAAAAAAGGATGATATTGGGCGAACTTTGTGAGTCTATTTCGTTGTTAGACTGATGACCTTATAACATTGAGTGTTAAAGGAAATTTTTTGTAATTGCCATGCAATGATAAAGTATCATCTGAGCTTCCCGATTGACTTTTATTGAAAGCATGTGCCACACATAGTGGTTAATACACTAATCAAGGATTAAGGGCTTGGGGTCCTTACATTAGTGGTATCAGAGCAGTGGTTGCTCATTGGGGCTGTTAAGGGCCTAAGAATTTATTGATAGCACATACTTATGCATGATGGCATTAATGTTGTATGACACAACTAGTTGTTTATGTGCTTTTTCTGATATGAAAAGTGGTGTTGCTAATCAGTGTGATTGCAGGAATCGTGTGCGACGCGATATGATGGCATTAGTGGTAATGTCTGGCACTCCGTATGTTACGTGCCAAGGAATCTGATTATTGTGAGAGAATCAGGTAAAGGGATATTTCCGAGGTAACATGTCTTGGTATACGTATTGACTTGCAAGTGGTTGCATTTATGCATTGGATGATTGATGCATAGCGTATATGACTATTGTTGCTAACCATGAGGGTTGCAGGTTACAGGAAATATGGAATACGTAAGCGACGTACGGGTATCCCAACAGTAACATGTATTTATGTTTGTCTGTGTGACACATGATGAATGCAATGTGATGCATTACGGTTATGATACATGTTATTATGCATTGTTGTTGCATATTGTGATTTTGCATTGTTGTTGCAGATTATGCATTATTGTTGCATATTGTGATGTGGGATAAAGAGGTGTATTCCACGAGTCAGGGCGATCACAGTTAAGGTTTTAATGCTTACGCTTTATCGCTGCGCATGTGGAGCGGGAGGGGGGAGGCTCGCTGGCACATGGAGGCGAGGTTACGCATTATCGCTGCGCATGTGGAGCGGGAGGGGGGAGGCCCGCTGGCACATGGAGGCGAGGTATACCATACTGAGCGGGGAAGCATTAACATAACTGATGATGACTGACTCAAGAAAGGATGATGATGCATTCCTTTGTGATGACACGGATGATAGCGGTGATGTGTCCCGCTGTGTCGATTTATATTCATTCCATTGTGATGACACGGATGATAGCGGTGATGTGTCCCGCTGTGTCGATTTATATTCATTCCATTGTGATGACACGGATGATAGCGGTGATGTGTCCCGCTGTGTCGATTTATTTTCATTCCATTGTGATGACACGGATGATAGCGGTGATGTGTCCCGCTATGTCGATTTATTTTCATTCCATTGTGATGACACGGATGATAGCGGTGATGTGTCCCGCTGTGTCGATTTATATTCATTCCATTGTGATGACACGGATGATAGCGGTGATGTGTTCCGCTGTGTCGATTTGTATTTATAGCGACGGTTCATTCCGCTATATTGATTGGCGAGGGTTCATTCCGCCAGGTGTATTTATAGCGACGGTTCATTCCGCTATATTGATTGGCGATGGTTTATACCGCCGAACACGGATGATAGCGGTGATGTGTCCCGCTGTGTCGATGATGATGATTCACCTCTTTGTGATTATTGGTGATGATTCGTGCCGCCGTATATATAGATAGCGATGCCTCTTTCCGCTATTATGTGGACGATGATTCATGCTCAGGTGTATAGCGAGGTTTCATGCCACTTATTATATGACGAGGTGTCATGCCGTCGATTCTATAGCGAGGGATTGTGCCGCTAAGTATTCAGCACAGGATTTTGCCGCCTTCGAGCGATGGGTGCTGATTACACACAATTATTGAGCGACGGAGACAGATATACCGCTATATTGTTAGCGATGAGGAATGAGATATTGCTATTCTGTTAGCTTTATTGCAGCTGGCATGCGTAGATATACATGTTTTATTATACCTATTTTACTAGCATGATGGTGGATGACATGTATCGTCACTAGTTGACAATGCCCTAGATGCCATGAGTTGGCATGTATCGTCACAGGATGACGATGACGATGGTGTAGGAGATGTCTTATTAAACATGCATCATTGTTACGATGATCGATGCGTTGAGTATACGTATTCAGTGGTATGCCTTGGGTGCCAGTACCGAGCACAAGGTTGTGTGTGCGTCACCGATTGACGTGACCCTTATACCGAGCGGGTTGCTCGAGGAATGGTTGAATGCGCTGTACATGTGATTGTACCGCAGCTTACGTTTGGGGTGATCATTTTACGAGTGGTGATACCCTTGAGGTATGCTCGTTCGAATGGCTCTTGGCCATGTGATTTGACGACAGGAGTAATCACGAGGAAATTACTCGCTTTCTGTCGATGTGACATGTGGTAGACCTGGTCACACCACTCTTGAGGGTGTAGGATGGGTCCTAAGGGAGTAGGATCAGGTTATGTTAAGTACATAGGGGCATTGGAGTTTCCAGGGTATATCGGCATTAGAGGAATGTTGGATAAAGACCCACTACTCTATTGAGTTTTCTTCCCACGGTATGGTGTGCCGTACGGAAACGTCCGTCTTGTTGGTAGGTTTGAGATAAACCTAAAGAGGCAGAGACTAGGTTGTCTGCCGCGTGTGTGTAGCACCATGATGGGCTTGCTAGAACCGTCATACTGCTCGTTGGAACCAAGTTTGACAAATCGTAAGGTGATACGATGGGGTTTGTGGTGGACTCTAGTAGTCACCATGTCATTTGAGGTTGAGGCTGAGGTTGTGCATGCCTCACTGAAACGTGTATACGTTTATGTTTAATCTTGGTGAGACTTGTCTGGGACAGCTCATGATGTTGGAGTACCAACAAGAGAGTCATCAAGTCGTTGTTGACTCGATCTGAAGGAATTCGTGTATTTTGGGATGCAATGGTGTTATTGCATCCAGTTTTTTCCGAACAGTGGTTCGAGACTTGTGGATCTCGAGTTCGATGGCACTTCCCTTGTGAGGAAGGAGGTGGTATTATACCTATTGGGAATCTTCGAAAGATTCGGTAAGTTGGTGCATGTGGTGTTGATTTTGGGAATCACACCGTGTTGTTGATCGTCGATTTTCATTCTCCTGGATGGGAATGACTCAGGATTGACAGTTGTGTTTGGGGCTTAGGGGTATGTTGTAGATACCCGAGCCAAGTGCATTGAGTATGCATGCGATGTCAATACTTAGGCAGGTATACCGGTGAGTATACGGATGCCAGTTATTGTTTTCCTTCTAGTCAAGCATAGAGTTATGCTATTTTAGGATGGTTAAATCTCTGATGAGAGATATGGAACACCTTGAGATTGGGAATCTCCATGGCAGGAATTTCGGATTGGTTGGGTGTCACTGTCGACACAAGCGTTGAGGATGCAATGGGTTTATTGCATGCCCTTTCAGAAATTGAAACTCTGTGGAGTCTCGATTGTTTATTTTGACCAGGATGTGGTTCTTGGGATATCCGGAGGTGGACATCTTGTGAGATGTCTTTTGTGTGGATCGGTGGCCGTGAGTTGCCCGATCCGAGTTGCAGAGGGTGCAACTGCTCCTTCGATGGAGGTGGTCTGTATAGTGGGGACCAGGTTTGGTATGTGTATACCGTGGAATGCTAGTGTTTTCCTCGTAATGATGTATGTTAGACATCGTGAGTCATAGTAAAGATATCATTGGATGATATCTACGATAGAATCGGGAGCGATTCGAATCCTTGCAGTTTCAGTTGATTAACTGCTTTTGGATTATTAGCGTTGAGTTGTGCTGACGCTCTTTGACATTATGATGGATTTGGAAGTCTATTCCACTCCAGAGTTTGACACGAGGTCAACTTTCTCAAGTTGAGGTGTCATTCAGGATGCGTTCTTACTAGTTGTGTTAGAACTAAGGTGACTGTCCGATCTGCAGTCGTAAATATCGGTTGTTTTGCAGTCATGAGGGACTGACTTTTGGGATGACCCGCATCGAGGTACGTTTTACCTCTTGGGTGATATGTTGGTATTGGTAAGTCGCCTTGTTTCAGAGTTGGTGCGAGGTAGGTACCCTTGCGTTTATTTATACGATTCTGATATGGTCAAGAATCGAGGCTCTGGCTTCATGTTGTTGTGTAGCCTGGGTGTTATGTGATACACCAGTGCTAATTTCGAGGACGAAATTCTTTTAGTGGGGGATATTGTGATGACCAGGGATTATAGGTGTTAATCCCGTAGTGTTAATAATCCCTAAAGTGGTTTTACGTGGCGATTTGGAATTTAATCGAGGAGTTGGACTCGTTTAATTGGGTAGTTGGGATCGTTGGATCCAGAGGTTGAGATTGTATTCACATTACGGTGTAAAACCTAAGAGTTGGGTTTTTTTGATGTGTCTCGGGATCTCGGGTGCTGTGTGAGCACCGGTAGGGGGTTTTGGAGTTAGAGAGAGAGTTTTTGAAAACAGATGATTTTTAATGAATCATGATGTATTTGTGGGGCTATTAATTTTTCGGGGTATTTTTGCTATAAATACCATTTGAACCCCAAATTTTAGAAATTATTTCATTTCAGCCCCAATTTCATTCTCTCTCTCCCGCGCGCGATTCCTTCCCGCCTGCCCTGCACCCGCGCGACTTCCGACGCTTCGCCCGCCGCCGTTCGGCGCGTCCGACCTACCCACGGCTTCGTCTCGTCCAGGCGCTCATTTCCCCTCCGTCAATTTGAAGTTTCATCGCGATTTGAAGTCGAATTTTACAGAAGTGCGCCGATCCCCAATTTCTAGGGTTCTTCGATTTTGGTCCGATTTCTTCCGATTTTCGTTTGGGTAACCTTCCTAACCCCTTTTCCATGCTTGTGATGTGATTCCCTGCCTAATTGTGATTTATTGACTCGAATTTATTTCGAATTTCGTTGCCTTTGGTTCGAATTTTTGGATGTATGGGTGAAGTGGGTTCGAAAATTGTAATCTTTGGCAGGGGTGTGGCGATTCTTGTTATGGGTCGTTTCTTACATGCTTTAGTTGTATAAGGATGCTTAATTGTGTTCGAATTTAAGGAATTGAGTTCGAATTTAGGGCTTTGAAATTCGAAAATTTGGGTTTTTGGCAAGGATGATGATTCTTGCTATTGATGGTTTAATTCACATTTTAGATGAATTATGGAATTATTTGGGTTCGAAATTGTGAGATTCGGGTTCGATTTTTGTAGGGTGTTCTTGAACAATTTCGATATTGTCTCATTTATTTCCCTCCCTGTATGTACCCTGCCCCGGGTCTTTTAAAAGGTTAATTGTCGTGTGTTGACAATATTTTGAGGGATATGGGTGTGCTTGAGCATGGGTTGCATGTTCGTAAATAATTGTGAATTATTTATCGTGTTAGCACATCATTCCTCGGGGCATGGAACTCGAGCAAGGTTTGGCTCGGACTTCGGAGATTTAAGGTACGTGCGACGTACGAGCATTACTACATATTAGAGCATTTGTGAATGCATAATGTATTTTGATTTTATTGAATAATCGTGCACGAGGATTATTTATATGTGTTGCATGAGGATTATTTATATGTGTTGAGAAGCTATGAAGCGACCTAATCTTGATATCGCCGCCAGGGGCGCACGTGACACTAGAGTAGTGTAACTCTCATAAGTTATATGGGGTACCTGATGTATGTGACTATTGTAGGGCATTTGAGATGCCTGGGCATTTGAGATGCCTGAGAATGATCGTGGGATCATGTTTTCATTATAAGACATTTGAGATGTCTAGGTATAATGGAAAATTGGTAAAATAAATGTTAGGCATTTAATTCATTTATGATTAATAGCGAGGCTATGAAATCAGTGTTAGATATTGAGATATCTACTTTTGCATGAATGATGAACTTGGAATCATAATTATTGATATTCGAGAACTAGGCATGCAATGGGTTAAATCAATGTGTTGATTTACTGATTTATGAGATTTGATGAGTTTGATGATTGTGAGAACAGGGACAGTACACGGAATCCCGGATGAGGATGTTGCCATCCAGGGAGTATCATTTAAAATTCATTAATATTTACTTGTGTTGTAAATTATGAATTTCATTATTGTGATTATGAGATTTTGTGTATTGGTATGCTCACCCCGTTGGGGGCTGTCTCTGTTGGGGCAGGTGAACAGGTGCATCGATGGCTGTGGAGCTGAGCTCGAGCTGTTGATTGGACGTACTCACAGGATCGTGGTACCAGGGCTTGATGGAGCACGGTATCGTATAGAGTACTTATATACACCCGAGGTTTATATACACATTTATGCTGCTCGCATGTGAGCACGGACATTCTTGTATATGGGTTGTATATAAAGGCATGAGCCTTCCTCTCTTTCATTATATGTTGCATGCAATTGTGGTAGAATTGCTAATGATATGAGAGTCGTTAGTGTATTATGTGGGTGTTGAGACCCATTTATGTCGTCATATGTGTGGTGTCTTCCCTGGCTGGGAATTTACTTGGTATTACTGCTTTCTGATGAGTATTATGTTTTCCCTGGCCGGGAATTATGTTATGTGTTGTGCTTTTATTTCGGGATAGCTCTATTTATGGGGAGACTCTGCCCAAATTTTTATAAAAGTCCACAATGTGAAAAGTGGCAAAAAGGGATGATATTGGGCGAACTTTGTGAGTCTATTTCGTTGTTAGACTGATGACCTTATAACATTGAGTGTTAAAGGAAATTTTTTGTAATTGCCATGCAATGATAAAGTATCATCTGAGCTTCCCGATTGACTTTTATTGAAAGCATGTGCCACACATAGTGGTTAATACACTAATCAAGGATTAAGGGCTTGGGGTCCTTACAGATGCTTCTTGGCAGGATTCAGTGCCTTTGGTAGAGTTTTCTTATAACAATAGCTACCAGGCGAGTATTCAGATGGCTCCGTTTGAAGCTCTTTATGGCAGACGGTGTAGATCACCCTTGTGTTGGGATGATTGACCGCAGATCGGTCGGAGGGCCGGAGTTGATTCGGGAGATGGAAGAAAAGATAAAGACGATAAGGCAGAAAATGAAAGCAGCCCAGGACAGACAAGCAGCTTATGCAAATAAACGGCGGAGACCGTTGGAATTTCAGTTGGGAGATAAGGTCTTTTTGAAGATCTCGCCTTTCAGAGGCGTTGTGCGATTTGGGATGCGCGGGAAATTGTCTCCGAGGTATGTTGGACCGTACGAGATTTTGCAGCGCATTGGCACCTTAGCTTACCGACTGGCTTTGCCGCCTTCTTTATCTGGTATACATGATGTGTTTCATGTGTCTATGCTGCGGAAGTATGAGCCGGATCCGTCGCATGTTTTACAGCCTTCCGAAGTTCAGTTAGAGTCCGATGTGTCTTATGTGGAACGGCCTGTTAGAATTCTGGATCGAGCAGACCGCAGACTTCGGAATAAAGTGATACCTATGATCAAGGTTCAGTGGGATCGCAGGGGTGTCGAGGAGGCTACGTGGGAGACGGAGCGGCATATGGTGCAGCACTACCCGGAACTATTCTCTGGTATGTGTTTATGTTTAGTTTCCTGTTGGGGTAAGTGCATGTGATTTCGAGGACGAAATCTTATAAGTAGGGGAGTATTGTGATATCCCCGAAACGATTAATTGCTATTTGGTGCATTAATTATGTTTATATGATTAATTATGTGGTAATTAATCATGTGTTGGAATTATTATGTTGAAATGTTTAGTCACATGGTAGATGTGATCGGGTTGCATTTCAGGGTGCATGTTGAGCATGTTGGGAATTATGGTTGGAAGCATGATTTATTTGCCTTGGTTAGCAATTAATTAGAAATCATGTGTTTAATTGATATTTTGGTGCATTTGGTTTAATGCTTTGGAAAATATCATGTTGGGGTGTTTTATACATCATGGGTTGTGGATTGCATTTTTAATTAAACCCAATCCCCTTTTATACCCTTATAACCCCCCACCTTTACCAACACCCACACTTTACCAAAAATCAAATCCACAAACCCTTCCTCCTTCCATTTTCGAGCTCAAGCTTTGGGGTGAAGAGAAACCTTTCAAAAATCTTGATTTGTGGAGCTTGTTGGGTGATTTGAGGTCCCCAAGAGGTATGGATACCTCATGGTTAATTTTGTAAGGTTTTGTTTGAGTTTGGTATGATTTTGAATGGTTTTAAAATGGGTTTTTGTTTGGTTGTTGTGGGTTTGGTTATATGTTGGATTTATACTTGTTTTGAAGTATATTTTGGTGGTTTATGTTGCATTTGATGTTGTTGGTTTGTTGGGTTAAGTGTTGGTATGGATTGGAAGGTTTTTGGGAGCAAAAATGGTGAAAATCGCATGTCTGTGCGAGGCGATCGATCGCCTGAAAAGAGGCGACCGATCGCCAAGAGACAGTAGACTTTTTGCGGGTTAGGCGATCGATCGCCTAAAATGAGGCGACCGATCGCCGAGAGGCAGTAGCCAAATCAAAGGAATGGCGATCGATCGCCATGTTTGGGGCGACCGATCGCCGCAGTGAAAATTTTGAGGCGACCGATTGCCTGGGTGAAGCGATCGATCGCCGCCAGTGGATTTTTGAGAAATGCTTTCTTTTGTCAAATTTTTGGTATTTGGCTATTATTTGGCTTCTAATATGGGGTTGTGTGATTGTGTTGAACCATCCCAGGTAGCAACGCAACCGAGGAATTGAAGCCATATCAAATCCACTTTTGGAAAGGTACGTAGTGGACGTACGGGCACCCAACGGTACATGTATCTTATATACTCATTGTTTATGCAGTGTGGATGCGAGTATATATGTGGTATTGCATTGTGGATGCAAATACATGTTATGCATGATGTTTATAGATGCATATGATTATTGGTGCACATCCCATGAGTCGTGGTCATCCCTTGATGATTTTAATGCTTGCCGCTATTTGTTTTGGTTCCGCTAAATGTGAAGCGAGGGGGGAGCGCCGCATGTCACATTTGAGCGTGGTTATCATATAGGGCGAGGAAAGGGTATTTTCCGCTCAATGAGAGGCGAGGGGTGGGAGTCCCGCATGTCCATTGAAGCGAGGTTATCCTATGCCGCCTATATGTAAATAAGCGAGGGGCATTAAAATACATTGTGATGGACAGACTAGGGATTGGTGATCAGTATTTGGTATTGATGAGATGGCATATGTCATGACATGTTTAGACCATTAAAAATAATCTATTGATTATACTCATGAGTTATGGTACAGGGACAACCAAACGGGAAGCGTTTGAAATGCATGGGGAAAACAGGAAGTGTTTTATTATGATTATGCATTTATGCTTTATCTTCATATTGTGTTGAATATGAATGATTATTATTGCTCACGTTTGGGGGTTGTCCTTGTAGGTACACGTTTGGCATGATAGAAGGGCTAGACGGGTTGAGACAGTGAGCTTGAGGATGCTTTTGTGAATTGAAGGACATGATTATTTTGCCTAGTGTCTACTCTAGGAGTAGTGTAAAACTAGTTGATAACATTCATTTGATGGGGAATGTAATTAATCCATGTTTGGAAGTCCTTATTTTTGGCTTGTAATACGTAAGCTCATAGACTCAACACGTTCTTTTACACTCTGATCTTTTATATTAGCTCTATTATGCCTTGATTCCGCACTTAAGGATTAGGGTCCTTACATTGAAGCCAAGGGGTGAGCAGTTCAAATCAAGAGGAAACACATCGGCGTCAAGATTCAGTGGTAAGAGGCCCGACAATAGATGGAAAGGAAACCGAAGGAGTGATGCCCCATCTGGAAGGGGGCAGTCTCAGGGAGACAGATCCGGGAAGGTCCAGTGCACTCTTTGTGGGCAACCACATCTGACGAAAGATTGTGTAGGATGTTATGTTTGTGGCGACAAGGGCCACTTTGCTAGACAGTGTCCCAACAGGGGAAGTCAACAGGGTCCTGCGGGGAGGCCTGCGGATAGGACAGCACAGCATAGACCACCATACGTGCCGAGACATTATGGAGGTCAGCCTACGGGGCCACCTCAAGGGCAAGTCTATGCATTGACGAGGGAGCAGGCTTCAGCGGCTCCGGAGGAGGTTATAGCAGGTACGTGTCTTTTATTTACGCACCCTGCTTTTATATTGATCGACACAGGTGCTTCACACTCTTTTGTGTCGACAAGTTTTGTGGAAAGGCACCACATATGCACTTCTCCGTCGCCCACGCCTCTTATAGTCTCGACCCCCGCTGGAAGAAGTATGATGTGATGACCAGGGATTATAGGTGTTAATCCCGGAGTGTTAATAACCCATAAAGTTGTTTTACGTGGCGAATTGGAGTTTAATCGAGGTGTCGGGCCTTCTGGGCTCGTCTATTTGAGTAGTTGGGATCGTTGGATCCCGAGGTTGAGATCGTATTCTCGTTTCGGTGAAAACCTGTGAGTTGGGTTTTTAGTAGGACTCAGAATCTCGGGTGCTGTGTGTGGGCACCGGTAGGGAGTTTTTGAGTTAGAGAGAGAATTATTGAAAACAGATGATTTTTAATGAATCATGATGTATTTGTGGGGATATTAGTATTTCGGGGTATTTTTGCTATAAATACCAGTTGAACCCGAGATTTTTATTATCGGAACCATTTTCTTCCCCTCCTTCTCTCTCCCCGTAGCCGCGCCATTCTCGATCCCCTTTTGACCCACGCCGCTTCCAGGCGTGCGCCCGCCGCCGTCCGGCCGCCGTTCGGCGCGTCCGACCCGCCGCCGTGATCGTCTCTTCCAGGCGCTTCTATACGTACCAACAATTTGAAGTTTGGTCAAGAATCGAGCTCGGATTTGCCAGAAAAGCGTAGGGTTCAAAAACTGGATTTCATCCGATTTTGGGGCGCGATTTTGGTATGATTTTGGTACGATTTTTCTGATGTTTTTGGGGCGTTTTTATGCTGCTTTTGAGACGATGATTTCATACTTTCATGGGTCGAAAATTTGTTGCTTATGGTTTCGAATTTGAACACTGATTTCGTGACTTAGGGTTTCGAAAATTTGGGTTTTTGGTATGAGGATGATGATTCATGTTGTTATTCGATTATTTCATGTTTAAATGCATTATGATGCTTGATTGTGTTCGAAATTGAGGAATCGGATTTGAAGTTAGGGCTTGAATTCGAATTTTGGGGGTTTTGGCATGTGGGGCGATTATTGTTGTTGTTAAATGATTAATTCATGTGTTAGATGAATTATGGTGATTATTCGGGTTTGATTTGTGTTGGTTGGGTTCGAATTATTGAAGGTGTTCTTAGGCGATTTTTCGATATGCCGCATTCGTTTTCCCTCCCTGCATGTACCCTGCCCCGGGTCTTTTAGATGTTTAATTGTCGTGTGTCGACAATATTTTGAGGGTTATGGATGTGCTTGAGCATGGGTTGCATGTTCGTAAATAATTGTGAATTATTTACCGTGTTAGCACATCGTTCCTCAGGGCATGGAACTCGAGCAAGGTTTGACTCGGACTTCGAGGATTTAAGGTACGTTTAGCGTACGAGCATAGTTTAAATGATGTTTTACAAGTATGATGCATGATTTAAGATATACGATATGTTTTACTATGATGGTATCGGGACTTGGTTACGTTATGTTGATTCACATGGTGGAATGCTTAGTGCCGCTATGAAGCGAGCAAATGATGAGGTGTGGTTGCTACGGAGCAAACACCGAAAGTATGACGTTACCTTGAAGTAAGAAATGAAAAGGTGGTATTTGATTAGATATCTAGGATATCTGTATTTTATTCCCTATTGGTAATAAATAGGAACAGAGACGTAGTTAATCAGAGAAGTGATTAACCAGTATCGGAAGTTAAGGAAATCTCAATACGATATCTAGAATTATGATCATTGCTAGATTAAGTAAGATGTTATGAAAAGATGTTATGAAGCGATGTTATGAAACGATGTTATGAAACGATGTTATGAAATGATGTTATGAAATGTTACTAATCATTGCCAAATAAAATAAGATGTTATGAAAGGTTACTGATTTGAGACTGGCTAGGGTTAACCAATATCATGATTAACTGCATATTTAAGATTTGATGATTTATCTGTTTTGAGAACAGGGTTATTACAGGGGTACGTTATGATGAGGATGATACCATCCAGGAAGTATCACATATGTTCCACAATATTTACATTCCGTAAATTATGTATTATGTCATTTTGATTATGAAATTGTGGAATTGGTATGCTCACCCCGTTGGGGGCTGTCTCTGTTGGGACAGGTGAACAGGTACATCGATGGCTTTGGAGATGAGCTCGAGCTGTTGATTGGATGTACTCCCAGGATTGTGGTACCAGGGCTTGATGGAGCACGGTATCGTATAGAGTACCCATATACCCATGATGGTTTTATGCATATTCATGATGCTCGCATGTGAGCACGATTATACTTGTATATGGGTTGTATGTAAAGGCATGAGTCTTTCTCTCTTTCATTCTATGTTGCATGCAATTAGAGGTAGAATTGCTAAATGATAAGAAAGTCATTGGTGTATTATGTGGGTGTTGAAACCCACTTTTGTCGTCATATGTGTGGTGTCTTCCCTGGCTGGGAATTTACTTGTATTACTGCTTTCTGATGAGTATTGTGTATTCCCTGGCCGGGAATTATATTATGTGATGTGCTTGTGTTTTGGGATAGCTCAATTTTATGGGGAGACTCTGCCCAAATTTTTATAAAAGTCCACAATGTGAAAAGTGGCAAAATGGGATGGTAATGGGCAACTCTATGAGTCTATATGTTAGTAGAGATGATTCTATAACGTTGATCATTAGAGAAATTTTAGAGTTGCCATTCAATGGTAAAGTATCATCTGAGCTTCCCGATTGGCTTTTTATTGAAAGCATGTGCCGCACCTAATGATTAATACACTAATCAAGGGTTAAGTATATGGGGTCCTTACATTAGTGGTATCAGAGCAGTGGTTGCTCGTTGGGGCTGTTGAGGGCCTAGGAAGTTATTGATAGCACATCTTTATGCATGATGGCATTAATGTTATACGACATGACTAATTGTTTATGTGCTTTTATGTTATGAAAAGTGGTATTGCTAACCATTGTGGTTGCAGGAATCGTGTGGAACACGATAGGATGACATTCATAGTGATGTCTAACACTCTATATGCTACGTGCCGAGGAACCTGATTTTGGAAGAAAATCAGGGAAAAGAAAGATATGACGTATTGTCTGAGGACAGACTGGGTAGACAACCGACAGTGGATTACTTCGGTATGGTCTCAATTATTATTGAATATACTAATGTGTTTGTTCATATAATGTTCAAGCAAGGAAAGTACGTAAGAAGCGTACGGCATCGGACGGTAACACACTCCTAACTTTGACTATGCATTGGATGCATAAGTATTTATGATGTTTATGATGATGATGATTATGATGATAATGTTATGATGATAATGATTTTGATAAGTAGGTTTATGACGAATATGCTAGGATGACGATGTTTATGACAAGTGAGATTATGATGATGTGTTACGATGTTATGATGTGGTAAGATGCCCATATGGTAAGAGGCCATACTCCTATATTATGATCATACTATGACTGCATGAGAATTTACGATGCCATGATGATGTGTTTAATGAATGAAAAAGTGATAAGATGTTTAAGATGATGTTATGATAAGTAAGTTCACGGTGAAGATGATTTTATAATGAATAAAGATGACAAGATACTTACGATGATGTTATGATAAATGAAGATAATATGACGTTTACGATGACGACTATGATAAGTAATGATGATGTTAATATGATGTTTATAGAATGATATGATGTTTATAAGGTGGTAAGATGCCACAGGGTAAGATGCCCATATGCATGAATATGAACTAGGGAAAATGAAAAGAAGTTAATGAATAACCAGCAAGCTTACTCAACTATGATTTCGTACATTTACTGTTTTATCTCTAAGATAATGATGCTATAAGATGATGATGCTTATATGATGATGATGTTACAAGATGATAATGTATGTTTCACTATGTTACTTAGAATGGTTGAATGTCCGGTGGTTATTATGGGCAAGCGAGGAAGGTCTTGCCGCTCACATAGCTGATGAGCGATGGGGTACATCCGCTATCAAGGTGTAGCGATGGGTATCATCCGCTGATGAGCGATGGGGTACATCCGCTATCAAGGTGTAGCGATGGGTATCATCCGCTGAGCGATGGGGTACATCCGCTATCAAGGTGTAGCGACGGGTATCATCCGCTGTATAAGAGATACATCCGCTATCAAGGCGTAGCGATGGGTATCATACGATGTGCTATGTCGAGCGAGGGGGCCAATTGTGCCGCTGTCATAATGGAACCGGGACAGTCCCATTTCTAATTAACATAGTTTGTTGTGAGTATATATGTGAATATGATGTTTATGATGATGTTTATGATGAGTAAAGATGATATGATGATTATGATGATGTTTATGATGATAGCGATGCCTCATTCCGCTATGTTACGATGACTCACTCTTTTATGAGGATTGGCGATGATTTATGCCGCCGGATATGATGATAGCGATGCCTCATTCCGCTATGTTACTATGACACACTCTTTTACGAGGATTGGCGATGATTTATGCCGCCGGATATGATGATAGCGATGCCTCATTCCGCTATGTTACTATGACACACTCTTTTACGAAGATTGGCGATGGTTTATGCCGCCGGATATGTTAATAGCGATGTCCCATTCCGCTATTATGTGGATTTACGATGACTCATTCTTCTATGAGGATTGACGATGATTGGTGCCACCAGATATGTTGATAGCGATGCCTCTTTCCGCTGTTATGTAGACGATGATTCAGGCTCAGGTGTATAGCGAGGTTTCATGCCACTTATTATATGACGAGGTATCATGCCGTCGATTCTATAGCGATGGATAGTGCCGCTATGTACTCAGCACAGGATTATGCCGCCTTCGAGCGATGAGTGCTGATTTCGCACTATTATCTAGCGACGGAGACATGTATGCCGCTATCTTGTTAGCGATGAGGTACGAGATATTGCTATTCTATTAGCTTTATTGTAGCTGTATTGCGTTGATATACATGTTTTATTATGCCTATTTTACTAGCATGATGGTGGATGACATACGCTGATGTGCATGGACCGTCACGAGTTGACTGGGTTGTTTAGATGTCATTGTTGACATGTATTGTCACTAGTTGGCAATGCCTTAGATACCATGAGTTGGCCTGTGTCGTCACAGGATGACGATGACGATAGTGTAGGAGATGTCTTATTAGACATGCATCATCATTACGATGAACAATGCGTTGAGTATACGTTTTCAGTTGTATGCCTTGGCAGCCAATGTCGGGCACAAGGTGGTGTGTGCGTCACCGATTAACGTGGCCCTTATACCGAGCGGGTTGCTCGAGGAATGGATGGACGCACTGTACATGTGATTGTACCGCAGAAATTGTTTGAAGTAATCGTATTTCGAGTGGTGATACCCTTGAGGTAGGCTAGTTGGAATGGCTTTTGGCCATGTTTTTGACGACAGGAGTAATCGTGGAGGAATTACTCGCTTGCTATTGATAGGACATATGGTAGACATGGTCACACCAACCATGAGAATGTAAGATGGGTCCTAAGGAAGTAGGATCAGGTTATGTTAAGTGCATGGGGACATTGGAGTGTCCAGGGTATTTCAGCATTGGAGGAATGTTGGGTAAAGACCCACTACTCTATTGATTTTCTTCCCATGGTATGGTATGCCGTGCGGAAACGTCCATCTGATTGGTAGGTTTGAGGTGAAACCTAGTGAGGCAGCGACTAGTTTGTCTGCCGCGTGTATGCAGCACCATGATGGGCTTGCTAGAGCCGTTATACTGCTCGTTGGAACCAAGTTTGGTAAATCGTAAGGTTATACGAGGTGGATTGTGGTGGACTCTGGTAGTCACCACATCATTTGAAGTTGAAGTTGAGTATGCCTCACTGAACGTATAGATGTTTATGTTTAAACCTTGGTGAGACTTGTCTGGGACAGCTCATGATGTTGAAGTACCAACAAGAGATGTCATTGAATGATATCTACGATGGAATCGGGAGCGATTCAGATCCTCGCAGTTTCAGTTGACTAACTGCTTTTGGATTGTTAGCGTTGGGTTGCGCTGACGCTTTTTGACGTTATGATGGATTTGGAAGTCTATTCCACTTCAGAGTTGACACGAGGTCAACATTCTCACGGTTGAGGTGTCATTCATGATGCGTTCTTACTAGTGGTATTAGAACGAAGGATGACTGTCCGATCTACGGTCATAAGTATTGGTTGTTTTACAGTCATGAGGGACTGACTTTTGGGATGAACCGCATCGAGGTACGTTTTGCCTCTTGGGTGATGAGTTGGTGTTGGTTTTGTTATGTCGCTCTGTTTCAGAGTTTGATGTGAGGTATTCTCAAGGTTTTTAAGACGATTCTGATATGGTCAGGAATCGAGGTTATGGCTTCAGGTTGTTGTGTAGCCTGGGTGTTACGTGATACACCGGTGCTAATTTCGAGGACGAAATTCTTTTAGTGGGGGATAATGTGATGACCAGGGATTATAGGTGTTAATCCCGGAGTGTTAATAACCCGTAAAGTTGTTTTACGTGGCGAATTGGAGTTTAATCGAGGTGTCGGGCCTTCTGGGCTCGTCTATTTGAGTAGTTGGGATCGTTGGATCCCGAGGTTGAGATCGTATTCTCGTTTCGGTGAAAACCTGTGAGTTGGGTTTTTAGTAGGACTCAGAATCTCGGGTGCTGTGTGTGGGCACCGGTAGGGAGTTTTTGAGTTAGAGAGAGAATTATTGAAAACAGATGATTTTTAATGAATCATGATGTATTTGTGGGGATATTAGTATTTCGGGGTATTTTTGCTATAAATACCAGTTGAACCCGAGATTTTTATTATCGGAACCATTTTCTTCCCCTCCTTCTCTCTCCCCGTAGCCGCGCCATTCTCGATCCCCTTTTGACCCACGCCGCTTCCAGGCGTGCGCCCGCCGCCGTCCGGCCGCCGTTCGGCGCGTCCGACCCGCCGCCGTGATCGTCTCTTCCAGGCGCTTCTATACGTACCAACAATTTGAAGTTTGGTCAAGAATCGAGCTCGGATTTGCCAGAAAAGCGTAGGGTTCAAAAACTGGATTTCATCCGATTTTGGGGCGCGATTTTGGTATGATTTTGGTACGATTTTTCTGATGTTTTTGGGGCGTTTTTATGCTGCTTTTGAGACGATGATTTCATACTTTCATGGGTCGAAAATTTGTTGCTTATGGTTTCGAATTTGAACACTGATTTCGTGACTTAGGGTTTCGAAAATTTGGGTTTTTGGTATGAGGATGATGATTCATGTTGTTATTCGATTATTTCATGTTTAAATGCATTATGATGCTTGATTGTGTTCGAAATTGAGGAATCGGATTTGAAGTTAGGGCTTGAATTCGAATTTTGGGGGTTTTGGCATGTGGGGCGATTATTGTTGTTGTTAAATGATTAATTCATGTGTTAGATGAATTATGGTGATTATTCGGGTTTGATTTGTGTTGGTTGGGTTCGAATTATTGAAGGTGTTCTTAGGCGATTTTTCGATATGCCGCATTCGTTTTCCCTCCCTGCATGTACCCTGCCCCGGGTCTTTTAGATGTTTAATTGTCGTGTGTCGACAATATTTTGAGGGTTATGGATGTGCTTGAGCATGGGTTGCATGTTCGTAAATAATTGTGAATTATTTACCGTGTTAGCACATCGTTCCTCAGGGCATGGAACTCGAGCAAGGTTTGACTCGGACTTCGAGGATTTAAGGTACGTTTAGCGTACGAGCATAGTTTAAATGATGTTTTACAAGTATGATGCATGATTTAAGATATACGATATGTTTTACTATGATGGTATCGGGACTTGGTTACGTTATGTTGATTCACATGGTGGAATGCTTAGTGCCGCTATGAAGCGAGCAAATGATGAGGTGTGGTTGCTACGGAGCAAACACCGAAAGTATGACGTTACCTTGAAGTAAGAAATGAAAAGGTGGTATTTGATTAGATATCTAGGATATCTGTATTTTATTCCCTATTGGTAATAAATAGGAACAGAGACGTAGTTAATCAGAGAAGTGATTAACCAGTATCGGAAGTTAAGGAAATCTCAATACGATATCTAGAATTATGATCATTGCTAGATTAAGTAAGATGTTATGAAAAGATGTTATGAAGCGATGTTATGAAACGATGTTATGAAACGATGTTATGAAATGATGTTATGAAATGTTACTAATCATTGCCAAATAAAATAAGATGTTATGAAAGGTTACTGATTTGAGACTGGCTAGGGTTAACCAATATCATGATTAACTGCATATTTAAGATTTGATGATTTATCTGTTTTGAGAACAGGGTTATTACAGGGGTACGTTATGATGAGGATGATACCATCCAGGAAGTATCACATATGTTCCACAATATTTACATTCCGTAAATTATGTATTATGTCATTTTGATTATGAAATTGTGGAATTGGTATGCTCACCCCGTTGGGGGCTGTCTCTGTTGGGACAGGTGAACAGGTACATCGATGGCTTTGGAGATGAGCTCGAGCTGTTGATTGGATGTACTCCCAGGATTGTGGTACCAGGGCTTGATGGAGCACGGTATCGTATAGAGTACCCATATACCATGATGGTTTTATGCATATTCATGATGCTCGCATGTGAGCACGATTATACTTGTATATGGGTTGTATGTAAAGGCATGAGTCTTTCTCTCTTTCATTCTATGTTGCATGCAATTAGAGGTAGAATTGCTAAATGATAAGAAAGTCATTGGTGTATTATGTGGGTGTTGAAACCCACTTTTGTCGTCATATGTGTGGTGTCTTCCCTGGCTGGGAATTTACTTGTATTACTGCTTTCTGATGAGTATTGTGTATTCCCTGGCCGGGAATTATATTATGTGATGTGCTTGTGTTTTGGGATAGCTCAATTTTATGGGGAGACTCTGCCCAAATTTTTATAAAAGTCCACAATGTGAAAAGTGGCAAAATGGGATGGTAATGGGCAACTCTATGAGTCTATATGTTAGTAGAGATGATTCTATAACGTTGATCATTAGAGAAATTTTAGAGTTGCCATTCAATGGTAAAGTATCATCTGAGCTTCCCGATTGGCTTTTTATTGAAAGCATGTGCCACACCTAATGATTAATACACTAATCAAGGGTTAAGTATATGGGGTCCTTACATATGATTACTGATCGGATCGTCTATGATGGCCTCATTTATTTTGAGGATAAAGAACTAAGGTCAGATTTGATTGTTCTGGGAATGTCAGATTTTGACTGCATTCTGGGCATTGATGTTTGAACAGGTATCAGGCAGTTGTGAACTGCAGGCAGAGGACTGTACGGTTCAAATCTGATATGGGAGTTCCATGGACGTTCTATGGGGATGGTTCTCGCTCTAAGATCCAGTTGATATCTGCTGTCAAGATGGCGCAGTTGTTGGAACGAGGCCATACAGGATACCTCATTTATGCCGTTGATGTCACGGAAAAGAAAGAAGAAGTAAAAGTTGAGGATGTGCCCGTGGTGGCGGAGTTCCCTGATGTTTTCCTAGAGGAGATTCCCGGATTCCCACCGACGAGAGAGGTCGAGTTTGGGATTGAGTTATTACCAGGGACGTCTGCCATTTCTCGTGCCCCTTATAGGATGGCACCAGCGGAGCTAAGGGAATTAAAGATTCAGTTGCAAGAGCTCCTTGATAAAGGCTATATACGCCCTAGCGTATCGCCCTGGGGAGCACCAGTTTTATTTGTGAAGAAGAAAGATGGTTCGATGCATTTGTGCATCGATTACAGACAACTGAACAAAGCTACAGTGAAGAATAAGTACCCACTTCCGATGATCGATGACTTGTTTGATCAGTTGCAGGGTACGAGGCTCTACAGTAAGATCGATCTGAGGTCAGGGTACCATCAGATTCAAGTAAGGGAAGATGATGTCCAGAAGACGGCCTTCAGGACTAGGTATGGGCACTATGAATTCCTAGTTATGCCTTTTGGGGTGACAAATGCCCCGGCTGCTTTCATGAGTTTGATGAACAGGGTGTTCCAGCCATATTTGGATCAATTCGTCATAGTTTTCATTGACGATATACTCATCTACTCCCGGACCGAAGAAGATCATGTACGGCACTTGAGGACAGTACTTCAGATCCTTAGGGATCATCAGTTGTATGCAAAGCTCAGCAAGTGTGAGTTCTGGCTGAGCAGTGTAGTGTTCTTGGGTCATGTTATATCTAGCAGCGGGATATCTGTGGATCCCAGGAAGATTGAAGCTGTGATGGAGTGGGCAGCACCCACTTCTGTACCTGAGATACGGAGTTTCCTTGGCTTAGCAGGTTATTACCGACGTTTTGTCGAGGGATTTTCTAAGATCGCTAAGCCGCTAACACAGCTGACTCAGAAAGGAGTCCCATTCTTTTGGTCCGAAGCTTGCGAGGAAAGCTTCCAAGAATTGAAACGTCGTTTGACGACAGCGCCAGTGTTGGTGATTCCTTCTGAGAATAAGAAGTTTGCCTTGTACACGGATGCATCATTGCAGGGTTTGGGTTGTGTATTGATGCAGGAAAAGCACGTGGTGGCTTATGCTTCGAGGCAGTTGAAGCCTCATGAGACCAGATACCCAGTCCATGATCTGGAACTGGCGGCCATCATTTTCGCCCTGAAGATTTGGCGTCATTATCTTTATGGTACGACGTTTACCATCTATACGGACCATAAGAGCATGAAATTTCTATTCACTCAGGCTGAACTGAATATGCGTCAAAGAAGATGGATGGATTTGCTCAAGGATTATGACTGTGAGATTGAGTACTATCCGGGTAAAGCAAATTTGATAGCAGACGCCTTAAGTCGGAAGGTGAAGAGTACTGCTGAGGACGCTATGTGTTTATCAGCGATGATGACTTCTTATTGCCATCTGGGCTATGATTTTGATGTGGACACGTCGCCGGTGCGAGTGTCGACCTTATTGGCCGAGCCAGACATATTTGAGGCTATCAGGAAAGCCCAGAGGTCAGATTATGAAGTTCAGAGATGGTCATCGATAGTACTTCGAGGTCAGCCAACAAAGTTTAGAGTGGCTGAAGATGATTCTTTAAGACTGGACAACCGATGGGTAGTCCCAAATGCGCCGGGATTGCATAAAGGAATCTTAGAACGAGCTCATAGTAGCCGGTTCAGTATCCACCCCGGAGGAAGAAAGATGTATAAGGACCTGAGTGATCAATTCTGGTGGAGACGCATGAAGCGTGATGTGATCACTTTTGTCAAAAGATGTTTGATTTGCCAGCAAGTAAAGGCAGAAAGGCAGAGGCCTGGTGGCGAGCTGAAGAGCTTGGAGGTACCTAAGTGGAAGTGGGAGCATATATCTATGGACTTCGTGACCCACTTGCCAAGGTCGGCCTCTGGATTTGATGCGATCTGGGTGATCGTGGATAGGCTGACGAAGGTAGCTCATTTCATCCCTTACAATATGACTTTCACATATTTAAAGATGGCCCAATTAAATGTACGGGATGTAGTGAGGTTGCATGGGGTTCCAGTCTCGATCGTGTCTGACAGAGACCCAAGGTTTACTTCTCATTTCTGGGAGGGTCTCCAGACAGCTTTGGGCACCGAGGTGAGACTGAGTACAGCTTATCACCCTCAGACAGACGTCCAAACGGAGCGTACTATTCAGACGCTCAAAGATATGCTGAGGGCATGTGTTTTGGAATTTGATACTCCATGGCAAGAGTCTATACCACTGGTAGAGTTCTCCTATAATAACAGCTATCAGGCGAGCATTCAAATGGCCCCTTTTGAAGCTCTTTACGGACGACGATGTAGGTCACCGCTGTATTGGGAGGACTTGACGAGTAAAGCGGTCGGAGGACCGGATATGATTAAGGACATGGAGGAAAAGATTAAGATGATACGCTTAAAGATGAAAGCGGCCCAAGATAGGCAAGCAGCCTACGCCAATAAGCGGCGACGGCCGCTAGAATTCCAAGTAGGAGACAAGGTTTTCTTGAAAATCTCACCCTTCAGGGGTGTGGTCCGTTTTGGTATGCGGGGAAAGTTATCTCCGAGATATGTCGGACCGTATGAGGTATTGCAGCGTATTGGTACATTGGCTTATCGTTTGGCTCTACCGCCGTCTTTATCTGGAATTCATGATGTCTTCCATGTTTCTATGTTGAGAAAGTATGAGCCAGATCCGTCTCATGTTTTACAGCCTACTGAAGTGCAGTTGGATTCAGATGTATCCTACGTTGAACGACCGGTCAGAATTCTGGATCGTGAGGATCGCAGATTACGAAGTAAAGTTATACCGATGGTCAAAGTTCAGTGGGATCGTCGGGGTGTCGAGGAGGCTACGTGGGAGACAGAACGTCATATGATACAGCATTACCCGAAACTATTTTCTGGTATGATTTATTTTTAGTTTCATCTTGGGTAAGTGCATGCGATTACGAGGACGAAATCTTGTAAGTACGGGAGTAATGTGATGCCCCGAAATTAATTAATTGCGATTAATGCATTAATTGTGTTTATATGATGAATCATGTGGTAATTGATTTATGTGATGGGTAATAAGATGTTAACATGATTTAATTGTGTTGATTACTAAATATGAGGAAGATGTGAATTTAGAGGAAGTATATTGCATTTTACTAAATGCTTGTAAAATGCCATGAAGAAGTATTTTATGAATCATGTTAAGTTTGGGGTGTGATTTTAAATTAATCCCCAACCCCCTTTTTTTTTTTAACCCTTCACCCATCATTTTAACCCCATTTCACCTTTACTCTTTTAAAACCCCACAACTCATCCTCAACCCTAAACCACTCCACATTTTCGAAACCCTTCTAAGGAGGAAGGAGGAAACTCCACAAAACTTGTGTTTGTGTGATCTTTGTTAAGATTTGGAGTCTTCAAGAGGTATGGAACCCTTCCTTAAATTTTTATGATGTTTGGTTTTGAAATGGGATGATTTTGAAGTGTTTTAGGTGGGTTTGTTTTGGGTGTATGTTGCAAGTGGTTGGGGTATGGTTTTATGAGGTTTTTGTGGTGATAAGTTGTTGGGATGTATTTGGTTTAAGATGTATTGGTTTATTTGGTAGTTTTGTACCAAAAAAATGGAGTTTGCTCGAAAAATCGCAGCGACCGATCGATCGGTAGCAGGGCAACGACCGATCGGTGCATGTGCGAAGCGAGGGGTGCAATTCCTTCACTTACCGATCGATCGGTGAAAGCTACCGATCGATCGGTGGATGACTAACGATCGATCGGTGGCTTGGACCGATCGATCGGTGAAAGGCCGTAGCTTAAATCTTAAATATGAACAGTTACCGATCGATCGGTAAGGATGACCGATCGATCGGTAAAGCGATTTTGCTTAAGGTTATTTTCTTGGCTTGATTGATGGAATTTTTGGTATTAGGCTATTGTTTGGCTTCTAATATCAATTTGTATGGTTATGTAGAACCATCCCAAGTACCCACAACCTCAAGGAGATAAAGTTCTGCAATTTCTCCTTCTTTTGGAATTAAGGTACGTAAGAAACGTACGAGCATCGGACGGTAAACCATACTCCTACATTCAATGATGATGCTTATGATGATGATGTTTATGATGATGTTTACGATGATGATGTTTATGATGATGTTTATGATGATGTTTACGATGATGATGTTATGATGATATTTATGATGATGATGTTTATGATGATGTTTATGATGACGATGTTTATGATGATGATTATGATGATGTTTACGATGATGATGTTTATGATGAGTAAGTTTATGATAAGGTCATACGACGTATATGATTGGGTAAGACGCCCATGTGGTAAGATGCCACCCAATGTATGTGAGTGGGTAAGATGCTCCTGTGGTAAGATATCACACAATGTTTATAATATGGCAAGACGCCATATGATTGGGTGAGATGCCCACGTGGTAAGATGCCACACGATGATTATGTTATGTTAAGATGCCATACAATGGGGTAAGATGCCCTCATACATGAACAAGAATCAGGGATAACAAAAGAAGTTGAAGAACGACCAATAACTTTTACTTAACTAAGATGTTATGCATTACCGTATGTCTTTTAATATCATGTTAAGTAAATATGTATATGCTCACGATGTGTTGTCCCTGTAGGTACGCTTTTGGACCGAAGGGCCTAGGGTCGGGTAGAGGCGGTGAGCTAAAGGAACAAGATGAATATAGGATGCAGGATTTTGATAGTCTCTACTCTAGGAGTGGTATAAATCAATAACTTTAACATTCATTATTGGGAATGTAATTAAATAGCTTTTGGAAATTTTATTTTGGCCTGTAATCTTCTTAGCTCGAGCTACAACCGGAACCCTTAAGAGGTTATAAATTCATGTTCTGTCCATTATATGTGTATTATATGATGTTAAGGTAGGAAGACCCTACATGGGGACTCCAAATCTCCCAACAAATTCCACAAATGAGACTTTTGTCAAGAATTCCCCTCCACTTTCATGCCAATAACGAAAATAGAGGAGGATGAGGGTTTGGGTGGATGATTTGGGGGAAAGTAGAAAAGTGATGGGTATAGTGGGGGTATTAAGTGGGTTATTAAATTAAATTGTACTCCCACAATTTCCATGGTGTATAAAACACCCCAATATGATATTTTAAAAGCATTTACCAAAATGCATCAAAATCCCAATTAAAATCATGCTTCACCAAAAATACAAACCATCACATTTAAACCATTAAAACACCCAATTCCCAACATGCATAACATGTACCCTGAAATGCTCTACCGGGTCACGCCTACCATGTGACTAAGCATTTCACCAAGATAATTAATTCCAACACATAATTTAATCATCACCATAATTAATCACATAAACATAATTAATGCCCAAATTGGATATAATTATTTCGGGGATATCACATATACTCTTAGTTCATTTAGCAATTCCGTATTTAATTGCATTAAACCATAAATGAAGAGAGAAAACCATGCCTCTTTATACATTCCATAAACACGTAAAGACGTACTCATATGAGAGTACCCAATGAATAAGCGTGTATCTATTGTATAAATGACTCGACCAGATACCGTTACTGGTACTTCAATCCTGGAAGCACCTCCCAATCACAACTCGATCTCAACTCTGGATCTATGTACTTGTTCAACCAGCTCTGGTACCTCGATCCTGGAAGTACCTCTGTCAACAGCCCGAGCTCAACTACAAAGCTACCGCTGCACCTGTATTACCTGTCCCAACAGAGACAGCCCCCACACGGGGTGAGCATACCGATACCATCAATCCAATAATCATAATATTACAGTTCATAATTTACAGAATGTAAATGCCATGAATTTAAATGATACTCCCTGGATGGTATCATCCTCATCCGGGATCCCCTGTATTGTCCCTGTTCTCAAAATAACCAAACCATTAAATTCTCAAAAGCCAGTTGGTCATCTCATTGATCAACTAAAACCATTCCCATTATACCAGTTCCACAGTCAAATATGGTTAAATCATCAAATATAGTATCATAGGTATCACATACATTTAGCCAATGATTCCATAGTTCCATTTCACGACTTGCTCTACAATAGCGGCATTTTAACTCCACTCACGCTCAACAATAGCGGCGTTGTAACCGATGGTCGCTCAACGGCGACAACATCCCAATCATTGCTCGCTCAAAAGCGGCACCACATGATTTCCAATGTATTCCCATTTATCACGATTATCATGTACCATGCATATCAATGCTCATTTATTTCAAATCCCATATATCATGCATTTCAATACCCGTTTATTGTAAATACCGCATACCATGCATTTCACTATTCGTTTATTGCCAGTACCATATTCCATGTATTTCAATATACATTTATTGCAAATACCACATACATGCATTTCACAATTGCAACATTATAATAGGCTATGCTCGTACGTCATACGTACCTTATAATCCCGTAGTTCGAGTCCAACCTTGCCTGAGTCCCACGACCCGATGAGTTAAGTGCTAACATGCAAATAACTCACAATTAAACATAGGCAGGCAATCACGTGCCCAAGCACGTTCACAATTTCCAAACATATCGTCCATCCATGACGATTACCAAAATGAAAGCCCCCCGGCTAAGCATGCATAATACCCAAAATATTCCATTTTTAATGTTTAAAAGATGGCCAAAAACCCAACCGAGATTTCCGTTTATTAAATTTTGGCTCCAACCAATCCATTTAACGGTATAGCATTCCCATTGGAATGTAGACACTGCCCCGAAAATGGGCTAATTAAACCTCGATTCCAAAATCCTGACATTTTTCCAAAATTTTGAAAAAAACATAACACTTCGGGCCGCGATCCGAGATCGATCGCGCGCACCCGCTGCCAAACATAAACCTTCCACGATCGATCGCCAATCGCCTTGCGATCGATCGCCGAGACTTGGCGATAGATCGCCAGCACTATACATCGTCACCAATTTACAGCTGCTCGTCACGATCGATCGGCGCTCCTCGACGATCGATCGCGACCTGCGATTTTCCGTAAAAACTTGAGCTTTAATGGTGTTTTTCACACCCAAACACAAAACCAACATCCCATACACCTCCAACACCTCAAATACTCCATTAAAACTTAATAAAAACTCCAACAACAAACTTTAAGATTTTTACCCAAAATCCATAAATCCAAATCTAACATTAATACCCAACCAAAATCAACAATACTACTACCAAATCGAAGACAATGGTGAGGGGAAGATGAATACCTGATTATCTTCCAGAAATCCGGTTCCCGAGCCAAGCTACCAACGATTCTTCTCACCTAGGGAGAAGAGGGGAAATGGGGGAAGGGTTTGAGCGTGGAGAGAGGGGAGAGAGAGAAGGGTTCCGTGCCAAATGACTGAATATCGAGTCCATTTGGTATATATAGTACCAAAACTCAAACATACCAATCCTTCCACAAATACATCACGACTCATTAAAAATCATCTGTTTTCAATAACTACCTCCCAATATCTATTTCCATTATCTGCCCCAGTACAAAGTACTCCGGACCCCAAAACCCACTAAAGACCAAATTCCAAGGTTATCACCACGATTAGAATACAATCTCATCCCTATGATTCAACGACTCCAAATATCGGATTTAAAATCCCCGAGAGTCTAGAAATAATTCATAATTGCCACAAATAAAATCCATTAAGGGTCATTACCACTCCGGGATTAACACCATTAATTCCCGGGCATCACACCATTTGCTCACGAAATACAACAATCTTCTCCCAAGATATAACGACTTCTTGATTGTAATAATATCACTAATCACTAGCTTCACAAATCACAAATGTTGCAAACTTTATTTCTTAAGAACAAGATATGATTGTGATATGCAATTGCACTTTGATCTTGATTTTCTCGATATCTTTTGTGTTTTTGATTTGAATGTTGTAAGGCCCCAACACTTAAACTCGTCATTAGTTCATTTATGACGTCGTATGTGTATAAATTTTTCATTTTCTTTTCATTTTTGAAAAAAGAATCATTTCATGTTTCCCATAATCCCATGACATAACCAATGTTCAACATTATATGATCATCTCGACCAACAAATAGACTCAGGGGTTTCACCCAATACCATCCCCATTACACCACTTTTACATTGTGGGTTTTTACAAAAATTTGGGCAGAGTCTCCCCACAAACTGAGTTATCCGGAAATAAAAACACATCACATAATATAACTCCCGACCAGGGACAACACAATACTAAACAGAATACAGAAACACTAAGTAAATTCCCAGCCAGGGAAGACACCACACTAATAAGACAACAAAAGTGGGTTTCAACACCCTTATACAGTCCATATACAGATACAAGTGCTCACAGAAGAGCAACGAATAACGGATACTCATCCGGGTGCATAATTAGTATATATACCAACCGCTCAACCTCGTATATCGGCTCAATCTCATACTATGCTTCTGGAAGCATCATCCAACAAGGTTCGAGCCTAGCACTCCAAAGCAGCATCGTACCTGTTGTACCTGTTTCAACAGAAACAGCCCCACACAGGGTGAGCACATTCCCACTCAATATTCAATCACAAATCAACATACGAATCATAATGCAGTAATTTAGATTATTCAAAGCTCATAAAATATACTCCCCGTACAATTCCGAATTTGTATAGCTTCCACACACTGTTCCTGTTTCAAACTCACGCACTTCATAATGTCAAGTTAGTATTGTCACTGAAATATAATACTCAACAACGCTTATGAATTCAATACAATGAAAATATATTATTTATGCTCAAACATAAATAGTTCAACATCAATGTAAACCTGGTTATCCCAATGTAAACCTGGTTATCCCACTATCTCATTCTCGATATTTTCTCATATCGCCCATGCCCACGACATCACTACTCAACAAGTAAAGTCAGCTCACGTACCACTACGTGTCCCCCATAACTCGTATATGAAAATCAATTATTAGAGTCAACCACTTACCTGAATCATCATATTCAAAATTGCATGTATACATGAATGTATAGATACTAGATATACCTGCTCGTACGTCACCACGTACCTTATAGTAGACAACATGAACAAGCTATCATCAACGTCTGAAGTCTCCTGAAGAGTCTATATCGAATATCAATTCAATATTAGCTCATAATCCAAGCAATGAATATCCATCATTAGTTCTTACTTTCATTTCTATATCACAAATCAATAACTCAATATTATGAATCAAATCAAAATCAATACTTTTGTAATACCCCCGAAATGTAATATGATTATGTTCTATGATGATGAATTATGATGTGTTTAAGGGTTATGGTGTATTTAAATTGGGGGCCACGATTTATGTTATGATGATATGATTTAG
Source organism: Haberlea rhodopensis (assembly GCA_907163345.1). NCBI lineage: Eukaryota > Viridiplantae > Streptophyta > Magnoliopsida > Lamiales > Gesneriaceae > Haberlea > Haberlea rhodopensis. Next base: position 2,292,401 of record CAJQUN010000058.1, on the reverse strand, counting down.
GGGGCATGTTGGGTGTTTTAAAGGGATGTATTAATTAAGTGAAGTTATAAAATATCGAGTGAGGATATTTTAATACATCGTACTAAATACCGGGACACAATTAAACACCACATGACCACCCTACCCACACCACCCCCACCCACTCGGTCACCACCCTCCCCCAATTGCACCCTACACCCCCACTTGGCAGCCCATACTCCCTTCTCCTTTCTTCACTCCACCTCCAGCCAACTTTACTCCACCTCCTCTCTCTCTTTCTCTCCCAAATCGTGCCTGTAAGCTGCTGGGGAAGGGAAGAAAAGCTTGGTTTGAAGAGTGTTAAAAAAACCTTGCAAAAAGAGGAGCAAAAGTAGAGGGGTAAGTCTTACTCTGTTTTTCGGAGTTTTGGTTAAGTTTGGGTTTGGTGGGATGATTTTAAAGCATGCTAAGTATAGGTTTGGGTGAAACCTTGGTATGGGTGCTTACATGGTAGTATTATGTAACTACTAGCATGTTTGTTTGAGCATGTTACATGTTTTATGTGATAGATTTCTAGTTATGAAACTATATGCTCGAAATCTGGGCAAAGAGATACATGCTCTGTTTCTGTAAAAGTTGGTTGAGGATGAAGATTATGATGATGTTATGATGCATGTTAGCTTAGGTTTTGTTAAAACCTTCGATTTAAGGGCTTACATGGATATTTTATGAAGTTCTTCACAAGTTTGTTTCAGCATGATAGATGTGTTAGGAAGTAGAAAAGATGGTATGAAAAAGGTGCTCAAAAATCTGGGGAAAATCCCGATTTTTCAGAGCTCTCGATCGATCGAGATTTGGTCCCGATCGATCGAGCGAGACAGAAGTTCTAAGCATGTTTTCAAAATTTTGGTGCTGATCGATCGAAGGATTTCTCGATCGATCGGTGAAGCTCCTCGATCGATCGGTAAAATGTTTCGATCGATCGAGCGAGACAGAATGCTAAGGCACTGTTTGTGCACAGTGTCTCGATCGATCGAGACATTGGGCCGATCGATCGAGAGAGGAAGAAAGTTGAAAAATATAATGATGTTTTATTTTGTTAAGTTTATGATGTGAGATGGTTTTGAGGCATCTAATATGGTATTATGTGGTCTTGTAGAACCATCCCAGGTACCGGCACCATCAAGGAGATAAAGTCTGTTGACTCCTCCTCCTTTTGAAAAGGTACGTAAGAGGCGTACGGGCATCGGACGGTAACACACATCTTTATACTACAACTATGCTTTTATTGCATGAGTATTCACGATGAAATGATGATGTCTATACGATGTTTACATGATGATGTTTATACGATGTTTATAAGATGATGCTTATACGATGCTTATATGATGACATTTACACGATGTATTGTGGTAAGATGCCACGGGGTAAGATGCCCCACATGGTAAGAGGCCATGCGATGTATTGTGGTAAGATGCCACGGGGTAAGATGCCCCATATGATAAGAGGCCATACGATGATATAGTGGTAAGACGCCACGGGGGTAAGATGCCCCATATGCATGATTATAAGTCAGGGAGGACAATAAGAAGTTAATGAGAAATCCATCATATTTACTTAACAATTATTTCATGCATTTGCTATGATGTTTTTACGATGATAAGTAAGATTGTATATGCTCATGATGTGTTATCCCTGTAGGTACACTTTTGGACGAAAGGACTAAGGGTCGGTTTGAGGCAGTGAGCTACGAGGGACACAGGAATGTATAGGATTCAGTTATGATTAGTATCTACACTAGGAGTAGTGTAAATCTAAATGACATTCTTTTAGAATGTAATGAATTATTTTTGAAGTTTTGTATTTTGGCCTGTAATCCTGTTAGCTCGTGTAACAACCAAAACCTTAAGATGTTACTTTAATGCATAATTAGTCCTTCTTATGTCTATTAATCACTGTTAAGGTGGGAAGACCCCACATTAGTGGTATCAGAGCAGTGGTTAGATAACTCGGGAATGAGTGAAGGGTAGCCTTAGCAATAAGTTAGCTATGTGCTTACTTTTGAACATGTTTATATGTTTAAGAAGAAGATGTTATACTAACATGTTCAATTACCTAATGATGAGTTTTATGAACAGCTTTTGGTGTTGTTATTAACCCTTGTGTTGCAGCATGGCAGCAAACATAGAAGTGGGTGACGCCATTAGTGTAAATGCGAGTGCTGGGCGTACGAATCCATTGCCACCACCAGCCTTGGGAGAGGAACCCTCTGAATAGCAGTTGCTACCTGGGGAATTGAGCTTGGCTCAGTTTATGATGTATCGACCTCCGATGTTCGAGGGAACTGAATCAGGAGAGAAAGCGGAGGAATGGTTAGAGAGGATCGAACAGATATTTGTGGCAGCGCGTTGTGCAAAGACGGCCTGGATCCGATTAGCAGAATTTCAGCTGTCCAAGAAGGCACTGATGTGGTGGAAAACCACAGTGATTGAGCAAGAGGCTCTGGGACAGGAAGTGAATTGGAAGATGTTCCGAACGCGGTTTCTAAACCGCTATTTCTCAGCCGCTGCAAGACAGGCCAAGGAGGATGAGTTTACCAGTTTAAGACAAGGTACCATGCATGTATCTGACTATGCTCTACATTACTGTTCCTTACTACGATATGTGCCACACATTGCTGCGAGCACTCAAGCAAAGATGCGGAACTTCATGAAGGGCTTAAGGCCTGAACTGAATGACAGGGTGATCACTTATGGCCCTGCCTGTTTTGATGATGCACTCTCACGAGCTGAGTTAGCTGAACTGGGAGTCGGTGCATATCCTGATGCTGTGCCACCTCCGGCACCCCCTCAGAGATCCACTTCTGATAATTTGAAGCCCAGGGGTGATCAGTTTAAGCCTAGGGGGAACACTTCAGCATCGAGATTCAGTGGCAAGAGGCCCGAGAATCGATGGAAAGGGAAAGGTAGGAATGATGCTCCATCTGGGAGAGGACAGTCTCAGGGAGACAGATATGGAAGAGTTCAGTGCACTCTTTGTGGGCAACCACATTTGGCAAAGGACTGCGTAGGATGTTATGTCTGTGGCGACAGAGGCCACTTTGCTCGATGGTGTCCCAACAGGGGAAGACAGCAGAGCTCTACGGGGAGACCTGCGGACAGAACGGCACAACACCGGCCACCTTTTGTGCCAAGACAGTATGGAGGTCAGCCCGCGGGGCCACCTCAGGGACAGGTGTATGCTTTGACGAGGGAGCAGGCTACAGCGGCCCCGGAGGAAGTTATAGCGGGTACGTGTCTTTTATTTACGCACCCTGCTCTTATATTGATAGACACAGGTGCGTCACACTCTTTTGTGTCGACAAGTTTTGTTGAAAGGCACCACATATGCACTTCTCCGTCCCCCATGCCTCTTATGGTCTCGACCCCCGCTGGAAGGAGTTTGACTACGGATCAGATTGTCTATGATGGCCTCCTTTATTTTGAGGATAATGAGCTAAGATCAGATTTGATTGTGCTGGGAATGACAGACTTCGATTGCATTCTGGGCATCGATGTTCTGAACAAGTATCAGACAGTGGTAAACTGCAGGCAGAGGACTGTCCGATTTAGATCTGTATTGGGAGTCCAGTGGACATTTTATGGGGATGGTTCCCGTCCGAAGATTCCGTTAATATCTGCTGTCAAGATGACACAGCTATTGGAACGAGGTCATGCAGGATATCTTATCTATGCTGTTGATATGACGGATAAGAGGAAGGAATTAAAGGTTGAGGATGTGCCCGTAGTGGCGGAATTTCCTGATGTCTTTTCGGAGCAGATTCCCGGATTCCCACCGACGAGCGAGGTCGAGTTTGGGATTGAGTTGCTACCAGGGACGTCTGCAATTTCTCTTGCCCCGTATAGGATGGCACCAGCAGAGCTAAGAGAGCTAAAGATTCAATTGCAAGAGCTCCTAGACAAAAGCTACATACGCCCTAGCGTATCGCCATGGGGTGCGCCTGTCTTATTTGTTAAGAAGAAAGATGGATCGATGCGTCTATGCATTGACTATAGGCAGTTGAACAAAGCTACAGTAAAGAACAAGTATCCACTTCCGAGGATCGATGACTTGTTCGATCAGTTACAGGGTACGAGGCTCTACAGTAAGATCGATCTGAGGTCGGGGTACCATCAGATACGAGTAAGAGAAGATGATGTTCAGAAGACGGCGTTCAGGACTAGATATGGGCACTATGAATTCCTGGTCATGCCTTTTGGGGTGACGAATGCCCCAGCTGTCTTCATGAGTTTGATGAACAGGGTGTTCCAGCCATATTTGGATCAGTTCGTCATAGTCTTCATTGACGACATACTTATTTACTCTCGGACCGAAGAAGAGCATGTAAGGCACTTGAGGACAGTGCTTCAGATCCTTAGGGATCATCAGTTATATGCAAAGCTTAGTAAGTGCGAGTTCTGGTTGGACAGCGTGGTATTCTTAGGCCATGTCATATCTAGCCACGGGATATCTGTGGATCCAAGGAAGATTGAAGCTGTGATGGAGTGGGTTGCACCCACTTCTGTACCTGAGATAAGGAGTTTTCTCGGTTTGGCAGGATATTACCGACGTTTTGTCGAAGGTTTTTCGAAGATTTCCAAACCCCTGACACAGCTGACTCAGAAAGGAGTCCCCTTCTTTTGGTCTGAAGCTTGTGAGGAAAGCTTCCAAGAGCTGAAGCGTCGTTTGACTACAGCGCCTGTGCTGGTGATTCCGTCTGAAGATAAGAGATTCACCTTGTATACGGATGCGTCATTACAGGGTTTGGGCTGTGTGTTGATGCAAGATAAGCATGTAGTGGCTTATGCATCGAGGCAACTGAAGCCACACGAAGCCAGGTATCCAGTGCATGATTTGGAACTGGCGGCCATCATATTTGCCTTAAAAATCTGGAGGCATTATTTGTATGGCACGTCCTTCACTATATATACGGATCATAAGAGCCTGAAGTTCTTATTCACTCAGGCAGAGTTGAATATGAGGCAAAGAAGGTGGATGGATTTGCTCAAAGACTATGATTGTGAAATTGAGTACCATCCAGGTAAAGCGAACCTGATAGCAGATGCCTTAAGTCGGAAGGTGAAGAGTACTGCAGAGGATGTCATGTGTTTGTCAGCTTTGATGACTTCTTACTGCCATCTGGGCTATGACTTCGATGTAGACGCGTCGCCTGTGCGAGTGTCGACCTTATTGGCGGAGCCAGATATATTTGAGGCAATCAGGAAGGCCCAGAAGTCGGATAACGAGATTCAGAGATGGACATCATTGATACTTCAGGGTCAGCCATCCAAGTTCAGAGTGGCTGAAGATGACTCTTTGAGACTGGGCAACCGATGGGTAGTCCCAGATACACCAGAACTGCGTAGAGGAATATTGGAGCGAGCCCACAGTAGTCGGTTCAGTATCCACCCAGGGGGAAAGAAGATGTACAAAGATCTATGCGATCAATTCTGGTGGAGACGCATGAAGCGTGAGGTAATCATTTTTGTTAAAAGATGTTTGATCTGCCAGCAGGTAAAGGCAGAGAGGCAGAGGCCTGGGGGAGAGCTGAAGAGCTTAGAGGTGCCTGAATGGAAGTGGGAGCATATATCTATGGACTTCGTGACCCACTTTCCAAGGACGACCTCAGGATTTGACGCGATCTGGGTGATCGTAGATAGGCTGACGAAGACGGCTCATTTCATCCCTTACAGTATGTCGTATACATACTTAAAGATGGCCAAATGTATATACGGGATGTAGTGAGATTGCATGGTATTCCAGTCTCGATAGTGTCTGACAGGGACCCGAGGTTCACTTCACATTTCTGGGAGGGTCTTCAGACAGCTTTGGGCACAGAGGTGAGACTGAGTACGGCCTATCACCCTCAGACAGACGGCCAAACAGAGCGTACCATTCAGACGCTCGAAGACATGTTGAGGGCATGTATTCTGGAGTTTGATACTCCGTGGCAGGATTCAGTGCCGCTGGTGGAGTTCTCCTATAACAACAGTTATCAAGCGAGCATTCAAATGGCCCCATTTGAAGCTCTGTATGGACGACGATGTAGATCACCACTGTATTGGGAGGACTTGACTAGCAGAGCGGTCGGAGGACCGGATATGATCAAGGATATGGAAGGTAAGATTAAAATGATACGCCAAAAGATGAAAGCGGCCCAAGATAGGCAAGCGGCCTATGCCAATAAGCGGCGACGACCACTAGAATTCCAGATAGGAGACAGGGTCTTCTTAAAGATCTCGTCCTTCAGGGGTGTGGTTCGTTTTGGGATGCGGGGAAAGTTATCTCCGAGGTATGTTGGGCCATATGAAGTTTCGGTACATTAGCCTATCGTTTGGCTTTACCGCCATCTTTATCTGGCATACACGATGTTTTCCATGTCTCTATGTTAAGGAAGTATGAGCCAGACCCGTCTCATGTCTTACAGCCTACAGAAGTACAGTTAGACTCAGATGTGTCCTACGTTGAACGACCAATCAGAATTCTGGATCGGGAGGATCGCAGACTACGAAGTAAAGTTATACCGATGGTCAAAGTTCAGTGGGATCGTCGGGGTGTCGAGGAGGCTACGTGGGAGACGGAACGGCATATGGTGCAGCACTATCCGGAACTATTCTCTGGTATGTTTTTATGTTTAGTTTCGATATGATGATGCATGTGGATTTCGAGGACGAAATCTTATAAGTAGGGGAGTAATGTAATACCCCCGAAATGTAATATGATTATGTTCTATGATGATGAATTATGATGTGTTTAAGGGTTATGGTGTATTTAAATTGGGGGCCACGATTTATGTTATGATGATATGATTTAGGGGGCATGTTGGGTGTTTTAAAGGGATGTATTAATTAAGTGAAGTTATAAAATATCGAGTGAGGATATTTTAATACATCGTACTAAATACCGGGACACAATTAAACACCACATGACCACCCTACCCACACCACCCCCACCCACTCGGTCACCACCCTCCCCCAATTGGACCCTACACCCCCACTTGGCAGCCCATACTCCCTTCTCCTTTCTTCACTCCACCTCCAGCCAACTTTACTCCACCTCCTCTCTCTCTTTCTCTCCCAAATCGTGCCTGTAAGCTGCTGGGGAAGGGAAGAAAAGCTTGGTTTGAAGAGTGTTAAAAAAACTTTGCAAAAAGAGGAGCAAAAGTAGAGGGGTAAGTCTTACTCTGTTTTTCGGAGTTTTGGTTAAGTTTGGGTTTGGTGGGATGATTTTAAAGCATGATAAGTATAGGTTTGGGTGAAACCTTGGTATGGGTGCTTACATGGTAGTATTATGTAACTACTAGCATGTTTGTTCGAGCATGTTACATGTTTTATGTGATAGTTTTCTAGTTATGAAACTATATGCTCGAAATCTGGGCAAAGAGATACATGCTCTGTTTCTGTAAAAGTTGGTTGAGGATGAAGATTATGATGATGTTATGATGCATGTTAGCTTAGGTTTTGTTAAAACCTTCGATTTAAGGGCTTACATGGATATTTTATGAAGTTCTTCACATGTTTGTTTCAGCATGATAGATGTGTTAGGAAGTAGAAAAGATGGTATGAAAAGAGGTGCTCAAAAATCTGGGGAAAATCCCGATTTTTCAGAGCTCTCGATCGATCGAGATTTGGTCCCGATCGATCGAGCGAGACAGAAGTTCTAAGCATGTTTTCAAAATTTTGGTGCCGATCGATCGAAGGATTTCTCGATCGATCGGTGAAGCTCTCGATCGATCGTAAAATGTTTCGATCGATCGAGCGAGACAGAATGCTAAGGCACTGTTTGTGCACAGTGTCTCGATCGATCGAGACCTTGGGCCGATCGATCGAGAGAGGAAGAAAGTTGAAAAATATAATGATGTTTTATTTTGTTAAGTTTATGATGTGGGATGGTTTTGAGGCATCTAATATGGTATTATGTGGTCTTGTAGAACCATCCCAGGTACCGGCACCATCAAGGAGATAAAGTCTGTTGACTCCTCCTCCTTCTGAAAAGGTACGTAAGAGGCGTACGGGCATCGGACGGTAACACACATCTTTATACTACAACTATGCTTTTATTGCATGAGTATTCACGATGAAATGATGATTTCTATACGATGTTTACACGATGATGTTTATACGATGTTTATAAGATGATGCTTATACGATGCTTATAAGATGACATTTACACGATGTATTGTGGTAAGATGCCATGGGGTAAGATGCCCCACATGGTAAGAGGCCATGCGATGTATTGTGGTAAGATGCCACGGGGTAAGATGCCCCACATGGTAAGAGGCCATGCGATGTTATTGTGGTAAGAAGCCACGGGGTTAGATGCCCCATATGGTAAGAGGCCATACGATGATATAGTGGTAAGACGCCACGGGGGTAAGATGCCCCATATGCATGATTATAAGTCAGGGACGACAATAAGAAGTTAATGAGAAATCCAGCATATTTACTTAACAATTATTTCATGCATTTGCTATGATGTTTTTACGATGATAAGTAAGATTGTATATGCTCATGATGTGTTGTCCCTGTAGGTACACTTTGGACGAAAGGACTAAGGGTCGGGTTGAGGCAGTGAGCTACGAGGGACACAGGAATGTATAGGATTCAGTTATGATTTGTATCTACTCTAGGAGTTGTGTAAATCTAAATGACATTCTTTTAGAATGTAATGAATTATTTTTGAAGTTTTGTATTTTGGCATGTAATCCTGTTAGCTCGTGTAACAACCAAAACCTTAAGATGTTACTTTAATGCATAATTAGTCCTTCTTATGTCTAATAATCACTGTTAAGGTGGGAAGACCCCACAACTTTGATGCACACATCTTCACATGAATCATGATATTTCATTTGTAAGGACCCCCAAGCCCTTAACCCTTAATTAGTGTATTAATCATTATGTGTGGTACATGCTTTCAATATATTCAATCGGGAAACACAGATGATACTTTACCATTGAATGGCAATTACAAAATTTCTTTAATATTCAACATTAAGATCATCTCTACCCACAATTAGACTCATAGATTCCGCCCATTTCCATCCCCATTACACCACTTTTCACATGATAGACTTTTATAAAAATTTGGGCAGAGTCTCCCCATAAATAGAGCCATCCCGAAATAAAAGCGCATCACAATATATAGTTCCCGGCCAGGGAAAACACATATTCAACAGAAACACAGCAACACTAAGTAAATTCCCAGCCAGGGAAGACACCACACATAAGACGACATAAATGGGTCTCAACACCCACATAATACACCCATGACTCTCATATCATTAGCAATTCTACTCTAATTGCATGCAACACAAAATGAAAGATAGAAAGGCTCATGCCTTTATATACAACCCATATACAAGAATATCCGTGCTCACATGCGAGCATCATAAATGTGTATATAAACCTCGGGTGTATATAAGTACTCTATACGATACCGTGCTCCATCAAGCTCTGGTACCACGATCCTGTGAGTACATCCAATCAACAGCTCGAGCTCAGCTCCACGGCCATCGATACACCTGTTCACCTGCCCCAACAGAGACAGCCACCAACGGGGTGAGCATACCAATACACAAAATCCCATAATCACAATAATGAAATTCATAATTTACAACGAAAGTAAATACTAATGAATTTTAAATGATACTCCCTGGATGGCAACGTCCTCATCCGGGATTCCGTGTACTGTCCCTGTTCTCACAATTCATCAAACTCATCAAATCTCAAAATCAGTAAATCAACACATTGATTTAACTCATAGCATGTCTGATTCTCAAGTATCAATAATTAATGATTCCAAATTTATTATACATACAAATATAGATATCTCGATATCTAACACTGATTTTCAACTTTGCTACCAATCACAGATAGCTCAAATGTCTAGCATTTATTTTACCAATTCTCCATTTCACTTAGACATCTCACATGTCTTATAATGAATGCATGATTCCACGATCATTCTCAGGCATCTCAAATGCCCTACAATAGTCATATAGACCCAGTACCCCATATCTATTATAAGGTCATACTACTCTAATATTACGCACACTTGTGGCAGCGATATCAAGACTAGGTCGTTCCATAGTCATATCGACACATATATATATAACCATACCCACAACCATCTAATGCAATTATAACACATTATGCATTTCACAAATGCTTTCATATAAAGTAATGCTCGTACGTCACACGTACCTCAAATCTCCGAAGTCCGACCCAAACCTTGCTCGAGTTCCATTGTGGGGTCTTCCCACCTTAACAGTGATTAAAAGACATAAGAAGGACTAATCATGCATTAAGGTAACATCTTAAGGTTTTGGTTGATTCACGAGCTACAGGATTACAGGCCAAAATACAAAATTTCAAAAATAATTCATTACATTATAAAGGAATGTCATTTAGATTTACACTACTCCTAGAGTAGATACTAATCATAACTTGAATTCTATACATTCCTGTGTCCCTCGTAGCTCACTGCCTCAACCCGACCCTTAGTCCTTTCGTCCAAAAGTGTACCTACAGGGACAACACATCATGAGCATATATAATCTTACTTAACATTATAAACATCATAATAAATGCATGAAACATTGGCTAAGTAATATGCTGATTATACATTCACTTCTTATTGTTGTCCCTGATTTAGAATCATGCATATGGGGCATCTTACCCCCGTGGCATCTTACCACAACATCATCGTATGGCCTCTTACCATATGGGGCATCTTACCCCGTGGCATCTTACCACAATACATCGCATGGCCTCTTACCATGTGGGGCATCTTACCCCGTGGCATCTTACCACAATACATCGCATGGCCTCTTACCATGTGGGGCATCTTACCCCGTGGCATCTTACCACAATACATCACATAAATGTCATCATATAAGCATCGTATAAGCAATAAACATCATATGAACTTCATCGTATAAACATCATATAAACATCGTCATTTCATCGTGAATACTCATGCAATAAAAGCATAGTCGTAGTATAGAGATGTGTGTTACCGTCCGATGCCCGTACGCTTCTTACGTACCTTTTCAAAAGGAGGAGGAGTCCACAGACTTTATCTCCTTGATGGTGCTGGTACCTGGGATGGTTCTACAAGACCACATAATACCATATTAGATGCCTCAAAACCATCTTACTTCATAAACTTAACAAAATAAAACATCATCATAATTTTCAACTTTCTGCCTCTCTCGATCGATCGGCCCTATGTCTCGATCGATCGAGACACTGTGCACAAAAAGTGCTTTAGCTTCCTGCCTCGCTCGATCGATCGAACATTTTACCGATCGATCGAGGAGCTTCACCGATCGATCGAAAAATCCTTCGATCGATCGGCACCAAAATTTTGAAAACATGCTTAGACCTTCTATCTCGCTCGATCGATCGGAATCTAAATCTCGATCGATCGAGAGCTCTGAAAATCGGGATTTTTCCCCAGATTTTTGAGCACTACATTTCACACCATCTTTTCTACTTCATATCACACATAAAGTGCTTAAACAAGAATATCAATAACTTCCACATACTTTCATGCATGTATTAAAATTAAAGGTTCACTTATAACTGAAACCTACATGCATTAAATCTACCCCTTTTTATCAATACACAATCAACATTTCTGAAAAACAGGGCATAATTTCCTAGCCCAGAATTATCGAACATACATATTCATAGCCTCGAAAATACCATAAAGCCCATAGTTCATGCTCAAACAAATATGCTGGCATATTCACCAAACTTCCATGTATGCATTTACGTCAAAAGTTTTCCCATAACCTAAGTTAGCATGCTTCAATTCTTCATAACAAAAGCCCTACTCAACATACAAACAGGGCACCTCCCCTGCTCCTATGTTCGAGGAACCCTTTTTCAAACTAGAAATCTAACACATAACGCATGCAAGTTACTTAACAAGACATGCTAGGGGCTTCTTAAACATCATATAAAAGTACTCAAAACAAGGTTTCATCAAACCCTACACTAGCATGCCAAATCTGTTACAAAGAAAACACATGCATAAAACGAAAAAGCTGGGGAACCAGCGTGATTCCTCACCACTTTTGCACTCCGATTTTTGACAAGAAAGGATTAATAAAATCCGATCACTTTCTTCCTGGAGCAGAACAAGTTGCAGACAAAAAGAAGAGAAAAAGAAGGAAGCTTTTTGGAAGAGACAAGGTGACAATATCTTAATGCCAACATGCCCACTTAGTCAAATATTTCCCAGAAAACAGGGGAGGGGGCGTGGGTTGCTGCAAGTGGGGGGGGGGGGGGGGGGGGTGGTTGCATGTAGGGTGGTTTTGTGGTGTTTAATTGTATCCCGGTATTTTGTACGATGCATTAAAATATCCTCACTCGATATTTTCTAACTTCATTTAATTAATACATCCTTTAAAAACACCCAATATGCTCCCCACATCATATCATCATATCATAAATCGTGGCCCCCAATTTAAATACACCACAACCCTTAAACACATCATAATTCATCATCTTAGAACATAATCATATATCATTTCGGGGGTATTACATTACTCCCCTACTTATAAGATTTCGTCCTCGAAATCCTACATGCATCATCATAACGGAACTAAACATAAATACATACCAGAAAATAGTTCCGGATAGTGCTGCACCATATGCCGTTCCGTCTCCCATGTAGCCTCCTCGACACCTCGACGATCCCACTGAACTTTGACCATCGGTATAACTTTGCTCCGTAGTCTGCGATCCTCACGATCCAGAATTCTGATTGGTCGTTCTTCGTAGGACATATCTGAGTCTAACTGAACTTCTGTAGGCTGCAAGACATGAGACGGGTCTGGCTCATACTTCCTCAACATAGAGACATGGAAAACATCGTGTATGCCAGACAAGGATGGCGGTAAAGCCAAACGATATGCCAAAGTACCGATACGCTGTAAAACTTCATATGGCCCAACATACCTTGGAGATAACTTTCCCCGCATCCCAAAACGAACCACGCCCCTGAAGGGCGAGATCTTTAAGAAGACCCTGTCTGCTAACTGGAATTCTAGCGGTCGTCGCCGCTTATTGGCATAGGCCGCTTGCCTATCCTGGGCCGCTTTCATCTTCAGGCGTATCAATTTTATCTTACCCTCCATATCTCTGATCATATCCGGTCCTCCGACCGCTTTGCTAGTCAAGTCCTCCCAATACAGTGGTGATCTACATCGTCGTCCATACAGAGCTTCAAAAGGGGCCATTTGAATGCTCGCCTGATAACTGTTATTATAGGAGAACTCCACCAGCGGCACTGAATCCTGCCACGGAGTATCAAACTCCAAAACACATGCCCTCAACATGTCCTCTAGCGTCTGAATGGTACGCTCTGTTTGGACGTCTGTCTGAGGGTGATAGGCCGTACTCAGTCTCACCTCTGTGCCCAAAGCTGTCTGGAGACCCTCCCAGAAATGTGAAGTGAACCTCGGGTCCCTGTCAGACACTATCGAGACTGGAATACCATGCAACCTCACCACATCCCGTATATACATCTGGGCCATCTTCAAGTATGTATATGACATACTGTAAGGGATGAAATGAGCCGTCTTCGTCAGCCTATCCACGATCACCCAGATCGCATCAAATCCTAAGGCCGTCCTAGGTAAGTGGGTCACAAAGTCCATAGATATATGCTCCCACTTCCATTCAGGCACCTCTACGATCTTCAACTCACCACCAGGCCTCTGCCTCTCTACCTTTACCTGTTGACAGATCAAACATCTTTTAACGAAAACAATTACCTCACGCTTCATGCGTCTCCACCAGAATTGATCGCATAGATCTTTGTACATCTTCTTTCCCCCTGGGTGGATACTGAAACGACTACTGTGAGCCCGCTCCAATATTCCTCTACGCAGTCCTGGTGCATCTGGGACTACCCATCGGTTGCCCAGTCTCAAGGAATCATCCTCGGCCACTCTGAACTTGGATGGTTGGCCTTGAAGGATCAATGATGTCCACCTCTGAACCTCACTATCCGACTTCTGAGCCTCCCTGATCGCCTCAAATATGTCTGGCTCCGCCAATAGGGTCGACACTCGTACAGGCGACGTGTCTACATCGAAGTCATAGCCCAGATGGCAGCAAGAAGTCATCAAAGCTGACAAACACATGACATCCTCTGCAGTACTCTTCACTTTCCGACTTAAGGCATCTGCTATCAAGTTTGCTTTACCCGGATGGTACTCAATTTCACAATCATAATCTTTGAGCAAATCCATCCATCTTCTTTGCCTCATATTGAACTCTGCCTGAGTGAATAAGAACTTCAGGCTCTTATGATCTGTATATATAGTGAAAGACGTGCCATACAAGTAATGCCTCCAAATCTTCAAGGCAAAAATGATGGCCGCCAATTCCAAATCATGCACTGGATACCTGGCTTCGTGTGGATTCAGTTGCCTCGATGCATAAGCCACCACATGCTTATCTTGCATCAACACACAGCCCAAGCCTTGTAATGACGCATCCGTATACAAGGCGAACTTCTTATCCTCAGACGGAATTACCAGTACAGGCGCTGTAGTCAAGCGACGCTTCAGTTCTTGAAAACTTTCCTCACAAGCCTTAGACCAAAAGAAGGGGACTCCTTTCTGAGTCAGCTGTGTCAGGGGTTTGGCAATTTTCGAAAAACCTTCGACGAAACGTCGGTAATAACCTGCCAAACCGAGGAAACTCCGTATTTCCGGTACAGAAGTGGGTGCAGCCCACTCCATCACAGCTTCAATTTTCCTTGGATCCACAGATATCCCATGGCTAGATATGACATGGCCTAAAAATACCACGCTGTCCAACCAGAACTCGCACTTACTAAGCTTTGCATACAGCTGATGATCCCTAAGGATCTGAAGTACTATCCTCAAGTGCCTTACATGTTCTTCTTCAGTCCGAGAGTAAATAAGTATGTCGTCAATGAAGACTATGACGAACTGATCCAAATATGGCTGGAATACCCTGTTCATCAAACTCATGAAGACAGCTGGGGCATTCGTCACCCCAAAAGGCATGACCAGGAATTCATAGTGCCCATATCTAGTCCTGAAAGCCGTCTTATGAACATCATCTTCTCTTACTCGAATCTGATGGTACCCCGACCTCAGATCGATCTTACTGTAGAGCCTCGTACCCTGCAACTGATCGAACAAGTCATCGACCCTCGGAAGTGGATACTTGTTCTTTACTGTAGCTTTGTTCAACTGCCTGTAGTCAATGCATAGACGCATCGATCCATCTTTCTTCTTAACAAATAAGACAGGCGCACCCCATGGCGATACGCTAGGGCGTATGTAGCCCTTATCAAGGAGTTCCTGCAACTGTATCTTTAACTCCCTTAACTCTGCTGGTGCCATCCTATACGGGGCACGAGAAATTGCAGACGTCCCTGGTAGTAACTCAATCCCAAACTCGACCTCTCTCGTCGGTGGGAATCCGGGAATCTCCTCCGGGAAGACATCAGGAAACTCCGCCACTACGGGCACATCCTCAACCTTTAACTCCTTCCTCTTATCCGTCATGTCAACAGCATAGATAAGATATCCCGCATGACCTCGTTCCAATAGCTGTGTCATCTTGACAACAGATATTAATGGAATCTTCGGACGGGAACCATCCCCATAGAATGTCCATTGGACTCCCAATACAGATCTAAATCGGACAGTCCTTTGCCTGCAGTTTACCACTGCCTGATACTTGTTCAGAACATCGATGCCTACAATGCAATCGAAGTCTGTCATTCCCAACACAATCAACTTTGATCTTAACTCATTATCCTCAAAATAAATGAGGCCATCATAAACAATCCGATCCGTAGTCAAACTTCTTCCAGCGGGAGTCGAGACCATAAGAGGCATGGGGGACGGAGAAGTGCATATGTGGTGCCTTTCAACAAAACTCGTCGACACAAAGGAGAGTGACGCACCTGTTTCTATCAATATAAGAGCAGGGTGCGTAAATAAAAGACACGTACCCGCTATAACTTCCTCCGGGGCCACCGTAGCCTGCTCCCTCGTCAAAGCATACACCTGTCCCTGAGGTGACCCCGCGGGCTGACCTCCATACTGTCTTGGCACAAAAGGTGGCCGGTGTTGTGTCGTTCTGTCCGCAGGCCTCCCCGTAGAGTTCTGCTGTCTTCCCCTGTTGGGACACTGCCGAGCAAAGTGGCCTCTGTCGCCACAGACATAGCATCCTACGCAGTCCTTTGCCAAATGTGGTTGTCCACAAAGAGTGCACTGAACTCTACCAGATCTGTCTCCCTGAGACTGTCCTCTCCCAGATGGAGCATCATTCCTACCTTTCCCTTTCCATCGATTCTCGGGCCTCTTGCCACTGAATCTCGATGCCGAAGTGTTCCCCCTAGGCTTAAACTGATCACCTCTGGGCTTCAAATTGTCAGAAGTGGATCTCTGAGGGGGTGCCGGAGGTGGCACAGCATCAGGATATGCACCGACTCCCAGTTCAGCTAGCTCAGCTCGCGAGAGTGCATCATCAAAACAAGCAGGGCATAAAGAAATCACCCTGTCATACAGTTCAGGCCTCAAGCCCTTCATGAAATTCCACATCTTCGCTTGAGTTCTTGCAGCAATGTGTGGCACATATCGTAGTAAGGAACAGTAATGCAAAGCATAGTCAGATACAGGCATGGTACCTTGTCTTAAACTGGTAAACTCATCCTCCTTGGCCTGTCTTGCAGCGGCTGAGAAATAGCGGTTCAAAAACCGCGTTCGGAACATCTTCCAATTTACTTCCTGTCCAGAGCCTCTTGCTCAACCACTGTGGTTTTCCACCACATCAATGCCTTCTTGGACAGCTGAAATTCTGCTAATCGGATCCAGGCCGTCTTTGCACAAGGCGCTGCCACAAATATCTGTTCGATCCTCTCTAACCATTCCTCAGCTTTCTCTCCTGATTCAGTTCCCTCGAACATCGGAGGTCGATACATCATAAACTGAGCCAAGCTCAATTCCCCAGGTAGCAACTGCTGTTCAGAGGGTTCCTCTCCCAAAGCTGGTGGTGGCAATGGGTTTGTACGCCCAGCGCTTGCATTTACACTAATGGCGTCACCCACTTCTATATTTGCTGCCATGCTGCAACACAAGGGTTAATAACAACACCAAAAGCAGTTCATAAAGTACATCGTTAGATAATTAAACATGTTAGCATAACATAGAAACTTCATATGCAACATACACATAAAACATGTTCAATAGTAAGTACTTAGCTAACTTATTGCTAAGGCTACCCTTCACTCATTCTCGAGTTATCTAACCAATGCTCTGATACCACTAATGTGGGGTCTTCCCACCTTAACAGTGATTAAAAGACATAAGAAGGACTAATCATGCATTAAGGTAACATCTTAAGGTTTTGGTTGATTCACGAGCTACAGGATTACAGGCCAAAATACAAAATTTCAAAAATAATTCATTACATTCTAAAGGAATGTCATTTAGATTTACACTACTCCTAGAGTAGATACTAATCATAACTTGAATTCTATACATTCATGTGTCCCTCGTAGCTCACTGCCTCAACCCGACCCTTAGTCCTTTCGTCCAAAAGTGTACCTACAGGGACAACACATCATGAGCATATATAATCTTACTTAACATTATAAACATCATAATAAATGCATGAAACATTGGCTAAGTAATATGCTGATTATACATTCACTTCTTATTGTTGTCCCTGATTTAGAATCATGCATATGGGGCATCTTACCCCCGTGGCATCTTACCACAACATCATCGTATGGCCGCTTACCATATGGGGCATCTTACCACAATACATCGCATGGCCTCTTACCATGTGGGGCATCTTACCCCGTGGCATCTTACCACAATACATCGCATGGCCTCTTACCATGTGGGGCATCTTACCCCGTGGCATCTTACCACAATACATCACATAAATGTCATCATATAAGCATCGTATAAGCAATAAACATCATATGAACTTCATCGTATAAACATCATATAAACATCGTCATTTCATCGTGAATACTCATGCAATAAAAGCATAGTCGTAGTATAGAGATGTGTGTTACCGTCCGATGCCCGTACGCTTCTTACGTACCTTTTCAAAAGGAGGAGGAGTCAACAGACTTTATCTCCTTGATGGTGCTGGTACCTGGGATGGTTCTACAAGACCACATAATACCATATTAGATGCCTCAAAACCATCTTACTTCATAAACTTAACAAAATAAAACATCATCATAATTTTCAACTTTCTGCCTCTCTAGATCGATCGGCCCTATGTCTCGATCGATCGAGACACTGTGCACAAAAAGTGCTTTAGCTTCCTGCCTCGCTCGATCGATCGAACATTTTACCGATCGATCGAGGAGCTTCACCGATCGATCGAAAAATCCTTCGATCGATCGGCACCAAAATTTTGAAAACATGCTTAGACCTTCTGTCTCGCTCGATCGATCGGAACTAAATCTCGATCGATCGAGAGCTCTGAAAATCGGGATTTTTCCCCAGATTTTTGAGCACTACATTTCACACCATCTTTTCTACTTCATATCACACATAAAGTGCTTAAACAAGAATATCAATAACTTCCACATACTTTCATGCATGTATTAAAATTAAAGGTTCACTTATAACTGAAACCTACATGCATTAAATCTACCCCTTTTTATCAATACACAATCAACATTTCTGAAAAACAGGGCATAATTTCCTAGCCCAGAATTATCGAACATACATATTCATAGCCTCGAAAATACCATAAAGCCCATAGTTCATGCTCAAACAAATATGCTGGCATATTCACCAAACTTCCATGTATGCATTTACGTCAAAAGTTTTCCCATAACCTAAGTTAGCATGCTTCAATTCTTCATAACAAAAGCCCTACTCAACATACAAACAGGGCACCTCCCCTGCTCCTATGTTCGAGGAACCCTTTTTCAAACTAGAAATCTAACACATAACGCATGCAAGTTACTTAACAAGACATGCTAGGGGCTTCTTAAACATCATATAAAAGTACTCAAAACAAGGTTTCATCAAACCCTACACTAGCATGCCAAATCTGTTACAAAGAAAACACATGCATAAAACGAAAAAGCTGGGGAACCAGCGTGATTCCTCACCACTTTTGCACTCCGATTTTTGACAAGAAAGGATTAATAAAATCCGATCACTTTCTTCCTGGAGCAGAACAAGTTGCAGACAAAAAGAAGAGAAAAAGAAGGAAGCTTTTTGGAAGAGACAAGGTGAAAATATCTTAATGCCAACATGCCCACTTAGTCAAATATATCCCAGAAAACAGGGGAGGGGGCGTGGGTTGCTGCAAGGGGGGGGGGGGGGGGGGGGTTGCATTTAGGGTGGTTTTGTGGTGTTTAATTGTATCCCGGTATTTTGTACGATGCATTAAAATATCCTCACTCGATATTTTCTAACTTCATTTAATTAATACATCCTTTAAAAACACCCAATATGCTCCCCACATCATATCATCATATCATAAATCGTGGCCCCCAATTTAAATATACCACAACCCTTAAACACATCATAATTCATCATCTTAGAACATAATCATATATCATTTCGGGGGTATTACATCCATGCCCCGAGGAACGATGTGCTAACACGATAAATAATTCACAATTATTTACGAACATGCAACCCATACTCAAGCACACTCATAACCCTCAAAAATATTGTCAACACACGACAATTAACCATTATCCAAAATTGCTCAATAACTCCCCACAAATTTTCGAACCTTCACAACACAAATCGAACCCAAACTAAACACCATAATTCATCTAAAACATGAATTAATCGATTACTAACAAGAATCATAACTCCCTGCCAAAAACCCCAATTTTCGAACCAAACCCTCGCCCAACAGCAAGAAATTCGAACCAAAAGCCATGCAACCAGCGCTCAAATCGAATCAATTGGCAACCAAAATCTTTGAACCACAAAGCATAAAATTTTCGACACAAAATGCAGCACAAAACGCCCCAAAAACACTGGAAGAAAAGCCCCAAAAATCGTACAAAAATCGAGCCACAAAATCGGACAGAAATCCAGTTCGAACCCTAGCGCTGTTCTGGCAAATCCGAGCTCAAATCGCGACCAAACTTCGAATTGTTGGTATGGGGAGGAGCGCCTGGAAGAGACGAAGCTGGCCGCGGGTCGGATGCGCCGAACGGCGGCGGGCGAAGCGCTTTTGTGCGCGGGGGTCAAAGGGGATCGAGAAATCGCGCGGGAGGAGAGAGAGAGGGAAGGTGGGGAAAATGGTTCCGATAATTAAAATCTCGGGTTCAACTGGTATTTATAGCAAAAATACCCCGAAATACTAATAGCCCCACAAATACATCATGATTCATTAAAATCATCTGTTTTCAAAAATTCTCTCTCTAACTCAAAAACCCCCTACCGGTGCCCACACCAAGCACCCGAGATTCCGAGTCACACTAAAAACCCAACTCTTAGATTTTTCACCGGAATGAGAACACAATCTCAACCTCGGGATCCAACGATCCCAACTACCCAAATAAACGAGCCTAGAAGGCCCAACACCGCGATTAAACTCCAAGTCGCCACGTAAAAGAACTTTAGGGGTTATTAACACTCCGGGATTAACATCCCTAATCTCAGGTCAACACAATATCCCCCACTAAAAGAATTTCGTCCTCGAAATTAGCACCGGTGTATCACGTAACACCCGGGCTACACAACAACATGAAGCCATAACCTCGATCCTTGACCATATTAGGATCGTCCTAATAAACGCGAGGATACTTACCTCACATCAAACTCTGAAACAGAGCGACATACCAAAACCAACATATCACTCAAGAGGCAAAACGTACCTCGATGCGGTTCATCCCAAAAGTCAGTCCCTCATGACTACAAAACAACCAATACTTACGACCGTAGATCGGACAGTCATCCTTAGTTCTAATACAAATAGTAAGAACGCATCCTGAATGACACCTCAACCGTGAGAACGTTGACCTCGTGTCAAACTATGGAGTGGAATAGACTTCCAAATCCATCATAACGTCAAAGAGCGTCAGCACAGCTCAACGCTAATACTCCAGGAGCAGTTAGTCAACTGAAACTGCAAGGATTCGAATCGCTCCCGATTCCATCGTAGATATCATTCAAAGACATCTCCATCATGACTCACGATGTCTAACACACATCATTACGAGGAAAACACTAGTACACCACGATGTACACATACCAAATCTGGTCTCCACTTTCAAACCTCCTCCATCAAATGAGCAGTCGCATCATTGCAACTCAATTTGGGCAACTCACGGCCACAGATTCACACAAAAGACATCTCACAAGATGTCCACCTTCGGGTATTCCAAGGATCACATCCTGATCATAAATAAACCATCGAGACTCCACAGAGTTCAAATTCTGAAAGGACATGCAATAAACCCATTGCATCCTCAACACTTGTGTCGACAGCGACACCCAATAAATCCGAATTCCTGCCATCCCTTGATAATCCTAGGATTTAACAATCCAAACTTGGGAAGGCTATCGCATAACTCGAAGGAAAACACCAACAAGGAAATACCTCAACCCACACATGATAATCCCTCCTCAAAGGGAGTCAACTAACTCCACGATTGTTTCTCATAATTATCGTGCCATGGAGATTCCCAATCTCAAGGTGTTCCATATTTCTCATCAGAGATTTAGCCATCCAAAATAGCATAACTCTATGCTTGTCAAAAAGGAAATCAAAAATTGGCATCCGTGTATACTCACCGGTATACCTGCCTGAGCACGGACATCACATGCATACTCAATGCACTTGGCTCGGGTATCTACAACATACCCCTAAGCCCCCAAACACAACTGTCAATTCTGAGTCATTCCATTGCAGTGGAGAATGATAATCGACGATCAACAACACGGCGTGATTCCCAAAATCAACACCACACGTACCAACTTACCGAATCCTTCAAAGATTCCCAAATAGGTATAATACTACCTCCTTCCCCACAAGGGAAGTGCTATCGAACTCGAGATCCACTATTCTCGAACCACCGTTCGGAAAAACTGGATACAATAACACCCATTGCATCCCAAGCACACGGATTCCCCAGATCGAGTCAACGACGACTTGATGACTCTCTTGTTGGCACTCCAACATTATGAGCTGTACCAGACAAGTCTCACCCAGATTAAACATAAACGTATACACGTTTCAGTGAGGCGTGCACAACCTCAACCTCAAATGACGTTGTGACTACTAGAGTCCACCACAATCCACATCGTATCACCTTACGATTTGCCAAACTTGGTCACAACGTGTAGTATCATGGCTCCAACAAGCACACTATATCATTCCCCCAACATCTGGCTAGCAAAGCGCTGACTCCATAGGCTCATATCAAGCCCACCAACAAGCCATATGTTCCATCTCAGTATGCCATACCGTACAAACCGTTAGAGTAATGGGTCATCGCCCAACATATCTCTAAAATACCAAGCACAATGGACAACCCGGTGTCCTTGCTCACTTATGATACAATCATAATCCGTTAAGACCTATCCCACACCCTCAGGGTGGGTGTAACCATGTCTATCCTACGTCACAACACAAGCGAGTAGTTTACTCAATGACTACTCTTACCACCAATCACTTGGCCCTAGCCAAACCAACGAGCATACCCAAGGGTATCATTGCTCGACAAATATGTACCTCTATAACATGATGTGGTACATTACCGATACAATACATCCAATACTCCACCGAGCAAACCTGCTCGGCAAAAGGTCTCGTCAACTAGTGACCCAGACTCTATCATGTGCTCACCATCGGCACTCAAACCATACAACTAAATACATAACATAAATGTATTAACCATCAAAACGACGCTACACGTCTACATAGAACATCCACCATGTCATTGTCATCCCGTGACGGTACCTGTCAACATATGACTTTGAAACAATATTGTCGACTCGTAACGGTATATGTCGATACACGACGTCTATAATCTAATCGTCAAACACATGACAATATAAGTAAATCAACACATGATATCCACAATAGTGCTAAATAAACAGTAATATGCCATACCTCATTGCTAACAATATAGCGGCATACCTGTCTCCGTCATCCAACAGTGGTACGCAATCAGCACCCATCGCTCGTAGGTGGCGTAATCCAGCGTCATGTGCATAGCGGCATAACCCGTCGCTATAGAATCAGGGGCATAATCCCTCGTCATAGAGTCAGCGGCATAAAACTTCGCTATAGACATCTGGCGGCATGAACCATCGCCCTAGATGTAGCGGAATGTACCATCGCTATGAATACCCGGCGGCATAAGTCATCGCCAATAGAATAGCGGAATGAGACATCGCTATCAATACCCGGCGGCATAAACCATCGCCAATAGAATAGCGGAATGAGACATCGCTATCAATATATCCGGCGGCAAGAACCATCGCCAATCAATATAGCAGAATGAACCATCGCTACCAATCCATCTGGCGGAATGAACCATCACCAATCAATATAGCGGAATGAACCATCGCTATCAATACATCTGGCGGAATGAACCATCGCCAATCAATATAGCGGAATGAACCATCGCTATCAATACATCTGGCGGAATGAACCATCGTCAATCAATATAGCGGAATGAACCATCGCTATCAATACATCTGGCGGAATGAACCATCGCCAATCAATATAGCGGCATGAACCATCGCTATCAATATAGATAATGTTGTTGTTCCGGTCCTGTTATAGCAGCGGAATTTTAGGACCCCTCGCTTCGATAATGACAGCGGCATGTTACCTCGCTCAGTCATGACAGCGGCAAGTACCTCCCTCGCTCGAATATAACAACTACCGGAACTTCCACTAGCTCCATGTACCTGCATCCAGGTTAATACCACAGTTCACAATATAATGATCGATATCACTTTTCAGTTATAACCACAATATTCCACATTAATCACTAGAATTGTGACTGTTCCGGTCCCAATACAACAGCGGAATTTTAGGACCCCTCGCTTCGACAATGACAGCGGCATGTTACCTCGCTTAGTCATGACAGTGGCAAGTACCTCCCTCGCTCGGAGATAAAGGCTACCGGAACATTCATAAATTCTACCACAATAATCAAGCACAACAGTTGATTCCATTATCACAATATATATCACTATCATTTCACATATACCATCACATGTAAGGGTTCACTACCCACGATATACATAATCAAAGGTGTAACACGTTTTACCGTCCGAAGCCCGTACGTCTCACCTTTCCTGATTTTCCTACAAAATCAGATCCCTTAGCACATAATACATGAAGGGCCAGACATCACCATTAATGCCATCCCATCTCATGCTACACGATTCCTGCAATCACACTGATTAGCAACACCACTTTTCATATCATAAAAAGCACATAAACAACTAGTTGTGTCATACAACATTAATGCCATCATGCATAAGTATGTGCTATCATTAACTTCCTAGGCCCTTAACAGCCCCAAAGAGCAACCTGGCTCTGATACCACTAATGTAAGGACCCCCAAGCCCTTAACCCTTAATTAGTGTATTAATCATTATGTGTGGTACATGCTTTCAATATATTCAATCGGGAAACACAGATGATACTTTACCATTGAATGACAATTACAAAATTTCTTTAATATTCAACATTAAGATCATCTCTACCCACAATTAGACTCATAGATTCCGTCCATTTCCATCCCCATTACCCCACTTTTCACATGATAGACTTTTATAAAAATTTGGGCAGAGTCTCCCCATAAATAGAGCCATCCCGAAATAAAAGCGCATCACAATATATAGTTCCCGGCCAGGGAAAACACATATTCAACAAAACACAGCAACACTAAGTAAATTCCCAGCCAGGGAAGACACCACACATAAGACGACATAAATGGGTCTCAACACCCACATAATACACCCATGACTCTCATATCATTAGCAATTCTACTCTAATTGCATGCAACACAAAATGAAAGAGAGAAAGGCTCATGCCTTTATATACAACCCATATACAAGAATATCCGTGCTCACATGCGAGCATCATAAATGTGTATATAAACCTCGGGTGTATATAAGTACTCTATACGATACCGTGCTCCATCAAGCCCTGGTACCACGATCCTGTGAGTACATCCAATCAACAGCTCGAGCTCAGCTCCACGGCCATCGATACACCTGTTCACCTGCCCCAACAGAGACAGCCCCCAACGGGGTGAGCATACCAATACACAAAATCCCATAATCACAATAATGAAATTCATAATTTACAACGAAAGTAAATACTAATGAATTTTAAATGATACTCCCTGGATGGCAACGTCCTCATCCGGGATTCCGTGTACTGTCCCTGTTCTCACAATTCATCAAACTCATCAAATCTCAAAATCAGTAAATCAACACATTGATTTAACTCATAGCATGTCTGATTCTCAAGTATCAATAACTAATGATTCCAAATTTATTATACATACAAATATAGATATCTCGATATCTAACACTGATTTTCAACTTTGCTACCAATCACAGATAGCTCAAATGCCTAGCATTTATTTTACCAATTCTCCATTTCACTTAGACATCTGACATGTCTTATAATGAATGCATGATTCCACGATCATTCTCAGGCATCTCAAATGCCCTACAATAGTCATATAGACCCAGTACCCCATATCTATTATAAGGTCATACTACTCTAATATTACGAACACTTGTGGCAGCGTTATCAAGACTAGGTCGTTCCATAGTCATATCGACACATATATATATAACCATACCCACAACCATCTAATGCAATTAAAATGCATTATGCATTTCACAAATGCTTTCATAGAAAGTAATGCTCGTACGTCACACGTACCTCAAATCTCCGAAGTCCGAGCCAAACCTTGCTCGAGTTCCATGCCCCGAGGAACGATGTGCTAACACGATAAATAATTCACAATTATTTACGAACATGCAACCCATGCTCAAGCACACTCATAACCCTCAAAAATATTGTCAACACACGACAATTAACCATTATCCAAAATTGCTCAATAACTCCCCACCAATTTTCGAACCTTCACAACACAAATCGAACCCAAACTAAACACCATAATTCATCTAAAACATGAATTAATCGATTACTAACAAGAATCATAACTCCCTGCCAAAAAACCCCAATTTTCGAACCAAACCCTCGCCCAACAGCAAGAAATTCGAACCAAAAGCCATGCAACCAGCGCTCAAATCGAATCAATTGGCAACCAAAATCTTTGAACCACAAAGCATAAAATTTTCGACACAAAATGCAGCACAAAACACCCCAAAAACACTGGAAGAAAAGCCCCAAAAATCGTACCAAAATCGAGCCACAAAATCGGACAGAAATCCAGTTCGAACCCTAGCGCTTTTCTGGCAAATCCGAGCTCAAATCGCGACCAAACTTCGAATTGTTGGTATGGGGAGGAGCGCCTGGAAGAGACGAAGCTGGCGGCGGGTCAGACGCGCCGAACGACGGCCGGACGGCGGCGGGCAAAGCGCTTTTGTGCGTGGGGGTCAAAGGGGATCGAGAAATCGCGCGGGAGGAGAGAGAGAGGGAGGTGGGGAAAATGGTTCCGATAATTAAAATCTCGGGTTCAACTGGTATTTATAGCAAAAATACCCCGAAATACTAATAGCCCCACAAATACATCATGATTCCTTAAAAATCATCTGTTTTCAAAAATTCTCTCTCTAACTCAAAAACCCCCTACCGGTGCCCACACCAAGCACCCGAGATTCCGAGTCACACTAAAAACCCAACTCTTAGATTTTTCACCAGAATGAGAACACAATCTCAACCTCGGGATCCAACGATCCCAACTACCCAAATAAACGAGCCCAGAAGGCCCAACACCGCGATTAAACTCCAAGTCGCCACGTAAAACAACTTTAGGGGTTATTAACACTCCGGGATTAACATCCCTAATCTCAGGTCATCACATCATTGGTGATGCAAAACCCCATTTTCTCCCATCATCCGCTACATCACACACATGATGCAGGATACACACACCCATACGTGCAAGATCACGCCCAACTCACATAGTAGTTCACTAGACACACCAGTTCAACAGAGGAAAGAAAGTGCAAGGGTGTATGCATAATAATATTCAACTAGTGTCTAACTAAAACAATCCAATAAGTCAAATAACATGTTCCAAATATTCAAACTCACACCGGGGTGATTCAAACCAAGACATGAAAGAAAGGATCCATGTAGATACAAGATTCTACCCTTTTAAATCTAATTCCCTTAATCCCAACATAAAGTCATTTATTGATTAAATTCAACTTTAACAATTTAAAGATGCATTGGATTCCAAAATTCTTGATTTAGTACTATTAAGATTTGAAACTCAATAAAGTGACATAAATCATTAATACATGCTATGCTATCCATTTGAGCATAAATATCACCATACACTCTATTCCATGTTAACACATACTAGCATGTATATAACCCACTTATTTACACACTACACATGCTTCCAATTGTAACACATCTCATACCATAGCCCAACATCTACCAAATATCACAATGGCTACAAGCCATAAAAGTTAGTCATTTTCACCCCACTAACAACACTTAGACCCACACTTGAATTTCCTTTAAGCCTATTAACAAACACATTCCATGCATGATTTTAATCTTCATCTTTTAACCAATAATAATACTAAGCCAAGACATATTCCACAATTTATTTTCAACAATTCCACAATAAAGTGAGCCCCAATTAACTTCCAACAATCAAAACATTCCTCATGTTATCCCATTCCCAATTACAATACTTCAATACATGAAGGAATACATACACAAACACCATCTTCACAAACAATCACATGCTGGACACACACACACATGCAGAAACACACTCACGCACACACACTGCTGCACACACACTAATGTATGGCCTTATATGTCATTATTTGATTTATATGACTTATTTGTCACTATATGATTCTTATGTGACTACATGACATGATGAATATCTTGGATTACATGATATGTGAAATTACATGATTTGTATATACTTTCACATGAGATTGCATGATATATTGAGTTGCATATGTCATTTGATGCATAAATGATTCATGGGCATATCATATTGATCTATCATTCCTTTGATATCCATGATTTGACTGAGTTGACTTACTCTGAGTGTCGGGTACGACGAGCATGGCGATGACAGGCAGTATAGGTAGTAACTGTAGTCACGTGCAGGTGCGACCGGACCTAGACACGAGGGCTGGATGCAGTAACGTACATAGGATGAGTTTTCCTAGCGCAATGTACGCATATTGTCACCCTCTGCTCGAGCTTTGATGATTTGATGATACCTTCCTTTGGACTCCGATTTTTGGTATCTTGATATTCGATTCCTTGTACCCATTCATACATCGCATTCATACATGGTATGCATTGCATGATACTTTGTCATTTGACATGATTTATTTATTTCTCGTACTGGGGTACTGACCCCCTTTGTGGGGGCTGTCATGTCTTTTGTTGTTCGGACATGACAGGCTTTACAGGAGGACATGGAGACGATGCTTACAGCGACGCATCGAGAGATACCAGAGCTCCTTGAGAGCGAGCTCAG
The DNA here is from genome assembly GCA_907163345.1 of Haberlea rhodopensis. NCBI lineage: Eukaryota > Viridiplantae > Streptophyta > Magnoliopsida > Lamiales > Gesneriaceae > Haberlea > Haberlea rhodopensis. Next base: position 2,263,709 of record CAJQUN010000058.1, on the reverse strand, counting down.
GTTTATGTTTTATTTTGAGTCCCAGTAGTTGTTAGAATATTTTTAATTATGTTTTGAATTAACGGGGTATGCCCCGAGTATCTGTATTTTAAGTATTCTACTACTGGTTGATTTATACTTGATATGGATGTTATGCTCAACATGTTAAATTGGAAACTGGAATTACGTATTTTCAGTATCATTATATATGTATCACCTAAAAGCGAAAAAATTTTTAGGGCCATTTGATAAGACCTTTGAAATAAATCTTCCGCTTGTTACGTTAATTAATCATTATGTGTTAATTAAACACCACATTAGGATCGGGCCCTCACATTATGGTATCAGAGCATATATCTGGGATATGCTCGAACTAGAGTTAGGACACTGAGAAAGTGATGCCCCGAAATTAATTAATTGCAAGTAAGGCATTAATTATGTTTATATGATGTATCATGTGTTGATGGATTTATGTGTTGGGTATTAAGATGTTAACATGATTTAATTGTGTTAATTATTAAATATGAGGAGGATGTGATTTTAGATGAAGTTTGGAGCATTTTTGTAAAATGCTTTTAAAATTCTATGTTGGAGCATTTTATACATCATGTTAAAGTTTGGGGTACAATTTTAATTAAGTTAAAGTAACCCCTTTTTAAATCCTCTACCCATCACTTTAACCCCCACTTTACCTTTCACCTTTTAAAAATCCCCAAATCACTTCCCAAACCCCAAACCCTACCCATTTTCGAGTTCCACCAAAAGAGGCGAAGGAAAGTTCCACAAAAACTTTGTTTGTGTGATCTTTGCTAGGATTTGGAGCCTACAAGAGGTATGGAACCATTCCTATAAGTTTTATGATGTTTGGTGTTGAAATGGGTTAAGTTTTTGATGTTTTATGTGGGTTTGTTTGGGTATGTGTTGTTTATGGTTGGGGTATGATTTTTGAAGTGTTTTATGTGGGTTTTACTGGGTTATGATGTTATTGAAGTTGTGAGGAAGTTTGGTTTTGGGTGGCTTGAGGAAGATCTTGAAAAATGAGCATTAATGGCGAAATTTCGGAGTACAGCACTCGGCGATCGATCGCCCGTTCTTGACGATCGATCGCGAGCCTCCAGTGCCCGCCAGTAGCATTTGGTGATCGATCGCCACTCTTGGGCGATCGATCGGCGAGGCTGGAGATGATCGCGCCAAAAGTCTCGATCGATCAGCAAGAAGAGAATTTTTGCCCCTCGTCCAGTGCGATCTCGCGATCGATCGCGCCTGGGCAGCGATCGATCGCGAGCTGTAAAAAGATGGATTTTTGATATTTATGTGGGATTTTTGGATATTGGACTATATTTAGCTTCTAATATCAATTTGTATGGTTATGTAGAACCGTCCCAGGTACCCACGACTTCAAGGAGATAAAGTCTACGATTTCTCCTTCTTTTGGAATTAAGGTACGTAAGAGACGTACGAGCATCGGACGGTAAACCATACCCTTACATATTATGATGATGTTTAAGATGATGTTATGATGATGATGTCTATGATGATATTTATGATGATGATGTCTATGATGATATTTACGATGATGATGCTTATGATGATGTTACGATGATGATGCTTATGATGATGTTACGATGATGATGCTTATGATGATGTTACGATGATGATGCTTATGATGATGTTTATGATAATGATGTTTATGAGGACGTCTATGATGACGAAGTCTATGATAAGGTCATACGACGTGTATGATTGGGTAAGACGCCCATGTGGTAAGATGCCACCCAAAGTATGTGAGTGGGTAAGATGCCCCCGTGGTAAGATGCCACGCAATGTTTATGATATGGTAAGACGCCATATGATTGGGTAAGATGCCCACGTGGTAAGATGCCACACGATGATTATGATATGGTAAGATGCCATACAATGGGGTAAGACGCCCTAATATATGAATAAGAGTCAGGGATAACAAAGGAAGTCGAAGGACGACCAATAACCTTTACTTAACTAAGATGTTATGCATTATTGTATGCTTTTATATAATGTTAAGTAAATATGTGTATGCTCACGATGTGTTATCCCTGTAGGTACACTTTTGGACCAAGGGCCTAGGGTCGGGTTAAGGAAGTGAGCTAAAGGGAGCATGATGAATGTAGGATGCAGGATTTTGATAGTCTCTACTCTAGGAGTAGTGTAAAACTATAGCTTTAACATTCATTAATGGGAATGTAGTTAAATAGCTTTTGGAAATTTTATTTTGGCCTATAATCTCCTTAGCTCAAGCTACAACCGGAACCCTTAAGAGGTTATAAATGCATGTTCTGTCCAATTTATGTGTACTAATTGACATTAAGGCAGGAAGACCCTACATTAGTGGTATCAGAGCAGTGGTTAGATAACCCGGGGATGAGTGAAGGGTAGCCTTAGCAATAAGTTAGCTAGGTGCTTACTTTCGAACATGTTTTGTGCATAAGTTGCATATGAAGTACATGATGTTGTGCTAACATGTTTTGTTTATCTAACGAAGTCTTATACGAACTGCTTTTGGATCTTGTTGTTAACCCTTGTGTTGCAGTATGGCCGCAAATGTGGAGGTAGGCGACGCAGTGAGCGTCAATGCGAGTGCGGGGCGTACGAATCCCCTACCCCCGCCAGCTTTTGATGATGAATCGGCCGAACAACAGTTGTTGCCAGGGGAGCTAAGCTTAACTCAGTTTCTTGCTTACCGACCCCCAACTTTTGAAGGAACCGAAACTGGGGAACGAGCTGAGGAATGGTTAGAAAGAATAGAGCAGATCTTTGTGGCAGCCCCATGTGCGAAGACAGCATGGATACGGTTAGCAGAGTTCCAATTGGCCAAGAAGGTGCTAATGTGGTGGAAGACAACTGTGGTAGAGCAAGAGGCTCAAGGTCTTGAAGTTAACTGGAAGATGTTTCGAACTCGCTTTCTGAACCGTTATTTCTCGGCTGCAGCACGACAGGCTAAGGAAGATGAATTCACTCACCTCAAGCAAGGTAATATGTCAGTGTCAGATTATGCTCTTCAGTTTTGCTCCTTGCTCAGATATGTGCCTCACATTGCCACGAGCACGCAAGCAAAGATGAGGAATTTCATGAAAGGTTTGAGGCCGGAGCTATACGATAGGGTGATCACTTATGGCCCTACTTGTTTTGACGATGCACTCTCACGGGCCGAGCTGGCCGAACTAGGAGTGGGTGCATACCCTGATGTTGTACCACCGTCGGCACCCTCTCAGAAATCCACTCCGGATAATTTGAAGCCAAGGAATGATCAGTTCAAGTCAAGGGGGAACTCATCGGCGTCAAGGTTCAGTGGTAAGAGGTCTGACAATAGATGGAAAGGGAACCGAAGGAGTGATATCTGGAAGGGGGCAGTCTCAGGGAGATAGATCCGGGAAGATCCAATGCACTCTTTGTGGGCAACCACATCCGACGAAAGATTGTGTAGGGTGCTATGTTTGTGGCGACAAGGGCCACTTTGCTAGACAATGTCCCAACAGGGGAAGTCAACAGGGTTCTGCGGGGAGGCCTGCGGATAGGACAGCACAGCACAGACCCCCATTTGTGCCGCGTCAGCATGGAGGTCAGCCCATGGGGCCACCTCAAGGACAAGTCTATGCATTGACAAGGGAGCAGGCTTCAGCGGCTCCGGAGGAGGTTATAGCGGGTACGTGTCTTTTATTTACGCACCCTGCTTTTATTTTGATCAACACAGGTGCGTCACACTCTTTTGTGTCAACAAGTTTTGTGGAAAGACACCACATATGCACTTCTCCGTCGCCCACACCTCTTATAGTCTCGACCCCCCGCTGGAAGAAGTATGATTACTGATCGGATCGTCTACAATGGCCTCATTTATTTTGAGGATAAAGAACTAAGGTCAGATTTGATTGTTCTGGGAATGTCAGATTTTGACTGCATTCTGGGCATCGACGTTCTGAACAGGTATCGGGCAGTTGTGAACTGCAGGCAGAGGACAGTACGGTTCAAATCTGATATGGGAATTCCATGGACGTTCTATGGGGATGGTTCTCGCTCAAAGATTCCATTGATATCTGCTGTCAAGATGGCACAGTTATTGGAACGAGGCCATACAGGCTATCTCATATATGCCGTTGATGTTACGAAAAAGAAAGAAGAAGTAAAAGTTGAGGATGTGCCCGTAGTGGCGGAGTTTCCCGATGTCTTTCCGGAGGAGATTCCCGGATTCCCACCGACGAGAGAGGTCGAGTTTGGGATTGAGTTATTACCGGGGACGTCGGCCATTTCTCGTGCCCCTTATAGGATGGCACCAGCGGAGCTAAGGGAATTAAAGATTCAGTTGCAAGAGCTCCTTGATAAAGGCTATATACGCCCTAGCGTATCGCCCTGGGGAGCACTAGTTTTATTTGTGAAGAAGAAAGATGGTTCGATGCGTTTGTGCATCGATTACAGACAACTGAACAAAGCTACAGTGAAGAATAAGTACCCACTCCCGAGGATCGATGATTTGTTTGATCAGTTGCAGGGTACGAGGCTCTACAGTAAGATCGATCTGAGGTCGGGGTACCATCAGATTCGAGTAAGAGAAGAGGATGTTCAGAAGACAGCCTTCAGGACGAGGTATGGGCACTATGAATTCCTAGTCATGCCTTTTGGGGTGACAAATGCCCCGGCTGTTTTCATGAGTTTGATGAACAAGGTGTTCCAGCCATTTTTGGACCAATTTGTCATAGTTTTCATTGGCGATATACTCATCTACTCTCGGACCGAAGAAGATCATGTACGGCACTTGAGGACAGTACTTCAGATCCTCAGGGATCATCAGTTGTATGCAAAGCTTAGCAAGTGCGAGTTCTGGTTGGACAGCGTGGTATTCCTAGGCCATGTCATATCTAACCAAGGGATATCTGTGGATCCCAGGAAGATCGAAGCTGTGATGGAGTGGGCAGCACCCACTTATGTACCCGCGATACGGAGTTTTCTTGGCTTAGCAGGTTATTATCGACGTTTTGTCGAGGGATTTTCTAAGATCGCTAAACCATTGACACGGCTGACTTAGAAAGGAGTCCCATTCTTTTGGTCCGAAGCTTGTGAGGAAAGCTTCCAAGAATTGAAGCGTCGTTTGACGACAGCGCCAGTGTTGGTGATTCCGTCTGAGGATAAGAGGTTTGCTTGTACACGGATGCATCATTGCAGGGTTTGGGCTGCGTATTGATGCAAGACAGACAAGTGGTAGCCTATGCTTCGAGACAGTTGAAGCCTCATGAGACCAGGTACCCAGTCCATGATCTGGAACTGGCGGCTATCATTTTCGCCTTGAAGATTTGGCGTCATTATCTTTATGGTACTACGTTTACCATCTTTATGGACCATAAGAGCCTAAAGTTTCTATTCACTCAGGCTAAACTGAATATGCGTCAAAGAAGATGGATGGATTTGCTCAAGGATTATGACTGTGAAATTGAGTACCATCCTGGTAAAGCAAATTTGATAGCAGACGCCTTAAGTCGGAAGGTGAAGAGTACTGCTGAGGATGTTATGTGTTTATCAGCTTTGATGACTTCCTATTGCCATCTGGGCTATGACTTCGATGTAGACACGTCGCCGGTGCGAGTGTCGACCTTATTGGCCGAGCCAAACGTATTTGAGGCTATCAGGAAAGCCCAGAGGTCTGATGATGAAGTGCAGAGATGGTCATCGATAGCACTTCGAGGTCAGCCAACAAAGTTTAGAGTGGCTGAAGATGATTCACTAAGACTGGGCAACCGATGGGTAGTCCCAGATACACCAGAGTTACGTAAAGGAATTTTGGAACGGGCTCATAGTAGCCGATTCAGTATCCACCCCGGAGGAAGAAAGATGTATAAGGACCTGTGCGGTCAATTCTGGTGGAGACGCATGAAGCGTGATGTGATCAGTTATGTTAAGAGATGTTTAATCTGCCAACAAGTAAAGGCAGAAAGACAGAGGCCTGGTGGCGAGCTGAAGAGCTTGGAGGTACCTAAGTGGAAGTGGGAGCATATATCTATGGACTTCGTGACCCACTTGCCAAGGTCGGCCTCTGGATTTGATGCGATCTGGGTGATCGTGGATAGGCTGACGAAAGTAGCTCATTTCATCCCTTACAGTATGACTTTCACGTATCTAAAGATGGCCCAATTGTATGTACGGGATGTAGTAAGGTTGCATGGGGTTCCAGTCTCGATCGTGTCTGACAGAGACCCAAGGTTTACTTCTCATTTCTGGGAGGGTCTCCAGACAGCTTTGGGCACCAAGGTGAGACTGAGTACAGCTTATCACCCTCAGACAGATGGCCAAACGGAGCGTACTATACAGACGCTCGAAGATATGCTGAGGGCATGTGTTTTGGAGTTTGATACTCCGTGGCAAGAATCTATACCACTGGTAGAGTTGTCATACAATAACAGCTATCAGGCGAGCATTCAAATGGCCCCTTTTGAAGCTCTATACGGACGACGATGTAGGTCACCGCTGTATTGGGAAGACTTGACGAGTAAAGCAGTCGGAGGACCGGATATGATTAAGGACATGGAGGAAAAGATTAAGATGATACGCTTAAAGATGAAAGCGGCCCAAGATAGGCAAGCAGCCTATGCAAATAAGCGGTGACGGCCGCTAGAATTTCAAGTAGGAGACAAGGTCTTCTTGAAAATCTCACCCTTCAGGGGTGTTATTCGATTTGGTATGCGGGGGAAGTTATCCCCGAGGTATGTTGGACCGTATGAGGTATTACAGCGTATCGGCACTTTGGCTTACCGATTGGCTCTACCGCCGTCCTTATCTGGAATTCATGATGTCTTCCATGTTTCTATGTTGAGAAAATATGAGGCAGACCCGTCTCATGTTTTACAGCCTACTGAAGTGCAGTTAGACTCAGATGTATCCTACGTTGAACGACCGGTCAGAATTCTGGATCGTGAGGATCGCAGACTACGAAGTAAAGTTATACCGATGGTCAAAGTTCAGTGGGATCGTCGGGGTGTCGAGGAGGCTACGTGGGAGACGGGGCGGCATATGATGCAGCATTACCCCGAACTATTTTCTGGTATGATTTATGTTTAGTTTCTTTTGGGTAAGTGCATGCGATTTCGAGGACGAAATCTTGTAAGTGGGGGAGTAATGTGATGCCCCGAAATTAATTAATTGCAAGTAAGGCATTAATTATGTTTATATGATGTATCATGTGTTGATGGATTTATGTGTTGGGTATTAAGATGTTAACATGATTTAATTGTGTTAATTATTAAATATGAGGAGGATGTGATTTTAGATGAAGTTTGGAGCATTTTTGTAAAATGCTTTTAAAATTCTATGTTGGAGCATTTTATACATCATGTTAAGTTTGGGGTACAATTTTAATTAAGTTAAAGTAACCCCTTTTTAAATCCTCTACCCATCACTTTAACCCCCACTTTAGCTTTCACCTTTTAAAAATCCCCAAATCACTTCCCAAACCCCAAACCCTACCGATTTTCGAGTTCCACCAAAAGAGGAGAAGGAAAGTTCCACAAAAACTTTGTTTGTGTGATCTTTGCTAGGATTTGGAGCCTACAAGAGGTATGGAACCATTCCTATAAGTTTTATGATGTTTGGTGTTGAAAATGGGTTAAGTTTTTGATGTTTTATGTGGGTTTGTTTGGGTATGTGTTGTTTATGGTTGGGGTATGATTTTTGAAGTGTTTTATGTGGGTTTTAGTGGGTTATGATGTTATTGAAGTTGTGAGGAAGTTTGGTTTTGGGTGGCTTGAGGAAGAGCTTGAAAAATGAGCATTAATGGCGACATTTCGGAGTACAGCACTCGGCGATCGATCGCCCGTTCTTGGCGATCGATCGCGAGCCTCCAGTGCCCGCCAGTAGCATTTGGCGATCGATCGCCACTCTTGGGCGATCGATCGGCGAGGCTGGAGATCGATCGCGCCAAAAGTGGCGATCGATCGCCAAGAAGAGAATTTTTGCCCCTCGTCCAGTGCGATCTCGCGATCGATCGCGCCTGGGCAGCGATCGATCGCGAGCTGTAAAAAGATGGATTTTTGATATTTATGTGGGATTTTTGGATATTGGACTATATTTAGCTTCTAATATCAATTTGTATGGTTATGTAGAACCGTCCCAGGTACCCACGACTTCAAGGAGATAAAGTCTACGATTTCTCCTTCTTTTGGAATTAAGGTACGTAAGAGACGTACGAGCATCGGACGGTAAACCATACCCTTACATATTATGATGATGTTTAAGATGATGTTATGATGATGATGTCTATGATGATATTTATGATGATGATGTCTATGATGATATTTACATGATGATGCTTATGATGATGTTACGATGATGATGCTTATGATGATGTTACGATGATGATGCTTATGATGATGTTACGATGATGATGCTTATGATGATGTTTATGATAATGATGTTTATGAGGACGTCTATGATGACGAAGTCTATGATAAGGTCACACGACGTGTATGATTGGGTAAGACGCCCATGTGGTAAGATGCCACCCAAAGTATGTGAGTGGGTAAGATGCCCCCGTGGTAAGATGCCACGCAATGTTTATGATATGGTAAGACGCCATATGATTGGGTAAGATGCCCACGTGGTAAGATGCCACACGATGATTATGATATGGTAAGATGCCATACAATGGGGTAAGACGCCCTAATATATGAATAAGAGTCAGGGATAACAAAGGAAGTCGAAGGACGACCAATAACCTTTACTTAACTAAGATGTTATGCATTATTGTATGCTTTTATATAATGTTAAGTAAATATGTGTATGCTCACGATGTGTTATCCCTGTAGGTACACTTTTGGACCAAGGGCCTAGGGTCGGGTTGAGGAAGTGAGCTAAAGGGAGCATGATGAATGTAGGATGCAGGATTTTGATAGTCTCTACTCTAGGAGTAGTGTAAAACTATAGTTTTAACATTCATTAATGGGAATGTAATTAAATAGCTTTTGGAAATTTTATTTTGGCCTGTAATCTCCTTAGCTCAAGCTACAACCGGAACCCTTAAGAGGTTATAAATGCATGTTCTGTCCAATTTATGTGTACTAATTGACATTAAGGTAGGAAGACCCTACAGAGAATAGACACAAATGAATTGTTTGTGCATGTGTCTGACTATGTAATTTTATATGCTCTTGCCTGCTATGTTTACATGTTAGATAATGAACTGTTAGACATGTAATGGATTATTAAGCAAGGATAGCGAGATGTCATATCTCTGAATATTTTAATATGCTGATTTGCATATAATGTAGAGGATTTGAATGCTGAGTTGCATAGAATCTAGAAAATGTGAATGCTGAGTCGCATATCATCTAGAGATTTTGAATTCTGAGTTGCAGACAATCTAGAGAAATTGAGAATTTTATTTGTTAGCACTGATAGTTGCTGTGATGACCAGGGATTATAGGTGTTAATCCCGGAGTGTTAATAACCCGTAAAGTTGTTTTACGTGGCAATTGGAGTTTAATCAAGGTGTTGAGCCTTCTGGGCTCGTCTAATTGAGTAGTTGGGATCGTTGGATCCCGAGGTTGAGATCGTATTCTCATTCCGGTGAAAACCTGCGAGTTGGGTTTTTAGTGTGACTCGGAATCTCGGGTGCTTGGTATTGGCACCGGTAGGGGGTTTTTGAGTTAGAGAGAGAGTTTTCGAAAACAGATGATTTTTAATGAATCATGATGTAGTTGTGGGGATATTAGTATTTCGGGGTATTTTTGCTATAAATACCAGTTAAACCCGAGATTTTAATTATCGGAACCATTTTCCTCACCTCTCTCTCTCTCCTCGCGCACGCTGCCTTTCCCGATCCCCTTTGCCACCGCGCGGAAAAGGCCATCGCCCGCCGCCGTCCGGCCGCCGTTCGGCGCGTCCGACCCGTCGCCGTCATCGTCTCGACCAGGCGCTCCTTCCCGTACCATCAATTTGAGGTTTGGTCGCGATTTGAGCTCGGATTTCTGCTGGAAGCGCTAGGGTTCGAAACTGGAAATTTGTCCGAATTGGGGCTCGATTTTTGCACATCATTCCTCGGGGCATGGAACTCGGGCAAGGTTTGGCTCGGACTTCGGAGATTTAAGGTACGTGCGACGTACGAGCATTTCTATATATTTGGGCATTTGTGAATGCATAATGAAATTTGATTTCATTGAATAATCGCGCATGAGGATTATATATATATATGTTGATATAGCCAAGGAATGACCCAAATCTTGATATCGCCGCTTGTAGCGTGCGTGACACTAGAGTAGGATGACTCTTACATGATATATGGGGTACTGGGTTTATATGACCATTGTAGGGCATTTGAGATGCCTGAGAATGATCGTGGGATCATGTATTCATTATAAGACATTTGAGATGTCTGGGTATAATGAAGATTTGGTAAAATAAATGCTAGGCATTTGAGCTATCTGTGATTGATAGCGAGGTTGTGAAATCAGTATTAGATATTGAGATATCTATATTTGCATGTTTAATGAGTTGCAACCACTATCTGTTGATATTCGAGTATTAGGCATGCGATGAGTTAATCAATGCGTTGATTTACTGATTTTTGAGATTTGATGAGTTTGATGATTGTGAGAACAGGGACAGTACACGGAATCCCGGATGAGGATGTTGCCATCCAGGGAGTATCATTTAAATTTCATTACTATTTACTTGTGTTGTAAATTATGAAATTCATTATTGTGATTATGAGATTTTGTGTATTGGTATGCTCACCCCGTTGGGGGCTGTCTCTGTTGGGGCAGGTGAACAGGTGCATCGATGGCTGTGGAGCTGGGCTCGAGCTGTTGATTGGATGTACTCACAGGATCGTGGTACCAGGGCTTGATGGAGCACGGTATTGTATAGAGTACTTATATACACCCGAGCTTTATATACACATTTATGATGCTCGCATGTGAGCACGGACATTCTTGTATATGGGTTGTATATAAAGGCATGAGCCTTCCTCTCTTTCATTATATGTTGCATGCAATTGTGGTAGAATTGCTAATGATATGAGAGTCGTTAGTGTATTATGTGGGTGTTGAGACCCATTATGTCGTCATATGTATGATGTCTTCCCTGGCTGGGAATTTACTTTGTATTACTGCTGTCTGATGAGTATTATGTTTTCCCTGGCCGGGAATTATATTATGTGTCGTGCTTTTATTTCGGGATAGCTCTATTTATGGGGAGACTCTGCCCAAATTTTTATAAAAGTCCACAATGTGAAAAGTGGCAAAAAGGGATGGTATTGGGCGAACTTTGTGAGTCTATTTCGTTGTTAGGCTGATGACCTTATAACATTGAGTGTTAAAGGAATTATTTTGAAATTGCCATGCAATGATAGAGTATCATCTGAGCTTCCCGATTGGCTTTTTATTGAAAGCATGTGCCACACATAGTGGTTAATACACTAATTATGGTTTAAGGGCTTGGGGTCCTTACATTAGTGATATCAGAGCAGTGGTTGCTCATTGGGGCTGTTAAGGGCCTAAGAATTTATTGATAGCACATACTTATGCATGATGGCATTAATGTTGTATGACACAACTAGTTGTTTATGTGCTTTCTCTGATATGAAAAGTGGTGTTGCTAATCAGTGTGATTGCAGGAATCGTGTGCGACGCGATATGATGGCATTAGTGGTAATGTCTGGCACTCCGTATGTTACGTGCCAAGGAATCTGATTATTGTGAGAAAATCAGGTAAAGGGATATTTCCGAGGTAACATGTCTTGGTATACGTATTGACTTGCAAGTGGTTGCAAATATGCATTGGATGTGTGGTGCATAGCGTATATGGCTATTGTTGCTAACCATGATGGTTGCAGGTTACAGGAAATATGGAGTATAAAAAGGAATGATGATTATACATTCCAGGAGTCTTGCTTATCACAGTGAGAATTTTTATACTTATTTTTATACCGCTAAATGTGGAGCGGGAGGGGGGAGGCTCGCTTGCACATTGAGGCGGGGTATACCATACGAAGCGAGGATGAGATACCGCTTGTATGAAGAAGCGAGGATGAGATGCCGCTTGTTAGGATGATGATTCATTCCTTTGTGATGACACGGATGATAGCGGTGATGTATTCCGCTGTGTCGAGGATGATGATTCATTCCTTTGTGATGACACGGATGATAGCGGTGATGTGTCCCGCTGTGTCGATTATATTCATTTCATTGTGATGACACGGATGATAGCGGTGATGTGTCCCGCTGTGTCGATTATATTCATTTCATTGTGATGACACGGATGATAGCGGTGATGTGTCCCGTTGTGTCGATTATATTCATTTCATTGTGATGACACGGATGATAGCGGTGATGTGTCCCGCTGTGTCGATTTGTATTTATAGCGACGGTTCATTCCGCTATATTGATTGGCGAGGGTTCATTCCGCCAGGTGTATTTATAGCGACGGTTCATTCCGCTATATTGATTGGCGAGGGTTCATTCCGCCAGGTGTATTTATAGCGACGGTTCATTCCGCTATATTGATTGGCGAGGGTTCATTCCGCCAGGTGTATTTATAGCGACGGTTCATTCCGCTATATTGATTGGCGATGGTTTATACCGCCGGACACGGATGATAGCGGTGATGTGTTCCGCTGTGTCGATGATGATGATTCACCTCTTTGTGATTATTGGTGATGATTCGTGCCGCCGTATATATAGATAGCGATGCCTCTTTCCGCTATTATGTGGACGATGATTCATGCTCAGGTGTATAGCGAGGTTTCATGCCACTTATTATATGACGAGGTGTCATGCCGTCGATTCTATAGCGAGGGATTGTGCCGCTATGTACTCAGCACAGGATTTTGCCGCCTTCGAGCGATGGGTGCTGATTACGCACTATTATTGAGCGACGGAGACAGGTATGCCGCTATATTGTTAGCGATGAGGTATGAGATATTGCTATTCTATTAGCTTTATTGTATCTGGCATGCGTTGATATACATGTTTTATTATGCCTATTTTACTAGCATGATAGTGGATGACATGTATCGTCACTAGTTGACAATGCCTTAGATGCCATGAGTTGGCATGTATCGTCACAGGATGACGATGACGATGGTGTAGGAGATGTCTTATTAGACATGCATCATTGTTACGATGATCGATGCGTTGAGTATACGTATTCAGTGGTATGCCTTGGGTGCCAGTACCGAGCACAAGGTGGTGTGTGCGGCACCGATTGACGTGACCCTTATACCGAGCGGGTTGCTCGAGGAATGGTTGGATGCGCTGTACATGTGATTGTACCGCAGCTTACGTTTGGGGTGATCATTTTACGAGTGGTGATACCCTTGAGGTATGCTCGTTGGAATGGCTCTTGGCCATGAGATTTGACGACAGGAGTAATCACGAGGAAATTACTCGCTTTCTGTCGATGTGACATGTGGTAGACATGGTCACACCACCCATGAGGGTGTAGGATGAGTCCTAAGGGAGTAGGATCAGGTTATGTTAAGTACATAGGGATATTGGAGTGTCCAGGGTGTATCGGCATTAGAGGAATGTTGGATAAAGACCCACTACTCTATTGAGTTTTCTTCCGACGGTATGGTATGCCGTGCGGAAACATCCATCTTATTGGTAGGTTTGAGGTGAACCTAGAGAGGCAGCGGCTAGTTTGTCTGCCGTGTGTGTGCAGCACCATGAGGGGCTTGCTAGAGCTGTTATAATGCTCGTTGGAACCAATTTTGGCAAATCATAAGGTGATACGATGGGGATTGTGGTGGACTCTAATAGTCACCATGTCATTTGAGGTTGAGGTTGTGCATGCCTCACTGAAACGTGTATACGTTTATGTTTAATCTTGGTGAGACTTGTCTGGGACAGCTCATGATGTTGGAGTACCAACAAGAGAGCCATCAAGTCGTTGTTGACTCGATCTGAAGGAATTCGTGTATTTGGGATGCAATGGGTGTTATTGTATCCAGTTTTCCGAACGGTGGTTCGAGACTAGTGGATCTCGAGTTCGATGGCACTTCCCTTGTGAGGAAGGAGGTAGTATTATACCTATTTGGGAATCTTGAAAGATTCGGTAAGTTGGTGCATGTGGTGTTGATTTTGAGAATCACGCCGTGTTATTAATCGTCGATTTTCATTCTCCATTGGATGGGAATGACTTAGAATTGACGGTTGTGTTTGGGGCTTAGGTGTATGTTGCAGATACCCGAGCATAGTGCATTGAGTATGCATGAGGTGTTCGTGCTTAGGCAGGTATACCGATGAGTATACGGATGCCAGTTATTGATTTCCTTTTTGTCTAGCATAGAGTTATGCTATTTGTAGGATGGTTAAATCTCTGATGAGAGATATGGAACACCTTGAGATTGGGAATCTCCATGGCACGATGATTATAAGGCATAATCGTGAGGTTAGTTGACTCCTTTGAGGAGGGATTATATTGTGTGGGTTGAGGTGTTCCCTTGTTGGTGTTTCCTCCGAGTTATGCGATAGCCTTCCCAAGTTTGGATTGTTAAATCCTAGGATTATCAAGGGATGGCAGGAATTCGGATTTATTGGGTGTCGCTGTCGACACAAGCGTTGATGATGCAATGTGTTTATTGCATATCCTTTCAGAATTTGAACTCTGTGGAGTCTTGATGGTTTATTTATGATCAGGATGTGATCCTTGGAATATCCGGAGGTGGACATCTTGTGAGATGTCTTTTGTGTGAATCTGTGGCCGTGAGTTGCCCAATTGAGTTGCAATGATGCGACTGCTCATTCGATGGAGGAGGTATGAAAGTGGAAACCAGGTTTGGTATGTGTACATCGTGGTATACTAGTGTCTTCCTCGTAATGATGTGTGTTAGACATCGTGGGTCATGATAAAGATATCATTGGATGATATCTACGATGGAATCGGGAGCGATTAGAATCCTTGCAGTTTCAGTTGACTAACTGCTTTTGGACTGTTAGCGTTGAGTTGTGCTGACGCTCTTTGACGTTATGATGGATTTGGAAGTCTATTCCACTCCAGAGTTTGACACGAAGTCAACGTTCTCACGGTTGTGGTGTCATTCATGATGCGTTCTTACTAGTGGTATTAGAACGAAGGATGGCTGTCCGATCTACGGTCGTAAGTATTGGTTGTTTTGCAGTCATGAGGGACTGACTTTTGGGATGAACCGCATCGAGGTACGTTTTGCCTCTTGGGTGATGAGTTGGTGTTGGTTTTGGTATGTCGCTCTGTTTCAGAGTTCGATGTGAGATAAGTACTCTCGAGGTTTTTAAGACGATTCTGATATGGTCAGGAATCGAGGTTATGACTTCTTGTAGTTGTGTGGCCCGGGTGTTACGTGATACACCGGTGCTAATTTCGAGGACGAAATTCTTTTAGTGGGGGATATTGTGATGACCAGGGATTATAGGTGTTAATCCCGGAGTGTTAATAACCCGTAAAGTTGTTTTACGTGGCAATTGGAGTTTAATCAAGGTGTTGAGCCTTCTGGGCTCGTCTAATTGAGTAGTTGGGATCGTTGGATCCCGAGGTTGAGATCGTATTCTCATTCCGGTGAAAACCTGCGAGTTGGGTTTTTAGTGTGACTCGGAATCTCGGGTGCTTGGTATTGGCACCGGTAGGGGGTTTTTGAGTTAGAGAGAGAGTTTTCGAAAACAGATGATTTTTAATGAATCATGATGTAGTTGTGGGGATATTAGTATTTCGGGGTATTTTTGCTATAAATACCAGTTAAACCCGAGATTTTAATTATCGGAACCATTTTCCTCACCTCTCTCTCTCTCCTCGCGCACGCTGCCTTTCCCGATCCCCTTTGCCACCGCGCGGAAAAGGCCATCGCCCGCCGCCGTCCGGCCGCCGTTCGGCGCGTCCGACCCGTCGCCGTCATCGTCTCGACCAGGCGCTCCTTCCCGTACCATCAATTTGAGGTTTGGTCGCGATTTGAGCTCGGATTTCTGCTGGAAGCGCTAGGGTTCGAAACTGGAAATTTGTCCGAATTGGGGCTCGATTTTTGCACATCATTCCTCGGGGCATGGAACTCGGGCAAGGTTTGGCTCGGACTTCGGAGATTTAAGGTACGTGCGACGTACGAGCATTTCTATATATTTGGGCATTTGTGAATGCATAATGAAATTTGATTTCATTGAATAATCGCGCATGAGGATTATATATATATATGTTGATATAGCCAAGGAATGACCCAAATCTTGATATCGCCGCTTGTAGCGTGCGTGACACTAGAGTAGGATGACTCTTACATGATATATGGGGTACTGGGTTTATATGACCATTGTAGGGCATTTGAGATGCCTGAGAATGATCGTGGGATCATGTATTCATTATAAGACATTTGAGATGTCTGGGTATAATGAAGATTTGGTAAAATAAATGCTAGGCATTTGAGCTATCTGTGATTGATAGCGAGGTTGTGAAATCAGTATTAGATATTGAGATATCTATATTTGCATGTTTAATGAGTTGCAACCACTATCTGTTGATATTCGAGTATTAGGCATGCGATGAGTTAATCAATGCGTTGATTTACTGATTTTTGAGATTTGATGAGTTTGATGATTGTGAGAACAGGGACAGTACACGGAATCCCGGATGAGGATGTTGCCATCCAGGGAGTATCATTTAAATTTCATTACTATTTACTTGTGTTGTAAATTATGAAATTCATTATTGTGATTATGAGATTTTGTGTATTGGTATGCTCACCCCGTTGGGGGCTGTCTCTGTTGGGGCAGGTGAACAGGTGCATCGATGGCTGTGGAGCTGGGCTCGAGCTGTTGATTGGATGTACTCACAGGATCGTGGTACCAGGGCTTGATGGAGCACGGTATTGTATAGAGTACTTATATACACCCGAGCTTTATATACACATTTATGATGCTCGCATGTGAGCACGGACATTCTTGTATATGGGTTGTATATAAAGGCATGAGCCTTCCTCTCTTTCATTATATGTTGCATGCAATTGTGGTAGAATTGCTAATGATATGAGAGTCGTTAGTGTATTATGTGGGTGTTGAGACCCATTATGTCGTCATATGTATGATGTCTTCCCTGGCTGGGAATTTACTTTGTATTACTGCTGTCTGATGAGTATTATGTTTTCCCTGGCCGGGAATTATATTATGTGTTGTGCTTTTATTTCGGGATAGCTCTATTTATGGGGAGACTCTGCCCAAATTTTTATAAAAGTCCACAATGTGAAAAGTGGCAAAAAGGGATGGTATTGGGCGAACTTTGTGAGTCTATTTCGTTGTTAGGCTGATGACCTTATAACATTGAGTGTTAAAGGAATTATTTTGAAATTGCCATGCAATGATAGAGTATCATCTGAGCTTCCCGATTGGCTTTTTATTGAAAGCATGTGCCACACATAGTGGTTAATACACTAATTATGGTTTAAGGGCTTGGGGTCCTTACAGTTGCTGACCGGATGATGATGTAGAATAAGTGATGAGAACATCTCTGACTTGAGATTGTATATGATGTTTTGATTTTATGATGAACAGTTAGTGTTTGGACAGGTAGCAACGATACAGACTTTAAGAGCTATCTAGCGAACCTGTAGGCACTGCAAACTGTTAATTGCACTATAACTTAGTGATAATGTGTCCATTATTGGAAATTGTGTTTATCACTTTGGGACTTATCATTGTGATTAGTGGGATGACACTAGGAATAATTAAAACGCTTTTTGTTGATTGACATCGGGAATTTAAGTCTGAAAGACCAAGGTTATACGTATGAGTTTACGTCAAAACCTGTGTACGACGATATGATAATTTAGAACTTGAGGATATTGAAAGTATCGATATTTCAATTGAAGAATCGAGTGTAGTTGTTATGAGAAACAACGAGAATTGGTTTGAATGATGACTTGGATTTAGGGACTGTCGTAATTCAGTTCCAGTTTTTGTGTCCGAACTATGAAGAAAAACTACAAGATCAACTCTTCTAGATGAGAGTATCTAGAGTAATGGTAGTGATGGAAGACGAGTTTCCCTCTTGTTGACATGGGAAAGAATGTTTACGAGAAAGTCGTGTTGATTACATGGAAAATGATAAACGATTATCGTGGACTTGAGAAATAGAAGTATATGCTTAATCTTGATAGCTATTCACTAGTGAAGAGATTAGATATCGACTGAAGAATAAGACACCGATGTGGTGCGAAGTAGTTAAAACTGGATTAAAGATTAATGAAGTGACTATCATTGAGATAATCCCAGTAGTCTTAGAAAAGTTTCAGAAGTATCACTCCAATTTATCCAGCTCTAGTAGTTCTGGAGGTACTATGAGATTGTAGAATACCAAGCTTTCCGAGGTCACTGTGGATGTAAATATCTACTGATCCATTTGAAAGAATAATAAAAACTGATATTGATTGTGGCCAGTCAGAGCATGTCTGTTACTTACTCGGGAATAGATGCAACCATAACAACAAATACTCTGAGCTAGAGGTAGATATCATGGTGGTTATTCTTTTCGACAACTCAGTTCTAGCAGCAGTTAATTACCTGCAGACCAGAGGTAATACCTCATAGTTATTTTTGGTTTCCCAACAGACCAGAGAGTATACCTTGATAGAGGATAAGATTAGAGATACTTCAGTACTAGTGATCGCAGTTACATGTTGTATTTGATCACACTGCACAAGTTTGATTTGAGACAAAAGCATTATTTTCATACATTGCATCAAATGTGCATTGGTTATTATGATTTGGAAAATATTTCAGCAATGCTAATTATACTATCCACACTTGTAATAGTGAACTGTAGCTGACAGTTTAATGATAGTGATGTGGATTCGAATTCAATGGTGTTGGCCATAGATGGTTTTGATTGTATCAAGGGCATAGATACTGTGATAAGTTTCGAAGTATTAGAGATGATTTTATGGTGTAATGAATTTTTGACTGGTTTGTGACCCCAAAATGAAATATTGATAGCCACGAATAGTAAGCTAAGATACTGATAGTATCAGCTATGGAAATATTGATGTTGCGATATTTGGAAAATGAAGGATATTTGATAATAAACAGTTGATACTCCAGGAAGAGTCGAGGTTGACTGATATTATAGAGGTAAGAAAACTTACCAAGATTTTTCTGAAGAAATAAAAGAATTTCCACTAGAGAAGGAAATCGATTTTAACTTCGTTGATGCCAAGGAATAGATTTTATATCGAAAGTACTGTATGGAATGTCATCAGCAAAGTTGACAGATACAGAAGAATAGTTGCAGAATCTCCTTGATACGAGTATAAATGTCTGAGTATGTCACTTGAGAAACATCAGTATTGTTCGTGAAGAAGAAAGATGATATTATGAAGACGTGTATCGACTAAAGACAGTTGAACCGGGCTACTGTCAAGAATAAATACTCACTGCCTAAGATCTATAAGTATCTGATCAAGTTGTAAGGAACTTTAATGTATAAGAAGAATGATTTTAAATCTGGTTACCATCTGTTTAAGTCAGAAGAGAAAATGTTCTCTAGGCAATTGATCAAACAAGATATAGGCATTTTGAATTTTTGGTAATGTCGTGTGGTCTGACAACTATACCGGTAGAGTTATGAATTTGATGAAGAAAATTTTCCGTAACTTTTGGGCGGAAGTGTAATCATATTCATCAGTGGTATACTAGTGTATACGAGATCCGGAAGGAACCACACAGAACACCTGTGATTGATTTTTCAGACGCTTCGTGAAGCTCAAAGGGTGTACCAAGTTATTGAAATGTAAATCTTGGTTGAATCAAGTGTTGTTTTGGGATAGGTGATATGATCTCACCAGATACCTGTTGATTCCAGTAAAGTAAAGATAGTACTAATTTGGCCAAAACCAATCATTGTACTCAAGATGAAAAGTTTTATGAATTTTGGCTGATACTACAGGCCTTTACGGAAGGATATTCTAGGATAGCCTGTCTTATGAACTAATTGACCAAGAAGAAATTTGATATTTGTTTGGTAAGATGAATGAGAAAGCAGTTTTCGTAACTGAAACTGAAATGGACTACAACCCCAATGTTGTTTTGGTTTAACTGGTTCAGGGAGATATGTAGTTGTGCAAATACGTATGTCAAAGATTTGAAGATATGTTCTAATGTATCATGAAAAGATGATTGCATATTCTTGAGATATAAGCGATGACTAGATTTATTAAAGAATTTGACTTTGATAGTCAATATAAATCAAGGAAAATGACACGAGTAGCAGATGCACTGAACCGAAAAGTGCAAGGTGCAATGATAGCATAAATACATGCTTTGCAATTTGGTCGCCTCAGATTTTGATGATCGGAAAGACTCGAAAAACAGACCATACAGATATTGAGTGAAGAAATTGGTTCTGTCTCATCAACCAACTAGATTTTAGTATGCAATTTAGTGGCGGGTGGCGATTGAACAATCAGTAAATAGCATCGAATCCAACCGATTTGAAAGAAGTATTACAACAGAAAGCACACTATAGAGAACATAGTGTTATTCTGGGAATGATGATATGTTCATTCTCGATATCCTATTTATGATGAGATGGTATGAAGAAAGAATTTTTGAAATTTTGTGGCAAACTGTTTGACATGCCAGCAGGTCAAGATAAAAAGACGAGACCTAATTGAATACTACAGAATTTGTAAGTACCACAATGAATTTGGGAAATTTTTAGCTTTGAGTTTTATAGCTCAAATTGTTTAGATCAAACAGAGATTATGAAACAAGTTGAATCGGAATTGATTGACTATTCAATACAAGTTATTGATTTCATATGATAGTATATATGTCTATGAGAAAATGACATATTTAAGATGTGGATAATGTGGTTTAGTTACAGCGAGTATTCTGTAACAACTGTATCTGATTGAGATTCGAGAATAATATCAGAATTAAATAACTATATTAAGAATGGCATGGGTACTAAATTAACAATAAGTATTGCTTATCATATCCAGACTTATGGATAAACTGAAAGAATTATCCAGATTTTGGAATATATGTACCAAGTACTTTTGGGATGGCATCGGTTCAGGTTTTGTAGAGCCAGAACTACCGATCACTGATATGATGATAGAAAATTGATAAGGAATTTTTGGCACAACATGAGATTGTTGAAAAAATGCCAGGAAAGATAAAATTTCTGCGAAAACGATTAAAATTTGGCTTGAGGTGAGCAGATTTGCTACGCCAAAGAGAAATATATCGTCAGACTTCGAGTTGAGAATCAGGTAAATATGGAAATATTACATTTGCGATAATCAATATGATTCGTTAAGTGAGGTATGATGTTGCCTCGATATTTTGAACTTTGTGGAATCATAGAGAACTTTGATTAAATGGTAGATCGTTGAGACGACCACAGTAGTTGTCATTGATACATGATGATCCTTAAGTATCTATGAATGAGATTGAGACATCTCGTATGTTTTGATTTATTGAGTTATACTTAGTTTTGTGATTTCGAGGACGAAATCTTTTTAAGAGGGGAAGAAGTGTAAGGCCCCGATGCTAATTAATTCGGATTAACGATGATTAAGCGAACCTTGATAATTAAAAGTATAGACTTTGAATTAAGGTGTTCCGGACCACGATGAGTCAACCAACTAGTGGAACATGTTTTAGTGCATGAGCATGTGCATGATCACATGGCACTTGGAGAACACATGCCACTAATTAATTTAACTCATGTTTAATACATGATTTTGGACCATTAATCTTGCAAGATAGTGATGTATTGACACATGGAGTCCACAATACATCAAATAAATAAATAAAAAATCATGCTTTGAAGTCTTCAAACTCACGCATAAAACCATGCAATTCAGATTATTGTCTTCATTTTTTAGCCACAATTTTCTCTCTCTTATTTCACCTCCACCTTCTCCTCCTTCTCTCCACATCCAGAATTTCGAAATTTACAGCCTATTTTAGCACAAATTTCTCTTGAAATTGTGAGTGCATGTCACATGCAAAGATGGATTTGAGTGCTACTCATCTTGAGGAACAAGATGCACCAAGAAAATTCAAGTTTGGAGCAACATTGAAGCAAGAAATTTGAGTAGCAGCAGATTGGGGAAGGATGTTCTAACTTGTTTCGGTTTTAGTTGGTTCTAAGCTTCAAATTTCGACCACTTGAAGGTATATAGGTATAATTTAAGTTTATGAACTTGAATTGGTCGAATTGTTGTGCAATTAGATGGAAATGTTGCTGTAATAGATGACAATGTTGCTGTCAAATGTATTCTGTTTGGAATCAGTACATATGCATGCTGTTATTTAGAATTTTAAGCATCGTTAGGCTTCGAATTGGAAAATCATGCTGCTATGACAAGTTGTAGAATTATGTGTTAACTTTATATGTCCACCAAAATCAGCTAATTTGGATTTAAGATGAAAAAGTTATGGTCGTTTTACCAACATGTGTCAAATCTGGAAATCTACTGTATGCGAGTTTCATGCATTGTGTTCTTCGTATTTCTGGGAATAAATGGTTAAGAATTTGACGTTTTAGGCTCTAATAAGTGTTGTCCTATTCGAAGTTAGCTTGCATTAGGAATTGGCATCACTCAATTTGGAGCTTATATGAAAGACTTATGCTAATTTTACCACATATTGCTCAATCTGGAAAAGGATTTCATACGAGTTTTAGGCTTGTACGTTTTTCAATTAATGCACATGAATATGAATTGTTTAGCTTAAAGCTCATAAGATATGTTTTTTTGTATGTTGGATTATCTTGCATTATAAACTGGCCTTACATGATTTGGAGTTCACGTGTGTAAGATATGCACTTTTCCCTAGAACCGCTCACTCTGTCAAAACAGAATATGAGTATTTTTAAATCTGGCATACTTTGCTTTGCATGTACCTCTAGATGAGCGAACTAGCTTCTAGACTTCAAATATGAACTGTAGTACTTTTCGTTTTCGTGATTTTAACACTAGCCTCAAGTCATTTGGACATCATATGAATTTACTACGAATTTTATACAAATATGGGTCAGGCTGGAATTTGGTGAATTGTCCTGTTTTTCCAGCAGACTGTTCTTGGCCATTTTACCTAGGCTAAATGAACGAATTTGAAGATGAGTTGGACTGATGAAATGTTCATTTTTGAGTTAGCTTTGAAAATAAATTAGACCCATGTGATTTTATTAAGTATCTAACAAGTTATGAGCCGATCTCTACGGTTGCGCAGGCTGAAATTTAGAGAATTGGTTTTGGGTCTAAGTTTGAGTTTTATTTTGATATGTTTAAGGCTAGTATGTGACATTATGTTGTATTTGGAACTGTTATGGCCAGGTTTATTAATCCTAAGATTGAGTCGAGGATCACTTGGTAATTAGCTAACGGTTTGAGGTACGTTGAAATGATTTTTATCATGACGTCTGGCAAAGACGTGTAATGATGCTAATGTATGGCCCTATATGTCATTATTTGATTTATATGACTTATTTGTCACTATATGATTCTTATGTGACTACATGACATGATGAATATCTTGGATTACATGATATGTGAAATTACATGATTTGTATATACTTTCACATGAGATTGCATGATATATTGAGTTGCATATGTCATTTGATGCATAAATGATTCATGGGCATATCATATTGATCTATCATTCCTTTGATATCCATGATTTGACTGAGTTGACTTACTCTGAGTGTCGGGTACGACGAGCATGGCGATGACAGGCAGTATAGGTAGTAACTGTAGTCACGTGCAGGTGCGACCGGACCTAGACTCGCTGGATGCAGTAACGTACATAGGATGAGTTTTCCTAGCGCAATGTACGTATACTGTCACCCTCTGCTCGAGCTTTGATGATTTGATGATACCTTCCTTTGGACTCCGATTTTTGGTATCTTGATATTCGATTCCTTGTACCCATTCATACATCGCATTCATACATGGTATGCATTGCATGATACTTTGTCATTTGACATGATTTATTTATTTCTCGTACTGGGGTACTGACCCCCTTTGTGGGGGCTGTCATGTCTTTTGTTGTTCGGACATGACAGGCTTTACAGGAGGACATGGAGACGATGCTTACAGCGACGCATCGAGAGATACCAGAGCTCCTTGAGAGCGAGCTCAGGTTTATGTTTTATTTTGAGTCCCAGTAGTTGTTAGAATATTTTTAATTATGTTTTGAATTACCAGGGTATGCCCCGAGTATCTGTATTTTAAGTATTCTACTACTGGTTGATTTATACTTGATATGGATGTTATGCTCAACATGTTAAATTGGAAACTGGAATTACGTATTTTCAGTATCACTATATATGTATCACCTAAAAGCGAAAAAATTTTTAGGGCCATTTGATAAGACATTTGAAATAAATCTTCCGCTGTTTACGTAAATTAATCATTATGTGTTAATTAAACACCACATTAGGATCGGGCCCTCACATGTTATCCCTCCCCTATGTTCCCCTCGAATGTGAATCGATGAATTCTATATCTTGTAAATATTGTAGTTTATTTTGTTGATGGTGATCAATGAAGATGGAGCATCGTGCCGGGATGAGGAGACCATTCACAAATTGGAGCCAAAGGAAGGTGCTTGTGAAGTTACCTTAGGTTGACTCTTAGGATTTTGTAAGGACCTTAATCCTTAAGTGCGGAATTAAGGCATAATAGAGCTAATATAAACAAATCAGAGTCTAAAAGAACATGTTGAGTCTATGAGCTTAAGCATTACATGCCAAAAAATAAGGACTACCAAAAAGGATTAATTACATTCCAATCAAAAGAATGTGTGCAACTATAGTTTTATACTACTCCTAGAGTAGATACTATCCAAAATAATCCTGTCCTTTCATCCTCAATAGAATGCTCGTCAAGCTCACCACCTCAACCCGTTCAAGCCCTTCTATCATGCCAAAAAGGTACCTACAAGGACAACCCCCAAACATGAGCAATAATAATCATTCATATTCAACACAATATGAAGATAAAGCGTAAATGCATAATCATAATAAAACACTTCCTGTTTTCCCCATGCATTTCAAACGCTTCCCGTTTGATTGTCCCTGTACCATAACTCATGAGTATAATCAACAGATTATTTTAAATGGTCCAAACATGTCATGAACATATACCATTTCATCAATATACCAAATACTGATCCTCAATCCCTAGTCTGTCCATCACAATGTATTTTAATGCCCCTCGCTTATTTACATATAGACGGCATAGGATAACCTCGCTTCAATGGACTGCGGGACTCCCACCCCTCGCCTCTCATTGAGCGGCAAATACCCTTTCCTCGTCCTATATGATAACCACGCTCAAATGTGACATGCGGCGCTCCCACCCCTCGCTTCACATTTAGCGGAACCAAACCAAATAGCGGCAAGCATTAAAATCATCAAGGGATGACCACGACTCATGGGATATGCACCAATAATCATATGCATCTATAAACATCATGCATAACATGTATTTGCATCCACTATGCAATACCACATATATACTTGCATCCACAATGCATAAACAATAAGTATATAAGATACATGTACCGTTGGGGTGCCCGTACGTCCACTACGTACCTTTCCAAAATGTAGGGTATGGTAGGACTTCAATGCCTTGGCTGTGTTGCCACCTGGGATGGTTCTACACATTCACACAAACCAATATTAGAACCCAATAATAGTCCAATACCAAAAATCCTACAAAAATAACAAAAAAAACCATATTTTGGCTTTCGCGATCGATCGCCCCTCACGGCGATCGATCGCCAATCCTCACTGCCCGAGAATCAAAAATTGCACCCTTCGGCGATCGATCGCCACCCCTGGCGCGATCGATCGCCAGACCCGCCGATCGATCGCCCAAGAGTGGCGATCGATCGCCAAGCGCTGGCAAAACTCACTGCCTGGGCGCGATCGATCGCCTGGAATGGGCGATCGATCGCCAACCCCTGTAACCCGAAAATCCCCCATTTTTGTACCTCAAAACCATTCCAACCCATCCCAACACTAAACCAACCAATCAACAACATAAATATCAACATAAACCACCAAAATACACTTCAAAACAAGTATGAATCTAACCCTTAACCAAAACCACAACAACCCACACAAACCCATTTCAAACTCATTAAAAACCCTTCCAAAACTAACCCAAACACAATAAAAATGACAATGAGGCATCCATACCTCTTGGGACCTCAAATCACCCAATAATCTTCACAAATCAAGACTTTTGGAAGGTTTTCTCTTCAACCCTAAGCTCAAGCTCGAAAATGGAAGAAGGGAAAGGGTTTGGGTGGTGATTTTGGTAAAGTAAGAATGAGTGGATGAGGTGGGGTTGGGGTAGTAAAAGGTGTGGTTTAATTAAAAGCAAATCAAAATAATTCCATGGTGTATAAAACACCCCAACATGATGTTTTTCAAAGCATTTACTCAAAATGCACCATAATATCAATTAACACATGATTTCTCATAAATTGCTAACCAAGGCAAATAAATCATGCTTCCATTAATATTTACCCAACATGCACCACATGCACCCTAAAATGCAATCCCGGGTCACCCTACCCACATGACCATGCATTTCTACATAAGGTAAATAAATCCCAACACATAATCAATTACCACATAATTAATCATGTAATCACAATTAGAGCCAAATAGCAATTAACCATTTCGGGGATGTCACAATACTCCCCTACTTATAAGATTTTGTCCT
The DNA here is from genome assembly GCA_907163345.1 of Haberlea rhodopensis. Lineage (NCBI taxonomy): Eukaryota > Viridiplantae > Streptophyta > Magnoliopsida > Lamiales > Gesneriaceae > Haberlea > Haberlea rhodopensis. The sequence continues at coordinate 2,237,020 of CAJQUN010000058.1, read as the reverse complement.
CGAAATCACATGCACTTACCCCAAAAGAAACTAAACATAAACTCATACCAGAGAATAGTTCCGGGTAGTGCTGCACCATATGCTGCTCCGTCTCCCACGTAGCCTCCTCGACACCCCTGCGATCCCACTGAACTTTGATCATCGGTATCACTTTGTTCCGAAGTCTACGGTCTGCTCTGTCCAGAATTCTAACAGGCCGTTCCACATAAGACACATCGGATTCCAACTGAACTTCGGAAGGCTGTAACACGTGAGACTGATCCGGCTCATACTTTCGCAGCATCGATACATGAAACACATCATGTATCCCAGATAAAGAAGGCGGCAAAGCCAGTCGGTAAGCTAAGGTGCCGATGCGCTGCAAGATCTCGTACGGTCCAACATACCTCGGAGACAGTTTCCCGCGCATCCCAAATCGCACAACGCCTCTGAAAGGCGAGATCTTCAAAAAGACCTTATCTCCCAACTGAAATTCCAACGGTCTCCGCCGTTTATTAGCATAAGCTGCCTGTCTGTCTTGGGCCGCTTTCATTTTCTGCCTTACAATCTTTATCTTCTCTTCCATTTCCCGGATCAACTCAGGCCCTCCGACTGGTCTACTGTCCAAATCATCCCAACATAAGGGTGATCTACATCGTCTGCCATAAAGAGCTTCAAACGGAGCCATCTGAATACTTGCCTGGTAGCTATTGTTATAAGAAAACTCTACCAGAGGCACTGAATCTTGCCAAGAGGCGTCAAACTCCAATACGCAAGCTCTCAACATGTCCTCGAGCGTCTGAATCGTGCGCTCGGTCTGGCCATCCGTCTGAGGATGATAAGCAGTGCTCAATCTGACCTCAGTTCCCAAAGCTGACTGAAGACCTTCCCAAAAATGAGATGTGAATCGCGGATCTCGATTTGACACAATGGAAACGGGGATCCCGTGCAATCTCACCACATCTCTAATATATAACTGCGCCATCCTCAAGAATGTAAATGTCATGCTATAGGGGATAAAATGGGCTACCTTAGTCAATCTGTCCACAATCACCCAAATAGCGTCAAAGCCTGAAGCACTCCTCGGCAAATGAGTCACGAAGTCCATGGAAATGTGTTCCCATTTCCACTTCGGTATCTCCAAGCTTCTCAACTCGCCGCCAGGTCTCTGTCTCTCTGCCTTGACCTGCTGGCAGATCAAACACCTCTTCACGAAAGCGGCGACATCACTCTTCATTCTCTTCCACCAGAACTGACCACGCAGATCTCTGTACATCTTCTTCCCGCCCGGGTGGATGCTAAGTCTGCTACTGTGAGCTCGTTCCAAGATCCCCTTACGCAACTCCGGCGTACTCGGAACTACCCAGCGGTTACCCAATCTCAAAGATCCGTCGTCGGCCACTCTGAACTTCGTCGGCTGACCAAGATGCACTATAGACAACCATCTCTGAACCTCAGCATCTGATCTCTGAGCTCTCCTGATGTTCTCATAAATATCTGGCTCAGCTAATAAGGTAGAGACATACACTGGTGATGCATCTATATCAAAATCATAGCCGAGATGGCAATAGGAGGTCATCATAGCCGACAAATGGATGACGTCCTCAGCAGAACTCCTCACTTTCCGGCTCTAGGCGTCCGCTGTCAAATTGGCTTTCCCGGGATGGTACTCTATCTCACAGTCATAGTCCTTGAGTAGGTCCATCCATCTCCTCTGCCTCATGTTCAGCTCCGCCTGAGTGAATAAAAATTTGAGGCTCTTGTGGTCCGTGTATATGGTGAACGAAGTACCATACAAATAATGTCTCCAGATCTTCAGGGCGAAGATGATAGCCGCCAATTCCAAGTCATGAACTGGATATCTGGTCTCATGCGGCTTCAACTGCCTCGATGCATAAGCTACCACATGCTTATCTTGCATCAGAACACCTCCAAGGTCCTGCAGTGATGCATCAGTATACAGAACAAATCTGGAGTTCTCCGTCGGGATCACTAACACTGGCGCCGTCGTCAACCGGTGCTTCAACTCCTGGAAGCTCTCCTCACAAGCTTCTGACCAAAAGAAAGGCACACCCTTCTGAGTCAACTGAGTCAGCGGCTTGGCAATCTTCGAAAAGCCCTCAACAAAGCGCCGATAATACCCGGCCAAACCAAGAAAACTCCGGATCTCAGGCACAGAAGTGGAAGCAGCCCACTCCATCACAGCCTCAATCTTCTTGGGGTCCACTGATATCCCGCTGCTCGAAATGACATGCCCCAGAAACACTACACTGCTCAGCCAAAACTCGCACTTACTGAGCTTAGCATACAACTGATGCTCTCTGAGAATCTGAAGCACTGTCCTCAAGTGTTTCACATGATCTTCCTCGCTCCGGGAGTAGATAAGAATGTCGTCAATAAACACCATGACGAACTGATCAAGATACTGCTGAAACACTCTGTTCATCAGACTCATGAAGACTGCTGGAGCATTCGTCATACCGAACGGCATCACTAAGAACTCATAATGCCCGTATCGTGTCCGGAATGCTGTCTTCTGCACATCATCCTCTCTGACCCGAATCTGATGATACCCGGACCTCAAATCAATCTTGCTATACACCCTGGTACCTTGCAACTGATCAAACAAGTCGTCAATCCTTGGGAGAGGATACTTGTTCTTCACTGTAGCCTTATTCAGCTGCCGGTAATCGATGCACAGCCGCATCGAACCGTCCTTCTTCTTCACAAAGAGAACTGGTGCGCCCCATGGCGACACGCTCGGGCGTATATACCCCTTGTCCAGGAGATCCTGCAACTGTTCTTTCAACTCTCTCAACTCAGCCGGTGCCATCCTATAAGGCGCACGAGAGATAGCGGATGTCCCTGGCAACAGCTCGATCCCAAACTCAACTTCCCTAGCCGGTGGAAATCCTGGGATCTCTTCTGGGAATACATCAGCAAACTCTGCCACTACTGGCACATCCTCAACTCTCAGTTCTTTACTCTTCCCAGACGTGTCCACGTTCCAACAACTGAGTCATCTTGATCGCTGAAATCAACGGAATCTTCGCACGAGAACCGTTGCCATAGAAAGTCCACTGACTGCCCAACTCAGGTCTGAACTTCACTGTCCTCTGCCGGCAATCTACCACTGCCTGATATCTGTTCAGAACATCAATACCCAAGATGCAGTCAAAGTCTGACATACCCAGCACAATCAAGTCTGATCTCAATTCGTTGCCCTCAAAATAAATGAGGCAGTCTGCCAAGAACTGATCAGTAACGACGTTTCTTCCAGTGGGTGTCGAGACAAGGAGAGGCGTGGGTAAAGAAGACGTGCGCATATGGTGTCTTTCCACAAAACCCACCGATACAAAAGAATGGGAGGCACCTGTATCGATCAAAATAAAAGCAGGGTACGTAAATAAATGACACGTACCGGCAATCACCTCCTCTGGGGCTGCCTGGGCCTGCTCCCTGGTCAGTGCATACACCTGTCCCTCGGGTGGTCCTACTGTCTGACCTCCCGATGGTCGAGGCCCAAACTGCTGCCTCTGCTGCACTGTCCTATCCTCAAACCTCGGCCGGTTGCCCTGGAACTCAGACTGTCCTCCCCGTGTAGGGCAATACCGAGCAATGTGGCCCATCTTGCCACAAACATAACATGCAGGACACTTGTTTGAAGAATGTGGCCCTCCACAATTGTTGCACCTCGGCTCTCCCGGCCTATCCCCTTGTGAAGATCCTCTATTGGCCGACCAATTACCCTTCTTGTTATCCTGCTTCTGTCCAAAGTGTTTCTTTCCACCATACCTTGAAGATGAAGAGGCACCACGGGGCTTAAATGGCTCACCCCGAGGCCTCAAACTGTCACTAGTCTGCCTCTGTTGTGGTACTGGTGGTGGCATAGCGTAAGCTCCCACTCCTAGCTCAGCAAGCTCCGCTCTTGTGAGAGCATCATCAAAAGAAGTTGGGTTATTAGTGATAACCCGGTCATAGAGCTCCGGTCGCAATCCCTTCATGAAATTCCTCATCTTAGCGTGTCCACTGGTGGCAATGTGGGGAACGTATCTCAACAACGAAGAGTACCGTGTGGCATAGTCTGCCACTGTCATGTTCCCCTGCCTCAGACTTGTAAATTCATCCTCCTTTGTCTGTCTTGCTGCCGCGGAGAAGTACCGATTCAGAAACCTAGTCCTGAAGAGTGTCCAATCAATCACAGCACCCTGTGCTCTCATCTCCATCACTGTGCTCCTCCACCACATCAGAGGTTTCTTGGCTAACTGAAACTCCGCCAGCCTCATCCAAGCAGTAACAGCACAAGGAGCCGATACAAAGATCTGCTCAAGTCTTTCCAGCCACTCTTCCGCTTCTTCTCCGGACTCTGTCCCCTCAAACCGGGGCGGATGATAAGACAGAAACTGCGTCAAGCTAATCTCACCCGGTAGCAATAAATGAACTACTGGTTCCATCCCTACAGCCGGTGGAGGTAGAGGATTAGCCTGTCCAATACTCGCATTCACACTCCCAACATCTCCGACTTCCTCATTAGCAGCCATGCTGTAACACAAATGTTAACAACAATCCAAAGCAATATATATCATGTCGTTAGATAACAGGAGTGATATAAGCATGTTAGTATAACAGATATACATCAATATGCACCACATGCATAAACATGCTCCAAATGTAAGCACCTAGCCAAACATGCTAAGGCTACCCTTCACACGTTCCCGGGTTCTCTAACCACTGCTCTGATACCACTAATGTAAGGACCCTAATCCTTAAGTGCGGAATTAAGGCATAATAGAGCTAATATAAACAAATCAGAGTCTAAAAGAACATGTTGAGTCTATGAGCTTAAGCATTACATGCCAAAAAATAAGGACTACCAAAAAGGATTAATTACATTCCAATCAAAAGAATGTGTGCAACTATAGTTTTATACTACTCCTAGAGTAGATACTATCCAAAATAATCCTGTCCTTTCATCCTCAATAGAATGCTCGTCAAGCTCACCACCTCAACCCGTTCAAGCCCTTCTATCATGCCAAAAAGGTACCTACAAGGACAACCCCCAAACATGAGCAATAATAATCATTCATATTCAACACAATATGAAGATAAAGCGTAAATGCATAATCATAATAAAACACTTCCTGTTTTCCCCATGCATTTCAAACGCTTCCCGTTTGATTGTCCCTGTACCATAACTCATGAGTATAATCAACAGATTATTTTAAATGGTCCAAACATGTCATGAACATATACCATTTCATCAATATACCAAATACTGATCCTCAATCCCTAGTCTGTCCATCACAATGTATTTTAATGCCCCTCGCTTATTTACATATAGACGGCATAGGATAACCTCGCTTCAATGGACTGCGGGACTCCCACCCCTCGCCTCTCATTGAGCGGCAAATACCCTTTCCTCGTCCTATATGATAACCACGCTCAAATGTGACATGCGGCGCTCCCACCCCTCGCTTCACATTTAGCGGAACCAAACCAAATAGCGGCAAGCATTAAAATCATCAAGGGATGACCACGACTCATGGGATATGCACCAATAATCATATGCATCTATAAACATCATGCATAACATGTATTTGCATCCACTATGCAATACCACATATACTTGCATCCACAATGCATAAACAATAAGTATATAAGATACATGTACCGTTGGGGTGCCCGTACGTCCACTACGTACCTTTCCAAAATGTAGGGTATGGTAGGACTTCAATGCCTTGGCTGTGTTGCCACCTGGGATGGTTCTACACATTCACACAAACCAATATTAGAACCCAATAATAGTCCAATACCAAAAATCCTACAAAAATAACAAAAAAAACCATATTTTGGCTTTCGCGATCGATCGCCCCTCACGGCGATCGATCGCCAATCCTCACTGCCCGAGAATCAAAAATTGCACCCTTCGGCGATCGATCGCCACCCCTGGCGCGATCGATCGCCAGACCCGCCGATCGATCGCCCAAGAGTGGCGATCGATCGCCAAGCGCTGGCAAAACTCACTGCCTGGGCGCGATCGATCGCCTGGAATGGGCGATCGATCGCCAACCCCTGTAACCCGAAAATCCCCCATTTTTGTACCTCAAAACCATTCCAACCCATCCCAACACTAAACCAACCAATCAACAACATAAATATCAACATAAACCACCAAAATACACTTCAAAACAAGTATAAATCTAACCCTTAACCAAAACCACAACAACCCACACAAACCCATTTCAAACTCATTAAAAACCCTTCCAAAACTAACCCAAACACAATAAAAATGACAATGAGGCATCCATACCTCTTGGGACCTCAAATCACCCAATAATCTTCACAAATCAAGACTTTTGGAAGGTTTTCTCTTCAACCCTAAGCTCAAGCTCGAAAATGGAAGAAGGGAAAGGGTTTGGGTGGTGATTTTGGTAAAGTAAGAATGAGTGGATGAGGTGGGGTTGGGGTAGTAAAAGGTGTGGTTTAATTAAAAGCAAATCAAAATAATTCCATGGTGTATAAAACACCCCAACATGATGTTTTTCAAAGCATTTACTCAAAATGCACCATAATATCAATTAACACATGATTTCTCATAAATTGCTAACCAAGGCAAATAAATCATGCTTCCATTAATATTTACCCAACATGCACCACATGCACCCTAAAATGCAATCCCGGGTCACCCTACCCACATGACCATGCATTTCTACATAAGGTAAATAAATCCCAACACATAATCAATTACCACATAATTAATCATGTAATCACAATTAGAGCCAAATAGCAATTAACCATTTCGGGGATGTCACAATACTCCCCTACTTATAAGATTTTGTCCTCGAAATCACATGCACTTACCCCAAAAGAAACTAAACATAAACTCATACCAGAGAATAGTTCCGGGTAGTGCTGCACCATATGCTGCTCCGTCTCCCACGTAGCCTCCTCGACACCCCTGCGATCCCACTGAACTTTGATCATCGGTATCACTTTGTTCCGAAGTCTACGGTCTGCTCTGTCCAGAATTCTAACAGGCCGTTCCACATAAGACACATCGGATTCCAACTGAACTTCGGAAGGCTGTAACACGTGAGACTGATCCGGCTCATACTTTCGCAGCATCGATACATGAAACACATCATGTATCCCAGATAAAGAAGGCGGCAAAGCCAGTCGGTAAGCTAAGGTGCCGATGCGCTGCAAGATCTCGTACGGTCCAACATACCTCGGAGACAGTTTCCCGCGCATCCCAAATCGCACAACGCCTCTGAAAGGCGAGATCTTCAAAAAGACCTTATCTCCCAACTGAAATTCCAACGGTCTCCGCCGTTTATTCGCATAAGCTGCCTGTCTGTCTTGGGCCGCTTTCATTTTCTGCCTTACAATCTTTATCTTCTCTTCCATTTCCCGGATCAACTCAGGCCCTCCGACTGGTCTACTGTCCAAATCATCCCAACATAAGGGTGATCTACATCGTCTGCCATAAAGAGCTTCAAACGGAGCCATCTGAATACTTGCCTGGTAGCTATTGTTATAAGAAAACTCTACCAGAGGCACTGAATCTTGCCAAGAGGCGTCAAACTCCAATACGCAAGCTCTCAACATGTCCTCGAGCGTCTGAATCGTGCGCTCGGTCTGGCCATCCGTCTGAGGATGATAAGCAGTGCTCAATCTGACCTCAGTTCCCAAAGCTGACTGAAGACCTTCCCAAAAATGAGATGTGAATCGCGGATCTCGATCTGACACAATGGAAACGGGGATCCCGTGCAATCTCACCACATCTCTAATATATAACTGCGCCATCCTCAAGAATGTAAATGTCATGCTATAGGGGATAAAATGGGCTACCTTAGTCAATCTGTCCACAATCACCCAAATAGCGTCAAAGCCTGAAGCACTCCTCGGCAAATGAGTCACGAAGTCCATGGAAATGTGTTCCCATTTCCACTTCGGTATCTCCAAGCTTCTCAACTCGCCGCCAGGTCTCTGTCTCTCTGCCTTGACCTGCTGGCAGATCAAACACCTCTTCACGAAAGCGGCGACATCACTCTTCATTCTCTTCCACCAGAACTGACCACGCAGATCTCTGTACATCTTCTTCCCGCCCGGGTGGATGCTAAGTCTGCTACTGTGAGCTCGTTCCAAGATCCCCTTACGCAACTCCGGCGTACTCGGAACTACCCAGCGGTTACCCAATCTCAAAGATCCGTCGTCGGCCACTCTGAACTTCGTCGGCTGACCAAGATGCACTATAGACAACCATCTCTGAACCTCAGCATCTGATCTCTGAGCTCTCCTGATGTTCTCATAAATATCTGGCTCAGCTAATAAGGTAGAGACATACACTGGTGATGCATCTATATCAAAATCATAGCCGAGATGGCAATAGGAGGTCATCATAGCCGACAAATGGATGACGTCCTCAGCAGAACTCCTCACTTTCCGGCTCTAGGCGTCCGCTGTCAAATTGGCTTTCCCGGGATGGTACTCTATCTCACAGTCATAGTCCTTGAGTAGGTCCATCCATCTCCTCTGCCTCATGTTCAGCTCCGCCTGAGTGAATAAAAATTTGAGGCTCTTGTGGTCCGTGTATATGGTGAACGAAGTACCATACAAATAATGTCTCCAGATCTTCAGGGCGAAGATGATAGCCGCCAATTCCAAGTCATGAACTGGATATCTGGTCTCATGCGGCTTCAACTGCCTCGATGCATAAGCTACCACATGCTTATCTTGCATCAGAACACCTCCAAGGTCCTGCAGTGATGCATCAGTATACAGAACAAATCTGGAGTTCTCCGTCGGGATCACTAACACTGGCGCCGTCGTCAACCGGTGCTTCAACTCCTGGAAGCTCTCCTCACAAGCTTCTGACCAAAAGAAAGGCACACCCTTCTGAGTCAACTGAGTCAGCGGCTTGGCAATCTTCGAAAAGCCCTCAACAAAGCGCCGATAATACCCGGCCAAACCAAGAAAACTCCGGATCTCAGGCACAGAAGTGGGGGCAGCCCACTCCATCACAGCCTCAATCTTCTTGGGGTCCACTGATATCCCGCTGCTCGAAATGACATGCCCCAGAAACACTACACTGCTCAGCCAAAACTCGCACTTACTGAGCTTAGCATACAACTGATGCTCTCTGAGAATCTGAAGCACTGTCCTCAAGTGTTTCACATGATCTTCCTCGCTCCGGGAGTAGATAAGAATGTCGTCAATAAACACCATGACGAACTGATCAAGATACTGCTGAAACACTCTGTTCATCAGACTCATGAAGACTGCTGGAGCATTCGTCATACCGAACGGCATCACTAAGAACTCATAATGCCCGTATCGTGTCCGGAATGCTGTCTTCTGCACATCATCCTCTCTGACCCGAATCTGATGATACCCGGACCTCAAATCAATCTTGCTATACACCCTGGTACCTTGCAACTGATCAAACAAGTCGTCAATCCTTGGGAGAGGATACTTGTTCTTCACTGTAGCCTTATTCAGCTGCCGGTAATCGATGCACAGCCGCATCGAACCGTCCTTCTTCTTCACAAAGAGAACTGGTGCGCCCCATGGCGACACGCTCGGGCGTATATACCCCTTGTCCAGGAGATCCTGCAACTGTTCTTTCAACTCTCTCAACTCAGCCGGTGCCATCCTATAAGGCGCACGAGAGATAGCGGATGTCCCTGGCAACAGCTCGATCCCAAACTCAACTTCCCTAGCCGGTGGAAATCCTGGGATCTCTTCTGGGAATACATCAGCAAACTCTGCCACTACTGGCACATCCTCAACTCTCAGTTCTTTACTCTTCCCAGACGTGTCCACGGCATAAATAAGATAGCCCGTGTGTCCACGTTCCAACAACTGAGTCATCTTGATCGCTGAAATCAACGGAATCTTCGCACGAGAACCGTTGCCATAGAAAGTCCACTGACTGCCCAACTCAGGTCTGAACTTCACTGTCCTCTGCCGGCAATCTACCACTGCCTGATATCTGTTCAGAACATCAATACCCAAGATGCAGTCAAAGTCTGACATACCCAGCACAATCAAGTCTGATCTCAATTCGTTGCCCTCAAAATAAATGAGGCAGTCTGCCAAGAACTGATCAGTAACGACGTTTCTTCCAGTGGGTGTCGAGACAAGGAGAGGCGTGGGTAAAGAAGACGTGCGCATATGGTGTCTTTCCACAAAACCCACCGATACAAAAGAATGGGAGGCACCTGTATCGATCAAAATAAAAGCAGGGTACGTAAATAAATGACACGTACCGGCAATCACCTCCTCTGGGGCTGCCTGGGCCTGCTCCCTGGTCAGTGCATACACCTGTCCCTCGGGTGGTCCTACTGTCTGACCTCCCGATGGTCGAGGCCCAAACTGCTGCCTCTGCTGCACTGTCCTATCCTCAAACCTCGGCCGGTTGCCCTGGAACTCAGACTGTCCTCCCCGTGTAGGGCAATACCGAGCAATGTGGCCCATCTTGCCACAAACATAACATGCAGGACACTTGTTTGAAGAATGTGGCCCTCCACAATTGTTGCACCTCGGCTCTCCCGGCCTATCCCCTTGTGAAGATCCTCTATTGGCCGACCAATTACCCTTCTTGTTATCCTGCTTCTGTCCAAAGTGTTTCTTTCCACCATACCTTGAAGATGAAGAGGCACCACGGGGCTTAAATGGCTCACCCCGAGGCCTCAAACTGTCACTAGTCTGCCTCTGTTGTGGTACTGGTGGTGGCATAGCGTAAGCTCCCACTCCTAGCTCAGCAAGCTCCGCTCTTGTGAGAGCATCATCAAAAGAAGTTGGGTTATTAGTGATAACCCGGTCATAGAGCTCCGGTCGCAATCCCTTCATGAAATTCCTCATCTTAGCGTGTCCACTGGTGGCAATGTGGGGAACGTATCTCAACAACGAAGAGTACCGTGTGGCATAGTCTGCCACTGTCATGTTCCCCTGCCTCAGACTTGTAAATTCATCCTCCTTTGTCTGTCTTGCTGCCGCGGAGAAGTACCGATTCAGAAACCTAGTCCTGAAGAGTGTCCAATCAATCACAGCACCCTGTGCTCTCATCTCCATCACTGTGCTCCTCCACCACATCAGAGGTTTCTTGGCTAACTGAAACTCCGCCAGCCTCATCCAAGCAGTAACAGCACAAGGAGCCGATACAAAGATCTGCTCAAGTCTTTCCAGCCACTCTTCCGCTTCTTCTCCGGACTCTGTCCCCTCAAACCGGGGCGGATGATAAGACAGAAACTGCGTCAAGCTAATCTCACCCGGTAGCAATAAATGAACTACTGGTTCCATCCCTACAGCCGGTGGAGGTAGAGGATTAGCCTGTCCAATACTCGCATTCACACTCCCAACATCTCCGACTTCCTCATTAGCAGCCATGCTGTAACACAAATGTTAACAACAATCCAAAGCAATATATATCATGTCGTTAGATAACAGGAGTGATATAAGCATGTTAGTATAACAGATATACATCAATATGCACCACATGCATAAACATGCTCCAAATGTAAGCACCTAGCCAAACATGCTAAGGCTACCCTTCACACGTTCCCGGGTTCTCTAACCACTGCTCTGATACCACTAATGTAAGGACCCTAATCCTTAAGTGCGGAATTAAGGCATAATAGAGCTAATATAAACAAATCAGAGTCTAAAAGAACATGTTGAGTCTATGAGCTTAAGCATTACATGCCAAAAAATAAGGACTACCAAAAAGGATTAATTACATTCCAATCAAAAGAATGTGTGCAACTATAGTTTTATACTACTCCTAGAGTAGATACTATCCAAAATAATCCTGTCCTTTCATCCTCAATAGAATGCTCGTCAAGCTCACCACCTCAACCCGTTCAAGCCCTTCTATCATGCCAAAAAGGTACCTACAAGGACAACCCCCAAACATGAGCAATAATAATCATTCATATTCAACACAATATGAAGATAAAGCGTAAATGCATAATCATAATAAAACACTTCCTGTTTTCCCCATGCATTTCAAACGCTTCCCGTTTGATTGTCCCTGTACCATAACTCATGAGTATAATCAACAGATTATTTTAAATGGTCCAAACATGTCATGAACATATACCATTTCATCAATATACCAAATACTGATCCTCAATCCCTAGTCTGTCCATCACAATGTATTTTAATGCCCCTCGCTTATTTACATATAGACGGCATAGGATAACCTCGCTTCAATGGACTGCGGGACTCCCACCCCTCGCCTCTCATTGAGCGGCAAATACCCTTTCCTCGTCCTATATGATAACCACGCTCAAATGTGACATGCGGCGCTCCCACCCCTCGCTTCACATTTAGCGGAACCAAACCAAATAGCGGCAAGCATTAAAATCATCAAGGGATGACCACGACTCATGGGATATGCACCAATAATCATATGCATCTATAAACATCATGCATAACATGTATTTGCATCCACTATGCAATACCACATATATACTTGCATCCACAATGCATAAACAATAAGTATATAAGATACATGTACCGTTGGGGTGCCCGTACGTCCACTACGTACCTTTCCAAAATGTAGGGTATGGTAGGACTTCAATGCCTTGGCTGTGTTGCCACCTGGGATGGTTCTACACATTCACACAAACCAATATTAGAACCCAATAATAGTCCAATACCAAAAATCCTACAAAAATAACAAAAAAAACCATATTTTGGCTTTCGCGATCGATCGCCCCTCACGGCGATCGATCGCCCCTCACGGCGATCGATCGCCAATCCTCACTGCCCGAGAATCAAAAATTGCACCCTTCGGCGATCGATCGCCACCCCTGGCGCGATCGATCGCCAGACCCGCCGATCGATCGCCCAAGAGTGGCGATCGATCGCCAAGCGCTGGCAAAACTCACTGCCTGGGCGCGATCGATCGCCTGGAATGGGCGATCGATCGCCAACCCCTGTAACCCGAAAATCCCCATTTTTGTACCTCAAAACCATTCCAACCCATCCCAACACTAAACCAACCAATCAACAACATAAATATCAACATAAACCACCAAAATACACTTCAAAACAAGTATAAATCTAACCCTTAACCAAAACCACAACAACCCACACAAACCCATTTCAAACTCATTAAAAACCCTTCCAAAACTAACCCAAACACAATAAAAATGACAATGAGGCATCCATACCTCTTGGGGACCTCAAATCACCCAATAATCTTCACAAATCAAGACTTTTGGAAGGTTTTCTCTTCAACCCTAAGCTCAAGCTCGAAAATGGAAGAAGGGAAAGGGTTTGGGTGGTGATTTTGGTAAAGTAAGAATGAGTGGATGAGGTGGGGTTGGGGTAGTAAAAGGTGTGGTTTAATTAAAAGCAAATCAAAATAATTCCATGGTGTATAAAACACCCCAACATGATGTTTTTCAAAGCATTTACTCAAAATGCACCATAATATCAATTAACACATGATTTCTCATAAATTGCTAACCAAGGCAAATAAATCATGCTTCCATTAATATTTACCCAACATGCACCACATGCACCCTAAAATGCAATCCCGGGTCACCCTACCCACATGACCATGCATTTCTACATAAGGTAAATAAATCCCAACACATAATCAATTACCACATAATTAATCATGTAATCACAATTAGAGCCAAATAGCAATTAACCATTTCGGGGATGTCACAGATTTTCTCATTGGCTTGAGAAAATCGCTAGTAGGGGCTATAACCATGTCACGTTTAATTATGTATGTTGATGCATGATTTATCTTATGTTTTAGATTGATAATTGTATTACACATATATGTAGATATGTATACAACTATATGTAGTGGACATATTTTAAATTATCAAACTAATCATGAGATCAATAAATCCCTCTAAAATATTAAGTTTTAGATGCCTTCCAAAATTAAAAGTACTCGTCAAAACCTTCGATTGTACATGTGTGGGTTTGCCAAAGCAAAGCACCGTGGCAATCTTAGTAAGGCGCGAAAGGATAAAAGTGATATCCGTTATACTTTAAATTGGGTACGACTTAACTAGGTTATCTCAATAGGATTGGGAACCTAGAGGCATAGGTTGGATAATAATTCATTTGATGAATTGAACAAAGCGTTGTTCGTCCAACTATCCAAGAATTATATGTGATATAATTGACAAAGTGTTGTCTACCTAAATAACCGAGTCTTGGGTGATTAGCCAAATCTAACTCAAGATTAGGCGAAATATGGATCTTGGCCCACTAAAGGTTTCGAGGGTTGATATTTTTTTAAACAAAATAGTGGGAGTATCATTTAATATAAGACCATGTTAAATGATTAAATCATAAACTTATTTTGCATATTTATATTGTAGATATCCATGGCAACTAACAACGTAACAAGCACTTTATCACTGCGATCGGTCCTTGAGAAGGACAAATTAAATGGGACAAATTTCCTAGACTGGCATAGGAACTTGAGGATAGTCCTCAAACAAGAAAAGAAACAATATGTCCTAGAGGAACCCTTACCTGCTGAGGAACCTCCCCTAACGGCTACAAGAGCCGAAAAAGATGCTTACAAGAAGCATCAAAGTGACGCACTTGATGTTGGGTGCCTTATGCTTGCCACCATGAACTCTAAGCTTCAGAAGCAACATGAGGAAATGGAGGCGTTTGATATGATCGAGCATCTTAAGCAACTGTACCAACAACAAGCAAGACAAGAGAGGTATGACGTCTCTAAGGCGTTATTCCAGTGTAGAATGGTAGAAGGAAGTCTGGTTGGAACTCATGTACTCAAGATGATTGGGTATATTGAGAATCTGGAGAAACTGGGTTTTCCTTTGGACCAAGAGTTGGCCACTGACGTGATCTTGCAATCGTTGCCTGAAAGCTTCAGTCAATTTGTCTTAAATTACAATATGATTGAAATTGAAAAGACACTACCACAGTTACTTGGCATGCTTAGAACTTTTGAAGCAAATAGCAAGAAGTCAAAACCAACAAATGTTCTTTTTGTGAATAAGAGCAAAGGAAAGACTAAAGCTAAGAACTTCAAGAAAAACAAGAAGGTCTTTGTTAAATCGAAGCCAAAGTCATCTGCACTGAAACCAAAGGGAGGGATAGCGAAGGAAGGGAACTGTTTCCATTGCGCTGAGACCGGCCATTGGAAAAGAAACTGCAAAGTATATCTGGAGGATCTAAAGAAAGGAAGTGTGACTTCCACTTCAGGTATTTTTGTTATAGAAGTCAATTTATCTACTTCTTCATCATGGGTATTAGTTACTGGATGTGGATCTCACATTTGTGTAAATGTGCAGGACCTCAAAAAGAGTAGATTGTTGGCGAAAGGCGAATTTGATCTCCGAGTTGGAAATGGAGCAAGAGTTGCTGCATTAGCTATAGGAGATTATTATTTATCTTTGCATTCTGGTTTATCGTTGATTTTAAAAGACTGTTATTTTGTGCCATCTATTACCAAAAACATAATTTCTATTTCTTGTTTAGACAAGTGTGGTTTTTCATTTATAATAAAGGACAACTGTTGTTCTGTTTATTTAAATGATATGTTTTATGCTAGTGCACAAATGGTGAATGGTCTTTATTTATTAAATCTTGATATGCCTATCTATAACATAAATACTAAAAGGATTAAAAATAATGATTGTAATCCGACTTATCTCTGGCATTGTCGATTGGGCCACATAAACGAAAACCGCATATCTAAACTTCATAAGGATGGAGTATTAGATTCATTTGATTTTGAATCATATGAAACATGCGAATCTTGTTTAATGGGCAAGATGACTAAAGCCCCTTTCAAGGGACATGTTGAAAGGGCAAATGTTTTATTGGGACTAATACATAGTGATGTATGTGGACCAATAAGTACACAAGCTAGAGGTGGTTTTCAATACTTCGTTACATTTACTGATGACCTCAGTAGATATGGGTATGTGTACCTAATGAAGCATAAGCATGAAACCTTTGAAAAGTTCAAAGATTTCAAGAATGAAGTACAAAACCAACTTGGCAAAAGTATCAAAATCCTTCGATCAGATCGAGGAGGTAAATACTTAAGCCAAGAGTTTCATGACTATCTAAAGGAGTGTGGGATAGTCCCACAACTCACTCCTCCGTATACTCCACAATGGAATGGTGTGTCCGAGAGGAGAAATCGAACCTTGTTAGACATGGTTAGATCAATGATGAGTCATGCAGATCTTCCGATATCGTTTTGGGGACACGCTCTAGAAACAGCGATTTTCTTACTGAACCGTGTTCCATCTAAATCAGTGGAAAAGATACCATATGAGATATGGACTGGGAAGCGTTCTAGTATGTCTTGTATGAAGATTTGGGTTGTGAGGCTTTCGTTAGACGTCACGCCACTAACAAACTTGGACCCAAATCTGATAAGTGTTTATTTGTGGGGTATCCTAAGGAAACAAAAGGATACTATTTCTATTATCCCACCGAGAACAAAGTAGTTGTTGCTCGGACTGGTGTATTTCTTGAAAGAGAATTTATTTCTAGAAAAACCAGTGGGAGAAAAATAGAACTTATTGAAGTTCAACCACAAGAAAACACTGAACCTGAGATTGAGATGGAAACAGAGCAGGCACCACAAACTGTTGTGGAAGAAGTACCTGCTCAAGAGACACAAGCCCAGCGTAGGTCTGTAAGAGAACACCGGGAGCCACAGAGATATGGATTTCTTGTGACTCAACAAGGTGACTTACTACTTATTGATGAGGATGAGCCGTCATCTTATCAACAAGCTATAATGGGCACTGATTATGAGAAATGGCAAGAGGCCATGAAATCTGAGATGGAATCCATGTATGCAGACCAAGTATGGACTTTGGTTGATCCACCTGAAGGGGTACGACCCATAGGGTGCAAATGGATTTTCAAGAAAAAGAGTGATATGGATGGTAATGTACAAACCTATAAAGGTCGGCTGGTTGCAAAAGGATTCAAACAAATTCATGGTATTGACTATGATGAAACCTTTTCACTAGTGGCCATGGTTAAATCCATAAGGATCTTACTTGCAATAGCTGCATTTCATGATTATGAAATCTGGCAGATGGATGTCAAAATAGCTTTCCTTAATGGAAATCTGCTCGAGGATGTGTACATGACACAGCCCGAGGGTTTTGTCGATCCAAAGGATGCTGGAAAGATATGCAAGCTACAACGATCCATTTATGGATTAGAGCAAGCTTCTCGGAGTTGGAATCTTCGTTTTGATGATGCAATCAAAGAGTTTGGTTTTATCAAAAACGAAGATGGACCTTGTGTCTAAAGAAGGTTAGTGGGAGCGTAATCATTTTTCTAGTGTTGTATGTAGATGACATACTTCTCATTGGAAATGATATCCCTGCCTTACAATCTGTAAAGATTTGGCTAGGGAATTGCTTTTCGATGAAAGACTTGGGAGAAGCCACCTATGTATTAGGAATCAAGATCTATAGAGATAGATCGATAAGGCTTCTTGGCCTGAGTCAAAGTACATACATAGACAAAGTGCTTAAAAGGTTTAGCATGCAAGAATCAAAGAAAGGATTCGTGCCTATGACACATGGTATATATCTCTCGAAGGAACAGTGTCCTTCAACACCAGATGAGAGACAACGCATGAGTAAGATCCCATATGCGTCAGCTATTGGATCTATCATGTATGCCATGATATGTACTCGTCCCGATGTATCGTATGCTTTGAGCATGATGAGCAGATATCAAGTTGATCCAGGTGAAGGTCACTGGATTGCTGTCAAGAATATCCTAAAGTACTTGAGAAGAACTAAGGATACATTTTTGATTTATGGAGGTGAGGAAGAGCTCAATGTAATGGGTTACACTGATGCAAGCTTTCAAACTGACAAAGATGATTTTCGATCGCAATCTGGATGTGTGTATTGTGATGACCAGAGATTATGGATGTTAATCCCGGAGTGTTAATAACCCCTAAAGTTGTTTTACGTGGCGACTTGGAGTTTAATCGCGGTGTTGGGCCTTCTGGGCTCATTTATTTGGGTAGTTGGGATTGTTGGATCCCGAGGTTTAGATTGTATTCTCATTACGGTGAAAAATCTAACAGTTGGGTTTTTAGTGTGACTCGGAATCTCGGGTGCTCTGTGTGGGCACCGTAGGGGGTTTGGAGTTAGAGAGAGAATTTTTGGAAATAGATGATTTTTAATGAATCATGATGTAGTTGTGGGACTATTAGTATTTCGGGGTATTTTTGCTATAAATACCAGTTGAACCCGAGATTTTAATTATCCGAACCATTTTTCCTCACCTTGTTTCTCTCTCCCCGCACCCGCGCGATTTCCCGATCCCCTTTGACCCCCGCCGCTTCCAGGCGTGCGCCCGCCGCCGTCCAGCCGCCGTTCGGCGCGTCCGACCCGCCACCGGCTTCGTCTCTTCCAGGCGCACCTCCCCATACCAACAATTTGAAGTTTCGTCGAGAATCGCGTTCGGATTTGCCAGAAAAGCGCTAGGGTTCGAAACTGGATTCTGTCCGATTTTGGGGCTCGATTTTGGTACGTTTTTTAGGCTTTTCTTCAGGTGTTTTTGGGGCGTTTTGTGCTATTATTTGGGTCGAATATTTCTTGCTTTATAGTTCGAAAATTTGTTGCTTAATGGTTCGAATTTGAATGTTGTTTGCGTGGGGTTTATGTTCGAATTTTGGGGGTTTTTGGCAAGGGGTGATGATTCTTGCTATTGATCGATTAATTCATGTTTTAGATGTATTATGGTGCTTAGTTTGGGTTCGATTTGTGTTGTGAAGGTTCGAAAATTTGTGGGGAGTTCTTGAGCAATTTTCGATAATGGTTAATTGTCGTGTGTTGACAATATTTTTGAGGGTTATGGGTGTGCTTGAGCATGGGTTGTATGTTCGTAAATAATTGTGAATTATTTATCGTGTTAGCACATCGTTCCTCGGGGCATGGAACTCAAGCAAGGTTTGGCTCGGACTTCGGAAATTTAAGGTACGTGCGACGTACGAGCATTACTTTATATAAGAGCATTTGTGAAATGCATAATGTATTTTAATTGCATTAGATGGTTGTGGGTATGGCTATATATATATGTGTTGATATGACTATGGAACGACCTAGTCTTGACATCGCTGCTACAAGTGTGCGTAATACTAGAGTAGTATAACCTTACATGAGATATGGGGTACTGGGTTTATATGACTATTTTAGGGCATTTGACATGCATGAGAATGATCGTGGAATCATGTATTCATTATAAGACATGTGAGATGTCTAAGTATAATGGAGAATTGGTAAAATAAATGCTAGGCATTTGAGCTATCTGTGATTGGTAGCAAAGTCGAAAAATCAGTATTAGATATCGAGATATCTATATTTGTATGTATAATGAATTTGGAATCATTAATTATTGATACTTGAGAATCAGGCATGCTATGAGTTAAATCAATGTGTTGATTTACTGATTTTTGAGATTTGATGAGTTTGATGATTGTGAGAACAGGGACAGTACACGGAATCCCGGATGAGGACGTTGCCATCCAGGGAGTATCATTTAAAATTCATTAGTATTTACTTTTGTTGTAAATTATGAATTTCATTATTGTGATTATGGGATTTTGTGTATTGGTATGCTCACCCCGTTGGGGGCTGTCTATGTTGGGGCAGGTGAACAGGTACATCGATGGCTGTGGAGCTGAGCTTGAGCTATTGATTGGATGTACTCCCAGGATCGTGGTACCAGGGCTTGATGGAGCACGGTATCGTATAGAGTACTTATATACACCCGAAGGTTATATACATATTTATGATGCTCGCATGTGAGCACGGTTATGCTTGTATATGGGTTGTATATAAAGGCATGAGCCTTTCTCTCTTTCATTCTATGTTGCATGCAATTAAGAGTAGAATTGCTAATGATATGAGTGTCATGGGTGTATTATGTGGGTGTTGAAACCCATTTATGTTGTCTTATGTGTGGTGTCTTCCCTGGCTGGGAATTTACTTAGCGTTGCTGTGTTCTGTTGAGGATGTGTTTTCCCTGGCCGGGAACTATATATTGTGATGCGCTTTTATTTCGGGATGGCTCTATTTATGGGGAGACTCTGCCCAAATTTTTATAAAAGTCTACCATGTGAAAAGTGGTGTAATGGGGATGGAAATGGGCGGAATCTATGAGTCTAATTGTGGGTAGAGATGATCTTAATGTTGAATATTAAAGAAATTTTGTAATTGCCATTCAATGGTAAAGTATCATCTGTGTTTCCCGATTGATTTTATTGAAAGCATGTGCCACACATAGTGGTCTAATACACTAATCAAGGGTTAAGGGCTGGGGGTCCTTACATTAGTGGTATCAGAGCAGTGGTTAGCTCTTTGGGGCTGTTAAGGGCCTAGGAAGTTATTGATAGCACATACTTATGCATGATGGCATTAATGTTGTATGACACAACTAGTTGTTTATGTGCTTTTTATGATATGAAAAGTGGTGTTGCTAATCATTGTGATTGCAGGAATCGTGTAGAATGTGATGGGATGGCATTAATGGTGATGTCTAGCCCTTCATGTATTATGTGTTGAGGGGTCTGATTTTGTAGGAAAATCAGGAAAGGTGAGACGTACGGGCTTCGGACGGTAAAACGTGTTACACCTTTGATTATGTATATCATGGATAGTGAACCCTTACATGTGATGGTATATGTGAAATGATAGTGATATATATTGTGATAATGGAATCAACTGTTGTGCTTGATTATTGTGGTAGAATTGATGAATGTTCCGGTAGCCTTTATCTCCGAGCGAGGGAGGTACTTGCCGCTGTCATGACTAAGCGAGGTAACATGCCGCTGTCATTGTCGAAGCGAGGGGTCCTAAAATTCCGCTGTTGTATTGGGACCGGAACAGTCACAATTCTAGTGATTAATGTGGAATATTGTGGTTATAACTGGAACGTGTGGTTATAACTGGAATGTGATATCGATCATTATATTGTGAACTGTGGTATTAACCTGGATGCAGGTACATGGAGCTAGTGGAAGTTCTGGTAGTTGTTATATTCGAGCGAGGGAGGTACTTGCCGCTGTCATATGAAGCGATGGTAATATGATATTTGCCGCTGTCATGTCTAAGCGAGGTAACATGCCGCTGTCATTGTCGAAGCGAGGGATATCATATGATGCCGCTATATGTCGAAGCGAGGGGTCCTAAAATTTCGCTGCTATAACAAGACCGGAACAACCACATTATCGATATTGATAGCGATGTCTCATTCCGCTATGTTGGTTGGCGATGGTTCATGCCGCCAAGTGTATTAATAGCAATGTCTTATTCCGCTATATTGATTGGCGATGGTTCTTGCCGCCGGATATATTGATAGCGATGTCTCATTCCGCTATGTTGGTTGGCGATGGTTCATGCCGCCAAGTGTATTAATAGCGATGTCTTATTCCGCTATATTGATTGGCGATGGTTCTTGCCGCCGGATATATTGATAGCGATGTCTCATTCCGCTATATTGATTGGCGATGGTTCTTGCCGCCGGATATATTGATAGCGATGGTTCATTCCGCTATATTGATTGGCGATGATTCTTGCCGCCGGGTATATTCATAGCGATGGTTCGTTCCGCTATTCCATTGGCGATGACTTATGCCGCCGGGTGTTCATAGCGATGGTACCTTCCGCTACATCTATGGCGATGGTTCATGCCGCCAGATGTCTATAGCGATGTTTTATGCCGCTGACTCTATGCCGATGGATTATGCCACTGATTCTATAGCGACGGGTTATGCCGCTATGTACATGACGCTGGATTACGCCACCTACGAGCGATGGGTGCTGATTGCGTACCACTGTTGGATGACGGAGACAGGTATGCCGCTATATTGTTAGCAATGAGGTATGGCATATTACTGTTTATTTAGCACTATTGTGGATATCATGTGTTGATTTACTTATGCTGTCATGTGTTTGACAATGAGATTATAGACGTCGTGTATCGACATATACTGTCACGAGTCGACAATATTATTATATTATTTCAAAGTCATATGTTGACAGGTACCGTCACGGGATGACAATGACATAGTGGATGTTCTATGTAGACGTGTAGCGTCGTTTTGATGATTAATACATTTATGTTATGTATTAGGCTGTATGGTTTGAGTGCCGATGATGAGCACATGGTAGAGTCTGGGTCACTAGTTGACGGGACCTTTTGCCGAGCAGGTTTACTCGGTGGAGTATTGGATGTATTGTACCGGTAAATGTACCACATCATGTTATAGAGTTAAATAATTGTCGAGCGATGATACCCTTGGGTATGCTCGTTGGTTTGGCTAGGGCCAAGTGATTGGTGGTAAGAGTAGTCATTGAGGAAACTACTCGCTTGTGTTGTGACGTAGGGTAGACATGGTTGCACCCACCCTGAGGGTGTGGGATAAATCATATTGGATTATGATTGCATCATAAGTGAGCAAGGACACCGGGTTGTCCATTGGGCTTGGTATTTTAGAGATATGTTGGGCGATGACCCATTACTCTAACGGTTTGTACAGTATGGCATACCGAGATGGAACATATGGTTTGTTGGTGGGCTTGATATGAGCCTATGGAGACAGCGCTTTGCTAGCCAGATATTGGGGGAATGATATAGTGTGCTTGTTGGAGCCATGATACTACACGTTGGAACCGAGTTTGGTGAATCGTATGATGATACGATGAACACTTTTGGCAGGCTTTTGATTGTCCCTTTGTAGCATGATGTTCGAGGCATGTGACACCCCATGAGAACGTTTATACGTCTATTGTTTTGAGGGACTTGTCTGGGACAGCTCATAATGTTGGAGTACCAACAAGAGAGTCATCAAGACGTCGTTGACTCGATCTGGGGAATCCGTGTACTTGGGATGCAATGGGTGTTATTGTATCCAGTTTTTCCGAACGGTGGTTCGAGACTAGTGGATCTCGAGTTCGATAGCACTTCCCTTGTGGGGAAGGAGGTAGTATTATACCTATTTGGGAATCTTTGAAAGATTCGGTAAGTTGGTACGTGTGGTGTTGATTTTGGGAATCACGCCGTGTTGTTGATTGTCGATTATCAGCCTCCTCTGGATGGGAATGACTCAGAATTGACAGTTGTGTTTGGGGCTTAGGGGTATGTTGTAGATACCCGAGCCAAGTGCATTGAGTATGCATGTGATGTCAGTGCTTAGGCAGGTATATCGGTGAGTGTACGGATGCCAGTTATTGATTCCCTTTTTGTCAAGCATAGAGTATGCTATTTTTGGATGGTTAAATCTCTTATGAGAGATATGGAACACCTTGAGATTGGGAATCTCCATGGCACGATAATTATGAGAAACAATCGTGAAGTTAGTTGACTCCCTGAGGAGGGATTATCTTGTGTGGGTTGAGGTATTTCCTTGTTGGTGTTTCCTCCGAGTTACGCGATAGCCTTCCCAAGTTTGGATTGTTAAATCCTAGGATTATCAAGGGATGGCAGGAATTCGGATTGGTTGGATGTAGCTGTCGACACAAGCGTTGAGGATGCCATGGGTTTATTGCATGTCCTTTCAGAATTTGAACTCTGTGGAGTCTCGATGGTTTATTTATGATCAGGATGTGATCCTTGGAACATCCGGAGGTGGACATCTTGTGAGATGTCTTTTGTGTGAATCTGTGGCCGTGAATTGCCCAAATTGAGTTGCAATGATGCGACTGCTCATTTGATGGAGGAGGTTTGGAAGTGGAGACCAGGTTTGGTATGTGTACATCGTGGTATACTAGTGTTTTCCTCGTAATGATGTGTATTATGTAGGGTCTTCCTACCTTGACATCGTCTTAATCACCTATTAGGGACTAAACATGCATTTATAACGTCGTAGGGTTTCAGTTGTAGCTTAGAGCTAGTAAAATTATGGGCCGATAATGAAATTTTAAAAGCTAAAATAATTACATTCACAAAATGAATGTTAAGGCGATAGAATTATTCTACTCCTAGAGTAGATACTATCCAAAAGTTCTTGCATCCTAACTTCTTCCATGCTTCTCAAAGCTCACTGCCTCAACCCGGCCCTAGTCCATTAGTCCAAAGGTGTACCTACATGAACAACCCATCATGAGCATGTATATCGTTACTTAACATCGTAAGACAATGGCATATAAATAAATGCATGAAAATAATTGGTAACATATACTTCCTGGTTAATTGCATTAACCCTCTTTGGTTGTCCCTGTTTCATAGCCATGCATATAATCATTAATTCTTGAGTGAATGATTAAAATCATCATCTTATAATATCATCATCATATAAGCATCATCATCTTATAGCATCATCATCTTATAAGCATCATCATCTTATGGCATCATCATCTTATAAACATCATCATCTTATAGCATCATCATCTTATAACATCATCATCTTATAGCACCATCATCTTATAAACATCATCATCTTATAGCATCATCATCTTATAACATCATCATCATATAGCATCATCATCATATAGCATCATCATCATATGAGCATCGTCATCTTATAAATATAACAGTAATGTACAAAATCATAGTTAAGTAAACATGCGGTTTATTCGTCAGTTTCTTTTTGTTGACCCTGATTCACATTCGTGCATATGGGCATCTTACCCCATCGTATGGCATCTTACCGTATCATAACATTGTGTGGTATCTTACCACGTGGGCATCTTACCCTATCGTATGGCATCTTACCATATCATAATATCGTGTGGCATCTTACCACGTAATAACATCGTATGGCCTCTTACCATATGGGCATCTTACCCCGTGGCATCTTACACCACATAATAACATTGTATGGCCTCTTACCATATGGGCATCTTACCCCGTGGCATCTTACCACATAATAACATTGTATGGCATCTTACCATATGGGCATCTTACCCCGTGGCATCTTACCACATAATAAAATCGCATGGCCTCTTACCATATGGGCATCTTACCCTGTGGCATCTTACCACATAATAAACATCGTATCACATCATCATAACTTACTTATCATAAACATCATCATCATAACATCATCATCATAAACTTACTTATCATAAACATCATCATCATACATCATCATCATAAACTTACTTATCATATCATCTTCACAAACATCATCATCTTAAACTTATTTATCACAATCATCATCATAAACATCATCATCATAAATACTTATGCAATCAATGCATAGTCAGAGTTAGGAGTGTGTTACCGTCCGATGCCCGTACGCTTCTTACGTACCTTAATTCCAAAAGTGGAGAAATTGAAGAACTCTATCTTCTCGATGTTGTTGGCACCTGGGATGGTTCTACACAACCATACAAATCGATATTAGAAGCTAAACAATAGCCAAATACCAAAAATTCAACAAAAAAACATCATTTGCCATGTTTAACACAGCGGCGATCGATCGCTACTTGAGGCGATCGATCGCCTCGCTCTTTGTCTTGCGGCGATCGATCGCTTAATTTTAGGCGATCGATCGCCTAACACGTGAAATGGCTACTGCCTCTCGGCGATCGGTCGCCTCATTTTAGGCGATCGATCGCCTCCCTTGCGAAAATGGTACTGCCCTATGGCGATCGGTCGCCTCTTTTCAGGCGATCGATCGCCTCGCACAGAGTCGCGGTTTTTCACCATTTTTGTACATTTTCCAAGTTCAATCCCATACCATTCAAACCCAAACTTTCCAATCACACTAACATCATCATAACTTGTTAAAACCCACATAAAACACTTCAAAAATCATACCCCAAACATATATAACACATACCCCCCAAAACAACCCACATAATCACTTCAAAAATCACCACATTTCAAATCCAAACATCATCAAAACTTTAGGGAGAGTCCCATACCTCTTGGAGACTCTAAAAACTCAAGTTTTGTGGAGCTTCCTCCTTCCTCCTTTGAAGAATTTCGAAAATGTGGGATAGTTTAGGGTTGAGGATGATTTGGGGGTTTTAAAAGAGTAAAGGTAAAGTGAAGTGAAGTATAGGGAAAGATGGTTAGTGGGGATTAAAAAAGGGTTGTGCAAAGTTAATTTAAAACTTGTACCCCAAACTTAACATGATGTTTAAAATACTCCAACATGGTATTTTGAAAGCATTTTTACAAAAATGCTCTAACTTCATCTAAAATCACACCTTCCTCATATTTAATAATCAACACAATTAAATCATGTTAACACCCCATTTTCTATCATGCATAACATGCACCTTGAAACGTAACCCCCGGGTCATGCCTATCATGTGACTAAGCATTTCATCGTGATAATTAATTTCAACACTAAATCAATTATCCACATAATTAATCGCATAAACATAATTAATGCCTTAATTGCAATTAATCATTTTGGGGCGTCACATATTAGACATCGTGAGTCATAATAAAGATGTCATTGGATGATATCTACGATAGAATCGGGAGCGATTTGAATCCTTGCAGTTTCAGTTGACTAACTGCTTTTGGACTGTTAGCGTTGAGTTGTGCTGACGCTCTTTGACGTTATGATGGATTTGGAAGTCTATTCCACTCCAGAGTTTGACACGAGGTCAACGTTCTCACGGTTGAGGTGTCATTCATGATGCGTTCTTACTAGTCGTATTAGAACTAAGGATGACCATCCGATTTACAGTCGTAAGTATTGGTTGTTTTGCAGTCATGAGAGACTGACTTTTGGGATGAACCGCATCGAGGTACGCTTTGCCTCTTGGGTGATATGTTGGTTTTGGTATGCCGCTCTGTTTCAGAGTTTGATGTGAAGTAAGTATCCTAGTGTTTATTAAGACGATTCTGATATGGTCAAGAATCGAGGTTATGGCTTCATGTTGTTGGGTAGCCTGGGTGTTACGTATTACACCGGTGCTAATTTCGAGGACGAAATTCTTTTAGTGGGGGATATTGTGATGACCAGAGATTATGGATGTTAATCCCGGAGTGTTAATAACCCCTAAAGTTGTTTTACGTGGCGACATGGAGTTTAATCGCGGTGTTGGGGCCTTCTGGGCTCATTTATTTGGGTAGTTGGGATTGTTGGATCCCGAGGTTGAGATTGTATTCTCATTACGGTGAAAAATCTAAGAGTTGGGTTTTTAGTGTGATTCGGAATCTCGGGTGCTTTGTGTTGGCACCGGTAGGGGGTTTTGGAGTTAGAGAGAGAACTTTTGGAAACAGATGATTTTTAATGAATCATGATGTAGTTGTGAGGCTATTAGTATTTCGGGGTATTTTTGCTATAAATACCAGTTGAACCCGAGATTTTAATTATTGGAACCATTTTTCCTCACCTTGTTTCTCCGCCGTCCGGCCGCCGTTCCGTGCGTCTGACCCGCCGCCGGCTTCGTCTCTTCCAGGCGCACCTCCCCATACCAACAATTTGAAGTTTCGTCGAGAATCGCGTTCGGATTTGCCAGAAAAGCGCTAGGGTTCGAAACTGGATTTTGTCCGATTTTGGGGCTCGATTTTGGTATGTTTTTGGGGCTTTTATTCAGGTGTTTTGGGGCGTTTTGTGCTGTTATTTGGGTCGAATATTTCTTGCTTTATAGTTCGAAAATTTGTTGCTTAATGGTTCGAATTTGAATGCTGTTTGCGAGGGGTTTATGTTCGAATTTTGGGGGTTTTTGGCAAGGGGTGATGATTCTTGCTATTGATCGATTAATTCATGTTTTAGATGTATTATGGTGCTTAGTTTGGGTTCGATTTGTGTTGTGAAGGTTCGAAAATTTGTGGGGAGTTCTTGAGCAATTTTCATAATGGTTAATTGTCGTGTGTTGACAATATTTTTGAGGGTTATGTGATATCCCCGAAATAATTAATTGCATTTAGGGCATTAATTATGTTTATGTGATATTATGGCGATAATTAGATTATGTGTTGGGACTAATTATCTTGGTAAAATGCTTGTCACATGGTAGGCGTGACCCGGTAGAGCATTTCCGGGTACATGTTATACATGTTGGGAATTGGGTGTTATAATGGTTTAAATGAAATGGGTTGTGTCTATTTGGTAATGCATGATTTTAATAGGGATCTTGATGCATTGTGGTAAAATGCTTTTAAAATATCTTGTAGGGGTATTCTATATATCATGCTTGTGTCTTGGTACACATTTAAACCCATAGCATGGCAAGGGAGCCACTTGCACACTTTATATCACATCCCTTCCCATCACCTTTAAGTCAAAACCCACCCTTCATCTCCTCTTGCAAGGAAAACTCCCATTTTCGTTTCTGAAACAAAAGGAGAGGAGAAAACTTGGAAAAATGAGTCTTTTTGTGTTTTCTTGCTTGAAACTTGGAGCTCAAGTGGTAAGCTTCCACTATGGTAGAGTTTTGTTGAGTTTTGGTTGGGTTGTAGCTTGTTTTTGGGGTTAAAAGGGGTAGATCTTGGTCCAACATCTTGTTTATGTTTGAGGGTTGTATTTTAAGGTTGTTTTGTGGTTATATGTTGAGCATGGAAGTTGTTCTTGGTTGTATATGAGTTTAAGTGTTGTTGGAAGCTCATACATGGAATTTTCTCGCTGGAACAGGGCTGCTCGATCGATCGAGATTAGGGTCCGATCGATCGAGCAAGGCAGAGACTGAACAAGGCGTGAAATGAGCTTATCAATCGATTGGTAATTTTTCCCGATCGATCGGTGTGATGTCTCGATCGATCGGTAAAATGGTTCGATCGATCGGTGGAGGCAGTACTTGGATGCCTATTTTTCTTAACTTGGCGATCGATCGGGGCTTGGGGACCGATCGATCGCAAGGCATAAAATGTGGATTTTGGGATTTTGTTTTAAATGATGTTATTTTTGGTAATGGTTCACTTATTGGCTTCTAATATGGATTCATGTGATTGTGTAGAACCATCCCAGGTAGCCACACATCAAAGGAGATAAAGTTCCACGACATCTCCACTTTGGAACTAAGGTACGTAGTGAGACGTACGAGCATCGGATGGTAAAACGTATTTATTACGCTTTGAATTGGCTATGCATTATGGTTGCACATGTGGTCTTATTTATGCATTATGGTTGCATATATAGTTGGAACATGCATTATGGTTGCATGTAATTGTGAGTCGAGGTTATATCACAGTGATGAAGAATACTTGCCGCCTTCATGTCGAGGCGATGATAGAATACTTGCCACTGTCATATTTGTAAGTCACCCCATGAGCATACAACGCAGCGGAATAAAATTTTGGGATTACAAACCAGCGATCTATACATAGGGATTCATATCGGATTAGAGAATTACAAGTGTCTTACACTTGTAGCGTGTTTGAAGCCGAATCCACGGAGCTGCACCACGTCCTACGCCTTCTCCGAGTCACTAAGCAAAACTCGATTGGTTTTGCCTCAACGGTATCCACACGATCAAATCGAGTGAAGGGATAGTTTAATATCAAGTTGCTAGACAAGATATTAAACCGGAACCAAAAACCACACTTTGATTCACAATCAAATTGGCACAAACTCACTCTAGAACCACACGGCTATTGGTGGCCGAGAGCTCAAGATGGTGGTGGCGGCCGAGAGTGATTCTTGTGTGCTAGGTTTTATGTTATGAATTGTGTCTTCCAATTAAACACCTTGTAATCACTTTTATATAATTAATTAAAGGCTTTCTCAAAGCTTCATGGGCTTAAGCCCATGATTTAATTAATCCTTATGATTATTAATTAAGACTCCTCTTAATTATTTAATTCATCCCATGAATTTAATTTCCCTTCTCAATTTAATCTTTTGTGCGACCCGATAGGATCTCGTAATGTTGGCAGTGACATAAAATCTCATTTTATGTCGCAAGCATCGAGCGGTATCTAGCAACACATCGATGCTACCCAAATTACGAGAATGTCAATGACTCGACATAACCTTTAGAACTTGTGATAATATTAATCATGTAACTTAATCCCTTTGTCCTTTGTGTTTAGATTGAACACGAGTCATGGAATAGTCATACTCGTATATCCAATCTTTATTTCTTGATCCCCAAGTAGAACTAGAATAAACGAAAGCTCGATATCTCATATCGACTCATTCGAGCATGGCCATGCATTTTAGTTCTCACTTGATCAAGGGCCAAACACATCTCCTGTTATATAGGAGGGACAAATCCTATCTCGATCAGTCAACATCCCTCTACATAATTCGTAGTGTATCCAATAGTCGCCTTTATAGTATACCCTGTTACGGGTAACGTTTGACGATATCAAGATACATAACTCCTTATGTTGGGATCTCTGATGATCACAAGTCGTAAGGATTACATACATTATTATCACTATGAGAATTGCATATGACGATCATATAACTATCCATGTTGCATTCTCATGGTGGGTCTGTTCAGTACATCGTTCTCTAACATGTACCCATATGTTGATTTGATATCTCATATCAATGAACAATTCATCGATCAACATATACTAGTCTCTACGTATTATCATTATCCCTTTCATGATAATACTTGACTAGGAACATCTTTAAGAATAATACAATATTATTCTAAGGACATTAACATATATATTAATTCACAATGCACAGTTAAAAGAATAATATATAATAATGAATTGCCATTCATAAATCCATAAACATTGTATGTCTTAAACAATCATCTAATGACTTGTCTTAGGGCATATCCCAACAAATCTCCCACTTGCACTAAGACCACTCAGACATATACCTAATGCCTAGAGATCTAGTATGACGATCATGCTTCTGCTGTGACAGTGGCTTCGTCAATGGGTCAGATACATTATCATCTGTTGGTACTTTGCATATTTTAACATCTCCCCTTTCAACGATTTCTCGAATGAAATGGAAACGCCTAAGTATGTGCTTGGATCTTTGGTGAGATCTTGGTTCCTTAGCCAATGCGATCGCTCCATTGTTGTCACAATAGAGTTCTATCGGATCTTTAATGCTAGGCACCACTCCAAGTTCAGAAATGAACTTCCTCATCCAACAGCTTCCTTTGCTGCATCCGAGGCAGCAATATACTCAGCTTCCGTTGTAGAATCGGCTACTGTTTCTTGCTTTGAACTCTTCCAGCTCACAGCACCCCCATTTAGGCAATACACATATCCAGATTGCGATCGAAAATCATCTTTGTCGGTTTGGAAGCTAGCATCAGTGTAACCCATTACATTGAGCTCTTCCTCACCTCCATAAATCAAGAATGTATCCTTAGTCCTTCTCAAGTACTTCAGGATATTCTTGACAGCAATCCAGTGACCTTCACCTGGATCAACTTGATATCTGCTCGTCATGCTCAAAGCATACGATACATCGGGACGAGTACATATCATGGCATACATGATAGATCCAATAGCTGATGCGTATGGAATCTTACTCATGCGTTGTCTCTCATCTGGTGTTGAAGGACACTGTTCCTTCGAGAGATAAATACCATGTGTCATAGGCACGAATCCTTTCTTGGATTCTTGCATGCTAAACCTTTTAAGCACCTTGTCTATGTATGTACTTTGACTTAGACCAAGAAGCCTTCTCGATCTATCTCTATAGATCTTGATTCCTAACACATAGGTGGCTTCTCCTAAGTCTTTCATCGAAAAGCAATTCCCTAGCCAAATCTTTACAGATTGCAAGGCAGGGATATCATTTCCAATAAGAAGTATGTCATCTACATACAACACTAGGAAAATGATTACGCTCCCACTGACCTTCTTGTAGACACAAGGTTCATCTTCATTTTTGATAAAACCAAACTCTTTGATTGCATCATCAAAACGAAGATTCCAACTCCGAGAAGCTTGCTTCAATCCATAAATGGATCGTTGTAGCTTGCATATCTTTCCAGCATCCTTTGGATCGACAAAACCCTCGGGCTGTGTCATGTACACATCCTCGAGCAGATTTCCATTAAGGAAAGCTGTTTTGACATCCATCTGCCAGATTTCATAATCATGAAATGCAGCTATTGCAAGTAAGATCCTTATGGATTTAACCATGGCCACTGGTGAAAAGGTTTCATCATAGTCAATACCATGAATTTGTTTGAATCCTTTTGCAACCAGCCGACCTTTATAGGTTTGTACGTTACCATCCATATCGGTCTTTTTCTTGAAAATCCATTTGCACCCTATGGGTCGTACCCCTTCAGGTGGATCAACCAAAGTCCATACTTGGTTTGCATACATGGATTCCATCTCAGATTTCATGGCCTCTTGCCATTTCTCAGAATCATTACCCATTATAGCTTGTTGATAAGATGACGGCTCATCCTCATCAATAAGTAGTAAGTCACCTTGTTGAGTCACAAGAAATCCATATCTCTGTGGCTCCCGGTGTTCTCTTACAGACCTACGCTGGGCTTGTGTCTCTTGAGCAGGTACTTCTTCCACAACAGCTTGTGGTGCCTGCTCTGTTTCCATCTCAATCTCAGGTTCAGTGTTTTCTTGTGGTTGAACTTCACTAAGTTCTATTTTTCTCCCACTGGTTTTTCTAGAAATAAATTCTCTTTCAAGAAATACACCAGTCCGAGCAACAACTACTTTGTTCTCGGTGGGATAATAGAAATAGTACCCTTTCGTTTCCTTAGGATACCCCACAAATAAACACTTATCAGATTTGGGTCCAAGTTTGTTAGTGGCGTGACGAGCCTCACAACCCCAAATCTTCATAAAAGACATACTAGGACGCTTCCCAGTCCATATCTCATATGGTGTCTTTTCCACTGATTTAGATGGAACACGGTTCAGTAAGAAAATTGCTGTTTCTAGAGCGTGTCCCCAAAATGATATCGGAAGATCTGCATGACTCATCATTGATCTAACCATGTCTAACAAGGTTCGATTTCTCCTCTCGGATACACCATTCCATTGTGGAGTATACGGAGGAGTGAGTTGTGGGACTATCCCACACTCCTTTAGATAGTCATGAAACTCTTGGCTTAAGTATTCTCCTCCTCGATCTGATCGAAGGATTTGATACTTTTGCCAAGTTGGTTTTGTACTTCATTCTTGAAATCTTTGAACTTTTCAAAGGTTTCATGCTTATGTTTCATTAGGTACACATACCCATATCTACTGAGGTCATCAGTAAATGTAACGAAGTATTGAAAACCACCTCTAGCTTGTGTACTTATTGGTCCACATACATCACTATGTATTAGTCCCAATAAACATTTGCCCTTTCAACATGTCCCTTGAAAGGGGCTTTAGTCATCTTGCCCATTAAACAAGATTCGCATGTTTCATATGATTCAAAATCAAATGAATCTAATACTCCATCCTTATGAAGTTTAGATATGCGGTTCTCGTTTATGTGGCCCAAGCGACAGTGCCAGAGATAAGTCGGATTCCAATCATTATTTTTAATCCTTTTAGTATTTATGTTATAGATAGGCATATCAAGATTTAATACATAAAGACCATTCACCATTTGTGCACTAGTATAAAACATATCATTTAAATAAATAGAACAACAATTGTCCTTTATTATAAATGAAAAACCATACTTGTCTAAACAAGAAATAGAAATAATGTTTTTAGTAATTGAAGGCACAAAATAACAGTCTTTTAAAATCAACGATAAACCAGAAGGTAAAGCTAAATGATAATCTCCTATAGCTAATGCAGCAACTCTTGCTCCATTTCCAACTCGGAGATCAACTTCACCTTTCGCCAATGTCCTACTCCTTTTGAGATCCTGCACATTTACACAAATGTGAGATCCACATCCAGTATCTAATACCCATGATGAAGAAGTAGATAAATTGACTTCTATAACAAAAATACCTGAAGCGGAAGTCACACTTCCTTTCTTTAGATCCTCCAGATATACTTTGCAGTTTCTTTTCCAATGGCCGGTCTCACCGCAATGGAAACAGTTCCCTTCCTTTGCTATCCCTCCCTTTGGCTTCAGAAAGGCACGACTTAGCAGGCTTATTATAAATTACCTTCATTCACTTTCCTATCTAATAGGTCAAAGGGCTTAACCACGCCCATGCTCAAACAACACATAAAGCATGCATTAACATTTAATTAATTAAATTCTAAACATTTTAAATTTAATTTTAATTAAAACTGTAATATAATTTTTGAAAAATTATCGTACGCTCGGGACATCACATGCCACGAACTAAAGCGACTAAAACACGAACCACCATGGTTCGAACCAAAACCCACGGCTGGACCAATAGTGGGCCTAGGGTTCGAAACCCTAGCCCATGGCCGAGCCATGGTCCATGCGGCGGCTTGGGTGCGGCGCTGCTAGGGTTCCAAACCCTAGCCGCCTTGCACCATGTCGATTCTATCGAGCCATCTTGCACCTTCTCAATACTTTATCGAGTCAATAGAGTTCAAAACCCTAGATAGTGCGACGGCTTGACCCATGCTCAAGCCAGGGTCCGAACCCTAGCCCTTAAGCGGCGGCCGAGAGGCTTATTTGACTAGGGTTCAAAAACCCTAGCCTCTTGATGCGGCGGCCGAGCCATGGTGACTAGGGTTCGAAACCCTAGCACCTAGGTGGCGTCGGCCGTGAGCCTACACGAGCCAATGTTCCGGTTTTGATCACGAATTATCATATATTTCGATCCGTCAATTATATCATATATATTATCATACGATGATTTTCACAAAATCGATTTTTCCATATCATATTTGAAAATACAGTTTTAAATAGCATGCAATATAAATTCTAACATGATTAAACTATTTAACCACATAAAATCCGATATGAGCCTTGAACCTGGCTCTGATACCACTGTAAGTCACCCCATGAGCATACAACGCAGCGGAATAAAATTTTGGGATTACAAACCAGCGATCTATACATAGGGATTCATATCGGATTAGAGAATTACAAGTGTCTTACCCTTGTAGCGTGTTTGAAGCCGAATCCACGGAGCTGCACCACGTCCTACGCCTTCTCCGAGTCACTAAGCAAACTCGATTGGTTTTGCCTCAACGGTATCCACACGATCAAATCGAGTGAAGGGATAGTTTAATATCAAGTTGCTAGACAAGATATTAAACCGGAACCAAAAACCACACTTTGATTCACAATCAAATTGGCACAAACTCACTCTAGAACCACACGGCTATTGGTGGCCGAGAGCTCAAGATGGTGGTGGCGGCCGAGAGTGATTCTTGTGTGCTAGGTTTTATGTTATGAATTGTGTCTTCCAATTAAACACCTTGTAATCACTTTTATATAATTAATTAAAGGCTTTCTCAAAGCTTCATGGGCTTAAGCCCATGATTTAATTAATCCGTATGATTATTAATTAAGACTCCTCTTAATTATTTAATTCATCCCATGAATTTAATTTCCCTTCTCGATTTAATCTTTTGTGCGACCCGATAGGATCTCGTAATGTTGGCAGTGACATAAAATCTCATTTTATGTCGCAAGCATCGAGCGGTATCTAGCAACACATCGATGCTACCCAAATTACGAGAATGTCAATGACTCGACATAACCTTTAGAACTTGTGATAATATTAATCATGTAACTTAATCCCTTTGTCCTTTGTGTTTAGATTGAACACGAGTCATGGAATAGTCATACTCGTATATCCAATCTTTATTTCTTGATCCCCAAGTAGAACTAGAATAAACGAATAAGCTCGATATCTCATATCGACTCATTCGAGCATGGCCATGCATTTTAGTTCTCACTTGATCAAGGGCCAAACACATCTCCTGTTATATAGGAGGGACAAATCCTATCTCGATCAGTCAACATCCCTCTACATAATTCGTAGTGTATCCAATAGTCGCCTTTATAGTATACCCTGTTACGGGTAACGTTTGACGATATCAAGATACATAACTCCTTATGTTGGGATCTCTGATGATCACAAGTCGTAAGGATTACATACATTATTATCACTATGAGAATTGCATATGACGATCATATAACTATCCATGTTGCATTCTCATGGTGGGTCTGTTCAGTACATCGTTCTCTAACATGTACCCATATGTTGATTTGATATCTCATATCAATGAACAATTCATCGATCAACATATACTAGTCTCTACGTATTATCATTATCCCTTTCATGATAATACTTGACTAGGAACATCTTTAAGAATAATACAATATTATTCTAAGGACATTAACATATATATTAATTCACAATGCACAGTTAAAAGAATAATATATAATAATGAATTGCCATTCATAAATCCATAAACATTGTATGTCTTAAACAATCATCTAATGACTTGTCTTAGGGCATATCCCAACAATATTTAGCGATGAAGAATATTTGCCGCAAACATGTCGAAGCGAAGGATCATGCCGCTGTCATGTTGATGCGAGGGATATTATGCCGCTAATATGTCGAAGCGAGTGGTATTAATGCCGCTGTCATGTAACGCAAGGAGTATTATGCCACTGATATAATAAGACTGGGATTGGCCATTGGTATACATGGAACGGATGCATGTCATGACATATATTATTGGTGTTATAATCAATTAATTGTGATTATGGTACAGGGACAACCAAGGGAGCTTTTGTATGTGTTAAGTACAGGAAGTGATTTGCATTTATGGTTTATGCATTGAATTATGATCATATTATTGTGAATATGATTTATATACATGCTCATGGTTTGAGGTTGTTCCTGTAGGTACTTTTGGGCGGACAGGCTAAGGCGGGTTGATGCAGTGAGCCAGTGAGGAGTGCTTTTGGCATAGCAGGCTAAATTTTTGTATAGTCTCTACTCTAGGAGTAGTGTAAAG
Source organism: Haberlea rhodopensis (assembly GCA_907163345.1). NCBI lineage: Eukaryota > Viridiplantae > Streptophyta > Magnoliopsida > Lamiales > Gesneriaceae > Haberlea > Haberlea rhodopensis. The sequence continues at coordinate 2,200,309 of CAJQUN010000058.1, read as the reverse complement.
CTATAGGATTAGCATTCATTGGTTGAGAATGTAACTAATCCCTTTTGGAACCTTATTTTGGCACTATAATTTAATAGCTCAGGGCATCAACACAACCTTTATACTCTGTTATGCATGGAAATTTTTATTTACGCCTTTAATCCGCACTTAAGGAACTAGGGTCCTTACATTAGTGGTATCAGAGCAGTGGTTAGAGAACCCGGGAACGAGTGAAGGGTAGCCTTAGCATGGTTGGCTTGGTGTTTACATTTGGGGCATGTTTATGCATGTGGTGCATATTTATGTATACAATTGGTATACTAACATGCTTGTCATTCATATTGTCTAACGGTTTAGCATATATATTGTTTGGAATTGTTGTTAACATTCGTGTTACAGCATGGCGGCTATGAATGCGGGAAACCTCAACGAGGAGGTGGGTGATATTGGGAGCGTGAATGCTAGCATCGGGCAGGCAAATCCGTTACCCCCCACCTGCTGTGGGCATGGAACCGGTTGCTCAATTACTGTTACCAGGGGAGCTTAGCCTGACACAATTTCTGACCTTCCACCCACCCATGTTTGAAGGAACAGAGACAGGAGAAGAGGCCGAAGAGTGGCTGGAGAGACTAGAACAGATTTTTGTATCTGCCCGTGTGCTAGGACGGCTTGGTTAAGACTGGCAGAATTCCAACTGGCAAAGAAGTCTTCCATGTGGTGGAAGACGACTGTAATGGAATTGAGGGCACAGGGCATGGTAATCGACTGGACTTTATTTCGGACTCGGTTTCTAAACCGATACTTCTCTGCCGCGGCTAGGCAAACTAAGGAGGATGAATTTATGAATCTGAAGCAAGGGAACCTGGCGGTTTCGGACTACGCCATGCACTACTCATCCTTATTGAGGTATGTTCCACGCATTGCTACAAATGGGCATGCCAAGATGAGGCACTTTTTGAAGGGACTGCGACCGGAGTTATTTGATCGGGTCATTTCTAACAACCCGACATCCTTTGATGAGGCACTGGTTAGAGCGGAGTTAGCGGAGATAGGGGTGAGTGCTTATCCTGAGACCATACCCTCACCAGCTCCATCGCAAAGATCAACATCTGAAAATCTGAGGCCCCGAGGAGGATCTTTTAAGTCGCGGGGGACTTCTTCTTCTACTCGGTTTGGCGGAAGGAGGCCGGAGGGCCGGAAGCAAGGGGATCGGAGGAGTGGTACATCTACTTATGGGGGACCGGCTCAAGCTAGTAGAGGTGGAGATGTCAAGTGCCACTTTTGTGGAGGGCCACATTTGATGCGAGATTGTTCTGCGTGCTACATTTGTGGCAAGTCGGGCCACATTGCTCGGCGTTGCCCCAACCGGGAAGGACAGACGGATCTCAGGGAAGGTCGAGGGAGGTTTTCTAGTGGTACAGTGCAGCAGAGGCCACCAATGGTGCCTCGTCAGATGGGAGGACAGGCGATGGGGCCACCTCAGGGACAGGTCTATGCATTGACCAGGGAGCAGGCCGATGCAGCTCCAGAAGAGGTTATAGCTGGTACGTGCCTACTATTTACATTTTCCGCCTTTATTTTGATAGACACAGGTGCTTCGCACTCCTTCGTGTCTGTGGACTTTGTGGCGAGACATCATATGTGCACGTCTCCGTTACCCACGTCTCTATTGGTCTCGACACCCACCGGGAAGAGAGTTGTTGCTGATCGGTTTCTGATGGACTGCCTCATTTATTTTGAGGGCAACGAGATAAAGGCAGATTTGATTGTTTTGAGTATGTCAGATTTCGACTGCATTGTGGGCATCGACATTCTGAGGCAGTGGTAGATTGTCGACAGAGGACAGTTCGATTCAGATCTGGTTTGGGAGTTCAGTGGACTTTTTATGGCGACGGGTCTCGTGCGAAGATTCCGTTGATTTCGGCAATCAAAATGTCTCAGTTGTTGAAACGTGGTCATACGGGCTACCTCATATATGCCGTGGACACGTCGGAAAAGAGCAAAGAGTTAAAGGTTGAGGATATACCAGTGGTAGCGGAATTTGCTGACGTATTCCCGGAGGAGATTCCCCGATTCCCACCGGCAAGGGAAGTCGAGTTTGGGATTGAGTTATTACCGGGGACATCCGCTATCTCCCATGCACCTTACAGGATGGCACCGGCTGAGCTAAGAGAGTTGAAGGAGCAATTGCAGGAACTCCTTGATAAAGGATATATACGCCCTAGCGTATCGCCTTGGGGCGCACCAGTTCTTTTTGTGAAGAAGAAGGATGGCTCGATGCGCTTGTGCATCGATTACCGGCAACTGAATAAGGCCAAGGTAAAGAACAAGTACCCTCTTCCAAGGATCGACGACTTGTTTGACCAGTTGCAAGGTACGAAACTGTATAGTAAGATTGATTTGAGATCCGGATACCATCAGATACGGGTTAGAGAGGAGGATGTTCAGAAGACAGCATTTAGGACTCGGTATGGGCACTACGAGTTCTTGGTAATGCCGTTCGGCGTGACGAACGCCCCGGCTGTGTTTATGAGCTTAATGAATCGGGTGTTTCAACCCTATCTGGATCAGTTCGTCATTGTGTTTATTGACGATATACTCATCTACTCCCGGAGTGAGGAAGAGCATGTGAGACATTTGAGGACGGTGCTCCAGATCCTTAGAGATCACCAGTTATATGCCAAACTCAGTAAGTGTGAGTTTTGGTTGAGTAGTGTGGTATTTCTGGGGCATGTCATATCTAGCAGTGGGATTTCAGTGGACCCCAGGAAGATTGAGGCGGTGATGGAGTGGGCTGCACCTACTTCTGTGCCCGAGATTCGGAGTTTTCTTGGTTTGGCTGGCTATTACCGACGCTTTGTCGAGGGTTTTTCTAAGATTGCTAAGCCACTGACTGAATTGACTCAAAAGGGAGTGCCCTTCTTTTGGTCTGATGCTTGCGAGGAGAGTTTCCAAGAGTTAAAGCGCCGATTGACGACGGCACCGGTATTGGTGATCCCTACGGAGAACAAAAGGTTTGTGCTTTATACTGACGCATCACTGCAGGGCTTGGGTTGTGTACTGATGCAAGATAAGCATGTGGTAGCTTATGCATCGAGGCAGTTGAAGCCGCATGAGGTTAGGTACCCTGTCCATGACTTGGAGTTGGCTGCTATTATCTTTGCCCTGAAGATTTGGAGGCACTATCTGTATGGTACGTCATTTACCATATATACGGATCATAAGAGCCTGAAATTCTTATTCACTCAGGCGGAGTTGAATATGCGTCAGAGGAGATGGATGGATTTGCTCAAAGACTATGACTGTGAGATTGAGTACCATCCGGGGAAAGCAAACTTGACGGCAGATGCCTTGAGTCGGAAGGTGAAGAGTACTGCTGAGGAGGTCATGCATTTGTCGGCTATGATGACTTCCTGTTGCCATCTGGGCTATGACTTCGACGTAGATACATCGCATGTGCATGTATCGACCTTATTGGCTGAGCCAGATATCTATGAGCATATCAGGAGAGCTCAGAGGACAGATGATGAGATTCAGAGATGGTCATCATTGGTACTTCAGGGAGAGCCATCAAAATTCAGAGTGGCTGAGGATGGTTCTTTGAGACTCGGTAACCGATGGGTAGTTCCAGGTACGCCGGAGTTGCGTAGAGGAATCTTGGAACGAGCTCATAGTAGCCGATTTAGCATCCACCCAGGAGGGAGGAAGATGTATAAGGACTTGTGTGATCAGTTCTGGTGGAAGCGGATGAAGCGTGATGTGATTGCTTTTGTCAAGAGGTGTTTGATCTGTCAACAGGTTAAGGCGGAGAGGCAGAGACCCGGTGGCGAGCTAAGGAGCTTAGAGATACCGGAGTGGAAGTGGGAACACATATCTATGGACTTTGTGACTCACTTGCCGAGGACTACTTTAGGTTGTGATGCCTTTTGGGTGATCATTGACAGGCTGACAAAGGTGGCTCACTTCATTCCCTACAGTATGACGTACACATACTTGAGGATGGCTCAATTGTATGTCCGGGATATAGTGAGACTGCATGGGATTCCAGTGTCTATTGTGTCTGACAGAGATCCGCGGTTCACATCTCATTTCTGTGGAGGTCTTCAGTCAGCTTTGGGTACTGAGTTGAGGTTGAGTACGACATATCATCCCCAAACGGACGGTCAGACTGAGCGTACTATACAGACGCTCGAGGACATGCTGCGAGCTTGTGTGTTGGAGTTTGATGCCTCATGGCAAGATTCTTTGGCCTTGGTAGAGTTTTCATACAACAACAGCTATCAGGCGAGTATTCAGATAGCACCGTTTGAGGCTTTGTATGGTAGGCGTTGTAGGTCGCCGTTGTACTGGGATGACTTGACCAGTAAAGATGTGGGAGGACCCGAATTGATTCGGGAGATGGAGGATAAGGTAAAGATTATCCGTCAGAAAATGAAGGCAGCCCAGGACAGGCAAGCCGCCTATGCGAATAAACGGCGGAGACCGTTGGAATTTCAGTTGGGAGACAGGGTCTTTTTGAAGATTTCACCTTTCAGGGGTGTGGTTCGGTTTGGTATGCGTGGTAAATTGTCTCCGAGGTATGTGGGACCGTATGAGATTTTACAGCGCATCGGTACCTTGGCTTACCGTTTAGCACTGCCACCGTCGTTGTCTGGTATTCACGACGTGTTTCATGTATCTATGCTACGGAAGTATGAGCCGGATCCGTCGCATGTATTGCAGCCTTCTGAGGTTCAGTTAGATTCTGATGTATCTTATGAAGAACGGCCAGTCAGGATTCTGGATAGGGCTGATCGCAGGCTTCGAAACAAAGTGATACCTATGGTAAAGGTACAGTGGGATCGCAGGGGTGTCGAAGAGGCCACGTGGGAGACGGAGCAGCATATGGTGCAGCACTACCCGGAACTATTCTCTGGTATGTGATTTATGTTTAGTTTCGGTTTGGGTAAGTGCATGCGATTTCGAGGGCGAAATCTTATAAGTAGGGGAGTATTGTGATATCCCCGAAATAATTAATTGCATTTAGGGCATTAATTATGTTTATGTGATATTATGGCGATAATTAGATTATGTGTTGGGACTAATTATCTTGGTAAAATGCTTGTCACATGGTAGGCATGACCCGGTAGAGCATTTCCGGGTACATGTTATACATGTTGGGAATTGGGTGTTATAATGGTTTAAATGAAATGGGTTGTGTGTTGGGATATGCCCTAAGACAAGTCATTAGATGATTGTTTAAGACATACAATGTTTATGGATTTATGAATGGCAATTCATTATTATATATTATTCTTTTAACTGTGCATTGTGAATTAATATATATGTTAATGTCCTTAGAATAATATTGTATTATTCTTAAAGAAGTTCCTAGTCAAGTATTATCATGAAAGGGATAATGATAATACGTATAGACTAGTATATGTTGATCGATGAATTGTTCATTGATATGAGATATCAAATCAACATATGGGTACATGTTAGAGAACGATGTACTGAACAGACCCACCATGAGAATGCAACATGGATAGTTATATGATCGTCATATGCAATTCTCATAGTGATAATAATGTATGTAATCCTTACGACTTGTGATCATCAGAGATCCCAACATAAGGAGTTATGTATCTTGATATCGTCAAACGTTACCCGTAAAAGGGTAAACTATAAAGGCGACTATTGGATACACTACGAATTATGTAGAGGGATGTTGACTGATCGAGATAGGATTTGTCCCTCCTATATAACAGGAGATGTGTTTGGCCCTTGATCAAGTGAGAACTAAAATGCATGGCCATGCTCGAATGAGTCGATATGAGATATCGAGCTTATTCGTTTATTCTAGTTCTACTTGGGGATCAAGAAATAAAGATTGAATATACGAGTATGACTATTCCATGACTCGTGTTCAATCTAAACACAAAGGACAAAGGGATTAAGTTACATGGTTAATATTATCACAAGTTCTAAAGGTTATGTCGAGTCATTGACATTCTTGTAATTTGGGGAGCATTGATGTGTTGCTAGATACCGCTCAATGCTTGAGACGGAAAATGAGATTTTATGTCGCTGCCAACATTACAAGATCCTATCGGGTCGCACAAAAGATTAAATCGAGAAGGGAAATTAAATTCATGGGATGAATTAAATAATTAAGAGGAGTCTTAATTAATAATCATAAGGATTAATTAAATCATGGGCTTAAGCCCATGAAGCTTTGAGAAAGCCTTTAATTAATGATTATTAAGTGTTTAATTGTAATACAACTTAAAATAACACTTCATAACAAAACCTAGCAACCAAAGAAGGGCTCTCGGCCACCTTGTGAAAGTCACACACGGCCGCCTCTCAATCTTGCTCTCGGTTTCTTGATAGCCGAAGAGGAAGAGTGATATTGTGCCAATTTTGATTGTGAATCAAAGTGTGTTTTGGTTCCGGTTTAATATCTTGTCTAGCAACTTGATATTAAACTATCCCTTCACTCGATCTGATCGTGTGGATACCGTTGAGGCAAAACCAATCGAGTTTTGCTTAGTGACTCGGAGAAGGTGTAGGACGTGGTGCAGCTCCGTGGATTCTGCTTCAAACGCGCTACAAGGGTAAGACACTTGTAATTCTCTAATCCGATATGAATCCCTATGTATAGATCGCTGGTTTGTAATCCCAAAATTTTATTCCGCTGCGTTGTATGCTCATGGGGTTACTTACAGTGGTATCAGAGCCAGGTTCAAGGCTCATATCGGATTTTATGTGGTTAAATAGTTTAATCATGTTAGAATTAATATTGCATGCTATTTAAAACTGTATTTTCATATATGATATGGAAAAATCGATTTTGTGAAAATCATCGTATGATAATATATATGATATAATTGACGGATCGAAATATATGATAATTCGTGATCAAAAACCGGAACCTTGGCTTGTGTAGGGCTCACGGCCGACGCCACCTAGGTGCTAGGGTTTCGAACCCTAGTCACCATGGCTCGGCCGCCGCATCAAATAGGCTAGGGTTTTGAACCCTAGTCAAATAAGCCTCTCGGCCGCCGCTTAAGGGCTAGGGTTCGGACCCTGGCTCGAGCATGGGTCAAGCCGTCGCACTATCTAGGGTTTTGAACTCTATTGGCTCGATAAAGTACTGAGAAGGTGCAAGTTGGCTCGATAGAATCAACATGGTGCAAGGCGGCTAGGGTTTGGAACCCTAGCAGCGCCGCACCCAAGCCGCCGCATGGACCATGGCTCGGCCATGGGCTAGGGTTTCGAACCCTAGGTCCACTATTGGTCCAGCCGTGGGTTTTGGTTCGAACCATGGTGGTTCGTGTTTTAGTCGCTTTAGTTCGTGGCATGTGATGTCCCGAGCGTACGATAATTTTTCAAAAATTATATTACAGTTTTAATTAGAATTAAATTTAAATTGTTTAGAATTTAATTAATTAAATGTTAATGCATGCTTTATGTGTTGTTTGAGCATGGTGCGTGGTTATAGCCCTTTGACCTATTAGATAGGATTTGTGAATGATTGTAATTTATAATACGACCTGCGAGTCGTGCCTTTCTCTATTTTATTCTAAATGTAATCCCTCCCCTATGTTCCCCTCGAATGTGAATCGAGGAATTCTATATCTTGGAAATAGTATAGTTTATTTTATTGATGGTGATCAATGAAGATGGAGCATCGTGCCGGGATGAGGAGGCCATTCACAAATTGGAGCCAAAGGAAGGAGCTTATGAAGTTACCTTAGGTTGACTCATAGGAGTTTCTCATTGGCTTGAGAAACTCATTAGTAGGGGCTATAACCATGTCACGTTTAATTATGTATGTTGATGCATGATTTATCTTATGTTTTAGTTTGATAATAGTATTACACATATATGTAGATATGTATACAACTATATGTAGTGGACATATTTTAAATTATCAAATTAATCATGAGATCAATAAATCCCTCTAAAATATTAAGTTTTAGATGCCTTCCAAATAAAAGTACTCGTCAATAACTTCGATTGTACATGTGTGGGTTTGCCAAAGCAAAGCACCGTGGCAATCTTAGTAAGGCGCGAAAGGATAAAAGTGATATCCGTTATACTTTAATTGGGTACGACTTAACTAGGTTATCTCAATAGGATTGGGAACCTAGAGGCATGGGTTGGATCATAATTCATTTGATGAATTGAACAAAGTGTTGTTCGTCCAACTATCCAAGAATTATATGTGATGTAATTGACAAAGTGTTGTCTACCTAAATAACCGAGTCTTGGGCGATTAGCCAAAGCTAACTCAAGATTAGGCGAAATATGGATCTTGGCCCACTAAAAGTTTCGAGGGTTGATATTTTTCAAACAAAATAGTGGGAGTATCATTTAATATAAGACCATGTTAAATGATTTAAATCATAAACTTATTTGCATATTTATATTGTAGATATCCATGGCAACTAACAACGTTACTAGCACTTTATCACTGCGATCGGTCCTTGAGAAGGACAAATTAAATGGGACGAATTTCCTAGACTGGCATAGGAACTTGAGGATAGTCCTCAAACAAGAAAAGAAACAATATGTCCTAGAGGAACCCTTACCCGCTGAGGAACCTCCCCTAACGGCTACAAGAACCGAAAAAGATGCTTACAAGAAGCATCAGAGTGACGCACTTGATGTTGGGTGCCTCATGCTTGCCACCATGAACTCTGAGCTTCAGAAGCAACATGAGGAAATGGAGGCGTTCGATATGATCGAACACTTAAAGCAGTTGTACCAACAGCAAGCTAGACAAGAGAGGTATGACGTCTCTAAAGCGTTATTCCAGTGCAGGATGGTAGAGGGAAGCTTAGTTGGAACTCATGTGCTCAAGATGATTGGGTACATTGAGAATCTGGACAAGCTAGGTTTTCCATTGGACCAAGAGTTGGCCACCGATGTAATCTTGCAATCGTTGCCTGAGAGCTTCAGTCAATTTGTAGTAAATTACAATATGACTGATATGGAAAAGACTCTACCCCAGTTGCTTGGTATGTTGAGAACATATGAAGCAAATACTAAGAAGACTAAGGCCACAAATGTCCTTATTGTGAATAAAGGCAAAGGAAGGGCCAAAGCTAAAGGCAACAAGAAAGCAAAGAAGGTCTTTGCTAAATCTAAGCCAAAGTCTTCTGCACTAAAGCCAAAGGGAGGGATAGCAAAGGAAGGGAACTGTTTCCATTGCGGTGAGACCGGCCATTGGAAAAGAAACTGCAAAGTATATCTGGAGGATCTAAAGAAAGGAAGTGTGACTTCCGCTTCAGGTATTTTTGTTATAGAAGTCAATTTATCTACTTCTTCATCATGGGTATTAGATACTGGATGTGGATCTCACATTTGTGTAAATGTGCAGGATCTCAAAAGGAGTAGGACATTGGCAAAAGGTGAAGTTGATCTCCGAGTTGGAAATGGAGCAAGAGTTGCTGCATTAGCTATAGGAGATTATCGTTTAGCTTTACCTTCTGGTTTATCACTGATTTTAAAAGACTGTTATTTTGTGCCTTCAATTACTAAAAACATTATTTCTATTTCTTGTTTAGACAAGTATGGTTTTTCATTTATAATAAAGGACAATTGTTGTTCTATTTATTTAAATGATATGTTTTATGCTAGTGCACAAAAGGTGAATGGTCTTTATGTATTAAATCTTGATATGCCTATCTATAACATAAATACTAAAAGGATTAAAAATAATGATTGTAATCCGACTTATCTCTGGCACTGTCGCTTGGGCCACATAAACGAGAACCGCATATCTAAACTTCATAAGGATGGAGTATTAGATTCATTTGATTTTGAATCATATGAAACATGCGAATCTTGTTTAATGGGCAAGATGACTAAAGCCCCTTTCAAGGGACATGTTGAAAGGGCAAATGTTTTATTGGGACTAATACATAGTGATGTATGTGGACCAATAAGTACGCAAGCTAGAGGTGGTTTTCAATACTTCGTTACATTTACTGATGACCTCAGTAGATATGGGTATGTGTACCTAATGAAACATAAGCATGAAACCTTTGAAAAGTTCAAAGATTTCAAGAATGAAGTACAAAACCAACTTGGCAAAAGTATCAAAATCCTTCGATCAGATCGAGGAGGAGAATACTTAAGCCAAGAGTTTCATGACTATCTAAAGGAGTGTGGGATAGTCCCACAACTCACTCCTCCGTATACTCCACAATGGAATGGTGTATCCGAGAGGAGAAATCGAACCTTGTTAGACATGGTTAGATCAATGATGAGTCATGCAGATCTTCCGATATCATTTTGGGGACACGCTCTAGAAACAACAATTTTCTTACTGAACCGTGTTCCATCTAAATCAGTGGAAAAGACACCATATGAGATATGGACTGGGAAGCGTCCTAGTATGTCTTTTATGAAGATTTGGGGTTGTGAGGCTTTCGTTAGACGTCACGCCACTAACAAACTTGGACCCAAATCTGATAAGTGTTTATTTGTGGGGTATCCTAAGGAAACGAAAGGGTACTATTTCTATTATCCCACCGAGAACAAAGTAGTTGTTGCTCGGACTGGTGTATTTCTTGAAAGAGAATTTATTTCTAGAAAAACCAGTGGGAGAAAAATAGAACTTAGTGAAGTTCAACCACAAGAAAACACTGAACCTGAGATTGAGATGGAAACAGAGCAGGCACCACAAGCTGTTGTGGAAGAAGTACCTGCTCAAGAGACACAAGCCCAGCGTAGGTCTGTAAGAGAACACCGGGAGCCACAGAGATATGGATTGCTTGTGACTCAACAAGGTGACTTACTACTTATTGATGAGGATGAGCCGTCATCTTATCAACAAGCTATTATGGGCAATGATTCTGAGAAATGGCAAGAGGCCATGAAATCTGAGATGGAATCCATGTATGCAAACCAAGTATGGACTTTGGTTGATCCACCTGAAGGGGTACGACCCATAGGGTGCAAATGGATTTTCAAGAAAAAGACCGATATGGATGGTAACGTACAAACCTATAAAGGTCGGCTGGTTGCAAAAGGATTCAAACAAATTCATGGTATTGACTATGATGAAACCTTTTCACCAGTGGCCATGGTTAAATCCATAAGGATCTTACTTGCAATAGCTGCATTTCATGATTATGAAATCTGGCAGATGGATGTCAAAACAGCTTTCCTTAATGGAAATCTGCTCGAGGATGTGTACATGACACAGCCCGAGGGTTTTGTCGATCCAAAGGATGCTGGAAAGATATGCAAGCTACAACGATCCATTTATGGATTGAAGCAAGCTTCTCGGAGTTGGAATCTTCGTTTTGATGATGCAATCAAAGAGTTTGGTTTTATCAAAAATGAAGATGAACCTTGTGTCTACAAGAAGGTCAGTGGGAGCGTAATCATTTTCCTAGTGTTGTATGTAGATGACATACTTCTTATTGGAAATGATATCCCTGCCTTGCAATCTGTAAAGATTTGGCTAGGGAACTGCTTTTCGATGAAAGACTTAGGAGAAGCCACCTATGTATTAGGAATCAAGATCTATAGAGATAGATCGAGAAGGCTTCTTGGTCTAAGTCAAAGTACATACATAGACAAAGTGCTTAAAAGGTTTAGCATGCAAGAATCCAAGAAAGGATTCGTGCCTATGACACATGGTATTTATCTCTCGAAGGAACAGTGTCCTTCAACACCAGATGAGAGACAACGCATGAGTAAGATTCCATACGCGTCAGCTATTGGATCTATCATGTATGCCATGATATGTACTCGTCCCGATGTATCGTATGCCTTGAGCATGACGAGCAGATATCAAGTTGATCCAGGTGAAGGTCACTGGATTGCTGTCAAGAACATCCTGAAGTACTTGAGAAGGACTAAGGATACATTCTTGATTTATGGAGGTGAGGAAGAGCTCAATGTAATGGGTTACACTGATGCTAGCTTCCAAACCGACAAAGATGATTTTCGATCGCAATCTGGATATGTGTATTGCCTAAATGGAGGTGCTGTGAGCTGGAAGAGTTCAAAGCAAGAAACAGTAGCCGATTCTACAACGGAAGCTGAGTATATTGCTGCCTCGGATGCAGCAAAGGAAGCTGTTTGGATGAGGAAGTTCATTTCCGAACTGGGAGTGGTGCCTAGCATTAAAGATCCGATAAAACTCTATTGTGACAACAATGGAGCGATCGCATTGGCTAAGGAACCAAGATCTCACCAAAGATCCAAGCACATACTTAGGCGTTTCCATTTCATTCGAGAAATCGTTGAAAGGGGAGATGTTAAAATATGCAAAGTACCAACAGATGATAATGTATCTGACCCATTGACGAAGCCGCTGTCACAGCAGAAGCATGATCGTCATACTAGATCTCTAGGCATTAGGTATATGTCTGAGTGGTCTTAGTGCAAGTGGGAGATTTGTTGGGATATGCCCTAAGACAAGTCATTAGATGATTGTTTAAGACATACAATGTTTATGGATTTATGAATGGCAATTCATTATTATATATTATTCTTTTAACTGTGCATTGTGAATTAATATATATGTTAATGTCCTTAGAATAATATTGTATTATTCTTAAAGAAGTTCCTAGTCAAGTATTATCATGAAAGGGATAATGATAATACGTATAGACTAGTATATGTTGATCGATGAATTGTTCATTGATATGAGATATCAAATCAACATATGGGTACATGTTAGAGAACGATGTACTGAACAGACCCACCATGAGAATGCAACATGGATAGTTATATGATCGTCATATGCAATTCTCATAGTGATAATAATGTATGTAATCCTTACGACTTGTGATCATCAGAGATCCCAACATAAGGAGTTATGTATCTTGATATCGTCAAACGTTACCCGTAAAAGGGTAAACTATAAAGGCGACTATTGGATACACTACGAATTATGTAGAGGGATGTTGACTGATCGAGATAGGATTTGTCCCTCCTATATAACAGGAGATGTGTTTGGCCCTTGATCAAGTGAGAACTAAAATGCATGGCCATGCTCGAATGAGTCGATATGAGATATCGAGCTTATTCGTTTATTCTAGTTCTACTTGGGGATCAAGAAATAAAGATTGAATATACGAGTATGACTATTCCATGACTCGTGTTCAATCTAAACACAAAGGACAAAGGGATTAAGTTACATGGTTAATATTATCACAAGTTCTAAAGGTTATGTCGAGTCATTGACATTCTTGTAATTTGGGGAGCATTGATGTGTTGCTAGATACCGCTCAATGCTTGAGACGTAAAATGAGATTTTATGTCACTGCCAACATTACAAGATCCTATCGGGTCGCACAAAAGATTAAATCGAGAAGGGAAATTAAATTCATGGGATGAATTAAATAATTAAGAGGAGTCTTAATTAATAATCATAAGGATTAATTAAATCATGGGCTTAAGCCCATGAAGCTTTGAGAAAGCCTTTAATTAATGATTATTAAGTGTTTAATTGTAAGACAACTTAAAATAACACTTCATAACAAAACCTAGCAACCAAAGAAGGGCTCTCGGCCACCTTGTGAAAGTCACACACGGCCGCCTCTCAATCTTGCTCTCGGTTTCTTGATAGCCGAAGAGGAAGAGTGATATTGTGCCAATTTTGATTGTGAATCAAAGTGTGTTTTGGTTCCGGTTTAATATCTTGTCTAGCAACTTGATATTAAACTATCCCTTCACTCGATCTGATCGTGTGGATACCGTTGAGGCAAAACCAATCGAGTTTTGCTTAGTGACTCGGAGAAGGCGTAGGACGTGGTGCAGCTCCGTGGATTCTGCTTCAAACGCGCTACAAGGGTAAGACACTTGTAATTCTCTAATCCGATATGAATCCCTATGTATAGATCGCTGGTTTGTAATCCCAAAATTTTATTCCGCTGCGTTGTATGCTCATGGGGTTACTTACATTGTGTCTATTTGGTAATGCATGATTTTTATAGGGATCTTGATGCATTGTGGTAAAATGCTTTTAAAATATCTTGTTGGGGTATTCTATATATCATGCTTGTGTCTTGGTACACATTTAAACCCATAGCATGGCAAGGGAGCCACTTGCACACTTTATATCACATCCCTTCCCATCACCTTTAAGTCAAAACCCACCCTTCATCTCTCCTCTTGCAAGGAAAACTCCCATTTTCGTTTCTGAAACAAAAGGAGAGGAGAAAACTTGGAAAAGGAGTCTTTTTGTGTTTTCTTGCTTGAAACTTGGAGCTCAAGTGGTAAGCTTCCACTATGGTAGAGTTTTGTTGAGTTTTGGTTGGGTTCTAGCTTGTTTTTGGGGTTAAAAGGGGTAGATCTTGGTCCAACATCTTGTTTATGTTTGGGGGTTGTATTTTAAGGTTGTTTTGTGGTTATATGTTGAGCATGGAAGTTGTTCTTGGTTGTATATGAGTTTAAGTGTTGTTGGAAGCTCATACATGGAAGTTTCTCGCTGGAACAGGGCTGCTCGATCGATCGAGATTAGGGTCCGATCGATCGAGCAAGGCAGAGCCTGAACAAGGCGTGAAATGAGCTTACCGATCGATCGAAATTTTTCCCGATCGATCGGTGTTATGTCTCGATCGATCGGTAAAATGGTTCGATCGATCGGTGGAGGCAGTACTTGGATGCCTATTTTTCTTAACTTGGCGATCGATCGGGGCTTGGGGACCGATCGATCGCAAGGCATAAAATGTGGATTTTGGGATTTTGTTTTAAATGATGTTATTTTTGGTAATGGTTCACTTATTGGCTTCTAATATGGATTCATGTGATTGTGTAGAACCATCCCAGGTAGCCACACATCAAAGGAGATAAAGTTCCACGACATCTCCACTTTGGAACTAAGGTACGTAGTGAGACGTACGAGCATCGGATGGTAAAACGTATTTATTACGCTTTGAATTGGCTATGCATTATGGTTGCACATGTGGTCTTATTTATGCATTATGGTTGCATATATAGTTGGAACATGCATTATGGTTGCATGTAATTGTGAGTCGAGGTTATATCACAGTGATGAAGAATACTTGCCGCCTTCATGTCGAGGCGATGATAGAATACTTGCCACTGTCATATTTAGCGATGAAGAATATTTGCCGCAAACATGTCGAAGCGAAGGATCATGCCGCTGTCATGTTGATGCGAGGGATATTATGCCGCTAATATGTCGAAGCGAGGGGTATTAATGCCGCTGTCATGTAACGCAAGGAGTATTATGTCACTGATATAATAAGACTGGGATTGGCCATTGGTATACATGGAACGGATGCATGTCATGACATATATTATTGGTGTTATAATCAATTAATTGTGATTATGGTACAGGGACAACCAAGGGAGCTTTTGTATGTGTTAAGTACAGGAAGTGATTTGCATTTATGGTTTATGCATTGAATTATGATCATATTATTGTGAATATGATTTATATACATGCTCATGGTTTGAGGTTGTTCCTGTAGGTACTTTTGGGCGGACGGGCTAAGGCGGGTTGATGCAGTGAGCCAGTGAGGAGTGCTTTTGGCATAGCAGGCTAAATTTTTGTATAGTCTCTACTCTAGGAGTAGTGTAAAGCTATAGGATTAGCATTCATTGGTTCCCTTTTGGAACCTTATTTTGGCACTGTAATTTAATAGCTCAGGGCATCAACACAACCTTTATACTTTGTTATGCATGGAAATTTTTATTTACGCCTTTAATCCGCACTTAAGGAACTAGGGTCCTTACAGGTTATGGGTGTGCTTGAGCATGGGTTGTATGTTCGTAATTAATTGTGAATTATTTATCGTGTTAGCACATCGTTCCTCGGGGCATGGAACTCGAGCAAGGTTTGGCTCGGACTTCGGAAATTTAAGGTACGTGCGACGTACGAGCATTACTTTATATAAGAGCATTTGTGAAATGCATAATGTATTTTAATTGCATTAGATGGTTGTGGGTATGGCTATATATATATGTGTTGATATGACTATGGAACGACCTAGTCTTGACATCGCTGCTACAAGTGTGCGTAATACTAGAGTAGTATAACCTTACATGAGATATGGGGTACTGGGTTTATATGACTATTGTAGGGCATTTGAGATGCCTGAGAATGATCGTGGAATCATGTATTCATTATAAGACATGTGAGATGTCTAAGTATAATGGAGAATTGGTAAAATAAATGCTAGGCATTTGAGCTATCTGTGATTGGTAGCAAAGTCGAAAAATCAGTATTAGATATCGAGATATCTATATTTGTATGTATAATGAATTTGGAATCATTAATTATTGATACTTGAGAATCAGGCATGCTATGAGTTAAATCAATGTGTTGATTTACTAATTTTGAGATTTGATGAGTTTGATGATTGTGAGAACAGGGACAGTACACGGAATCCCGGATGAGGACGTTGCCATCCAGGGAGTATCATTTAAAATTCATTAGTATTTACTTTTGTTGTAAATTATGAATTTCATTATTGTGATTATGGGATTTTGTGTATTGGTATGCTCACCCCGTTGGGGGCTGTCTCTGTTGGGGCAGGTGAACAGGTACATCGATGGCTGTGGAGCTGAGCTCGAGCTGTTGATTGGATGTACTCCCAGGATCGTGGTACCAGGGCTTGATGGAGCACGGTATCGTATAGAGTTCTTATATACACCCGAAGGTTATATACATATTTATGATGCTCGCATGTGAGCACGGTTATGCTTGTATATGGGTTGTATATAAAGGCATGAGCCTTTCTCTCTTTCATTCTATGTTGCATGCAATTAAGAGTAGAATTGCTAATGATATGAGAGTCATGGGTGTATTATGTGGGTGTTTAAACCCATTTATGTTGTCTTATGTGTGGTGTCTTCCCTGGCTGGGAATTTACTTAGCGTTGCTGTGTTCTGTTGAGGATGTGTTTTCCCTGGCCGGGAACTATATATTGTGATGCGCTTTTATTTTGGGATGGCTCTATTTATGGGGAGACTCTGCCCAAATTTTTATAAAAGTCTACCATGTGAAAAGTGGTGTAATGGGGATGGAAATGGCGGAATCTATGAGTCTAATTGTGGGTAGAGATGATCTTAATGTTGAATATTAAAGAAATTTTGTAATTGCCATTCAATGGTAAAGTATCATCTGTGTTTCCCGATTGATTTTATTGAAAGCATATGCCACACATAGTGGTCTAATACACTAATCAAGGGTTAATGGCAGGGGGTCCTTACATGTATTGCCTAAATGGAGGTGCTGTGAGCTGGAAGAGTTCAAAGCAAGAAACAGTAGCCGATTCTACAACGGAAGCTGAGTATATTGCTGCCTCGGATGCAGCAAAGGAAGCTGTTTGGATGAGGAAGTTCATTTCTGAACTTGGAGTGGTGCCTAGCATTAAAGATCCGATAGAACTCTATTGTGACAACAATGGAGCGATCGCATTGACTAAGGAACCTAGATCTCACCAAAGATCCAAGCACATACTTAGGCGTTTCCATTTCATTCGAGAAATCGTTGAAAGGGGAGATGTTAAAATATGCAAAGTACCAACAGATGATAACGTATCTGACCCATTGAAGAAACCACTGTCACAGCAGAAGCATGATCGTCATACTAGATCTCTAGGCATTAGGTATATGTCTGAGTGGTCTAAGTGCAAGTGGGAGATTTGTTGGGATATGCCCTAAGACAAGTCATTAGATGATTGTTTTTGACATACAATGTTTATGATTTTATAAATGGCAATTCATTATTATATATTATTCTATTAACTGTGCAATATGAATTAATATATATGTTAATGTCCTTCGAATAATATTGTATTATTCTTAAAGATGTCCCTAGTCAAGTATTATCATGAATAAGGATAATGATAATACGTAGAGACTAGTATGTAATGATTGATGAATTGTTCATTGATATGAGATATCAAATCAACACATGGGTACATGTTAGAGAACGATGTACTGAACAGACCCACAATGAGAATGCAACATGGATAGTTATATGATCGTCATATGCAATTCTCATAGTGATAATAATGTATGTAATCCTTACGACTTGTGATCATCAGAGATCCCAACATAAGTTATGTATCTTGATATTGTCAAACGTTACCCGTAACAGGGTAAACTATAAAGGCAACTATTGGATACACTACGAATTATGTAGAGGGATGTTGACTGATCGAGATAGGATTTGTCCCTCCTATATAACAGGAGATGTGTTTGGCCCTTGATCAAGTGAGAACTAAAATGCATGGCCATGCTCGAATGAGTCGATATGAGATATCGAGCTTATTCGTTTATTCTAGTTCTACTTGGGGATCAAGAAATAAAGATTGAATATACGAGTATGACTATTCCATGACTCGTGTTCAATCTAAACACAAAGGACAAAGGGATTAAGTTACATGGTTAATATTATCACAAGTTCTAAAGGTTATGTCGAGTCATTGACATTCTTGTAATTTGGGTAGGCTCGATGTGTTGCTAGACACCGCTCCTTGCTTGTAACGTAAAATAAGATTTTATGTCACTGCCAACATTACAAGATCCTATCGGGTCGCACAAAAGATTAAATCGAGAAGGGAAATTAAATTCATTGGATGAATTAATTAATTAAGAAGAGTCTTAATTAAAAGATTATAAAGATTTAATTAAATCATGAGTTTGGGCCCATGAGGCTTTAAGAAAGCCTTAAACCTTAATTAAATCTTATAATATAAATACAAGGTCATGATTAATTGTTTAGAGACAATTCATATCATTCCAACCTAAAGATTGAGAAGCACACGGCCGCACCATCACTTTGCTCTCGGCTTCTTCATAACCGAAGAGAACTTGTGGTGATTTAGTGCCATCATTTGATTGTGAATCAAGTGTGCTTCTTGTTTTGGTTTAAGAACAAATCTAGCACTTTGTTCTTAAGCTTTTCCTTCGTTCGATTTGATCGTGTGGATACCGTTGATGCAAAACTTGACAAGATTTGCTAGTGACTCGAAGGAGACGTTGGACGTGGTGCTGCTCCGTGGAATCTGCTCAAACACGCTACAAGGGTGAGACCTTTATTCCTTTATCCGATATGAACAACCTATATATAGATCCGCGGTTATAGTAATCCAAATTTTAAATTCCGCTGCGTTCCATGCTTGTTGGATTACTTACAGTTTCATGTGGCTTCAATTGTCTCGAAGCGTAAGCGACAACGTGCTTATCCTGCATCAGTACGCATCCTAAACCCTGAAGCGATGCGTCAGTATAGAGAACGAACCCCTTGTTCTCCCTGGGAATCACCAATACTGGCGCTGAAGTCAGTCTGTGCTTCAACTTCTGGAAGCTCTGCTCACAAGCTTCCGACCAAAAGAATGGAACTCCCTTCTGACTTAGCTGCGTCAATGGCTTGGCAATCTTTGAAAACACTTCGACAAAGCGTCGATAATACCCGGTCAAACCAAGAAAACTTCGGATCTCAGGGACTGTAGTAGGCGCAGACCAATCCATAACTGCCTCTATCTTCCTGGGATCTACTGATATCCCCTCTCGAGAGATAATGTGACACAAGAACGCAACACTGCTCAGCCAGAAGTCACACTTGCTGAGCTTGGCGTACAACTGATGATCTCTGAGGATCTGAAGCACCGTCCTCAAATGATTGGCATGCTCCTCCTTACTTCTTGAATAAACCAGAATGTCGTCAATAAACACGATCACGAACTGATCAAGATACTTCTGAAATATTCTGTTCATCAGGCTCATAAATACTGCAGGGGCATTCGTCATCCCGAATGGCATCACTAAGAACTCGTAGTGCCCATACCTAGTTCGAAAGGCTGTCTTTTGAACGTCATCAGCTCTAACTCGTATCTGGTGATAGCCTGACCTCAAGTCAATCTTCGAGTAAAGCTCTGTGCCCTGAAGCTGATCAAATAAGTCATCAATCCTCGGAAGGGGGTAATTGTTCTTAATCGTCACTTTATTCAATTGACGGTAATCGATGCACAGACGCATCGAACCATCCTTTTTCTTTACGAACAAGACTGGTGCACCCCATGGTGATACACTAGGGCGAATGTATCCTTTGTCGAGGAGCTCCTGCAACTGCACTTTCAGCTCCCTCAGCTCTGCCGGTGCCATCCTATAAGGGGCACGGGAAACAGCAGATGTCCCTGGCAGTAATTCAATCTCAAACTCATCATCTCTGATCGGCGGAAATCCTGGAATCTCATCCGGAAACGCATCGGTGAATTCCGCAACTACTGGTATATCATCGATTCTCAACTCTTACTTTTCCTCTGATACGTCCATGGCATAGATAAGATAGCATGCGTGACCGCGTTCCAACAACTGCGACATCTTAACTGCTGAAATCAATGGAATCTTCGGACGAGAGCCGTCCCCATAGAAGGTCCACTGAAACCCTTTATCAGACAGAAAACGCACCATCCTCTGTCGGCAATCAACCATGGTCTGGTATCTGCTCAACACATCAATACAGACAATACAGTCAAAATCTGCCATATCCAACAGGATCAAATCAGCCCTCAGATCATTGCCCTCAAAATAAATGAGGCAATCAGATAATAGTCGATCCGCAATCACATGCTCTCCCGTGGGTGTCGAGACCATAAGAGGCGTGGGCAACGGAGATGAACACAAGTGGTGTCTCTCCACAAAAGCAGAAGATACAAATGAATGAGAAGCACTTGTATCTACCAAAATAAATGCAGGGTACGTAAGTAAGTAGCACATACCAGCAATCACTTCCTCCGGAGCTTCCTCTGCCTGCTCTCGAGTCAGCGCATATACTTGACCCTGCGGCGGTCCTGCCGCCTGACCTCCCTGTGGTCGAGGTGCAAACTGCTGTCTCTGTGGTGCCGTCCTGGCGTCAAATCTTGGCCTATTCGGCCCAGAGTCTGCCTGACCTACCCGATTGGGGCAAACCCGAGCCAGGTGGGCCACCCTGCCACAAACATAACAGCCTCGGCAGTCACGTGTCAAGTGAAATCCTCCACAGTTGTCACACTTGTTCCCTCCTGTTCTATTTCCCTGCGTTGGTCCCCGATTACCCTGCTTCTGATTCTGAAATTTCTTCCCACCAAATCTAGAAGATGAATAAGCCCCACGAGGCTTAAACTGGTCTCCTCGTGGCCTCAGGCTGTCAACAACCGGTCTCTGTGATGATACAAAAGGGGGTACAGTTTCCTTGTACACACTAACCCCAATCTCTGCCAGCTCTGCCCTAGTCAGGGCATCATCAAATGAGCTGGGGTTGTTGGAGACAACCCGATCAAATAACTCTGGCCTCAGCCCTTTCCGAAAATGCCTCATCTTGGCATTACCGTTCACAGCAATGTGAGGCACATACCTCAACAGTGAAGAGTATTGCATGGCATAATCTGATACAGTCAAGCTGCCCTGCTTCAGGTTGGTGAACTCATCTTCTTTTACTTGTCTGGCAGCGGCGGAGAAATACCGGTTAAGGAACCGGGTCCTGAACACAGTCCAATCCACTATCATACCCTGTGCCCTCAGCTCCATAACTGTTGTCTTCCACCACATGGAAGACTTCTTTGCCAACTGAAACTCTGCCAATCTCAGCCAGGCAGTCCGTGCACAGGGTGCCGATACAAATATCTGCTCTAGTCTCTCAAGCCATTCCTCGGTTGCTTCCCCAGTCTCAGTCCCTTCAAATAGCGGTGGATGATAGCTCAAGAACTGGGTCAAACTTATCTCCCTGGTAGTAGTATCTGTGCACTAGGCTCCACGCCTAGAGCAGGTGGCGGTAGAGGATTCGACTGAGCAATACTGGCATTGATACTGCCTACATCTCCCACCTCTTCATTGGGGTTCTCCGGATTAATAGCCGCCATACTGTAACACAGGGGTTAACAACAATACCAAAAGCAGTTCATAATATAAGCCGTTAGATAACAAGAGTAAACATATTCAAAAGCATGTTAGTATAACAACTTATACAAAAATATGCACCATATGCATAAACATGCCCACCAATGAATACCTAGCCAACTTGTTTCTAAAGGCTACCCTTTACTCGTTCCCTGGTTATCTAACCTGGCTCTGATACCACTAAATGTGAGACCCCGTTATCTAAACAAGATTCTAAGGTGCAATTAAGAGAACTAATCATTCAAAATCAGAGTATTAGGTCGTGTTGATTAAACCTAAGCTTAAGAGATTACAGTACCAAAAGTTCAAAAAGGAATTATACATATTCCTAACAAAAGGTACTAAATTATAGCTTTACTCTACTCTTTGTAGAAACTATACAAAAGGAATTTCTGTTCAGCTAATCCTGTAGCACTCCCTACAGCTCAGCGTATCAACCCCAACCCTAGTTCTCCATGTGAAAAGCACCTACAAAGACAACCCCCAACACATGAGCACATCATAGTTCATATCAATCATAATATGAATGTAAAGCATAAATGCATAAATCATAGGCATATGATACTTCCTGATTCCAATGCATTTAAAACACCCATTTTGGTTGTCCCTGTACCATAACTCATAATCAAATCAATATATGATATTATGGCTTCTTTAAATAAATGTCATGACATATCTTTACTTCTTAAATCTTTACTCAATCCTTAGTCAGTTTATCATCAGTGTATTTTAATGCCCCTCGCTTCATAACTTCATAATAAGCGGAACTCCCCTCCCTCGCTTCTTCAAACAAGCGGTATTTCTATCCTCGCTTCGTATGGAATACCTCGCCTCCATGTGAAAGCGGACCTACACCCCTCGCTCCACATTTTTAGCGGTATAAGCGGTAAGCATTAAAATCATCACTGTGATAACTCTGACTCGTGGAATACACACCAAATGTTCCACAACATACATATGCAACAACAATGCATAACAACATGTATCGTACTCATAATGCACAACTCTCATTTATCGTATGTCAAATAATAAATATATAATACATGTTACCGTTGGGGTGCCCGTACGTCGCTTACGTATCTTTCCAAAATATCTTCAGTTGCAGGGATTTATCCCCTGCGTTGTGTGGCTACCTGTAATGGCTCTACACAAGTGTACAACACAATATTAGATGCCAATAATAGCCCAATACCAAAAATCCTACAAAAATAATTAAAAACACATTTTTTGGATTATCGCGATCGATCGCCAATATGCCCCGATCGATCGCGAGATGCTACTGCCTCAACATTCAAAATTCTGCCTTCCGCAATCGATCGCTGAAGTTATGCCGATCGATCGCGGCATCACCGATCGATCGCGCCAAACTCGCGATCAATCGCTGAAGTGTTCTGCCTCGCACCCTGGTGCTCGCGATCGATCGGGTAAAAGCACCGATCGATCGCCAATACCTGCAAATCGCGAACCATTGCCATTTTCGAACACATACCCAAAGCTATCATAAAATACACCATAAATCATCATCCCCCAACAAGTTAACATGCAACATACACCAATATACTACCATGTGGCTACTCATAACAAGTATCATAACAAATGGCTACTAAACATGCCATTTCTACACACCACTTTATCAAGACTCAACCAAACATTAAACCAAAACAAGATATGGTTCCTTACCACTTTTGCTCCTCTTTTCTTGCAAGAATTTGGTCAATAAATCATCTGTAATACCCCGAAATGTAATATGATTATGTTCTATGATGATGAATTATGATGTGTCTAAGGGTTATGGTGTATTTAAATTGGGGGCCACGAATTATGTTATGATGATATGATGTGGGGAGCATGTTGGGTATTATAATGGATGTATTAATTATATGAAGTTAGAAAATATCGAGTGAGGATATTTTAATACATCGTACTATATACCGGGGTACAATTAAACACCACATGGCACCCCAACCCACACCACCTACCCCCAACCCATGCTGCAAGTGGCTGGGTGCCCATGCCTTTTCCCCCACTCTTTCACTTCACCTCCATCACTCCAATCTCACCCCATTTTCGTCCAAAACACATCCAGCTCCAGCTTAGCAGGTAGGAAGGAAGAAACTTCAAAATTCTTTGCAAGAAACCTTCCAAAAATCGGAGCAAAGGAGGGTGAGAAACCATATTCTGTTTGGTTTAAGTTTTGTTTAAGTTAATGTTTTACTTGGTATGAAAATGGCATGCTAGGTTTGGTTTTTGTCGAACCTTTGATTTAAGCTCATTCATGATGTTCCTATGAAGTTCCTAGCATGTTTATATGAGCATGATATATGTGCTATGTGGTAGTTTGTTGGCTTGAAACTAAGTGTTCGAAAATCTGGGTAATGCCATGATGCCCTGTTTTCTGTAAGTTGGTTGAGCTCTAAGTTTATGATGATATTATGATGCATGTTAGCTTAGGTTATGAATAAACCTTTGGCATGAGTACATACCAGGAAGTTTGGTGAACATGCCAACATATTTGTTTAAGCATGAACTACGGGATATGTAGTAGTTTCATTGCTATAAAGATGTGTGTTCAAGAATTCTGGACTGAAGAATCATGCCCTGTTTTCTGAAAAAGCTGGTCGGGTAATGATAAAAAGGGGTAGGTTTAATGCATGTAGGTTTAAGTTATAAGTGAACCTTTAAATTTAATACATGCATGAAAGTATGTGGAAGTTATTGATATTCTTGTTTAAGCACTTTATGTGTGATATGAAGTAGTATGGATTGTATGAAATGGGGTGCTCAAAAATCTGGGGAAGTCCCGATTTTTCAGAGCTCTCAATCGATCGAGATTTAGTTCCGATCGATCGAGCGAGACAGTGGGTCTAATGTATGATTTAAAACTTTGATGTCGATCGATCGAAGGATTTCTCGATCGATCGGTGAAGCTCCTCGATCGATCGGTAAAATGTTCGATCGATCGAGCGAGGCAGGAAGCCAAGACACTGTTAGTGCACAGTGTCTCGATCGATCGAGACCTAGGGCCGATCGATCGAGACAGGCAGAAAGTTGAAAAATTTAATGATGTTTTATTTTGTTAAGTTTATGATGTAAGGTGGTCTTGAGGCATCTAATATGGTATTATGTGGTCTTGTAGAACCATCCCAGGTACCGGCACCATCAAGGAGATAAAGTCTGTTGACTCCTCCTCTTTTTGAAAAGGTACGTAAGAAGCGTACGGGCATTGGACGGTAACACACATCTCTATACTACAACTATGCTTTTATTGCATGAGTATTCACGATGAAATGACGGTGTTTATACGATGTTTACATGATGATGTTTATATGATGTTTATATGATGAAGTTCATATGATGTTTATTGCTTATACGATGCTTATATGATGACATTCATGTGATGTATTGGGGTAAGATGCCCTACATGGTAAGAGGCCATGCGATGTATTGTGGTAAGATGCCACGGGGTAAGATGCCCTACATGGTAAGAGGCCATGCGATGTATTGTGGTAAGATGCCACGGGGTAAGATGCCCCATATGGTAAGAGGCTATACGATGATGTTGTGGTAAGATGCCACGGGGGTAAGATGCCCCATATGCATGATTCTAAATCAGGGACAACAATAAGAAGTGAATGTACAACCAGCATATTACTTAACCAATGTTTCATGCATTTACTATGATGTTTATAATGTTAAGTAAGATTATATATGCTCATGATGTGTTGTCCCTGTAGGTACACTATCGGACGAAAGGACTAAGGGTCGGGTTGAGGCAGTGAGCTGCGAGGGACACAGGAATGTATAGAATTCAAGTGATGATTAGTATCTACTCTAGGAGTAGTGTAAATCTAAATGACATTCCTTTAGAATGTAATGAATTGTTTTTGAAGTTTTGCATTTTGGCCTGTAATCCCGTTAGCTCATGTAACAACCAAAACCTTAAGATGTTACTTTAATGCATTTTTAGTCCTTCTTATGTCTTTTAATCACTGTTAAGGTGTGAAGACCCCACATTAGTGGTATCAGAGCAGTGGTTAGATAACTCGGGAATGAGCGAAGGGTAGCCTTAGCAATAAGATAGCTAGGTGCTTACTATTGAACATGTTTTATGTGTATTTTGCATATGAAGTTTCTATGTTATGCTAACATGTTTAATTATCTAACGATGTGCATTATGAACTGCTTTTGGTGTTGTTATTGACCCTTGTGTTGCAGCATGGCAGCAAATATAGAAGTGGGTGACGCCATTAGTGTAAATGCAAGTGCTGGGCGTACGAACCCATTGCCACCACCAGCCTTGGGAGAGGAACCCTCTGAACAGCAGTTGCTACCTGGGGAATTGAGCTTGGCTCAGTTTATGATGTATCGACCTCCGATGTTCGAGGGAACTGAATCAGGAGAGAAAGCTGAGGAATGGTTAGAGAGGATCGAACAGATATTTGTGGCAGCGCCTTGTGCAAAGACGGCCTGGATCCGATTAGCAGAATTTCAGCTGTCCAAGAAGGCACTGATGTGGTGGAAAACCACAGTGATTGAGCAAGAGGCTCTGGGACAGGAAGTGAATTGGAAGATGTTCCGAACGCGGTTTCTAAACCGCTATTTCTCAGCCGCTGCAAGACAGGCCAAGGAGGATGAGTTTACCAGTTTAAGACAAGGTACCATGCCTGTATCTGACTATGCTCTACATTACTGTTCCTTACTACGATATGTGCCACACATAGCTGCAAGCACTCAAGCGAAGATGCGGAATTTCATGAAGGGCTTGAGGCCTGAACTGTATGACAGGGTGATCACTTATGGCCCTGCCTGTTTTGATGATGCACTCTCACGAGCTGAGCTAGCTGAACTGGGAGTCGGTGCATATCCTGATGCTGTGCCACCTCCGGCACCCCCTCATAGATCCACTTCTGATAATTTGAAGCCCAGGGGTGATCAATTTAAGCCTAGGGGGAACACTTCAGCATCGAGATTCAGTGGCAAGAGGCCCGAGAATCGATGGAAAGGGAAAGGTAGGAATGATGCTCCATCTGGGAGAGGACAGTCTCAGGGAGACAGATCTGGAAGAGTTCAGTGCACTCTTTGTGGGCAGCCACATTTGGCAAAGGACTGCGTAGGATGTTATGTCTGTGGCGACAGAGGCCACTTTGCTCGACGGTGTCCCAACAGGGGAAGACAGCAGAGCTCTACGGGGAGACCTGCGGACAGAACGGCACAACACCGGCCACCCTTTGTGCCAAGACAGTATGGAGGTCAGCCCGCGGGGCCACCTCAGGGACAGGTGTATTCTTTGACGAGGGAGCAGGCTACGGCGGCCCCGGAGGAAGTTATAGCGGGTACGTGTCTTTTATTTACGCACCCTGCTCTTATATTGATAGACACAGGTGCGTCACACTCTTTTGTGTCGACAAGTTTTGTTGAAAGGCACCACATATGCACTTCTCCGTCCCCCATGCCTCTTATGGTCTCGACCCCCGCTGGAAGAAGTTTGACTACGGATCAGATTGTTTATGATGGCCTCATTTATTTTGAGGATAATGAGTTAAGATCAGATTTGATTGTGTTAGGAATGACAGACTTCGATTGCATTGTGGGCATCGACGTTCTGAACAAGTATCAAGCAGTGGTAAACTGCAGGCAAAGGACTGTCCGATTTAGATCTGTATTGGGAGTCCAGTGGACATTCTATGGGGATGGTTCCCGTCCGAAGATTCCGTTAATATCTGCTGTCAAGATGACACAGCTATTGGAACGAGGCCATGAAGGATATCTTATCTACGCTGTTGACATAACGGATAAGGGGAAGGAATTGAAGGTTGAGGATGTGCCCGTAGTGGCGGATTTCCTGATGTCTTTCCGGAGGAGATTCCCGGATTCCCACCGACGAGAGAGGTCGAATTTGGGATTGAATTGCTACCAGGGACGTCTGCAATTTCTCGTGCCCCGTATAGGATGGCACCAGCAGAGTTAAGGGAGTTAAAGATACAGTTGCAGGAACTCCTTGATAAGGGCTACATACGCCCTAGCGTATCGCCATGGGGTGCGCCTGTCTTATTTGTTAAGAGGAAAGATGGATCGATGCGTCTATGCATTGACTACAGGCAGTTGAACAAAGCTACAGTAAAGAACAAGTATCCACTCCCGAGGATCGATGACTTGTTCGATCAGTTGCAAGGTACGAGGCTCTATAGTAAGATCGATCTGAGGTCGGGGTACCATCAGATTCGAGTAAGAGAAGATGATGTTCAGAAGACGGCTTTCAGGACTAGATATGGGCACTATGAATTCCTGGTCATGCCTTTTGGGGTGACGAATGCCCCAGCTGTCTTCATGAGTTTGATTAACAGGGTGTTCCGGCCGTATTTGGATCAGTTCGTCATAGTCTTCATTGACGACATACTTATCTACTCTCGGACGGAAGAAGAGCATGTAAGGCACTTGAGGATAGTACTTCAGATCCTTAGGGATCATCAGCTGTATGCGAAGCTCAGTAAGTGCGAGTTCTGGTTGGACAGCGTGGTATTTTTAGGCCATGTCATATCTAGCCACGGGATATCTGTGGATCCAAGGAAGATTGAAGCTGTGATGGAGTGGGCTGCACCCACTTCTGTACCTGAGATAAGGAGTTTTCTCGGTTTGGCAGGATATTACCGACGTTTCGTCGAGGTTTTTTCGAAGATTGCCAAACCCCTGACGCAGCTGACTCAGAAAGGAGTCCCCTTCTTTTGGTCTGAGGCTTGTGAGGAAAGCTTCCAAGAGCTGAAGCGTCGTTTGACTACAGCACCTGTACTGGTAATTCCGTCTGAGGATAAGAGGTTTGCCTTGTATACGGATGCGTCATTGCAGGGTTTGGGCTGTGTGTTGATGCATGATAAGCATGTGGTGGCTTATGCATCGAGGCAGCTGAAGCCACACGAGGCTAAGTATCCAGTGCATGATTTGGAATTGGCGGCCATCATATTCGCCTTGAAGATTTGGAGGCATTAATTGTATGGCACGTCTTTCACTATATATACGGACCATAAGAGCCTGAAGTTCTTATTCACTCAGGCAGAGTTGAATATGAGGCAAAGAAGATGGATGGATTTGCTCAAAGATTATGATTGTGAAATTGAGTACCATCCAGGTAAAGCAAACTTGATAGCAGACGCCTTAAGTCGGAAGGTGAAGAATACTGCAGAGGATGTTATGTGTTTGTCAGCCTTGATGACGTCTTATTGCCAACTGGGCTATGATTTCAATGTAGACACGTCGCCTGTGCGAGTGTCGACCCTATTGGCGGAGCCAGATATATTTGAGGCAATCAGGAGGGCCCAGAAGTCAGATAGTGAGGTTCAGAGGTGGACATCATTGGTACTTCAAGGCCAACCATCCAAGTTTAGAGTGGCTGAGGATGATTCCTTGAGACTGGGCAACCGATGGGTAGTCCCAGATGCACCAGGACTGCGTAAGGGAATATTGGAGCGGGCTCACAGTAGTCGTTTCAGTATCCACCCAGGGGGAAAGAAGATGTACAAAGATCTATGCGATCAATTCTGGTGGAGACGCATGAAGCGTGAGGTAATCATTTTTGTTAAAAGATGTTTGATCTGCCAGCAGGTAAAGGCAGAGAGGCAGAGGCCTGGTGGAGAGCTGAAGAGCTTAGAGGTTCCTGAATGGAAGTGGGAGCATATATCTATGGATTTCGTGACCCACTTGCCAAGGACGACCTCAGGATTTGATGCGATCTGGGTTATCGTAGATAGGCTAACGAAGACGGCTCATTTCATCCCATATAGTATGTCGTATACATACTTAAAGATGGCCCAAATGTATATACGGGATGTTGTGAGATTGCATGGTATTCCAGTCTCGATAGTGTCTGATAGAGACCCGAGATTCACTTCACATTTCTGGGAGGGTCTCCAGACAGCTTTGGGCACAGAGGTGAGACTGAGTACGGCCTATCACCCTCAGACAGACGGCCAAACAGAGCGTACCATTCAGACGCTCGAGGACATGTTGAGGGCGTGTGTTTTGGAGTTTGATACTCCGTGGCAGGATTCAGTGCCGCTGGTGGAGTTCTCCTATAATAACAGTTATCAAGCGAGCATTCAAATGGCCCCTTTTGAAGCTCTGTATGGACGACGATGTAGATCACCGATGTATTGGGAGGACATGACTAGCAAAGCGGTCGGAGGACCGGATATGATCAGGGATATGGAAGGTAAGATAAAGTTGATACGCCTGAAGATGAAAGCGGCCCAAGATAGGCAAGCGGCCTATGCCAATAAGCGGCGACGACCGCTAGAAGTCCAGTTAGGAGACAGGGTCTTCTTAAAGATCTCGCCCTTCAGGGGCGTGGTTCGTTTTGGGATGCGGGGAAAGTTATCTCCGAGGTATGTTGGGCCATATGAAGTTTTACAGCGTATCGGTACTTTGGCATATCGTTTGGCTCTACCGCCATCCTTGTCTGGCATACACGATGTTTTCCATGTCTCTATGTTGAGGAAGTATGAGCCACACCCGTCCCATGTCTGACAGCCTACTGAAGTACAGTTAGATTCAGATGTGTCCTACGTTGAACGACCTATCAGAATTCTGGATCGAGAGGATCGCAGACTACGAAGCAAAGTTATACCGGTGGTCAAAGTTCAGTGGGATCGTCGGGGTGTCGAGGAGGCTACGTGGGAGACGGAACGACATATGGTGCAGCACTATCCGGAACTATTCTCTGGTATGTTTTTATGTTTAGTTTCGATATGATGATGCATGTGGATTTCGAGGACGAAATCTTATAAGTAGGGGAGTAATGTAATACCCCGAAATGTAATATGATTATGTTCTATGATGATGAATTATGATGTGTCTAAGGGTTATGGTGTATTTAAATTGGGGGCCACGAATTATGTTATGATGATATGATGTGGGGAGCATGTTGGGTATTATAAGGGATGTATTAATTATATGAAGTTAGAAAATATCGAGTGAGGATATTTTAATACATCGTACTATATACCGGGGTACAATTAAACACCACATGGCACCCCAACCCACACCACCTACCCCCAACCCATGCTGCAAGTGGCTGGGTGCCCATGCCTTTTCCCCCACTCTTTCACTTCACCTCCATCACTCCAATCTCACCCCATTTTCGTCCAAAACACATCCAGCTCCAGCTTAGCAGGTAGGAAGGAAGAAACTTCAAAATTCTTTGCAAGAAACCTTCCAAAAATCGGAGCAAAGGAGGGTGAGAAACCATATTCTGTTTGGTTTAAGTTTTGTTTAAGTTAATGTTTTACTTGGTATGAAAATGGCATGCTAGGTTAGGTTTTTGTCGAACCTTTGATTTAAGCTCATTCATGATGTTCCTATGAAGTTCCTAGCATGTTTATATGAGGATGATATATGTGCTATGTGGTAGTTTTGTTGGCTTGAAACTAAGTGTTCGAAAATCTGGGTAATGCCATGATGCCCTGTTTTCTGTAAGTTGGTTGAGCTCTAAGTTTATGATGATATTATGATGCATGTTAGCTTAGGTTATGAATAAACCTTTGGCATGAGTACATACCAGGAAGTTTGGTGAACATGCCAACATATTTGTTTAAGCATGAACTACGGGATATGTAGTAGTTTCATTGCTATAAAGATGTGTGTTCAAGAATTCTGGACTGAAGAATCATGCCCTGTTTTCTGAAAAAGCTGGTCGGGTAATGATAAAAAGGGGTAGGTTTAATGCATGTAGGTTTAAGTTATAAGTGAACCTTTAAATTTAATACATGCATGAAAGTATGTGGAAGTTATTGATATTCTTGTTTAAGCACTTTATGTGTGATATGAAGTAGTATGGATGGTATGAAATGGGGGTGCTCAAAAATCTGGGGAAGTCCCGATTTTTCAGAGCTCTCGATCGATCGAGATTTAGTTCCGATCGATCGAGCGAGACAGTGTGATGACCTGGGATTGGAGATGTTAATCCCGGAGTGTTAATAACCCCTAAAGATGTTTTACGTAGCGATTTGGAGTTTAATCGCGATGTTGGGCCTTCTGGGCTCGTTTATTTGGGTAGTTGGGATCGTTGGATCCCGAGGATGAGATTGTATTCACATTACGGTGTAAAACCTAAGAGTTGGGTTTTTAATGTGTCTCGGAATCTCGGGTGCTTGTGTGAGCACCGGTAGGGGGTTTTGGGGTTAGAGAGAGAGTTTTTGAAAACAGATGATTTTTAATGAATCACGATGTATTTGTGGGGCTATTAGTATTTCGGGGTATTTTGCTATAAATACAAGTTGAACCCGAGATTTTTATTAAAGATTGCATTTCAGCCCCACCTTCCCTTCATCTCTCTCTCCCGCCCGCATGCGATTCCCGCCTGGAACAGTACCCCCGCGCACGAAAACGCCGCGCTCGCCGCCGTCCGGCCGCCGTTCGGCGCGTCCGACCTACCCACGGCTTCGTCTCGTCCAGGCGCTCCGTTCCCCTCCGTCAATTCGAAGTTTCGTCGCGTGTGGAAGTCGGATTTCGCTGGAATGCGCCGATCCCCAATTTCTAGGGTTCTTCGATTTTTCGTCCGATTTCTTCCGATTTCGTTTGGGTAACCTTCCTAACCCCTTTTTCCATGCTTGTGATGTGATTCCCTGCCAAGTTGTGATTTATTGGCTCGAATGATTTCGATTTTCGTTGGCTTGGGTTCGATTTTTTTGGATGGGTGCATGAAGTGGGTTCGATTTTGGGGGTTTTGGAAGGGTTGTGACGATTCTTGTTATGGGTCATTCATTACATGTTTTAGATGTATTGTTGATGCTTAATTGTGTCCGAATTTAAGGTATTGAGTTCGAATTTAGGGCTTTGAAATTCGAAATTTGGGGGTTTTTGGCAAGGGTGATGAATCTTGCTATTAATTGATTAATTCATATTTTAGATGAATTATGGTGTTTAATTTGGGTTCGATTTGTGAGATAAGGGTTCGAAAATTTGTAGGGTATCCTTGAACAATTTTCGTTGTTGTCTCATTCGTTCCCCTCCCTGCATGTACCCTGCCCCGGGTCTTTTAAATGATTTATTGTCGTGTGTTGACGATATGTTGAGGGTTATGGGTGTGCTTGAGCATGGGTTGCATGTTCGTAAATAATCGTGAATTATTTATCTTGTTAGCACGTCATTCCTCGGGGCATGGAACTCGAGCAAGGTTTGGCTCGGACTTCGAGGATTTAAGGTACGTTTAGCGTACGAGCATAGCTTAAATGATGTTTTACAAGTATGATGCATGATTTAAAATACATGAAATGTTTTACTATGATGGCACCGTGACTTGATTACGTTATGTTGATTCACATGGCGAAATGCTTGGTGCCGCTATGAAGCGAGCAAATGATGGGTGTGGTCGCTACGGAGCGAACACCAGTAGTATGACGCTACTTTGAAGTAAGAAATGAAAATGTGGTATCACCAGTAGTATGACGCTACTTTGAAGTAAGAAATGAAAATGTGGTATTGATTAGATATCTAGGATATCTGTATTTTATTCCCTATTGGTAATGAATAGGAACAGAGACGCAGTTAATCAAAGAAGTGATTAACTAGTATCGGAAGTTAAGGAAATCTCAATATGATATCTAGAATTATGATAATTGCTAGATAAAGAAAGATGTTATGAAATGTTGTTAATTCGAAACTGGTTAGGGTTAACCAATATGATGATTAACTGCATATTCAGGATTTGATGATTTATCTGTTTTGAGAACAGGGTTATTACAGGGGTACGCTAGGATGAGGATGATACCATCCAGGAAGTGTCACATATGTTCCACAATATTTACATTTTTTGTAAATTATGTATTATGTCATTATGATTATGAAATTGTGGAATTGGTATGCTCACCCCGTTGGGAGCTGTCTCTGTTGGGACAGGTGAACAGGTACATCGATGGCTTTGGAGATGAGCTCGAGCTGTTGATTGGATGTACTCCCAGGATTGTGGTACCAGGGCTTGATGGAGCACGGTATCGTATAGAGTACCTATATATATATATATATACCCATGATGGTTATACACATATTTATGATGCTCGCATGTGAGCACGATTATACTTGTACATGGGTTGTATATAAAGGCATGAGCCTTTCTCTCTTCCATTTGAGGTTGCATGCAATTAGAGGTAGAATTGCTAAAGGTTAAGAGAGTCATTAGTGTATGTGGGTGTTGAAACCCACTTTTGTTGCCATATGTGTGGTGTCTTTCCTGGCTGGGAATTTACTTGGTATTGCTGTATTCTGATGAGTATTATGTTTTCCCTGGCCGGGAATTATGTTATGTGTTGTACTTTTATTTCGGGATAGCTCTATTTATGGGGAGACTCTGCCCAAATTTTTATAAAAGTCCACAATGTAAAAAAGTGGTGTAATGGGCGAACTCTATGAGTCTCTTGTTGTTAGGATGATGAACTTATAACATTGAATGTTAAAGAAAACTTTGTAATTGCCATTCAATGGTAAAGTATCATCGGAGTTCCCGAATGATTTTATGGAAAGCATGTGCCACACATAATGATTAATACACTAATCAAGGGTTAAGTATAAGGGGTCCTTACATTAGTGGTATCAGAGCAGTGGTTGCTCATTGGGGCTGTTGAGGGCCTAGGAAGTTATTGATAGCACATATTTATGCATGATGGCATTAATGTTATACGACATGACTAATTGTTTATGTGCTTTTATGATATGAAAAGTGGTATTGCTAACCATTGTGGTTGCAGGAATCGTGTGAAACACGATAGGATGGCATTAATAGCGATGTCTAACACTCTATATGCTACGTGCCAAGGAACCTGATTTTTGGAAGAAAATCAGGAGAAGAAAGATATGATGTATTGTCTGAGGACAGACTGGGTAGACAACCGACAGTGGAATACTTCGGTATGGTCTCAATTATTATTGAATATACTAATGCGTTTGTTCATGTAATGCTCAAGCAAGGAAGGTACGTAAGAAACGTACGAGCATCAAACGGTAACATATTCCTAAACTATGACCTTGCATTAATTGCATGAGTATATACGATGATGTTTACGATGTTATTATGTGGTAAGACGCCACAGGGTAAGATGCCCATATGGTAAGAGACCGTACGATGTTATTATGTGGTAAGACGCCACAGGGTAAGATGCCCATATGGTAAGAGACCATACAATGTTATTATGTGGTAAGACGCCACAGGGTAAGATGCCCATATGGTAAGAGACCATACGATGTTATTATGTGGTAAGACGCCACAGGGTAAGATGCCCATATGGTAAGAGACCGTACGATGTTATTATGTGGTAAGACGCCACAG
Organism: Haberlea rhodopensis; assembly: GCA_907163345.1. Taxonomy (NCBI): domain Eukaryota; kingdom Viridiplantae; phylum Streptophyta; class Magnoliopsida; order Lamiales; family Gesneriaceae; genus Haberlea; species Haberlea rhodopensis. The sequence goes on along the minus strand of CAJQUN010000058.1, from coordinate 2,165,151 downwards.
GGTAAGATGCCCATATGGTAAGAGACCATACAATGTTATTATGTGGTAAGACGCCACAGGGTAAGATGCCCATATGGTAAGAGACCATACGATGTTATTATGTGGTAAGACGCCACAGGGTAAGATGCCCATATGGTAAGAGACCGTACGATGTTATTATGTGGTAAGACGCCACGGGGTAAGATGCCCATATGGTAAGAGGCCATACAATGTTATTATGTGTGGTAAGACGCCACTGGGTAAGATGCCCATATGGTAAGAGGCCATACAATGTTATTATGTGTGGTAAGACGCCACGGGGTAAGATGTCCATATGGTAAGAGGCCATACAATGTTGTGATGCGTGGTAAGACGCCACGGGGTAAGATGCCCATATGATAAGAGGCCATACGATGTTATTATGTGGTAAGATGCCACAGGGTAAGATGCCCATGTGCATGAATATGAACCAGGGAAAATGAAAAGAAGTTAATGAATAACCAGCAAGCTTACTCAGCTATGATTTCGTACATTTACTGTTATAGCTATAAGATGATGATGCTATAAGATGATGATGTATAAGATGATGATGCTATAAGATGATGATACTTATATGATGATGATGTATAAGATGATGATGCTATAAGATGATGATGTATAAGATGATGATGCTATAAGATGATGATACTTATATGATGATGATGTATGAAATGATGATGCTATAAGATGATGATGTATAAGATGATGATGCTATAAGATGATGATGTATAAGATGATGATGCTATAAGATGATGATACTTATATGATGATGATGTATGAAATGATGATGCTATAAGATGATGATGTATAAGATGATGATGCTTATATGATGATGATGTATAAGATGATGATGCTATAAGATGACGATGTATAAGATGATGATGCTTTAAGATGATGATGCTTATATGATGATGATGTATAAGATGATGATGCTATAAGATGATGATGCTCATATGATGAGGATGTTATAAGATGGTGATAATTATAAGATGATGATTTTAATCATTCATGTCAAGAATTAATGACTATATGCATGGCTATGAAACAGGGACATTGGAGTGTCCAGGGTGTATAGGCATTAGAGGAATGTTGGGTAAAGACCCACTACTCTATGGAGTTTCTTTCCACAGTATGGTATGCCGTGCGGAAACGTCCATCTTATTGGTAGGTTTGAGGTGAACCTAGAGAGGCAGCGACTAGTTTGTCTGCCGTGTGTATGCAGCACCAAGAGGGGCTTGTTAGAGCCGTTATACTGCTCGTAGGAACCAAGTGGCAAATCGTAAGGTGACACGATGTGGATTGTGGTGGACTCTAGTAGTCATCATGTCATCGAGGTTGAGGTTGAGCATGCCTCACTGAAACGTGTATACGTTATGTTTAATCTTGGTGAGACTTGTCTGTGACAGCTCATGATGTTGGAGTACCAACAAGAGAGTCATCAAGTCGTCGTTGATTCGATCTGGGAATCCATGTATTTGGGATGCAATGGGTTTATTGCATGTCCTTTCAAGTTTGAAACTCTGAGGAGTCTCGATTGTTTGTTTATGACCAGGATGTGGTTCTTGGGATATCCAGAGGTGGACACCTTATGAGATATCTTTTGTGTGAATCTGTGGCCGTGAGTTGCCCAATTTAAGTTGCAATGATGCGACTACTCCTTCGACAGAGGAGGTTTGAAAGTGGAAACCAGGTTCGGTGTGTGTACTTCGTGGAATACTAGTGTTTCCCTCGTAACGATGTATGTTAGACATCGTGAGTCATGATAAGAGATGTCATTAAATGATATCTACGATGGAATCGGGAGCGATTCGGATCCTCGCAGTTTCAATTGACTAACTGCTTTTGGATTGTTAGCGTGGGTTGCGCTGACACTTTTGACGTTATAATGGATTTGGAAGTCTATTCCACTTCAGGGTTGACACGAGGTCAACGTTTCCACGGTTGAGGTGTCATACAGGATGCATTCTTACTGGTTGTATTAGAACGAAGGATGATTGTCCGATCTACAGTCGTAAATATCGGTTGTTTTGCAGTCATGAGGGACTGACTTTTGGGATGACCCGCATCGAGGTACGTTGCCTCTTGGGTGATATATTGGTTTTGGGTAAGTCGCCCTGTTTCAGAGTTGATGTGAGGTAAGTATCCTCGCGATTATTAAGACGATTCTGATATGGTCAAGAATCGAGGTTATGGCTTCATATTGTTGTGTAGCCTGGGTGTTATGTGATACACCGGTACTAATTTCGAGGATGAAATTCTTTTAGTGGGGGATATTGTGATGACCTGGGATTGGAGATGTTAATCCCAGAGTGTTAATAACCCCTAAAGATGTTTTACGTAGCGATTTGGAGTTTAATCGCGATGTTGGGCCTTCTGGGCTCGTTTATTTGGGTAGTTGGGATCGTTGGATCCCGAGGATGAGATTGTATTCACATTACGGTGTAAAACCTAAGAGTTGGGTTTTTAATGTGTCTCGGAATCTCGGGTGCTTGTGTGAGCACCGGTAGGGGGTTTTGGGGTTAGAGAGAGAGTTTTTGAAAACAGATGATTTTTAATGAATCACGATGTATTTGTGGGGCTATTAGTATTTCGGGGCATTTTGCTATAAATACAAGTTGAACCCGAGATTTTTATTAAAGATTGCATTTCAGCCCCACCTTCCCTTCATCTCTCTCTCCCGCCCGCATGCGATTCCCGCCTGGAACAGTACCCCCGCGCACGAAAACGCCGCGCTCGCCGCCGTCCGGCCGCCGTTCGGCGCGTCCGACCTACCCACGGCTTCGTCTCGTCCAGGCGCTCCGTTCCCCTCCGTCAATTCGAAGTTTCGTCGCGTGTGGAAGTCGGATTTCGCTGGAATGCGCCGATCCCCAATTTCTAGGGTTCTTCGATTTTTCGTCCGATTTCTTCCGATTTCGTTTGGGTAACCTTCCTAACCCCTTTTTCCATGCTTGTGATGTGATTCCCTGCCAAGTTGTGATTTATTGGCTCGAATAATTTCGATTTTCGTTGGCTTGGGTTCGATTTTTTTGGATGGGTGCATGAAGTGGGTTCGATTTTGGGGGTTTTGGAAGGGTTGTGACGATTCTTGTTATGGGTCATTCATTACATGTTTTAGATGTATTGTTGATGCTTAATTGTGTCCGAATTTAAGGTATTGAGTTCGAATTTAGGGCTTTGAAATTCGAAATTTGGGGGTTTTTGGCAAGGGTGATGATTCTTGCTATTAATTGATTAATTCATATTTTAGATGAATTATGGTGTTTAATTTGGGTTCGATTTGTGAGATAAGGGTTCGAAAATTTGTAGGGTATCCTTGAACAATTTTCGTTGTTGTCTCATTCGTTCCCCTCCCTGCATGTACCCTGCCCCGGGTCTTTTAAATGATTTATTGTCGTGTGTTGACGATATGTTGAGGGTTATGGGTGTGCTTGAGCATGGGTTGCATGTTCGTAAATAATCGTGAATTATTTATCTTGTTAGCACGTCATTCCTCGGGGCATGGAACTCGAGCAAGGTTTGGCTCGGACTTCGAGGATTTAAGGTACGTTTAGCGTACGAGCATAGCTTAAATGATGTTTTACAAGTATGATGCATGATTTAAAATACATGAAATGTTTTACTATGATGGCACCGTGACTTGATTACGTTATGTTGATTCACATGGCGAAATGCTTGGTGCCGCTATGAAGCGAGCAAATGATGGGTGTGGTCGCTACGGAGCGAACACCAGTAGTATGACGCTACTTTGAAGTAAGAAATGAAAATGTGGTATCACCAGTAGTATGACGCTACTTTGAAGTAAGAAATGAAAATGTGGTATTGATTAGATATCTAGGATATCTGTATTTTATTCCCTATTGGTAATGAATAGGAACAGAGACGCAGTTAATCAAAGAAGTGATTAACTAGTATCGGAAGTTAAGGAAATCTCAATATGATATCTAGAATTATGATAATTTCTAGATAAAGAAAGATGTTATGAAATGTTGTTAATTCGAAACTGGTTAGGGTTAACCAATATGATGATTAACTGCATATTCAGGATTTGATGATTTATCTGTTTTGAGAACAGGGTTATTACAGGGGTACGCTAGGATGAGGATGATACCATCCAGGAAGTGTCACATATGTTCCACAATATTTACATTTTTTGTAAATTATGTATTATGTCATTATGATTATGAAATTGTGGAATTGGTATGCTCACCCCGTTGGGGGCTGTCTCTGTTGGGACAGGTGAACAGGTACATCGATGGCTTTGGAGATGAGCTCGAGCTGTTGATTGGATGTACTCCCAGGATTGTGGTACCAGGGCTTGATGGAGCACGGTATCGTATAGAGTACCTATATATATATATATATACCCATGATGGTTATACACATATTTATGATGCTCGCATGTGAGCACGATTATACTTGTACATGGGTTGTATATAAAGGCATGAGCCTTTCTCTCTTCCATTTGAGGTTGCATGCAATTAGAGGTAGAATTGCTAAAGGTTAAGAGAGTCATTAGTGTATGTGGGTGTTGAAACCCACTTTTGTTGCCATATGTGTGGTGTCTTCCCTGGCTGGGAATTTACTTGGTATTGCTGTATTCTGATGAGTATTATGTTTTCCCTGGCCGGGAATTATGTTATGTGTTGTACTTTTATTTCGGGATAGCTCTATTTATGAGGAGACTCTGCCCAAATTTTTATAAAAGTCCACAATGTAAAAAAGTGGTGTAATGGGCGAACTCTATGAGTCTCTTGTTGTTAGGATGATGAACTTATAACATTGAATGTTAAAGAAAACTTTGTAATTGCCATTCAATGGTAAAGTATCATCGGAGTTCCCGAATGATTTTATGGAAAGCATGTGCCACACATAATGATTAATACACTAATCAAGGGTTAAGTATAAGGGGTCCTTACAGACAGTGGGTCTAATGTATGATTTAAAACTTTGATGTCGATCGATCGAAGGATTTCTCGATCGATCGGTGAAGCTCCTCGATCGATCGGTAAAATGTTCGATCGATCGAGCGAGGCAGGAAGCCAAGACACTGTTAGTGCACAGTGTCTCGATCGATCGAGACCTAGGGCCGATCGATCGAGACAGGCAGAAAGTTGAAAATTTTAATGATGTTTTATTTTGTTAATTTTATGATGTAAGGTGGTCTTGAGGCATCTAATATGGTATTATGTTGTCTTGTAGAACCATCCCAGGTACCGGCACCATCAAGGAGATAAAGTCTGTTGACTCCTCCTCTTTTTGAAAAGGTACGTAAGAAGCGTACGGGCATTGGACGGTAACACACATCTCTATACTTCAACTATGCTTTTATTGCATGAGTATTCACGATGAAATGACGGTGTTTATACGATGTTTACATGATGATGTTTATATGATGTTTATATGATGAAGTTCATATGATGTTTATTGCTTATACGATGCTTATATGATGACATTCATGTGATGTATTGGGGTAAGATGCCCTACATGGTAAGAGGCCATGCGATGTATTGTGGTAAGATGCCACGGGGTAAGATGCCCTACATGGTAAGAGGCCATGCGATGTATTGTGGTAAGATGCCACGGGGTAAGATGCCCTACATGATAAGAGGCCATGCGATGTATTGTGGTAAGATGCCACGGGGTAAGATGCCCCATATGGTAAGAGGCTATACGATGATGTTGTGGTAAGATGCCACGGGGGTAAGATGCCCCATATGCATGATTCTAAATCAGGGACAACAATAAGAAGTGAATGTACAACCAGCATATTACTTAACCAATGTTTCATGCATTTACTATGATGTTTATAATGTTAAGATTATATATGCTCATGATGTGTTGTCCCTGTAGGTACACTATCGGACGAAAGGACTAAGGGTCGGGTTGAGGCAGTGAGTTGCGAGGGACACAGGAATGTATAGAATTCAAGTGATGATTAGTATCTACTCTAGGAGTAGTGTAAATCTAAATGACATTCCTTTAGAATGTAATGAATTGTTTTTGAAGTTTTGCATTTTGGCCTGTAATCCCGTTAGCTCATGTAACAACCAAAACCTTAAGATGTTACTTTAATGCATTTTTAGTCCTTCTTATGTCTTTTAATCACTGTTAAGGTGGGAAGACCCCACATCATCAAATCTCTCCTCCTACTTGCTTAGCAGCTGTTGGTGGGGGTTAAAGTGAGGGGTATGGGCAGCTGTGTGTAGAGATGGGTATGGGTTGGTAGGGGTGGTTGGGTGGTGGGTTATGTGATGTGTTATGTTTTGGTCTCGATATTTAGCACGATGTATTAAAATATCCTCACATGATATTTTATAGTATTTAATCAATAAAATACTTCAAATTCCAATTAAACATGCTTCACCCAAAACAAACAACATCCACCCCAAATAATCATGCCATAACCCAAATTCCCAACATTTATCACATGCACCCTGAACGCATTTCCCCAATATTATTAATTCAACCCTAATGAATTAATACCATAATCTTCATAACATAATTAATGTTTAAAAGCACATAATCATTTCTGGGATATCACAGAGGGACTTCACGCACGAAGAGGATTTCTGGAACGAGCAGATAATAAAAGGGAGGATCAGCAAAGCCAGGTAAAGGAGAGTTATGTGAGTACGTGAGATTGAAAAAACCAGACGTGGACAGATTGAAGAACAGCAGAAAGAGACGGGAGCAGCAAGGATTTGATGCGAAGAATTCACGTACAGAAAGCAACGGATTGTTGAAGATCAAGTCACGTACGTACAACACTGCCAAAGGAAGAGACGGAGCTATGGTCGACGACGCGATTCAACATCGCTAGTTTATGCGTATTTCTAAACTTTGTTTGATTCTATTTAATTTTCTTATGCTTTTGATGTTGAAAAACATGATTTTGCATTTGATTTTAAATATGTTGCTAGGCTAAGTTTGTTATCAAGACTTAGGGGATCCCATGTTTTGAACCCATGATTTAATTTTAATGTTTTGGTTGATTCTTATTATCTAAGTGCATAGATCATTGTTCTTCATACTTTTAACGGTTTGGCCATCCTTGAATGATATTAAATTACAATTGAGATCGAGAGATAAAATTGAAATTCGATATAGTGATTTATGCCATGGATTTCAGACTGATATCGAGAGATAAAGTCAAATACATGTGTGATAGCAATAGATTTACCAAAATCGAAGGCTAGAAGTTTTCATAGATCGATTTACAATATTAATTGTTCAATAAGGGTACGAGAGTGGCTTATTGTTACGTTAGTATTAGATTTGTTATAGCCGGACCAAGGTATAACAAGTGAATTAGGAAAACTCGCCACCTTAGATTTTTTGAATTAATTCTTAACTAATAGGCGAATTGTGGGGGATTACATAGGTGAACCGAAAGTCTTGATAATTGTCTCAATTGATTTTATTCTCTCACTCTATTGATTGTTTGGGTTTATTATTGAATTAATTAGCCACTTTAGTTAATTAATTATAACCAATTTTCGTAGGCTAAATATAGTTAAATTAGTGGAGTTTGGTACTTATTTCATAGTACTCGTGGGTTCGACACTCATACTTATATTATCATTATACTAAAACTTGACACCGTGCACTTACGGTATAGAATCCTACACGGAAAAATAATTGTTTAAAATAATAGCGATCACCCCTCATGCCTGGAATTTATTCTTGTTCTTCCATTAAGATTTCCTCGTGAATCTTCATTTTGCTAAATTTCAATTCATTAAGCCTTAAATTTTTTAACAAATATGTCTTTAGAATTGATCAAATATATTTTCTTGACTTTTTTTTATTTTATTTAAATTATACATATAGACTTGTAAAAGCATGGACATAGTTTGCTTCAATAAAAAAAAAAAAATTACAAGAATGATTATTTTTTAAATTTCTCGGTAAATTCATCACCATAGAAGCAACTTTTGACGGAAATTATTTTCGAATGGCACCCATTTCTAATTACCTGGGATGCACGAGGATGCTTATACGACGACAAGACACGGGCACATCAATACAGGTTTTTCAAAATTTCAAGGATACGACACGATTGAGACACAATGCATGTTTATATGTATATATAACACATGCACAATATTACAATATATTAGAATTCACATTTTTAAAAGTCTAAAACCATTTACAAACAACAAAAATATTCTTACCATATTCAAGAAACTTAAAGATAAATACATGTCATTAGAATCATCATCATATCACACGTACTTACACCAACACACATCCGTTCATTTAACATAAAGTTTAACAAGTACGTCGAAATAGAAAATAGCACCAAATATACTCTTACCAAATTTAAGAAGCATGTAAATAAATGTATGTCACTAAAATTATCATAGTATCACTCATACTAGCACAAAATATATATCGCATAATTAACATAAAGTCTAACAAATATATTAATATTACATTTTAGTCAAAAACTTTTTAAATTGTATAATTAATCCCCAAAAATGTCATTTCCACGACGGTAAAGCTAGCACCGACTTGATATATTGCTATTAGGTTGTAGGTTGTCGACAAGTGATAATGGCGAATTTGATCAGACCCTTCTTGTATCCTTCCACCATCAACGGCATTGCCAATGCCCCCTTTATCGTCTTCCACCCTATCAAAAAGATTTACGGGTGAAACTTTTGCAGATTAAGACAGAACGAATGAACGCATAGTAATTGGACCGAGAACGTGGAAGACAATTTTTAGTTACCGCTTCTTAACAAAGAAGTGATCCCTCTCCATGTCAATGCTGATCTTATTACCGCTGGCCAGAATGGGGCGACAAACTCAGACCAATCTGCAGCCTTAATATCCTGCAAATAAGTTTCAAGAATCAAGATTCAGATGATATCTTACCTTGTGAAGAAAAATCGCAAAAAACAATCAAAGTTTAGCACAGTTCTCTTCTATAAGGAATTTTGTGTCAAAATTTAAAATTATTAATTGTATTGACTCCTAAGAATTAGAGCCGTTGAGACAAACAACTTCAACATAAGTCACAGTTTCAAAATTCCAGTTAGAGAATCCCATATATTTCTTTAGTTAGTTGTTGATGCTTATTTCTAGGCCTGTTCTCTAATGCTCTACCAACTTATATGCGTACGATTTGGACATTTATTCTGAATATAATTTTCCATCTCCGACTTATATGTGTAGGTTAGTATTAAAATTTTAAATTATTGATAGTATCGCCTGCACCAAAGAGTTTCGAGTTTTGGGGACTTGCAGTTTCAAAAGGCTGGATGGGCGAAAAGTATGAAGGACCATAGACGAGCCAAAATTTGATTTTCTTAATGGGGAAATGCAGTTCATTCGGTAAGGGAGGATTGGTGATCACCTCGAGAGAGAGGGATTGAAGTAATTTTACATAATCAGAAGTTGAACACCACGCGGGGAGATAGTAAGCATCACATATTTTGTTTAGCAGTGCAGTCTCCTGTGGAGTCAGGGATTCTTCCGAAGGAGACAGATCCCTATGACACCATGTGACAATGATTATTGTTCCTCCGGGGGCAGCCACCCGAGCAAGCTCGTTAACGAACTACATACCAGACCAAAATCTCAAACAATCAGTCACTTATAAAAGGGGGAAATACCTACATATGCAGTATGACAGATGATTAAAATGAATACAATGAACCTTTGCTTTGTCTGGCATATGTTCTCCACTCTCCATGGACCAAACCAAGTCGAATTCGCCACCTGGAAATGGCTGATTCAACGCATCCGCAACTTCAAATGAAACCTGAAATATTTCTTTCTTGTTTATTGATCTTATGGAGCTTCATCAAAATTAAGTTCGTTTTTTACATCTTAAGATTCTGCACAAAATCAAGGAGACATGGCGCTAAAGAAGGTAGCGCGAAAATTGAAACACTTTACGTGCCTTAACATCTAATCCTTGAGCAGCAGCAAGTGCTTGAGCTCTCTGCGCCTGCACAGGGCTAAGGGTGATGCCACGGCATTCGGCCCCGTATTTTCTTGCCAAGTACCTTGTACTGCCTCCTATTCCACATCCACGTCAACAATTTTTCTTGGTTTTTGCAATGCATCATCTGCAAACCCCCCCACCCACACACCAATGACAGATAAATCAATGAAAGGAACAGCAAGACTGTAAGCGTAAGCTCGGGTTTTGGATTGATATATGTTTTGATAAAGTTTAAGCTTTTCTGCAAGGCCGAGTTTCAATAGCTCTTCAAGAATACATAAAAAACTGATACTAGACACTGAATAATTGACAAACGAAAATGATTTATCCGCCAAAGTATCATACTATTGATTGACGTCCTTGTTACCCAATCTCCTAGCAACTTGAATTTATGCATGCTCGGATATTAAAATCTACATCTCCTGTATCGGATCTATATGGCCGTCTTAAAAATAAAACCATTGATCATACCGCTATCCAAAACACCATTTTGTGACAACTTACAATTGAAATGCTGTTTATTGTCAAACCAACATCACAAAAACTAGTTATTCAAGATTGCAAATTCTTGATTCATTGCTACAACTTCCATTGGCTTAATTCGAAAATAACATCCATCAAATTTTTTTTATTATTTATTTCATCTTTTAAATACAAATAATGCAACCAGATATATTATTTCTTTATACCAAATTGCTATACCGACCCGAAAGTGAGCCGAAGCGCAGTGACTCCTCAATCATCCGGATCTGTGCCAGCCGGTGGTCGGATATCGACACGTCGGATCCCGGCTCGTAGAAGCCGTGGTGCATGTGTTCCCCCCATATATCCTCCCAGATTCCCGACGACTCATCGTACAACTCCGCTATCCCCTTCTGCAGCTTCTCCGTCTCCGCCGCCGCCGCCGCCGCGTTTACGCTCATCCTACTCCGGCTCCGGCCACCAATCTTCAGGGATTATATATTCAGTTAAAGAATATCATTAATGTAGTAAATTACCGCAGACTCATCGTAAAATATGTTTGTTGATATCACAGGTGAAACAAACACAAATCTTTTCAATATGGATATAAACTAGTTTTCAAATTTACAAATTCATACGTTCTTAATATGTCCAACAACACAAATTCTAACAACACAAATAATCAAAATTTAATACAACTTACAGCTTCTCGCACGATTCTTCAGCTCGTTCAAAATTTCACCTCGCTCGTGTCCTTCAATCTTAAGAAATTAAGTGTACAATCAATTGTGCCGAGTGTCTCGATGCTTTTCTAGGAACACGTGTAAACCCTTCCTAAGGATAGAATTTGGGTACCCTCTTTTTTTTTTATTATTATTATTAATATTATTATTTTGGTTTTATCTTTATTTTATCTCGTTGATCTTTGGACAAACTCATCTAAAAATCCTCAAAGTTAAATTTTTTATTAAGTTCAGTCCCTATGTAAAAAAATTGTTGTTTGGACTCCTACTGTCAAAGTTTTATTTGTTTAAACTCCCTACCTAGCCAAAGTGATTAAAATACACTTGCTTTAAAAGAAAAAAACAAATTTAATGGGTTTGTTGTGTGAGGTGGCTTTCTTGGGTAAATAAAAGTGCTTCAGGAATTAGTATTATCCAACACCTTTTCGGTATTAACTATTTAGAATGTTGGAATTAAATCAATTTAAATCGGTATTAAATTAGTACAAAATTGGTATTAAAATATAATAATACATAAAAATATGTAATTGTGCAAATTAAAACTATTTTATTTTTTGATTTGAAATTGGTATTATTCAACACTTTTCCAGTATTAACTATATACAAAGTTGGTGTTAACTCCTTTAAATTCGGTATCAACGTAGTATAAAGTTGGTATTAAAATATAATAATACATATATATTCAAACTATTTTATTTTTTGATTCGAAATTGGTATTATTCAACACTTTTCCAGTATTAACTATGTACGAAGTTGGTATTATTATATTTTAATACCAATTTTATACTACTTTTATACCAATTTTATATGGTACTTTAATTTTATACCAATTTTATATGGACTTAATACCAACTTCGTACATAGTTAATACTGGAAAAGTGTTGAATAATACCAATTTCAAACAAAAAATAAAATAGTTTTAATTTGCACAATTACATGCTTTTATGTATTATTATATTTTAATACCAAATTTGTACTAATTTAATACCGCTTTAAATGGACTTAATACCAACTTTGTACATAGTTAATACTAGAAAAGTGTTGAATAATACCAATTTCAAAATAAAAAAAATAAAATAGTTTTAGTTTGTACAATTACATGTTTTTATGTATTATTATATTTTAATACCAATTTTGTACTACTTCAATACCTATTTTATATGGACTAAATACCAACTTTGTACATAGTTAATACTGAAAAAGTGTTGAATAATACTAATTTCAAACCAAAACATAAAATAGTTTTAATTGAACAATTACATGTTTTTATGTATTATTATATTTTAATATCAGCTTTGCACTATGTTAATACCGATTGTAAATGGATTTAATACCAACTTTGTACATAGTTAATGCTGGAAAAGTGTTGAATAATACCAATTTCAGTGTACAGTTACATGTTCTTATGTATTATTATATTTTAATACCAACCATTTTGACTACTATCAAAGTAGATATTTCCTTCAAATACAACCTTGTACTAGGTTAATACCGATTTAAATGTATTTATACCAACTTTGTAAATAATTAATATTGAAAAAGTGTTGAATAATACCAATTTCAAACCAAAATATAATATAGTTTTAATTTGTACAATGACATGTTTTATGTATTATTATATTTTAATACCAACTTTCCACTACATTAATACCGATTTTAAATGGATTTAATACCAACTTTGTTGCAAGACCCCAAGATTTGATTAAGGTTAATTAAATATAATTTGGGAATTTATTTATAATTAATTTGGAATTAATTTATAGATGTGAAATTGACAATATAAATGTCAACTGACAGTTTAATCGGAACATGACATATTTTTGACTTAGTAAAATAACTTCGATATTATTTTTAAAATATTTTTATGAAAATGAAGAATTAAATTTTGTGAGTATATTAGTGGATATAAATCCCAGATGTAGACTGAAAATTGATATATCAGTACATCGATAGCACTCCGATGTACAAAATCGGGCAAGTATACAAATATTAATATGTAATGTTGGGCATTTTCGAAACACATAGTAAAAGGTGTAAGTTCACGCAGAGAACACCCGATTCCTTTTCTGCCAATTTTTCTCGCGCTCGACACCTCACCGGAAACCGCTTGCGCCTGCCGCCATTCGTCCCCCTTCTGGCGATTTTGACCCACCACCACCTTCCCCTCTCCCTGGCGCACATTTCCACACCACGAAATGGAAGTTTATGTCACTGATTTCGTCGGTATTCGATCACAAGCGAATAAATTTGTAAGTTAGGGTTAATCAATATTTTCGTTCGATTTCTTCGTTTTCATCGTTGATTGTTTAAATTGTGTATATCTAACACCTTCCCCTTGCCATGACTGACATTTACCCTCCTGTCTCCGCCCTTATCGCCGCTGTGAGCCACCGGAAACCGCCCTGAAGTGTTCGGCTACTGTTCATGAATTTTGGGGAAATTGTGAGTTCGAATTTCCAATCTTCTTATCTGGTGATTTTGAGGTTTTTGAAGTTATTTTAGACATAATAATGTGGTTTGACAGAATTGAGATTTAGTATAGTGAAAGTCTTGCATTGCATGTTGGATTTTGGTTGAATTTGTTACTGCATGTTCATGATTATCGATCAAATTTCATGGTTGAGAGGGTGAAGTGCACTTAATCGACTTTTAAATCCATTAAACCATTTTTAGCTTGATTCATGAGAATTGAGAGAAATGCATGTAATGTCAATGCCATTGTTTGATTGGATTGGATTCGGTTTCTGGCTGTTTTGAGTCCATGAACGTGCTGTGGCTTGGGAACTGTCGATGGGTTTTATGAGTCGTGAGGGTAAAGAATTTTTAAAACCATCTTTTAGCTTGATTAGTCATGTGTTGGAGAATTTTACAGATTTATCAAGTTATCTTGTTGGTTGGATCGATTTTTTGCTGGAAATTGGGGAAATGTTCATGGTTTTAGGGTGAATGTTCTAAATTCATAGTTGGTTCACTAATAACTCATTTAGATCCAACTTTAGCTTGATGGATAATATTGAAGGATATAATTGAAAATTATAATATAAGTATGTTGAGGTAACTTTAGTGATAAAGAAGTAATGAAATGGTGTTGAATGAATTTGATAGATTAATACACGACATGGGAGTTTCACGAACTAAGAAGACTACATTTCAGCTTCTAGAACAAAGAAAGTAAAGGTATGTTGCGATCGGTAACATATGGCAGGTATCTGTATTATTTGATATATGATTTGCTGAACTTACGTGAAATTACTGGGCTATGTGATTTTACTTGAATTATGAGCATTCAGAGTTGATATATCGATGTATGAAAATAAATGTTTTGTTAACACACATCTTTTTCAATAAATGTACATCGATATATGACTTTCACGTTGGACATATAAGTTGCATCATATGAGATTATGATATTGGCATGACGCATTGACACGCATTGACATTGAGCATGTCATGTTGATTCTACCGATTCTTTCGTTGATACCCTTATTCTTTTGTTGGTATCTGTGATGTGTCTGGGGATGATGGGCACGCCGATGGCTCGGCGGAGAGAGTGAGCTGAGAGATGCCGTAGCGACGAGTGTGCCGACGTCGCTCAGACACGAGGGATGATGGACCGCCGATGGCTCGACTGAGAGAGATGTCGTAGTGACGAGCGAGTCGACGCCCTGCTCGAGCATGATATTTGATTGATGATACCTTTCTTTGGACTCCGATCCTTTGGTATCTTGAGATATTTGATAGCCTTTCCTTGGATTTCCGGACATTTGCTATCCCGAGATGATTTGTACCTTTCATACATCACATTACATTGCATTGCATTGCATGACATCATATATCACATTTTATAGATGCATATTGTATTTACTTGATAGTTTCATATTGGGCTTTTGGCTCACCCCGTAGAGGGCTGTTGTTGTCTTTGTGTGTGGGCAATGGCAGGTATTACAGGTGACCAGGATCCCAAAGAGGGAATGATCGCTGGAAGTATTACATTAGGTTGTTTTCTTTTGTCTTTTCCCAGTCGTAGGATAGTTAAATATACCAGGGTGTGTCCTGGATAGTATACCTATGTAAATTAAGTTTATCTCCGTCGAGTCTTTATTATGGGTGAATATTTGCTGTTTCTTTACTGCTGATGATATTATGTAAATATTTTGAGTATAAAATGTGTGCTGGAGATATATTGTGCATGTTATGGTTGATGTAAATATTTTTAGTACGAATTATGTGCTGAGTGCCTATGATGCATGCTATGATATTATGTATTTACTTGCTGCACTGGGATATTGTTTTTGTGTTTTCATTTTTTGTGGTATGTCCCTCGTGCGCGGAGGTCATGCCGAAATTTTAGAGCCACTTGTTGGCAGAAAATTTTAAAAAAATCTTCCGCTGTTTACAAATAAATAATCATTGTGTGATAATTAAACACTTGATTAGGAACGGGTCCTCACAGTTGGTATCAGATCATAAACTGGGAATGCTCTAGTCTTGAGTCTTGTGTACACTTTGAATAGGCACAAATGAACATGTGCATATGTGTTTG
Source organism: Haberlea rhodopensis (assembly GCA_907163345.1). NCBI lineage: Eukaryota > Viridiplantae > Streptophyta > Magnoliopsida > Lamiales > Gesneriaceae > Haberlea > Haberlea rhodopensis. The sequence goes on along the minus strand of CAJQUN010000058.1, from coordinate 2,149,430 downwards.
AAATTAATTTGACTTATTTGCTCTTACATGATTTGGAGTGAAATAGTTGATGTCGATATGTGGTTTATAATTGAGTATGTTGAGTCGTGTCGTATTGATATTGACCACGATATCGATACCTATGTTTGATAAAACTTAGTAGGGAAATAGTTTTACACTCGAGCACCTACGAAACCTATCATTATTGAATGAATACCTCATTAGATTGATTACATGAAGAGAATGCATATCATATGAGACATTCAAACTGCTTTATGAAATTTTAATAAGTAAGATGTCTTTGAGCAAGGAAGTTGCTCTGGATCCTGTTGAGAATAACATGGTTGAATGAGTTATGAGATATTGGTAATGAGAGTCCTTGGAGGTGATTGAGATAACTCCAGGATGTAGAGCCATTTAGATTTCGGCAATGAGATGCTGGAACAGAATGAGGTATGGCTATATCGGAATGTGATTTGAATATGATTTATGTTTTACAAAAAACAAAAAGAATGAACATGATAAATATGTTATATAAAACATAGTTAGATGCTGGCTTTGATGAAATGAACTATAGAATTGATAGTCACCAAGAATGGATTGTATAGAAACATCATGAGATGTTTGGAAAATGTAAATATGTGAGATAAATCGAGAGCTTTTGGGAAGTCTTGTCCTTCAAAAAAATTCCCATGTACTCAAAATTGTGAAATGAATTCTAATAATGATATGACTATTTTTTATGTATGATCAAACTTATAGAAGATTATTTGTCATTAAGTAGTTCGATGTTAATTGATTAATCTGAGGAGATGGAATTTTAGGACATGATGTTTAAGTCGAAATTACATATGTATTGGGATACCTTATAATTTGACTGAGATGAAGTATTAAAGGATTGAACTCTCAAGTTGTTATGTGTTAATAACATAGATGAAACACAAATGTTGTGACTCATCAACATGCATAAAACGAGAATGTACAGATGTACACCCGGAACATGAAATGAACGACACGCAATTAAGGTTCATATACGAACTCTGCATAAGTGTACCACAAAATCAGTTTCTAAGTAAAGCTAAATTTTCTGAAAATCTAGAAGTGGTACAGATCCAGACCTGGAGATCGCACGACAGTAGTGTTGTGATGCCCGGGGATTAATGGTGTTAATCCCGGCGTGGTAATAATCCTTAATGGATTTTAATTGTGGCAATTAGGAATTAATTGCGGTTTTAGGTCTCCCGAGGTTATTAAATCGGGCATTAGGGGTCGTTGAATCCAAAGGTTGAGATTTGTATTCTCATTTTGGTGGAAAACCTATGAGTTGGGTTTTTGGTGGGACTTGGAGTCCGAGGTGCTTTATGTTGGGGCTGGTATGGAGATTTGATGTTGGAGATAGAGTTTTTGAAAACAGATGATTTTTAATGAATCATGATGTATTTGTGGAGGTATTGGTATGTTGGTGCATTTTTGCTATATATACCAGTTGGACTTGAGATTTCCGTCATTTTTGCACGGAATCACTTCTCTCTCTCTCTCCTCTCCCCCTCTTATTCGCGCCAACCTCCTTTTTCCCTAACCCTCATCCTTTCTCTTGGGAGAAAAATGACCGGAGGCTCGGTATAGGAGCCGGATTCTTCGAAGATAAGTTGGTAATCTCCTACCCCTCGCTTTTATCTTCGTTTTGATTGTGTTTTGGTTGAATTTGGTCAAGTTTTGGGTTTGAGTTGGTTTGGGTGATTTTGGTGAAAATCATAAAAATCTTTTGGATTTGTTTTTAATTCGAGTTTAACACCCTTGTTGGAGGTTCTTGTGTGTAGATTGGTTGTGGATTTGAGTTGGGAGAAGCAAGGCAGGGGGAAGCAGGTGTAACAACTGTGGAGGATGGCACTTGTTACGTGACTGTCAGGGTTGCTATGTCTGTGGCTAGATGGGCCACATGGCTCGAGGTTGCCCAATCGGGCAGGTCAGACAGACTCAGGGCCGAATAGGCCAAGGTTTGATGCTGGGAGGGCACCACAGAGACAGCAGTTTGCACCACGACCACAGGGAGGTCAGACGGCAGGACCGCCACAGGGACAGGTGTATGCACTGACTAGGGAGCAGGCTGAGGCAGCCCCAGAGGAAGTCATTGCTGGTACGTGCCATTTATTTACGTACCCTGCACTTATTTTGATAGATACAGGTGCTTCCCATACCTTCGTATCTACTGCTTTTGTGGAGAGACACCACTTGTGCTCGTCTCTGTTACCCACGCCTCTCATGGTCTCGACACCCACGGGAAAGCATGTGATTGCAGACCGACTGTTATCTGATTGCCTCATTTATTTTGAGGGCAATGATCTGAGGGCCGATCTGATTCAGTTAGAGATGGCAGACTTTGACTGCATTATCGGCATTGATGTGTTGAGCAGATACCGAGCTATGGTAGATTGCCAAAGGAGGATTGTTCGTTTTCTATCTGATCAGGGGTTCCAGTGGACTTTTTATGGGGACGGCTCTCGTCCAAAGATACCAGTGATCTCAGCGGTTAAGATGTCGCGGTTATTGGAAACGCGGCCACACGGGGTATCTTATTTATGCCGTGGATGCTTCAGAAGAAAAGGAGGTGAGAGCCGAGGACATTCCGGTAGTGGCGGAGTTCATTGATGTGTTCCCAGATGAGATTCCGGGGTTTCCGCCTGTCAGGGATGTGGAGTTTTCTATTGAGCTGCTGCCAGGGACTTCTGCTCTCTCCCGTGGTCCTTACAGGATGGCACCGACAGAGCTGAGGGAGCTGAAGATACAGTTACAGGAGCTCCTCGATAAGGGATACATCCGTCCTAGTGTATCGCCTTGGGGTGCACCAGTCTTGTTCGTGAAAAAGAAGGATGGATCAATGCGTCTGTGCATTGACTACAGGCAAATTGAAACAAGCTACAGTGAAGAACAGGTATCCACTTCCGAGGTTGATGACCTGTTCGATCAACTTCAGGGGTACAGAGGTTTACTCAAAGATAGACTTGAGGTCAGGCTATCACCAGGTACGGGTTAGAGCTGGTGATGTCCAAAAGACGGCTTTTAGGACTCGGTATGGACACTACGAGTTCTTGGTGATGCCTTTTGGTGTGACAAATGCACCAGCAGTCTTTAATGAGCCTGATGAACAGAGTATTTCAGGAGTACCTTGACCAGTTTGTGATCGTATTCATTGATGACATCCTTGTCTATTCAAGGAGTGAGGAGGATCATGCCGATCATCTGAGGATAGTACTCCAGATCCTCC